>CM024614.1:6948134-7548134 GCA_014182575.1 Eucalyptus decipiens
GTGTACACAGACGCCTTAGTAATGTTTGATCGATCCCCTCCCGTTAATAGATTTGGAATTATATAGTAAGATATACTAGGTCAATTGCATGGGCACACTTTTGCCTAAAACTGCATTTTGTTTGAGTGCAATCGCACTCTATTCTATTGTGGTCTAGGCCATGGGAAGAACGCTTTCCTGAAATCAATGGAAAGATTAAGACCATCGAGAGCTATAAAACTATATGTTCACGGGCTTGGTGTGTTGTAACACATTGCTCCGCTTACTAGGAAGTATTACATTCTCCGATCTCATCTGGAAACTTTTATCTAAGACATTTTATTTTCTTATGTCTCATCCTCCCGGCCCAGTTATCATATACGTCTTCAAATTATAGTGCCTTGACACTGAACACATTGCTCCGCCTTACTAGGGAAGTATTACATTCTCAATTCATCTGGAAACTTTTATCTAAGACATTTTATTTTCTTACATCTCGTCCTCCCGGCTCAGTTATCATATACGTCTTCAAATTATAGTGCCTTGACACTGGAAGGAAAGCACCTCTACCTAACAAGATTAAGTGATAAGCCAAAATTGTTTGATTTCTATAACGAAATTTCTTTAAGTGACTCCAGATATTCCTGTGGACGTCTGATCAAATGCATTTGCATGAATGATGCAGATGGCAGAGATAACCCATGTGGATGCTGTTTGGCCTGGTTGGGGCCATGCATCAGAGAATCCTGAGCTGCCAGACGCATTAAATGCCAGGGGAATTGTTTTCCTTGGACCTCCAGCCATGAATGGGCAGCATTAGGAGATAAAATCGGTTCTTCTCTGATTGCCTACAGCTGACGTGCCTACTCTTCCATGGAGTGGTTCTCACGTAAGTAGATTCTTTCAAATTTCTTTGGAATATGTTCATTCTCCCATTGTCTTTGATTCCTAAATTCTGATTTCATCTTTCAGGTGAAAATGTCTCCCGATAGCTGCCTGGTATCAATCCCAGACGAAATATATAGGAAGCTTGTGTTTACACGACAGATGAGGCAAATTGCTAGTTGTCAAGTTGTGGGTTACCCTGCAATGATTAAGGCATGCGTGGGGAGGTGGTGGTAAAGGAATTAGAAAGGTATGCTCCTGCACTTTTGACATGCCATTTTTCCATGTACCCTTGGAGCTGATTATAGTATGTTTTTGATTGGACTACTTAGAAATTAAGATAGTGAGCATATTGAAATTAATTTTCTGTAATCCGCCTCTAGGTTCATAATGATGATGAAGTGAGGGCATTGTTCAAACAAGTCCAGGGTGAAGTTCAGCTCGCCTATATTCATAATGAAAGTTGCTTCACAGGTCAGAAGCCTAGAGTTTCTGAATCTAGCTGAATTTCCTCTTCATATTGAAGTCCCACTGTAACTTCAATATCCTGAGGTCCTAACTTAAACATTATTTTTTGAGCAGAGCCGACATTTAGAGGTCCAGTTGCTCTGCGATCAGTATGGGAATGTTGCAGCTCTTCATAGCCGTGATTGCAGTATTCAAAGACGGCATCAAAAGGTAAGTTACTTGGTAGATGATATATCCAATATGTCAACTGTGTACCTGTATGTATCATGCATACAAAGAGACTCTTGAACATGCATGCCAACACACCAGTACTATATTCCCACCTCACTTCATTTAATTCTGGAGACTAAAATTTTTGGAAGTTTCCTATCTCATCCTTTGACATTGGTGCTTTGAATAGATTATTGAGGAGGGCCCAATCACTGTTGCTCCTATAGAAACGGTAAAAAAGCTGGAGCAGGCGGCTAGAAGGTTAGCTAAAAGTGTTAATTATGTTGGTGCAGCAACGGTGGAGTACCTGTTTAGTATGGATACTGGCGGAGAATACTACTTTTTGGAGCTCAACCCTAGTTGCAGGTACTCAATAAGTGCTCTAATATCTATATTGGCCTACTTCATTCTAACTGGGTAGTCAATCTCTGTAGAATTATATATAGCTCTACAGAGCTGGAATTTCTTGTTGGAATGTATATTTATATTCTGAAGCCATTCTGGTGCATTAAGTTTCTTTTCAGTTTTGGAATTTATCTTGATATATATGAGGAAGCGTTCTTTAGTTGGTTTGCTGAACGAGTAAAAGACATGCTTACGTAAATCTAAGTCTTGTACTATAGGGTTGGCTAGAACATAATAAAGAAACACACTTTTGATCTTGAGCAGGGCGGAAGTGTATCCACCTGGTCTGATCTTCTCTAATCAATTTTCTCTGGGGTGGTCATATGTAATAAGGGTGATGTATTTTTCTCTTTCGCTGAACTGGTGGATGGATTACCTCTGGTATAGGTTGAGCATCCTGTGACTGAATGGATTGCTGAAGTAAATCTGCCAGGCCCAAGTTGCTGTTGGGATGGGGATTCCTCTGTGGCAGATTCCTGGTATATGATGTTACCTGATGCAATATATATCTGAGTTCGTTTCTTGTATTAATTGTCAATCTTATCTGCCACCTTCCTTTTGCTTTGTTTGGTTAGAAATAAGGGGCGGTTTTATGGAATGGAGCATGGAGGAAAATTATGATGCTTGGAGAAGAACTTCAGTTGTTGCCACTCCCTTTGATTTTGACAAGGCAGAGTCCACAAGACCAAAGGTCATTGTGTGGCAGTCCGTGTCACCAGTGAGGATCCTGATGATGGGTTCAAGCCTACCAGCGGGAAAGTACAGGTTAGTAACCAGTTCCAAATAATTCAAATGCTTAAGATGATTTCTGTCGACATGAAATTACTCACTAGTTGGCTATGTACAGGAACTGAGTTTTAAAAGCAAGCCAAATGTGTGGGCTTACTCTGTCAAGGTATATTATTTGTTTCAAGTTTATCAGGTAAAGATTGCTTGAAATGCTCATCTGATTAATTGTAAACTTATTGTTGCAGTCTGAGGAGGAATTCATGAATTTTCAGATTCCCAATTTGGTAAGTCCTGATGACGATGGTCCCATATGATTTAGCTAAAAAAATTATATTTGTTGTTTTAAAGTACTTTGTTTGGTAGGATATGATGCCCGTGCTTTGATTTTGTTGTCCTGCTAAGCTACTATACTTCTTTGTAATTGCTGAGTTGCGAACTGCTACTGATTTGTTTCTAACTGGACTGAAGCTGTTTTAATGGGGTAAATGTAACTGTAGAGAGTACATATTAAGTGGTACATAAAAGTTCATTGGGAGTATGGGTTTTCATCTCACAGCATCACTTTGTTTTGGCTGCTGCTATTCTATGCTTTAATAGTGAATCATGCCTGCGTAACTCAAAAGTTGATGTGCTGTTTGTTAGCCTGTGAAGTCACTGTGCTGATGACTGCCAAACCATGAGAAGTGTGCAGGAAAGACGAAGAAAAGGCTACCATGTCAAGCTGACGTGCCTTGGCTTGTGATGCCTATGGATCTGAGAGGCTGAAGTTGGACCTATAGTAGTGAGATAAATACGTATAACATCTGACATATGTTGTCTGAATCCCTATTGCATTTTCTCACAGAACTTCTTGGCTGTAGTAGTCCTGGCTAATGACTTATGGACTACTTTGCTAAACAACTTATTCATCCCATGAAGTCTTATACCTTGGTGTATACGTTCTCATATACTACGTCCCTTGATACGTTATGTGCTATAATTGAACAATACAAACAGGAGAGTATGTAATTTCATTCCAGTCTTCACTGATAAGGGATTTCATCAAGGGATCAACCTATTTTTTCCGCATTAAGCACATGCTTCAGTGTTAATTTCAGTTGTTTGAAAGATGTGTATGCTCTTGACATTCTATATATTAAAAATTGTCAACCTCTGAACGTCTTACTCTTGCTTCAGGACATGTCTTTGCATTTGGGGAATCCAGAGCTCTAGCAATTGCTAATATGGTTCTTGGTCTGAAAGAAATTCAAATTAGGGGTGAAATTCGTACCAACGTTGACTATACAATTGATCTTCTTCATGTATGTCTTGTCTAGGCTTTCTTTTTTTGTACTCTAATTTATGCGTGCAGTTTTAGTTTAAAGGCCATGATGTTTTTTTGCAGGCTTTAGATTACAGAGACAATAAAATCCACACAGGTTGGTTGGATAGTAGAATTGCTATGCGGGTTAGGGCAGAAAGACCTCCATGGTATCTCTCTGTGGTTGGAGGAGCTCTGTATGTAAGTGAAAAATATTAAACATCTCCTCAGTTTCTGAGAATCTTTTGAATGCATCATTTACATCTTTTTTATTTCAGAAAGCATCTGCAAGCAGTGCAGCTGTCGTGTCAGATTATATTGGTTATCTTGAGAAAGGGCAAATTCCTCCCAAGGTAGGTAAAGATGACCACAACAATGATTAAAGTTCCATCTGAGTTGCCAGTAATGATTAAGTCAATCGATTTTTTTCCAGCATATATCACTGGTCAACTCTCAAGTGTCACTGAATATTGAAGGAAGCAAATATACGGTATGGGACTGATAATCATCAAGATAGGTCACTTTCTGCTTCTGGCATCTTCACGCTGAGTATAATCAATTATCTGAACTCTCGCAGATTGACATGGTCAGAGGTGGACCTGGAAGCTATAGATTGAAGATGAATGAGTCTGAGGTCGAGGCAGAAATACATACTTTACGTGATGGAGGTCTATTAATGCAGGCAAGCATAAATTTACATGATATGTCCATGTTGTTTTGTGGTATAGCCAGCTTACAGTGGTATCTGTTGGTGTTTTGGATTGTTGGAGTAGAGATTTTCAGCTGATGCAAATGAAGGACCTATGTGCCACTCTAAAATATTCTTATTGATTTTCACATTAGAGATGCTTTAAGAAATCCTAGATCAGATGAGGAAGCCTTGTGGCTTGTGGTAGACTCTATCACATCCGTGTCTATGTAGGGAACTGATGCAGCTACTATTGCACTTTCTTTTTGTGACTTGTGGTCAGGGTTCTTAATGATTCCTTGGCAAAGAAAGACTTTTGGCTATGTTTGATAGTCAAGATAAAATTTTGGGTATGATAAATTTTATCCTATCCTGCGTTGATTCATGCCCAAGCTAGGATAAAATTGGATATAAGAGATGTAGTTCTAATAAAATTATTCCATGAGGGAGGTGAGATAAAGATGGATATGATTTCTAATATCCATAATATAAAATTTATTATTCACAAATAATGAACTTATTTAATTAGTAACAATTAAAGTACTATTTGAATTTTGGTATAAAAATTCAAAGTAACAAAATAATAACAACATTTTTTTGTTTATTCCTATTTTTATATATATTCGAATTTCTTTCTATTTTATAATATATTTTCAATATATATATATATCTATTTAGTATTTATAGTTATTACATATTTTAGGTATATTAGTATAGTTTACTATTTAATAAAATTATATTAGAGAAAAATTGAAGGAGAAAAAATGAAATAAAAATGAGGGAAAAAATAAGCCAATGAAAATGAAGTAGGAAAAAAGAGTGTCATGCAAGATTCTTACCATTTGTGCAATTTTTAGGTTCATTTACATTGATATACCATTTATACCAAATAATGGGTATGATAGGATGTGAAAATATGCAGTTTTACTACTCTGATTCACTAAACAGTGAATATGATATAACAAAATTCATGAATTTCATATCTTATTATATCAATCATATCCTGGCTAGAAATCAGACGATCAAACGTAGCCTCTGTTCTTAATGTTAGTATCTTGAAATCAAGATTAATTTCTAAACTATTGTTAGATCAATGTTTGTACTTCAGAGGTCCATTTACCCCCAGATTTGGTAATTATGCCGGCTCCTGCTATTATTGTTCATAACGAGCCTGGGAAATTTTAATCTAGGCTGATGGAAAAGGGACAGCTACAAGCAAAAGAGTGCCTCTTGGGAAAGGGGAGTGTTTGGCTCTGCTTCTAATTCCAAGTGAACGATAAAGTCTTATTATGCTTCTAGTAACAGTTCTTGTTACTTGTTGGACCAAGCCAGTACATGCCATTTCCTAGGTTGCAAATTTTAATGTGTTGGAACTCAGAGGAAAACCTACTGCATAATTAGCATATCTGAGTCGCCCTAGACAAATTCATTCATTTGCTTCCCACCCACCCTTTTACCTTTATTTGGTTTTCCTGTTCCCTTTTCTGCTATAAACAAACTACTGATGAGGCCACCATTTGTAAAAGCAGAAGTTATCTTGTTTCTGTGTATGGCCCAGTTTCTATTTAGACAATCTAATGCATTGCACTTGAGTAATCGTCTATTTCAGAATATTTCATTTTCTCTTCATTGTTCTAAGAAGAAGTTGGATTCAATTATGTACAGTTGGATGGGAACAGTCATGTCATATATGCTGAAGAAGAGGCAGCTGGAACTCGTCTCTGATTGATGGAAGAACCTGCTTGCTTCAAGTTAAGGAGACTCTTGCCGTTGTCATTTTTGCGCTCTTCTTTTTGCCAACTAGATATTCTTTCAAGCTCATCAACTGATTTTTGCATCTGATATTTTAGAACGATCATGATCCATCGAAGTTAGTGGCAGAGACTCCATGCAAGCTGCTCAGGTTTTTGATTTCTGATGGCAGTCATATAGATGGAGACACACCATATGCTGAAGTTGAGGTTATGAAGATGTGCATGCCCTACTTTCACCTGCTTCTGGAATCATACGATTCGAAATGTCTGAAGGTCAAGCAATGCAGGTACATCATGGTGCTGGAAACAAGTGGGTAGTGTCCTGTTTACTATTGAACTTAATATGTTATTTTACTGTAGGCTGGTGAGCTTATAGCAAGGTTGGATTTAGATGATCCTTCGGCCGTAAGGAAGGCAGAACTGTTTCATGGCAGTTTCCCCATCCTGGGCCCTCCTACAGCAGTTTCTGGGAAGGTTCATCAGAGATGTGCTGCAAGCTTAAATGCTGCCCACATGATTCTTGCAGGTTATGAGCACAACATCGATGACGTAAGCAGTCACACCTCTCACTCGAAATTGTGGATTAGTTTCTCGATTGATGATCCACTTTTCCCTATCTCAGCTGCAGAGAGTTTAGCCCTGTTCACTAAGAACGTGAGAATCATTTTTGTGATGAATGAAGGGTCTTTCTCCTACTAAAAGCCTGTTATCTATCTCAGGTAGTGCAAAATTTGCTTGCATGTCTTGATAGCCCGCAGCTCCCTTTCCTTCAATGGCAAGAGTGCTTTTCCGTTCTGGCAACTCGCCTCCCGAAAGATCTCCGTAGTGAGGTATAATGATGTAGTATGACTGCACTCTTACTAATTGAATCTTGGACTCAATTATTGACTTTCTTTTGCCTTGTTAGTTGGAATCCAAATTTAAGGAGTTTGAAAGAATTTCAAGCTCTCAGATTGTGGACTTCCCTGCAAAGTTGCTTAAAGGCATTCTTGAGGTAAGTTCCTCACCATACCAACTTTGTTTCGATCTTGTAGTGCATTTCCAATGCCATTTAAGTTCCTTCTTTCTTTTCTCTTTTTAAATCAGGCCCATATAACCTCCTGTCCTGAAAAAGAGAAGGCGTCCCAGGAAAGACTGATTGAACCATTAATGAGCCTTGTGAAGTCTTATGAGGGAGGGAGGGAAAGTCATGCCCGAGTAATTGTTCAATCCCTTTTTGAAGAGTATCTCTCAGTTGAAGAACTATTCAGTGACAATATTCGGGTCAGTTTTCTGAATTAATAACCCAGATTTTGGGTTTTGTGTCCTAGCTTTACATTGCTTTGAGATCATAGGAGCAGGAGTATATTGCTTGAACATACTTTCTGGATTTGTATGTTGAGATATGCCATGGTGTGACCATTTTGATCTCTAAAGAGTTTTTGTATTAGATCTGATCATCTGATAACTGATTACTAGCATTTCATCTTGCTTCCTACCTACTTTAGTTTTTTATTTTTTATTTTTTAGTTATCATAACCAACTACCGTCAACACTTAAGATAAATTTTTTTGCAGGCTGATGTGATTGAACGGCTTCGGCTTCAATATAAGAAGGATCTATTGAAAGTTGTGGACATAGTCCTTTCTCATCAGGTCATCATTGTCTATCTTTGGTTGTATTCTATGTATTGTATTCCTTTTTTATCATCTTTGCCTTGGTCAGGTGCTGATATTTGCTTGCTGAAATGCAGGGTATAAAAAGTAAAAATAAGCTGATAATGCGTCTCATGGAACAGCTGGTTTACCCTAATCCTGCTGCGTACAGAGATAAACTTATTCGCTTTTCGGTTTTAAACCATACTAACTACTCTGAGGTTAGCCATGGCACTTGAGTTGTTCTAGCTTAATTGTGTTAGTATGATAATTTGTAGATTCTTGGCATACTTCCAGGTTGTTTTTCCTTTGAGATTCTGTCAATTTATCATGCAAAATTCATTGTTTCAGTTAGCACTTAAGGCAAGTCAACTGCTGGAACAAACTAAACTGAGCGAACTGCGGTCCAACATTGCTAGAAGTCTCTCCGAACTAGAGATGTTTACAGAAGATGGTGAAAGCATGGACACCCCAAAGAGGAAAAGTGCTATCAATGAACGCATGGAGGATTTGGTGAGTGCTCCTCTGGCAGTTGAAGATGCCCTCATTGGCCTGTTTGACCATAGTGATCACACTCTTCAAAGGCGTGTTGTGGAGACTTATGTTCGTAGGCTATATCAGGTAGATGGTTTAGACCTACCTTTTTCTGTTAATTTAGTTATTTTGCTGTGCTTTGCTCATCCAATCTATCTCTGCCAGCCCTATCTTGTAAAGGGGAGTGTAAGAATGCAGTGGCACAGATCTGGTCTCATTGCTTCATGGGAATACTTAGAAGAGCACATAGAAAGAAAGAACAGTGCTGAAGGTGAAACGTTTGACAAGCTATTGGTTGAGAAACATAGCGAAAGGAGATGGGGAGCCATGGTCATCATTAAGTCCCTTCAGATTTTGCCCGCAATTGTCCATGCAGCCCTGAGGGAAACTACTCACAATGAAGCAGTTCCGAATGGATCGTCCGAACCAAAGTGTTTTGGCAATATGATGCACATAGCTTTAGCTGGAATTAACAATCAGATGAGTCTACTTCAGGACAGGTACTGTGCATTTCCCTCTCTGATTTGCACTGACTTTGTTACTGGAATGCATTAGACAATAAAAAATTTTACTGCAAGATTTTATCTATTAGTAGCCACTCATGTTCCTTGATACTTGAAGATCAGCTGCAAGTGCAGATTAGTGAGAAATGTGTCTCATAAAAGTAGAATAAAGGAGATCTGTTTGTGGCTTACTCAACTTGATAGTTCTTATTGTTGGAAATTGCATAGTATGACGTAATCAATAACCCGTGTTGGGATTGCTTGCTTGATTCTGTGGCAAATAGAACTTGAAGTTCAGTTACTACCATGCAAATCTCAATTGTTATGTGTTACGTATTACTCCAGCGGCGATGAAGATCAGGCTCAAGAAAGGATCAACAAACTAGCCAAGATACTTAAAGAGCAAGAATTAAGTTCCAGTCTACGAACTTCTGGTGTAGGAGTTATCAGCTGTATCATACAGAGGGATGAAGGGAGGGCTCCTATGAGGCACTCCTTCCATTGGTCAGCTGAGAAGCGCTACTATGAGGAAGAACCTCTATTACGCCATCTAGAGCCTCCTCTCTCCATATACCTTGAATTGGTATATCCTCTCATCCCTTAACCTATTCTGTTTCTTTGAAACTGTAAATTGATACAACTGATCTTATGGTCCATAATAAAATGCAGGATAAGCTTAAAGGCTATGAGAATATCAGGTACACGCCCTCCAGGGACCGTCAGTGGCATCTGTACACTGTTAAAGACAAGCCCCTTCCAATCCAGAGAATGTTCCTCAGAACTCTCGTCAGGCAGCCCACAACAACTGGTAATTTCACGTCACACCAGGGCCTTGATATAGGATCATCAAGTTCCCTACTAGCGTCTTACACTTCAAGGAGCATCTTGAGATCATTGGTGATTGCCATGGAAGAGCTGGAACTCAATGCCCATAATGCTACTGGGAAATATGATCATGCGCATATGTACCTTTATGTTGTACAAGAGCAACAAGTGAATGACCTCATGCCTTACACCAAGTAATTGTCTCTCATTTACTCTGCTCTTTTATGTTCCTTTGAATGCCTGTATAAGTCTTAGACTGAGATACTGGCAGGAGAGTGGAAGTAGATGCCAAGCAAGAAGAAGCTGCTGTTGCACAGATTCTGGAAGAGCTGGCACGGGAAATTCATGCATCTGTTGGGGTAAGAATGCATCGGTTAGGTGTTAGTGAGTGGGAAGTGAAGTTGTGGATCGCGTCTTCTGGGCTGGCAAATGGTGCTTGGAGATTCGTGGTAACCAATGTAACAGGACACACATGCACTACTCATGTAAGTTTAACTTCTTTATTTAGAGAATGTGAGTTGAACTTCTTATTTTGTTGTACAAAAGGTAAAGGAGGAATTGGTGTGCAGAAATTATATTGACTGCGCAAGTGTTTCCTGAATTTGAGTAGTACTCCACAATTATGTGGTAGCATTTCCATCTCTTTCCATATTAAAAATCAAAGTAAACTCAAGGTAATGGTGATCATATGGTCAAAGAAATTTAGCAAAGTCCCCTGCTTTGGAGTTTGTGTGCTTTCATATTTTCAGCTTGTCTGTTCATTTGGCTATTTTCCTGAGGATAGACTTCAAAATTGTCATCATATTTACCTTGACCTTGTTACCTGGGCTCCTAATCTGAGAGATGGGATCTTTGACACTACTTGTTTTTTCTGCATCATCAGATTTACCGTGAACTTGAGGATTCCAGCACCCACAAAGTGGTCTATCATTCAATCTCTGTGCGAGCCCCTCTACATGGAGTTCCAGTAAGTGCAACCTACAAGCCCTTGGGAGCTCTTGAGCGAAAACGTCTCTCCGCCAGGAATAGCAACACTACTTATTGCTATGATTTTCCACTTGTGAGTATGCTTGTACTTTTCTATGATTCCAGTTGATGACAGAGCTTTGCTTTACTTGAAGCAGCTTGGGTTAACTTGGTTGACAAAAATTACTCTGCAGGCGTTCCAGACAGCTCTAGAGATGGCTTGGGCATCCCATTCTCCGAATGACAACAACATCAAGAATAAGATGCTTCTCAAAGTAACTGAGCTCAAATTTTCTGATAGAAGTGGCAGCTGGGGAACCCCTCTAGTCCCTGTAGACCCCGAGCCTGGGAGTAATGATTTTGGGATGGTAGCTTGGTGCATGGAAATGGCTACTCCTGAGTTCCCTTCTGGGAGAACAGTTCTAGTTGTCTCGAACGATGTAACCTTTAAAGCAGGATCTTTTGGCCAAAAAGAAGATGCATTTTTCCATGCAGTCACTGATCTTGCATGTGCAAAGAAATTGCCTCTAATTTATTTGGCAGTCAACTCCGGTGCACGTCTGGGAGTAGCAGAGGAAGTGAAAGCTCGCTTCAGAGTTGGTTGGTCAGATGAATCGAATCCTGAGCGTGGTTTCCAGTACTTATATTTGACACCCGATGACTATGCTGAGATGGGATCATCTGTGATAGCACATGAGCTGAAGCTGGCTAATGGAGAAACTAGATGGGTCATAGATACCATTGTTGGGAAGGAGGATGGATTAGGAGTAGAAAATTTGACAGGAAGTGGGGCCATTGCTGGTGCTTATTCTAGGGCATACAAGGAGACCTTTACCCTTACTTATGTGACTGGAAGAACTGTTGGTATAGGTGCTTATCTTTCTAGGCTAGGGATGCGTTGCATACAGAGGCTTGATCAACCAATAATCTTAACAGGTTTCTCTGCCCTTAACAAACTTCTTGGCCGTGAGGTTTACAGTTCCCACATGCAACTTGGAGGTCCGAAAATTATGGCAACTAATGGAGTGGTTCATCTGACCGTTTCAGATGACCTTGAAGGGGTTTCATCCATCTTGAAGTGGCTAAGTTTTGTTCCTCCTTATGTTGGTGGTCCACTTCCA
This sequence comes from Eucalyptus decipiens, assembly GCA_014182575.1. NCBI lineage: Eukaryota > Viridiplantae > Streptophyta > Magnoliopsida > Myrtales > Myrtaceae > Eucalyptus > Eucalyptus decipiens. Next base: position 6,960,136 of record CM024614.1, read on the forward strand.
ATCTGTAAACCCTTGGATCCCCCCGAAAGGCCTGTTGAGTACTTTGTGGAGAACTCGTGTGATCCTCGTGCTGCCATTCGTGGTGTCTTGGATAGTAATGGAAATTGGGTTGGCGGTATTTTCGACAAGGATAGCTTCATCGAGACACTTGAAGGCTGGGCAAGGACTGTGGTAACAGGACGAGCTAAGCTGGGGGCATCCCGTGGGAATTGTAGCAGTCGAGACTCAAACTGTAATGCAAGTCATTCCTGCGGACCCAGGTCAGCTGGATTCCCATGAGAGAGTGGTCCCACAGGCTGGACAAGTATGGTTCCCGGATTCCGCCAGCAAGACAGCTCAAGCAATTTTAGATTTCAACAGAGAAGAACTTCCTCTTTTTATCCTGGCTAACTGGAGAGGTTTCTCAGGTGGGCAGAGAGACCTTTTTGAAGGGATCCTGCAAGCCGGGTCAACAATAGTCGAGAACCTTAGAACATACAAGCAGCCTGTATTTGTCTACATCCCCATGATGGGTGAACTCCGTGGTGGGGCATGGGTGGTTGTGGACAGCCAGATTAATCCAGACCATATTGAAATGTATGCCGAGCGGACGGCCAAAGGGAATATCCTTGAACCAGAGGGGATGATAGAGATCAAGTTTAAGACCAAGGACCTTATAGAGTGCATGGGTAGATTGGATGAAGAGCTGGTTGGACTGAAGTCAAAGCTGGAGGAATCTAGAAGGGCTGGTGCTCTTCATGTGGTCGATTCACTGCAGCAGAAGATTAAAGCCCGAGAGAAGAGCCTCTTGCCCGTGTACACACAGATGGCCACTAAATTTGCTGAACTGCACGACACTTCATTGAGGATGGCTGTGAAGGGGGTCATCAGAGAAGTCGTTGACTGGAAAACCTCTCGCTCCTACTTCTACAGAAGATTGCATCGAAGAATTGCCGAAGCCTCACTCATCAAAACTGTGGAAGATGCAGGGGGCAATCAGCTCTCAAGGACATCCGCATATGCCTTCATGAAGAGCTGGTTTTTGAATTCTGAGGTGGCGAAAGGTAGAGAGGATGCATGGAATGATGACGAATTATTCTTCACATGGAAAGGTGATACGAGAAATTATGAGGACAAGTTAAAAGAACTGCGGATCCAGAAAGTATTGCAGCAATTGACAGATGTTGGTAGTTCAGAGTTAGATTTACGAGCACTTCCTCAAGGTCTCCTTGCCCTTCTAGACAAGGTACAGCCCAAATCATGCTTAATCTTTGGTTTCTGCAGATGTATGTGTATCTTTGTTAAATGTGCGTGAATGTGCATGTGAAAGAGCTCAATCGAATTCTTGTTTTCAATTAAATGCAGATGGAGCCATCGAGCCGAGCAAGTTTGGTTCAAAAACTTCTCGAGGTGCTCAGTTGAACGTGATGACTGCACATCACCAAATTTTCGCCTCATTTTGGCGCGCAAACTCGGTGAAATCTTTGATTGTTATCAGCTACATGAATAACTCCTCCACATTGTGGATGAGATGTAGATCCCAGGACTAGTGCCCACCAGTATGCTAGGTGTAAATCTAGGATGTAGGGTTAAATTGGGTTTTTTCAATGTTAAGGGAGAGGAGGTGCCTCGTTTTGCAGGTTGTCTTTCCTTATGGCTTGAACCATGTCATTATTTCCAATTTCTGTAATTATATTGTCAAATAAATAATGTAATAATTTTATTTTCCCACATATGATCTCTGTCTCAGAGACTTGGTCATTTGTTGCCACGAAACTAGCATCATTAATATGGTCTTTCACGCATGACAAACATTACGAACACTGCAGAATGAATGGCTGAGGTTCCAACTAGGAGAGAAAGGCAACAGTGGATCCGATGGGCAAAAGGCAGAAAAAAAAAAAAAAAACTAAAAATTTATACAAACGCACTCAGTCAAAGTGCTGTCAATGACAACCATTAAAAATCTGCCTAAATAAGCTCAATGCGATGTTTAAATCTCAAATTTATACTAATGCATTTATCCTCCATCAAAGTACTGTCAATGAGAACCTTTAAAAATCTGTCTAAATAAACTCTAGTATGGTGCTTGTAAGCCTTGTATGACTTGAGTGATATAAAAATAACTTTGTTTTGTCTAAAAAAAACATTTGACAGAATTTTAACGGAGAGTAATGTATCACATAAGTACGAGTCTAGAGTTTTTTATGCTACAAGTAAAATTTTTGGGTAAATGTATTAAGCATAAATAGGGATTTTGATATTATAAAAAAAATTAAAATAAATATATCAAAATGGACATAATTTGATTTTTTTTTTTTTATAGCTTTTTCCCTTTGTCTTTTTAAACTTTTCCTTTCTCTTCTCTTTTGCTTTCTGGGTCCATAGCACGGAGAGGTGATGGTGCATTTCTCTCTTAAAGATAACACCATATGACAATATCATAACACCAAAAAGTGGGAACATTATCTCTTATCAGCGCCCTTTTCGTGCACCTATCTATGGGAGACGATGTCTACTAGACATCCACTTGACCACTAACATGATAAGGACCCAGATATCCACTACTCAACAAAAGGCTGGGCAATGAACTCTCCTCTCATCCTCTTCAATTGTCCATTCTTGACAAAACTAATTCCTCAAGCTTCTTCCACCAGTTTTGGAGAGCAAGAAGAAACAGCCTCCGCAACGTTGAGGAATATCCTGTCCTCGCCGATCAAGTTTGCGAAACCCGACGAGTGGAGCTTGTCGATGACCACTGGTCCAGGGTTCGCCAGGACAAGCTGTGCAAATACAGAAACAGAAAGAGGTTCCAGGTAAGGATTCATGCGTACTGCTCTCTCCCAGAACACTTCGTTTTAAGGAAATCTTTTATATAGAAATGAGTACAGGAAGTCCGAAATGTTCACCTGAATATCTCTCTTTCGAAGACTCTTATACAGCTCTTCCAAGGCATGGATGCCACTGGTGTCGATGTCGGTTACGGCTGGGGTTTAGGGAAGAAAAACATATTAAAATTGATGCACATAGACATGGCAAGATGCGATGCGATTCTTTCACTAGAGTAAGGGATATTGAGAGATTGAACTGAAGAGCACTTACGTGACATTTCAACTAGCAAGAACTTTATTTGCGGTAGATAAGCTGCTTTTAGTTGTTCCTCCTCATCTCTCAACCACCTCAGTATCCTGGAAAACTATTTAAGCTTAACAAGAATTTATGAACGTTGTGCTAGGACAAACATTCTGTTTCCCTCATATGATATTTGTCAAGTCGCTATTAATCAAATCCAGTCAAGAGCTCCATCTTGGCAAAATCTAAAAATTTAGGATCTTCTACTCCCGGCATGTCGAGCTGTATATTATATCCATCGACTTGTCCATCTTTTATATTTCGTTCTTAGGATGCCAAAGATAGGAATTTTTAACTTCTATTACTTCCAGTACATATGGACAAGTTTCTTCCCTTACATTTTAATTTCCTGCGGGTCATGTCCAAGTAAAGTAATGATAAGGTTATTTTCACAGAACGAGGAGTGAAATAGGTTGGAAGAAAGAATTCACGATGACATCTGTATCGTGTTCTTAAGCCCACCTTTTTGCCTTTACGCATGTAGAAACTAAAAGAAAGGAAAGGAAAAAAAAAGAGATGGGTTAACAGGAAGATAAAGAAAAGCAAGATGGTGCAGTTACCTCTCTTTGATGTAATTAGAGTTGGAGAAGTATATAGCAGAATCAACCCTGACAATCAAAATGCCAGGAACCTTCATTGCATCTGGGTACTGTTGGATGTTTCTGTATACTGCCGTTTGAGGTATCTTTCCTAGGATTGCTGTTCTTGGTCTCGTAACTTGTAAAAGGATTTTAGCAAAGGAAATCGCAACCTGTGGCCAATAATGAAGGGATAATACATAGAGTTCAAAGAACACATTGGCCACAATTTAGCATCTAAAAGGAAACCAAACTCCTGCTTCTTACCGCAATTAGAAGACCTATCTCAACAGAAACGAAAACTACTCCTAGGAATGCCCCAAGACAAGCCACAAAGTCGAGCTTGTCAATCTTCCAAATGAGAATCGCTGCGTCGTAGTCAATTAGGCCAATGACAGCTGAAATAATGATGGCCGAGAGAATTGCATTTGGCGTGTACTTAAAGAGAGGGGTGATGAATAACAATGTTAGGAACACAACGAAGGACATGATGATGTTGGAGACCGCAGTTTGGCACCCTGCCATGTAGTTCACTGCCGAGCGGGAGAATGAACCTGCAACAAATTTTGTACTCACTTTTAGTATCAAGGAGAATGATAAAATTTTCCAACTTACTGAAAATGTGATGGGTGATGGTATTAAATCTATGTTGGACATATAATTTCTTACCAGTTGCAACGTAGCAAGAAGTCATTGAGCCGACAATGTTCATTGTTCCTAGAGCAACCATCTCTTTGTTCCCATCCAGTTGATAGTCCTTCATGGCTGCAAACGTCCTTCCAATTGCAATTGCTTCCTGTTTTGTAGAGCCATAGAGAAGATCAAATAATTAGTTATAAACTTAGAATCACAATGACCGTTTACAAATTACATAAACATGAAAAGGAGAAGGAGGAGGAGGGAGGATTCCCGTACCGTTAATGCAACCATACCAGCCACGATACCAACCCTGAAGCCTTTCAGAAGATAATCCCCAGTGAAATATATTTCTTTCACAGATGGGGGGATTGATTCCCTTCTCTATGTTCTTCACCTGCATATTTCACTCAAAATGTTAGCAACTCTGTTACTACAATCTGACTTCTTAATCATCAGCATCAGTATGATATTATTATCAATTAGATCATCAGCTAGTTAAGCTCTAAGAGTCAAGGAGTGGGGAACTCTTACAATTTGAACACCATGCTTTTCTGCGTGCGTTATGTACACAAAGAAAGTAGCCAAAATGACTGATATCAAAGGAGCAATTGCAGGAACCCAGAAAAATTTCCTGTTCTTCTTTCCCTGTTTATCGCACCCATTGCCCAAGTAAGAAAAGAGTTGAACAACACATATATGTATTACTTGAATGAAACTGAACGTATATATACTTACTATGTACTTAGCAAAGAGAAGAAAACCCAAAAATGATGCTCCAATCACTATGGTCTGCCAATTCCACTGAAACAGAACAGCTTACCTTTTAGTGATCTAACCCAGGAATGAATTTTTTAAGAGAGAGAGAGAGAGAGAGAGAGAGAGAAATTACTCCATGATGAACTGATCCCCAAACCGATCGCATAACTGAAATAATATCAGTCTTTTTCGTGAAATTTTTATGCCAAGAAAACCTTTAAGCTGCTGGAGTGCGATAGTAATGGCAGCTCCAGCCATGAAACCAACGATGGAAGCATGTGATAGGAAATCAATCAAGAAACCCAACCTAAAGAAAGAAACCTTTAGCCCTTGGACATGACACTTCCAACATCATGACATAGATGCCTTTCCATGAGGAGAAAATAGAAGACGTAGAAAGACAGAGGTCCGTTTGAGAACCGAGAAGCTAGCTATAATCGTACCTGAAGAAACCAAGGGTGACTTGAGTTATCCCCGCGAAAAAAGTTGCTGTGAAGGCAAGTCGGCGATACTCAACTGGATTTTTTGTCGGATCAATCTCATTCTGCAGCAGTGTTCCCAACAAAAGAGACACCACGGCAACTGGTCCAATGGCTATATCTCTTGAACTACCCATTAAGGCATATATTAATGGCGGAACGAAACTGCTATCTGAAAACATGCAAGACATCTAGATATCACTTTTGGCAGCTCAAGAATGTTGGAGGAAAGGATCCAGCTTGAGAGCATCAAGCAGTTTAGAGTCTATAGCCTATAGTTAAGTGTTCACTTACAAAGTCCATATTGCGGATCCAAATTCGCAAGCTTTGCATACCCAATGTCCTGTTTTTCCATTGAGTGAAGCATTAATGATGTTCTATTTAACTTTTCCAATAATAAAAAGACTTGAAAATTTTATCTACCTGTGGAATGCAAAGACTTGCAATGGTGAGTCCGGCGATAACATCTCCTTTGAACTTTTTAAGATCGTAACTTCTTCCCCACTCAAGAATAGGAAAGATGGCCTGAATTCCTAGAACCAACTTCCGAGACTGAGGCTGGTCCTTGAAAGGTCGTAGAGGGTCATCAGCAAAGAACGTTTCTTTGAGAGTGGATGCAAATTCTTTAAAGAGTTTCTGCCGGGGAGGGACTCCCACTTTGTGAAAGTGATGCTCATTTTGCGAGCATTGGCTCACCGATGACTGTCTTTTAGTATTGATTTCTTTCACTTCACTCTTCCCATCGCCCAAAGGACCAACGGAAGCCATGGGCGATGACTTCGACTGCGTTCAGGACATTAAAAAAACAGATAGAGATTATCATAAGAAGTTGAATGCTGAATTACTCTTTCAAATAGCGAAGCTGATGAACAAAAACTCCAAAACTATATGAAAACGATCCTAACTTTGTTGTCTCAGCACATTTCCTTGATCAAGCAACACTAGTACTTCATGTCTACGTTACTGTTATAAGTGAGAAGAGTAAAATTCAGACTTACAAAAGAGGATAGTTGGTTAGATTGAAGGTGAAGGAGATGGAAGCTCTAAAGTTCAAAAGCTCAACCAAGTGAAGCACCCGGAAGCTAATATGAAGAACTACGGCCAAAGTGTAAGAAGATGGTGATCTGAACGTGAAAGCCCATATTGATGTGTGAGAAGCCTGGGAAGCAAATTCCCGCTTAAATAAGTTATAAGGAACCAGGTCAAACTTTCCTACGAGAGAGAGAGAGAGAGAGAGAGAGGGAGAGAGAGAGAGAGAGAGAGAGGAATTATCCACCGCCCATCTGATATTATGAACCTAAATCTCTTTGCTGTCACATTCATAGAATACATAGAGTGGAAGTTAAAGTTTTCTGCTATATTGATTTTTCAGGCATGGATTATTCTACGCCCCTGAAATTGATGGTAGGCAGATGATCTTCCCATTATGGTTCCTGTGGCTTCTCGAGATAGCATAAAGCGTCCTTTCAGAAGGTGTTGACTAAAAAGGCATAAGAGGCGGCCACTGTAGAAGTTCGAAAAATCGAACTCAGCTTTGTTCCCTCTTCGATACCACCAGCCAGTTGGAAAGAGCGTGCTGAATTAACAACATAGGTTCAAAACTCATGCCTCCTTATGTACTTGGACCCATGGCACCGCAAGAACTCTTTAATGAGAACCAAAAACAAGTTTGTTTCCGACAGTTGAACCTTTGAATTGAACCTGTATGTCATCCTTTTTGGCCCAAACAAAGAAACCCTTTTTTTCTTGGGCCCGTCTGGTGTGAGAAAACCTTTTTTCACTCTTGTCCAAAAAAAAAAAAAAAAAACCTTTTTTCACTCGACCACTATTATCATATGTGTTAGGATCATCCCAATTAAAAATATAAATACAGTAAAGTAAGACGACCATAGTACGATCCGCCGGAAAATGACGTGTACCCGTTCGTCACATCAGTCAAGAAATGAATCTAGTCAAAATCTTTCTATCTCCAAAAAACGCCCTCTTTTTTTTTTTTTCACAAGAACGGGCAAACCTAAAAACCCTATCGGATCTAAAACAGCGACATGTTCTCGTGTCCTCTTGCTTCTTCCAGAGGCTTAAAATAAAACATAAAAACAAAGTGATCATCTTCTGAACGAAAGCGCATGCGCTTGTGCGAGGGGAATAAAGTAATCCTTACCTCCTTCGTAAGCTTCTCACGACCACCGTCGATAGTGGGTGGCAAAGAAAGAAAGAGACTTCCGCTCGGACCCTACGCACGCACCGAGAGCCCTCCCCTTCTCCAAACCCTATTCTTGACGATCAGATCAGAATCTCCGGCACTGTAGGACTCCGATGGAAGACTTCTCGAAAAGAAACAATAGACAAACACGAAGACTTGTCAAAAGGCTCTGTGCACATAATTGCTGAGGAAGAAAAATGAGAATAAAAAGAGCACGAACCCACCACCATTTATTACTGTTCTTTCGTCAGGATCTCCCCCAACCGCACTTCACCGCTCCCCGGTATCGACGAGGATTTATCGCGCGCGATGAACTTGTCCACAAACACGAGGAAGGTTCAAGGTTCACGGAAGAGCCTCGACGTCCACGTTCACCGAACCCCCTCACGGATCCTGAATTAGCCTCAGCCAACCTCGCTGGACAGATTGACCAGAACGAGAAAGTGGGCTTGTTCACTGAACCGCACAGAACACACTCGAACGAGCGCAAGCTGGCTGCGCCAGATACAACCCCCAAAATGGGAAGACAATCTTCTCAATTTCTTTCCTCTTCCGTTTCGGTGGTTGCCGAGAAACTAGGCGCTGGACGAAGCTCTCGGCAACCGGATTGAGCAGACGGGAAGAGGAGAAAAGAAGCAAGAATCGAAGGGGCTTGTCTTATATAATGCACGCTCCACGACCCTCGATCGAGAACGCCGCGGGGTCGTTTTCGTCCGAGAGATGCGCGTCGTCCTTTCGCTGCTGCCGGTCCCCGAGGTTTCCCTCCGCGCGCGGCCGGGGGGCGGCGGTGTTTTCCCGGAATTGCCACGGCCCACGTGGCGGCGGAGAAGTCGGATGCGTGGACTTTGACTTCCGCTCGATCTCGACTCGACGGCGGGGCCCGCACGTGCGGCCGGGTTTGGACTTTGGATGCGGACGTGATGACGGCCCGGTTCAGTTGCACCCCCCCCCTCGGGTCGCGGGGCGGATCGGTCGGGAGATTCGTGATCGCCCGCCGCAGTCGCGACACGTGGCACTTGGCTCGTTACTTTCTCCTTCTTTAATTTTATTTTATTTTTTCACTCAATTTAAAATCAGGCGATCTGGTTTTTAACCATGCTCGATGAGGAAAAAATATTTCTATCTTCAATGCATTATCGTGCATGTTATGGGGACGACCGATGGATCGTAAGTTGCTATATTTCTTTATATTCATGTCTGATGATGCTGTTGGGGGTGAGTGTGAACCGAGGATGCGCTTTATTGATGCTATAAGTGAATATTCTTTCATCAAGTGGATATAATTTAAACCGGACATTTCGTTGTGGAAGAAAACTTTTATGGTAACTTTTGCAAATAGGGGCAAAAGCATGCATCTTTTGTCGCGGCGTGAATTTTCCACAAAATTTGAACCTCTCGAATGATGTATTTTTTTAAGTACTGACAATTCATGCGAATTGCGACATTCTAAGTAATATTCAGAAATTAAAAATTCCGAAGATGCCACATTTGCATGCATTCTATTCATGCTCGAAATAAATAAAAGCACGGGCGAAAGTGGATGCTCCGGTCGCCGCACTTAAGGACCATGTACACTGAGCCTTTGCAAGATTGACTACCATGTACTTTGAAATATCAAATGAATGTTATTCTCCATCCTAAGAATTAAAGATAATTCGAAATATGTGAATATTGACATTTAAAGAGCCACAGCGAAAAAAAGGTTGAGAGAGATGGAAATTTAGTTGGCTAAACCAAAATTTGATTAATTTGTGGCTTTTTGGGACCATTCCAATGCATACTTACTTGTGCAATAATTATGTCAAGGTGGTCCCGTTTTCACCCTAAAATCGAGAACTGGACCAAAACGATCAGTCCCCAATTTGTGGAACTGGACTAGACTCTAGTTTGGTTCTTGAGTGAATCGAGCAACCGATGTGATTTTTTCTCTCTTTTTTCCCCCTATTACTTGACGGGAATGGAATACAAGAACTAGACAAGAGATTGAAAAGAACATCGTTTTTGAACTCTTGCAGGGAATGGAGCACTCTTGCCGTGTGTCCATGACCATCTATTTTGTTCTCTTCTCTTTTGGCTAATAAAAAAAAAGTATTAATTCGGTAAAAGTGATTCAAGTGATTCGATTCACACCTGGAATGCAGAACCAAACTGATTATCACTAGTTCTAAATTTTAATAATTGCGACCACCCAAAACCGGCCAATTTGTTTTGGTTCTCACGCTCACTCCTAATCAGAACGTAATTGGTTCTCTTATTGATGTAATTTTTCAAAAATACAGATGCATCAATCCCCTTTCCCCCCCCCCTCCCCCAAAAAAAAAAAAAGAAAAAGAAAAAAATCGTCGCTGAAGACATGTGACAGATTAAGTAAATCGTGTTATTCTATATCATTGAACCTGAAATCTTAGACTAAAGATGACGGCATCGCTCCAATTTTCAAACTGACGTTGTAAATATCTTCAGCGTGGAGCAACGTCGGCCCAAATTACAAGCTACTTCAACGCAATCATAATCGTTCTTTATTATTTTATTTGGACATGATTCTCATTCACAGAGCAGATTCTCCTCTTACGTGCGATCTAATTCAAACGATTTCACATGGTTAGGTTCGTGGAAACTTAAATTAGATGGACCAATTATTTTAGAAGTCCACAATTAACATTTTTTTAATAGAAAACTTTGACCAGCTATTGAACTTTGACCCGCTATTGCAGTTGCAGCACACGAAATACAAATCAATGGATTGGCACAATCTCACGTCATAACATACGTGCTAATATTATTCTAAATCAATATATGCATCTATTATTAGTTTCAACTACCCAGATAATGAGAGTACGCGTGGCAGAATGATATTACCCTTTCCTAAGAAAAATTAGGCGGCGCTATCAAGCCGAACTGTAATTATCAGGTTGGTGACAATTGGTGCCATATCGTTTTCTCTCTTCCAAATTTCATGGAAACTCCGAATGGGTCAATGACTAATTTGCAAGGGGTATTTAGCGATTGGCTTAAGGTCGATTTTGATTTCAAATCATGTTTAGGTTTCCGTTTGTTTCATAAAATGAAAATTTGACAAACATCTTCATAAAGATGATTGCCTATATCTCTCACAATAATTAACCAACGAAAAATGTTTTCCTTTTGTTATCGTAAATATTAAAAACATTGTTCATCACTCATTTTTATAAAGGACATAAGCGATAATTTTAATAAAAATGTTTTTCAAATTATTCATGGAATATCCATGATATGTCAAGAGAGGTAGGTTTTAACCACTGGGGTTTGCCCCTAGTGCCCATCATTCCATGGGGTGAGGGGTTTGAATCCCCACATTCTTAGGAGACGTTGGGGTGTGGACGATTTAATTTCAGGAGTGGGTTTCGATTCCTATGCCCTACGAGAAGACAGGGTAAAAGTTAAAAGTGAAAGTTAGAGTAGGAATATAATAAAACCGACAAAAAAGAAAAAAAGAAAAAGAAGAGAGGCAGGTTTTTGGGTAATCCAGCCCAAGGTCCAAACGGTCGGCCCACTGGGCCTTGAATCTTTATCTTCAGTTCGTTTTAAAGCTCGCCTACTCTCCAAGATCAGCCCTGCACTCCAGTTTTGTCATACAGAGAGAGAGAGGGAAGAGAGATGGGGGCAGAAGAAGGCGAAGAAGAGAAGAGGGAGACGAAGCCGAACCCGATTTCCCAGGCCCAATTCCTGTCCTGGAAGCGCCGGAAGGTTCGTTCCCCTCCGCCCGTGTTGTATCTTCCTCTCTTGTGCTAATCAAGAACGTTCTCGCTGCATTCACCACTCCCTAAAAATTATACATTGAAATTTAACGAAGGAGGTGAAATCGTTATCTTTAGTGGTTTGATGGGTTCCCCGAGTTGTGTAGTTTTTGACATGGGTTTTGGCAATTTTCGTCCAAGTTCGAATTTTTACATTGCAGAAAGGAAAGGACACGTTTTGCTGGGGAGTTCTTATGACGGAGCTGCAATTAGGTTTCGGATGCTCCTAGTGGGAAATCATGTTTGACTCGTCGTGTTTGAAGGCTCGCTGTTCTGTACTCATGTATTTTAGGGAAGTAATTGATTGTTTCATTTACAGTTATTGCTGTTTTATGACGGAATTTTCTGTCGGAGATTTGGTTTTTTGGTTCAAGGTTCTCATCCTAGAGAAAGAGAATGCATTTAAGATTTTTGACGGTTGATTATGTGAGCGTGAGAATTAGGATTAGCATTAGGATCTGAGAATTTTACAGATATATTTACAATATATTTTACTATTGCTGGTTGGCGTTTTTTGGGTCCATTTGTAGCTGCAAGATATATGTTTATTAATGTGCTTGAAGGAAGCTGATTTATCTTAAGAAAAACGGGTAATACTTAGGTATTTTCTCAGTTTTTCCTGGGCCAAACTTTACTAGTATTCCTTGAAGTTTGTGTGGTATTTCATAGACTTGTTGATTGGCTTCCTTCAAGCACATTAGGAAACAATAATTCTTGCAGCTACAAATGGACCCAGAAAACCAAAAAAGCCATCAATGCAATAGTAAAATATTTTGATAAAATATATGTGGAATATTTTCATGCTGCAGTTAGAGTCCTAACCCGATAAAACCAACAACACTACTGGCTTGGAAACACTAGTACTAAAAATCAATTGTCAAAAATCTTAGATGCATTCTCCTCCTCTAGAATGAGAATATTGATGGTATAGACTCCTTGCAATCCTGTATCCATATGAACGAGAAAACCCATCTCTGGCAGATAATTCCATCATAAAGCAGCAACAATTGTCAATGACAGAGACAATAATACCTAATGATGTGACTACAAAGCAATGAGCTTTCACATACAGTGAATCAAGGGCCAGGACCAACGTGTTTTCAAATACCCTGCTAATTCTTGCTTGGAGCATCCTAAACCTAATTGCAGTCCTGTAATAAGAACTCATCAACAAAATGGTCCTTTTTGGCAATTGCATATAGTTTTGATATTAGCTAATGTAAATTTGAACTTTGATTGAAAATGCTATAACCTTAACAACTTCACATGATATCGCCATACAAACAACAAAAGGATCCTTCTCATGAAGGTAATAACTGGTTTGTAGAGACTATCATGCTGAAAGTTATAATTAAGGTATTAGGAAAATCGGGTTTGTAAGTTAGAAATTCATTCAGGGTTTTGTTCTCTATATTTTAGCTTTGTGGTTGGAGAATTGGCGAATCATGTGGAGAGTCTATCAGTACTTAATCCTGTAATCAGTTGCACTACAAGCGTAAGTGTAAATGGGAAATATAACTTTTCTCTGGTCCTAGATTATAAGTTGGTTGGTGATTGTTTAAGGTTGCTGGATGGACTTGAATTGGGAGACAGCGGTGTTTATTCTTTGAGGGTGACAGATCTCTTTGCTTCCTGTGTCCATATTTACCTAACGTTCAGATTTCGGTGATCAGCATAAGTCAATGCCTTGGATATGAGAGTTTGTTCTGCTTGTGTGTGTGTGTGTGTGTGTGTTCAGGAAAAGTTTTATAAAGTTTAAGCATGCATTAGGAAGGAAGGGTAGTGGAAATTATCGGGGTTTCAGACGACCAATATGCGTGGGCAAAGTCACCTGTGTGCTGCAGCCTCCATTGCAGCAGCACATGGTAATCAAGGGGACTTAAACTTCCATGTAAGAAAGCTCTCATAAATAGCACTATTTTGCTGTGAGAACTACATCTATTTGTTTTCTTATTATGTATAGTGAATCCATCAGCCGTTCGATCTCCTAGAAATTGGAGTAGCAAATTGGGACAACATAATAGTTTGCATGTTACAACTGAAAATGCAAGTGTTCAGCAAAATTGATGTTGGAACCAAAGGCGGATTAATGTATTGGTTTGTTGGAGCTACTGTCTTCGTTCACCTTTCTTATACATTCAATTGATTGAAGTTTTTGCATTTTTTTTATTTATGCTCCATTATCTTGGCCAAGAAGAAAAGCTATGCGCCCTTCAAATATCTCAAAAAATATGTAGCTAAGTCCATGCCAAAGGTTTTCTTTGGAATTTGCCCCCACAAGTTAATAAAGCATAATGAACTTTTTATATTGTGGAACTGTTATTTCTAAAATATTTAAAACCTGCATAATGCCATTTATATCTGACTTTGTAAACATGCAAGTATTATATTAGCTACGAAACTAATGTTCTTGATTGCTTTGTAATTAGGTTTTTCCCGTGCAAGGAAAAAAAATTTAGATCTGTCCCTGGTTGGAACACACTGTGATTTGCTTGCGCATACCTGTGACTATCTCCAGTTCCCTCTGTATGCATATGTTTTGGGCTTTGTTGTCTACTTTGTCATTAGCTTTAGAAACTACTATATAGCATGTAGTGCATCGTATATCTCGAGTAAGAGAAGTCTCTGTTGATTTTGTTCTCTTATCCTTTAATGATCAAGGTTGTAGTTAATATGGGGACTGATTTTGTTGAGAGAAATCTCTGTTGGTTTTGAGAGAAATCATTGAGGATGTAGTTAATATGGGGACTGATTTTGTTGAGGATCAGGTTACTGTCTGAGAATTGTTTTATCCAATAAGAAATTCCTTTGCACCGTCACTTGGTACTTTTGTACTGCCATTATCTGATCCAATATGTCGTGCTATGTTGTGAAGTAACAGCAAACAAATGCTGTTTTAATCATGAAAATTGACATGCAGCTCCTGCAGTTTAATTAACAAAGTTAGTGGCCACTGGAGTTGGGTTGTTGAATTTCTTGTTTTTAACGTTGGCAATGCTGTTATGTTCTAGCCTCTTCCATTTTCACCATTTCTTGTTTTGCTAACTTTTTAGTTGTTATTTCGCATTGTATATTCCTTGTAAGTGTTAACAATTTGCCAATATCTATTTTGATGAAATTGATGCTTCTGTCGTTGTAATCCAGTCGGAGGTTGAAAATCTCCTTTTCTTTGTTTCTCTTGTTCTCCTTCATTAGGACTTGTTGGTGGATTGCAGTATGCTGGGCAATCAATCCGTCCTTGAATGTAACTGATTAAGTTATTCCTACATATATGAAAACCAAAGTTTGCCCCCTAATTTGGACGTGTTACACAGACAAATAATGTAACCAACATTAATCAAACTGTTCCGTTGCACCACGAAATTCAAAGGCTCAAAGTCATTCCTCTCAATGTAGGATGCTGAAGCGTCGGCAAGGAAAGCTGAATCTGCGAGAAAGCGTTCTGAGGATATAGCTACAGGAACTGTGCAAATGAACGGGCGGGAGCTTTTTCTGCATGAACCTTGGGTATTCGATAACACACAGTACTGAAGATTGGGTTGACTCCTGTGTACGATGTGCATACTTTTTATTGAAAGAATGGTTTGCTGCAAGATATATAAGTTCTTCATGGATGCATCTTGTTTCCTTAAGAGTTGACATTCCCTTTTGTTTCTTTTCGTATAACAAAAGTTGACATTCTTACTCCTTGCAGATAGTGACTCTTGTCTTGTATACGATCTGCAATTTTTTAAGGCTTTGACTGCATGTGATGGTAGTGTGTAAATTTCATTGTTAGTAGTCATAAAAATTGCCATGTCAGCGTTCGGCCATTGGCCGGCGTCCACGTCGGCGCCGGGCTGGCCAAAATGGTCGGATGGACTGAATTGGTATAAATATTAAAAGATTTACGATTTGAATTGGTGGATTGAAAAGTTTAGGATTGAATCGGTATTAATGCAATAGGTTTAGGACTTTTTTGTTACTTTTACGAAGTTTTCACAATATGCGTAAGTCGACACGTCGATTTACATGTGAATTTTTTCTTTCACAAAGTTCGAACTATAGCAAAGAAGTTACCTTTTTTTGTACTTTAAAAGCACAAACAGATTTTTCAAATGCTACTAAGGTGTCTACATACACAGTGGTAGCAGCCAATTATATAGGGAAAAATGAAAGAGGCAAAAGCAAGGTCACAAGAGCATAATCCTAAGACTAATTTACAAACACATGGTAGCTTGTGGAGCACAGCAAATATGAGACTCCACTGAGGAAAATTATAAGGTGCGGCAGGAAATTTGCATGCTCGTTTAATCGATCATTTCGCATGTGAATTTTCATTATGTCTAGCAACTTAAAATTTTGAGTCGTACTTTCAATGAGCGAGTAGACTACCTTCGATATTGTTCTTTAGAAAGATAATTACCAAAAAGATCCTAAATCAATTGCACTTGAGTCAATTCAATTATAAATATTTTAGTTGTGTTAATTGAATCATCAATATTTTTATATTTTGTCAATTTAGTCCATCCGGTTAATTTTAATTGGAAATTATTAACATGAATGTCAAGCGTTCTACGTGGCATAGTTAGCAATGACATTGCCATTTTTAAATAATATATATTATTTATTTATTATTTCTTTTCTTTTTCTTTACTTTTCTTTTTATTGAATTAAGGGTGAGTAACCCTTGCTTGCTGGCAAGGGTCGGGATGCCCTCGCCGACATTAGGTGTAGGCGTTGTGACCTTGGCCTAGGTTATCACTTGCCACAATTAGGGTGTCTTGGCCCTCGCTTAGTGTCGACGAAAGTTAAAAAATAAAATAATAATAAAAGAAAAAAAGAAAAATAATATTAAAATCTTATTAAAAATATCCACGTTAGCGTTAACCATGTCACATAAAATGACCGGTGTTCACGTCAGTGATTCCTAACCAAAATTGGTTGAATGGACTCAATTGGTAAAATGTAAAAATGTTTATAACTCAATTGACACGATTAAAAAGTTTGGCATTGAATTAACACAAGTATAATAAGTCTAGCACTTTTCTTTTTGTTGATAATTTTATTGTTGTTTGGTTGTTTGTAAGATGAGCATTAACTATCATTTTTTGGTCCTAGACTCGTTACACTCCATGATGGATCATAGAATAAAAATTGACAGTGAAATTCAAGATGTAGTTACTTTTTAAGTCCAAAAACCCCCAAAAAATAAGTTTTCAAAGTAATTTGCTGTCAAGTGCAATATATGAGAGAGAGAGAGAGAGAGAGAGAGAGAGAGAGGCAGACTCTTTAAAAGAGACCACCACACATTAAAGATCCCAGGAAGACCTCATGCTAGGAAACAACCATAGTTAAAGCTAGCTGCCCCTTGCACGCACATATATATTGTGCTATAACAAATACATAAACATCACTAAATACAAACTGACACAAGACTCGACCATACTTTTACTATCTCACGAATACAAATCATAAACACGAACAACTTTGAGTTGATAATTGACTCGATTTAGCTTCCTCTCTTCTCCCATTGATCCATCTCAGGCACCCCTTCGAGGCTTCCAACTGTTCCAAAAAGCGAAACACATTATAGTCTTGGTTTTTTTTTTTTTGGTCTGACACATTATAATCTTGTTTATAGGTACCATATGTGCGCTTTAAGAAGGCGAAGCTAAATATTATTAAAATGCAGGGTAAATATTCAAATAGCTATTTTTATTTAAGCAGTTAAAAGAAAAAGAAGAAAAAAAGACCTCGGATCGGTTTGCATAGCCTGCAGTTTGCGCCTTATTCTCTCAATCTCCTTCTGAAAATTCTGTAATCGAAAAGCAACAATCAAAATTTCAAACGAGAATTTGCATGACATCGATTTTTCCTATTGCATTTGGAAAACCTAATATAGCCAGTCTTTTACCTCAAACCTGATGTTCAATGCGGTGCCATTTTTATACGAATAGAGTCACATGCACAAAAGGAAAAAAGATAAGCCAAGATCAGATCCTCTTGAGATGCATTTACACCATACATAAATTATATATGTTCAGTAAATATGGAAAAAGTGATAGGATGTTGAACAAATTATCTAGACGATTACCATTCAAGCGTTGCAATTAATGCCTTCAGAGTACACAACCTCGTGAGCTTGTCTTGCTCATCCTGCGCGACAAGTATAGATCATTAAATCAAAATTTCTATAAAAAAATCAGATGACTTATATCTTCTAATTTTCCACACCTCCTCTTCCATGTCATCGAACTCAGCATCATCTCTGCAGAAAGAGTCAAAAAGCATTACTAATGGTTATTAATTAATGAAGCCAAGATAGCCAGAACCTTTCCTAAAGCCACCTCTCTCTTCTCAAGGAATTAACTACTTCAAGTTTTTTTTTTTTCCATGATGTTCTTTTAGGCTTTTGATCCGCACTCATACCTTCAACACCAACACTGAGGAATAAAAGGGCTTCAACTATTATCCTAGAGAAATTTTTTCACCGGCACGATTAAACCCGAATTCAAAAAGGCCAAAATCGACATGAAATAGGGTTAATTCGAAGAAAATAGGGTCAGATCTCAAGGACTAGTTCGAGGTGCGCAAGGAATAAGAACCTGTCGCTCAAGATAGGTTGTGGGGCACTAGATGAGCTAGCATCAGAAGAAGGGTTGACAAGAGATACATCGGTGTCCTGAGGAATGGGGGTTCGGAAATCCCTCGCACGTTGTTTTCTAGGCCTTGCGGCAGCTAGTCTCGTCTTCTCCTTCACCGAGACCTCATCCCTAGCCATGGATGATTCCTACACTATCGACTCAAGCAGGAGAGGAAAAATGAGTAGGAGGGGTTTTTGCCTAATGTGAAGTGAGATCGAGTGGGCAAAATGGCTGGGTACTTATAGTAGAGAAGTGAGCTTTGGTTGCGTTTACATGTGGTGAGCGCAACTTCTCTAAATTGCATTTTTGCCTCATGCAAATTCCTCGCATGATCAAAAGTACGGATTAGATTGTCTCGTGGAGTAAGGGCATGATGGGAATAACGCAAAAGAAAAGATAAAGCGAGAAAATTTTCAGCAACCTCTTCTCAAAAGCATATAGCAATTTCTATGTCTGAACTCTCCCTAATTTTTTCTCTACCCATTCAAATTAAAATATTAATAAGTATCATTATATAAAGCTAGCTCAAAGAAGAGAAATAGTTTAGGCACTAAACTAAAAGAATCATAATGGACTTATTGTTATCAAACCTAACATGAAGTTTGAGTAGAATCGGCCGGACCAGTTATTTAATTTTACTTTGAGATATGTAAAAATTCTCTTTTAGGAAATAGTCTTGTTTGAAGTTTTCTATTATTTTAGACAAGTTCTAGTAATTTGCAAACCATATGCTCAAGTAGTGGCAGTGTATCAATCTCGATAGTTCACTTCCATTATTTTCATAATTGGAACTGAACAAATACTTTTTGCATTCTTAACACGATAAGTATAAAGAATGGAAATTAATGCACCGCGAGAAGTTCCAAAAGATTAGCGCATGGAAAGTAATGTCTAATATTATTCCAAATCATATAAGGTTATTTTGATCGGATGACGTATGCAAGATGACATACATAATGCGTTACACAATTTTTCAACTCATCTTTACTTTTGATTCTTATAGCTAAGTATATAGTCACGAAAATTTGAGCATGCATCCAATAAGAGAAATTCTTTGTTGCAAGCTTCTCTCTCAATTTTCTTAAATAACAAGCTCGAGGTCACGCCAAGGGCATAATATTATTTAAGTTTTAAATATTTATGTATTTATTTTCTAGGCAGAACACGCGGAGAAATGAATATATATATACACACACATATACACACACGACTCGAATTTTTTGCATTTTGGAGTATATAATAGTACAAATGCGAAGTATAAATAACAATTGCCCAACGATACAACTTGGATGTCGTCTTCAGCCTTAAATTTGTTAGGACTAAATTACCCTTGACAATAACTTCAATCTAGTTAAATTTCAGAAAAGGCCCTGGAAAAAAGACAAACTTCAAAATATATACTCCCGAGTCCCTCAAGTATCCTTTATTTACAAAAAAGCACGCCCGTTACGTTTTTCAAATGCAAATAAGGACAAATATCAGGTTTGAGAAGTGGAAAACGCCTCCCCTCTTTTACGGGCCTTCTTAAAAAGTTCCGTGCTTATTTTCCCAAATGTTTTACCAGGTGTCGATGTTCCCGCCTGAATAATGTCCAACTAGCGGACGAAAATAAATGAAAGGGTAACCACACAACATAGTCAAATTATAAAGGGAAAAAGCCACCAAAAACCCCCAACTTTGTCTCGAGTGACAAATTTACCTCGAACTTTGTTTTGTGATGTGAAAAATCCTGAAGTTTGCTAAGCTGTGACACATTTACCCCATTAAGGATATTTTCGTCTTTTTATTTTATTTTTTATTTTTATTTTTTATTTTTTTATTTTTTATTTTTTATTTTTTATTTTTATTTTTTTCTTTCCCCTTCGCCGGCGTCCGGCGGGGCAGCCCTCCGGCGTCGGGCGAGGGTCGCCCTCGCCGGCGTCGGGCGAGGAGGCCCTCGGCCGGATCGGACGGGGCCTCCCTCGCTTCGGCAGCCGAGAGCACCCTCGCCAAATCGGCAGGGGTGCTCTCGTGGCGTCGGGCGAGGTGCCCTCGCCCAGTCCGGCGAGGAGGCCCTCGTCCGACGTCGACAAGGGCTTCCTCGGCCGATCCGGCGAGGAGGCCCTCGCCGACGCCGACGGGGCGCCCTCGCTGCGTCGGGCGAGGTGCCCTCGCCGGCGTCGGGCGAGGAGGCCCTCGCTGCGTCGGGCGAGGTGCCCTCGCCGGACGCCGGCTTCCCTCCGCCGGCTCCGCCATGGCCGGCGGAGGGAAGGAAGAAGAAGAAGAAAAAAAAAGAAAAAGAAAAAAAAAAAAATTTTTTTTTAAAGTAAAAATACCAAAATACCCTTATGATTTAGGGTAAATATGTCACACAAATAAAAGTTCGGGGTTTTTTGTGTCACAAATAAAAGTTTGGGGTAAATGTGTCACAGTTAGTAAACTTCAAGGTTTTTCACGTCACAAAACAAAGTTTGGGGTAAATTTGTCACTCGAGGCAAAGTTTGGGGTTTTTGGTGGCTTTTTCCCAATTATAAAATGAAAATCATGTTTCTGCGACTTACTTAAAAGATAAACGATAACAAGGCAACCCATGGATTGGATTTGTAAATAAATGAGGGACTATGATGAAATTTAGGCTCATACATATGTCTCCTATTCATATAGCCAGTTTTTCTTTTTGTCAATATTCATGTAGCCAGTTGGCTCATTCATTACTTGTATATTGAGCTCCTAAAGGGAAGCCAATCCAAGTAGGTTTTCTAATTTGTGAGTAGATTTCCTAATTTGAATAAGCTTCCTAAAAAGAGTTTCCTATTTTGAATATGTGTAAGATGAAATTCTACTCGGTTATTACATAGTAAAGAGAAAAAGAGTGGCATTTTTTTTTTTTTTTGCGATTTTTTGAGTGAGTTTTATGTGAGGGATTTTGATATAACACTTACGAACTTTGTTTAGAGATAAGAAACACTCAAACAATTGTAAACTCTACGGTCTACAGATTCATTATGGATTTATTGGCGGTTGGCTCTCTTTTTGGAATAGGTAGTGACACTTGGAATGGACTTGCAAACCTTTAGTGTTCATATTGTTTCTCTTCGATTTCCTTAGTGAATTATTCTTCTCGCGTTAGATTTGATTTGCAAGATTCATTAGCTTTCACATTATTTCATACCATTTTATTCATCCATTGCAAAGATCTTTTCAACTATAGATCGTATGTCCCAAATGAAGGTTGGGAAGGCACCCAAAAGCCCCTAAAAAATCGTGCTACTTTTTGGTAGAATTGGAAGCTTGGAAATTTTCCAAGTGTTGAAGTCAGATAGTCACTAATAAGGGGAAGTGAGACTTTTTGGGAAAAATTAGGAAAACTTGAGGTAATTCATGACATGGAAACTAAACTAGAATACATGTCGTTGGGGTTGATGTCAAAGGAGTCGACAAAAGAGGTCATGGAGTGTGGTTTTGGAAACCAATAAAAGCTCATTTCATCATCTATGACTTTTGCCCACAGTAGGGATTTCCTATATCTCATTACTTCCTGATAGGAGAATGGATCATCCTCAATATAGTAAACAACAAAGTTCTCATCAAAACTTTTAGGAATTCTCTCTTATAGATACTTTAACTGAAATTGGTTCAATAGCCAACTGTGTGGAATTAGTGTCAGAAGGGCCTGCTTCAGATTTTACAAGAGATTTTGAAATCATATCTTTAGATCCAGAAACATTCAAGCTTTGATATCTGAGAAACTTGTTTTCAAATAATACTATATCTCTAGATTCTATCACTGTGTTAGTAGATAGATCTAAAAACCTATTTGTAGCGCTATCTTCTGCACTACCTAGATATACACACGTAATGGTTCCAAATCCCACCTTAGATTTCTTAGGATCCGGTATACTTACATAAGCAATACAGCCCAAAGTCTTAAGAGTATCATATCTACAAGGGTGCTTATGCCATATCTCATAAGGTGTTGTAGACAACTTAGAGTTCGGCAACCCGTTCAAGATGTGATTAGCAGTTAGAACTGCTTCTCCCCAGTAGGAGGAAGGCATGCCGGCTGTAAGTAACATAGAGTTTAATATTTCAGTTAACGTCCTATTCTTACGCTTGGCAACACCATTTGAATGGGGTAAATAAGGAGCAATGGTTTCAAGTATTATACCTTCTGAAGCACAAACTTCCTTGAACCTTGACATAGTATATTCTCTTCCTCTATCACTCCTAAACCTCTTAATTTTCAAGTTGAGTTGATTTTCTACTCTATACTTGAAAATCTTAAATTTTTCAAAAGCTTCATATTTTGATTTCAACAAATATACATGACAGTATTTGGAAAAATTGTCTATAAATGTTATTAGATACTTCTGACCACCTATGGTAATGTAATTTCTAAAGTCACAAATATCATAATATATTAACTCAAGAAGTTGTGTGCTTTTAGAAACCAACTTATAGGGTTTTTTTTTTATAGTGATTTTAGCCTATGCACGCACTTCACACTTGTCAAATCGAATAGAAGTATCTAATGGAATGTTGTGAGTTTTAGCTAGATGTTACATTTTTCTGTAATTCACATGTCCAAGTCTATTGTGTAGCAACTTTGGATCAATCAAAGTAGAATTCACATGGTTTATGCTATCAGTATTTAAACTCAAACTATACATACCATTAACCATGAATGCACAACCGAAATAATATGAGTTAACAGATAAAGTTACTTTACCATTCATAATTGAAAAAGACATACTAACTTTATCAAGTAAACTCATAGATATCAAATTCTTTTTAAGTAAATGTACTATTCTAACATGTTTCAGAGTTAGTAATTTAATTGAAGAAAGCACCAAATTTGCAGTTCTAGCATGAGTCACCTTTGCCTCACCACCATTGCAATTTTTAACAGTGTCTTTCACTTCTGTGACTTCAGTGAGTAAGTTCTTGTCATTTGTAGCATGACAAGTAGCACCATTGTCCAACCACCACTCAAAAGAGATGCTAGCCTTTCCATTCTTCATCATTCCAATGATGGCTTGGGGCTCAGATCCTATAATTATCATATTGGCCTCATTTTGTGGTTTGTCATTATTTGGCTTCTTTGGCAACTTACACTCTGTTGTCCAGTGACCCCACTTTCCATAGTTATGGCATTTGCCTTTTTTTTTTTTTTTTTCCCTTTTTGAAGATAGTCTTTTTGGCTTCTAACTGTAAAGATGATTCACCTTTTGTTGACTTGTACTTTTTCTAAGGTTTATTGGAGTGTCAAACTAAGTTGGCAACTGACTTTTGTTGTCCTACTTGTTCCAAACTCTTCCTAGTAATATTTTGATCATCAATGTGAATATACCTCTTTAATTCATCCAGTCCCATCTGTACCTTCAGTTTGTGCATTTTAGTTTTGAAAGAACTCCATTAAGTTGATAGGTTGCTCAACACAAGATTGACAAAGAGATTATTGGACATATCATAATTATTATCTTTTAGCTTGTTTCTCATGCTCTCAAATTCAACTAACTGAGAGGTAATGCTTGAATTCATAGTGAATTTAAAGTCAATAAATTTCTCCACTAGGAGAGTTTTAGAGAGCCCCTCTTGTTTTTGGAACTAAGGGTTTAAGTGATCTCATATCTCTTTCGCCGTCTTATACTCACTATAAGCTATAGCAAGATTATGATTTAGAGAGTTCAACAAGTAATCTCTACAAAAATTCTCATCTTTATTCCATTGATATTCATCCACATCTTCAGTGGTAGATGCAAAATCACTTAATACATTATAGAATATGTCACGTTATTTCATGCCAAATTGAACATGTAATTTCTAGCCATGAAATTTAGTAACATCAAATGATTGCAATTTTATAATATTATAGACACTACGCTTTGCCATTTTAATTAGAGCAAAGTGTTAGAAAAAGTGCACCTTGGAGTCCTTGGAGCTACAAAGTCGAATAACTCTCATAACCTTGATCAAATCTCTTTGTAGAGATGGAATTTGCCAAAACAAACCCCAAAAACAGATCTGGAGCGCCCAAAAACTTTAAGATGGACTACTCTTGTCGCTGAAACTCACTGGAAATTTCCGCCGCCTAAATTCGCTAGAAATTCAGATGGAAACTTTCGGGTGCCGTAACTTCTCCGTCTGACCTCCAATTGATGTGAGTGACCACTCAAAATGTTCGTATCGACGAGTAGAACAAAGCCCAAGTGGTTTCACCCTCTAAAATTGGCTATAATTTTTGGATTTTTTGAATAAAAGATTTCGGTCACTCGAATCTTCAAACTTAGATTCCGGCCAATATCACCATCGAAATTGAAAGTAAATTACACCTGTGAGTTCGTCTTGACAAAATCTTCAAGAAGACACCTTCCTCGCTCAAATCCAACACATGAACATAATACTTCAAGATTGTTGGAGGTTATGGGTTTGAGAGAGAAGAAGCAGTTGCTTGAAGTATTACACCAAGAGACGTCAAGTTTGCAATGCTCAACAGTGTTACCTCAAGCGTAAGGAAACCTTATAGTTTTTATATGCAAGTTATTGGGCTTCGGCCCATATGGACCCAAATAACCATGCTTTCACCTATTGGGCTTGTATGTGAATATATTATTTTGGACTATATTAATAATATATCCAATAGCTTTTACTCTCCTACTTTGAATTTCATGATTGATCCTCATCTCCTCAATCTCATGAGCTCCGATGTTGCGCGCGCTTGTCCGTGATGACATTATGGAGAGAGGTGGTGTGATCGGCAAATGCACAGTGCATGGCCTTAAACGAAATGCGAATGCAAATTATGTAAATGGTATTTTTGTTTAGGGGTCAATCCCTAATTTTTTTATATGCAATTAATGATTATAGGAAATAGTCAAAATCTAGGTGCTAACGGCTAACACGATTCTATTTTTGGCTAAGTTCTAAAAATTCATAAACTGGTATACTATGCATGCACGATGTTATTTGTTTAGAAATCTGGAAATGTCTTGAAAACACTTGTTGACTGCGCTATTGATTTATGAGGCTGTTTTTTCATGTATAATGGCGTGACTCCGCTTTGTGCGTGAAAATGTTCATGCAAATATCAACCAAAATGCAAAATTCAATTATTTCGTATGAAATTGGCAAAATTCAATTATGTCGTACGAAATTGGCAATAAACACACGTAGTGAAACATAACAAATTGAATGCGAAACATGATAATTAAATAACATGTCATGGAAATAATCATACGCAACATGACAAAGCAGATCTGATACTAGACATAACAATAAAATTGACATGATATGATAATAATCATGTAAAACATAACAAATCATTTGAAAAACATAAAGAAAAAATGACATGAAGTGACAATACTCACCTGCAACATGACATGATAAATTAGATGCGATATGCGATCAACTCATATCAGATTCCATCCTTAGTTGGTGGGATGCTATTGAGCTCATGGTACTAAAGCAACTACAAGTAGCCGTATTGATTTGTTTTTTCTATAAACCTTCTAGAATAAAGTCAATTGTACGAGGTTAGCTAAATCATAGCACATAATTTGCAGTAAGCACTCAACTTTTAAAGAGAAAGTTCAGCAAATACTGCCCCTCTAGATTCTCCTATTCATACATCGAACCCAATCTAATTTTTTCGCGTTAGCACTTTACAGAGTCAACCCAAGACCCACACTTTATCGTATCATGTATCATATAAGTCTTGATTCTATCAATGTAAATTTGTAGGGAAAAAGATATGATCAATCTTCCCAACATCAAGCAGTCTCTATTTTTCGAATGTGTAGTGAATCACGTGAGACTGGCCAAGAGACATGGAGGAGCTCAAGGGTCAATGTTACGAGTCAAAGAACGAAGGGTCAACTCCTTCTCTCATTAATGGCCATACAGAGAATAAACTCCTTTTTCTCGTTGAGTACTCTACCGATTGGGATTGGGTTTTGAAGGCCCTTATCTCATGAGTTATGCATGCCTTACACTTCTTGAGACATGGGGTAATTTGCACCCATGTTTACTCAACTTAAGTAGACTTCGCAATCTTACCATTGAATTTTAATTTTAATTTCTTTTTTTTATGCTGAGGATCCGGCCTAG
This sequence comes from Eucalyptus decipiens, assembly GCA_014182575.1. Lineage (NCBI taxonomy): Eukaryota > Viridiplantae > Streptophyta > Magnoliopsida > Myrtales > Myrtaceae > Eucalyptus > Eucalyptus decipiens. The sequence continues at coordinate 6,986,389 of CM024614.1, forward strand.
CTCATCTTACGAGAGCACAGCACCGACTATACCTTGGGAGAGACTAGCGCAGCAACCCACCAACCGGGGCCCGCCGCTTAAGTCACGGAACTGCTTTGGGAGTTGTGGTGGACTCTAGGAGTCGAACCCCTGACCTGGCGATCAAGAGGCCAAGCCTTAACCAGCACAGCCATATGTGGGTGGGTTTAATTTAAATTTCTTAATACGTTAAATTGTCAATATGTTTCAATCAATGTACTTTCGTTAGTATAAGTTTGATTTCTCAGCGAACTATTGATGATGAGGATTTAGCATGGAAAATGGGCCACGTTCTCATCTCCTCGCCAGGTAATCAGTTCGACGGAAAACCAGTTAAATTCCAAAGTGTATCAATTGCAAAAATCACTGCATTGATGATAGAATTAAGTACTAATTTTGAGGAATGTGCTTTTTTTTTTTCATGGACTACTCAAGTGATGCTAGATAAATTTGAAGAATAAATTATTCAAGTCATATAAATGAAGATCTCTTGAGGACTATGTTGCTGATATGTGACTATATATTTAAATCATTGCTCGAGGCCACTCGCAATAAATATTTGTGGGAGTTGAATGTAGAAATTAAAAAAACAAATTTATGTTTGTTTTCCATCTTGTAGTCAGGTAATGTGTGAACACCAATAAGGTAATGACTTAGATAGCAGTAGAATTTGCTCATCTTCTTGCGATCTTGAATTCAAATTTTGTTGAGAGCACATTAGAAGTAAAATTTTGAATGTACAGACCGATATGAGAGAATGCTCTCTTAAAAACGTTCGGAGAAAACTAGTTGAATATGTGAAAGTTGGCCCAAACAACCATATGACGGCTAAATCAAACAACTTTCGGTTTATAGATGAATACTATGTTATTTAGTCTTCCCCTCGGCGAATACTTTTCCCCATCGAATAATCTTGGAGATTGTAAGCATAGACAAAAATAATCTAGATTAAATGGTCAAAGGTATGCTTGGCGATAGTCTCTCAAGGCCCAACCGAGGCCCAAGTATTTCCTTTGGAGTTGGTGAGCGCACGAATTTAACGAAAGAAATGCAAAACATCGAGATTGAAATCAGCCAAAAATAAGAACGACAAAAGTAAAAAAAAAAAAATTAAAGGCTCATCATTAAAGATTAATGTTAAAGAGTGCTCTAAGAGCCCTTTCAGTTATAAGGACCATATTAATATATGTTCGGAAAATTCTAAATTGTTTGTTAAAATAAGTAGCCTTCTTGCACCTGCACTCTTTCAGTTGCTTATGTGGTCTGGAAAAGTGTTTCTTCCTTTTCTAGTTATAGCTTACTTAGTGCCCCGGGCGCACTTATTCATTAAAAACCCAAAGAACAAATACAACCAAAAAAAAAGAAAAGGGAAAGGGAACATGTTAAGTGCAAAGAAAATCAAGTTACAAACTAAAATTGCAGGAGGCTCCTATTTCTATAATGCACATCCTATAACATATTTAGTCTATACAAATCACAAATAAATCTGGACGATTTCTTTGTAGATCCTTCTCAAGTAGAAAAATTAATTAGATCTTCAGGACGTCTTTTCCCCACGCCCTTTCCGGCCAGACCCTCCAGACAGGCCTCGGCATTGTCCTCGAACGACGACTTGGGCATCAAGTTCTCGGCGACATGGGCAGGAGTCATGTCGACCTCCTCCAACTAGCCCTTGATGTCTGCAAAGAGCCTGTTATCACGGAGGTGTCGGTAGTTCCTGGCATGAACCTTGAAGGCCTCAAACCTGCAATGCGACGTCTCAATGCGCTTGTCTATTCTCCCTCTCCTGATCAGTGAGTGGTCAAGCTTGTCCGCGAAGTTGATGGTGAACCCCATCCTCTCCCTCACTGCCTGCCCCACAGGCCATCAATCAGGTTCAAGAGCCCTGAGGCTGTGATTTCTCCTCGTTGGCTTCATCTTTGCTTTTCGCCCTTCGCTGCCCCGTGAGGTCGAGTGAGCAGCCAGTGTCCTCGACCACAACGATGGACTTGCGTGCCGTGTTTATCAGCAGCCTCCTCAGCTCCGCATTGCCCTTCACCATTATGAGCTAGAGACCGTACACGTTGAAGACCAGGAAATTGGCCATCGCGGTGACCATTGTCCACTTGCCCGTCCCAGGGGGGCCACGGAGGAGGTAACCCTGCTTCCAGGCCTTCCCGGTCCTCCTGTAGTAGTCCTTAGCCTCGGTGAGCATGATGAGGTCCCCAACGATCTCCGGCATCTTTGCCAAGTCCACGGCCAAGGTCCCGAACATACAGTACTCGAGCAGGTTTACGATTCCCTTCTTTTCTTTCTATCGGTTTCCTTCCCTTTGTTTCCTTTACCTTTGTTTAGCAAGAATCTATGAATTTTCTATTGTAAAACTATGATTTTGAATCAATAGAACAATCAAGTTGATTTTGAGGCATAATATCATTTTCTTTAAGAATTCATTTGCTCCACAATGTCGCTATTGAATTTTGCTTTGCCTTAGACTCTATTGAAACAAAGCAAAGAAGGAGGCATAATGGAGAAAGGACGATCAATTTTTAGTGACGGGAATCTAGGAATGAATGGGGATCCGTATCAATAGATAAATAAAGAATATCGAATTAGTTACACTACCTTTCTCTTGATGGGGCTCCTTCCCATCTATCTTGACCGGGAAGAGGGGGGAGGCTCTTGCGGAAGCCCTGCCCGCCCTTCTCTATTTTGAGGAATCCCTCATATTGAGGATTCCAGGCTTCCCAGATTCGTAACAGACGGCTAGGAACAAGAAGAGGGTTAGTCAGCCCCCATACGTGGTCTTACGACTTGGCGGAGACTTGTGTTTTTGGTAAACAATCGCCCGGGCCTAGTCATTACGACCCTTCCAGGCAGTTTTTCATTTTAGCAATTGTCCACTATTGGATCTTGCCGATACAACCCCCTATAGTTTTCGTTACCGAGATATCTTTTTTGCCATTGTTCCCAAGGAGCTAGTTGGACTCTTAAGGATTGCAATAATAAGGGCATCTAGTTTAAAAGTGGTAAGCCCTTGCCCCACGGTCTCTGACATGGACACGGTGAAATTGAATTCTCCATGAAGATGCAAAGTACCAACGGCTAGACGGGAAGGCCCTGTGCACTCACATTCCAACATCCTCATATCTAAAAGTGGTAACAATTTCCTTTTGAATTCATCCAAACATATTCTGATCATTTGACTGAGGGTAATTCCCCCATCGGACAGTAGCTCTTCCACCCCCTATTTTCCATGGGAGTATTTTTACAGCTAGTTGGCTTCATAGGCCAGTTCTCTCTCACAGAATGACAGAGCAATTGGACTAGTTTACCTTACCTACTATAGAAGTGAGCTAGGTGACTCAAATGAGAATACTGATGAAAATTTTAGTATATCTCTAGGTTTTCTTTAAGAAAAAATTGAAAAGATGGCTATAGTTTTGAAAAGAAGATTCGAAAATGATTTTATACTCATTCATCTAATATATATATGGTTAGAATCGGAGTACTATATGAGAAAACAAGGAAGTATAAGAGATTAACAGATCTATAAGAACAGAGAATGTATGAAGATTGTATAAAAACTAAATAAAATCGCAAGAATTAAAAATAATGTAAAGGGCAAAGGTAATATATAAAATATAAAGTAAGAGTATGCATAAACAAAAATCAACTGGGATAAATACACTATCAGTGCCATAAGTTGTGTACGGCACTCACTTTGGTGCCAAAAGTTTTTGTCGGATTACTTCAGTGTCAAAAAGTTTGAAAAACGCTCACTTTGGTGCCAACTCCGATTCGGTTGGTCGGAAATCTAACATGACACTTTTTTTTTTTATTAATTTTTGAAATTGATGTGGCTCGGAAAGTACAATCAGCATCCTAACACCAAAACGACGCCGTTTGGTGTCTCCCCCAATTCAAAACCCTATCACCAAAACGACGCCGTTCCTCGTCCTCGATGGCCCATGCGCTCAGCGACCGTGACTCCAACCCCGACCTCGACCCCGACCGCGACGATGGCCACTCGGCGGCCGTGGCTCCGACCCCGACCCCGACCTCAAGCCCAACGATGGCCACTTGGCGGCCGCGCTCCGACCACTGAACCCCACCCCGACCTTGATCCCGACCCCAACCTCAACCCCAACGACGGCCACTCAGCAACCAAGTCGAAGGCCGTGATCTAGCCGGTGCTCAGGGAGGTCGCCGACGAGCACGCCGCCATTGATGTCTCCCTCTCCATCTCCGATCTCCTCGACTAGTGCCTGGTTTGCGTCTTCTAGTACCTAGGCTCCGGCGATCGAGGCTGGTGCTCCCTCGTGTGCCATCAAGGGCGTCCGAACAGCGTCGAGCAATGGCGGCTGAGCGAGCGACAACGGCCCAACAATGGCGGAGGCCGAGCAACGAAACCCTAATTTCAATCCCTAAATAAATAAATAAAAATCCCCAAATGAGTTAAACGGCGCCGTTTTCTTAAGGAGGATCGAAAACGATGTCATAAGGCCTTGTTGATTTTTTTTTTTTTAAAGCCACGTAATCATTTTGGCCGGAATCTTTCGTCGGTGGCACCAAAGTAATTGTTTTTCCTCCAATTTGGCACTTAAGTGATTCGATGGAAACTTTTGGCACCAAAGTGAGCGCCGTACACAACTTATGTTACTAATAGTGTACTTCTCCCAAAACCAACCATGAAGGTGGTCTGAATTTGTATTATATAAACTGAAAATTACATGTATTGAAAGATACAAAAACTAAAGCATCAAGTCATTCACTAGGGCGGTAATTTGCACTCTTGGGAGTATTGATGTTTGTATTATAAGAAATGGTTAACTCACTATCATGTAAGTTGGAAACCTTGTATAAAACTATGTATTTGAAAACTAATTTACTTTGAAACCAGGGGGTACAAGGTAAGAAAGCTTGAGGCTTGAAAGGATGAGGGTTTACAAGAGGGTGAGGAGGAAGAAGAGAGAAGAGAGATTTGAAAATTTTGAGTCCCCTTCTTCTGTGTCGAGAGGGTGTATTTATAGGAGGCGCTACAGTGTAAAGTGAACAGTACCGAGTGAATAGTATAAAGTGAATAGTGAATGCCTATTTTGCTACAGTGTATAGCCTTTGCACCGCTATAATAGTGTTGGGCATGTGATATCCTATCTTTAATCTCTGTCTAGATTGATCCCGTAGTAGTCATCTTCATTAGTGTTCCATTGTGATGTGACTGAGAGGATCTGTTTGGATTGTCTTGTGATTTGGAGGATTCACATTGTGATCCTTCCGCTTCTAAGAGTATTGTTCTGGGGATGTTACAGTATTCCTCTCTGCTTTGGACTACAGCTAGTGCTGCACTTGCAATGAATTTATCTTGTAAAAATGATATATTTGATGGGGCTATGGTTATTTGAGTTTTCTGGCTGTTTATCAATGTTTTAACTGCAGCTTCGGACCCTTATTCATGGAATCTGAATCCATCCCACCATTTTGACTTGTATTTTCGAACAAGTACGAATACTAATTTGGTGGATGTATTGTATTCAAATTCCCAAGCTGTTACTCATGAGATTTTGAATATTATGAAAAAATGCATAAGGCATGGAAACCTTATATCATGTGGAGTTGGTACAAAGTGTTTACGAAATATTTGGTATCCTTGGTTAACTGTGAGGTGTAGTATAATGTCCATACGACCAAAGAAATCCCACTAGTAGTCAAACCAATTTGGTAGGCTTTGTCGTGGGAAGTTGTCTTTGAAGAATACTAGCCAATTGTGTTGGAAATTTATATTTTGTCTGTAGAAGACATTCCACCAGGTTTGTTGGTAGTCCCAGTAGATATATGAGGAGGAGTATGGTAGACTTTCGGTAAGTCTGGTTTGGAATTTTTTGGATGTATGAGGTAAATCTCTCCAGTGTGAAGGGTGTATGACTTTACTGATGGATATAGTGGAGTATATGATTTTTTTTTTGTATTGTTTTTGTCAGTAAAGTGAATGAACCTTGCCGATTTTATTTCCACTAGAATTTGCTCATAATAAGCAATGATTTTGTTTGTATTGTGTGATTTGAAAAGCCAATTTTTTGGAAAGATTTTTTTTTTTTGATTGGATTTTCATCAAAGAATCCATCTTCCACAGTCAGTATTTTTTGAAAAGATGTTTTGGGGAAAAATTTTGATCTTTGAGAATGAGGGGTTACCTGTGACCTAATGACCACCTCATTCGAAATTTTTTTGTACTCCACTTGTTTTTGTGTAGCAAGCGGGGAATGATTGTTGCTTACCTCAATGGCACTAGATGACTCTTTCTTTACTGTTTTTTTGTAAAGATTGGGTCAGTAATTTAATTGTATGAAAGGTGTTCCAAGAATAACTTGTTGTCTCATATTTTTAACAAAAAGAAAAGATGTTTTATAAGACATTTGGTCTTTTACTATTAAGGCTTTTGACAATTTGTATTGGATATTTAATTTGTCTCCTGAGGCTAATTTTAGAGATTTAGAGGTTTTATCGAAGTATTTTGTTGGAACAATGCCTTCTTTGATACAATTGAGATCAGCCCCTATATCAAAGAGTGATGTTGTTTCAATAACATACTCATTATTGATTTTTATCATTATACTTATTATCCATTTCCTAGATGTTAAATCTGTAAATAACATGAGGAAGGCTGGGTCAGAAGTATTAGAAGTATTGGTGATTTCATTTTGGTCTTTTAATTTTGTCTTTCCTTTTATGACAAGAGACTTTATATCAAAAATTTCTTGTTTCATTTCTAATTAAGTCTCTTTCAAAGCTTGTATTTCTAATTTTTGTTGTTTTATTTTGTTTTGGAGATCATTAATATTTATAAGTCTGGATTGGGGCTTTTTGTTTCTATTCAGAATGTCTTTAAGATTGTAGGAAGTATTGGGCTTAGTGGTAATATTCATAGAAGAGTGAAGTCTATCTAAATATTCTTTTTTGGCTTTAGGGTCGGTTATTTTATCAACAATGCTGAAAAGGAATTCTTCTTCTTTTGTTAAGGTGTTTACTTCAGAAATGGGGTTTTCTAGAGAGGCATCTTCATAATCAGAATTTAAAGAGAATTCTATTTCATAATAATTAGTCCTTGAAATTTAGGAGTGTCTAGTATAGGAGCGGGCTCTATTTTTGATTTCCCTAGGAGTTTTTTCTTTTGTTCTATGGCTTTGGCAAACTTTGGGCTAAGATTTTTCGGGAATTCAAAGGCCTTAAAAATGGGCTTTTTGAGTTTGTCAACTTGTGGTGTGATGAGTTGAGTAGGATTCTGGATGGTGGATTCTATCATATTCAACTGTTTTCCTATGGTCACCAAATGTTGATTTATATAATTGTTTTGTTCAATGACTTTATGAGTGTAAAGAGAGTCTCATTTGTCTGGAAGCCTAAAAGGAGTAGCTGTTACCTCGCTATCGCCATGTTGTATTTTTATTCTCCTAAGAGGTGGATGATTGGATTCTATGGTTTTACCATTATCAAGTTTCCACTTATAATGATGATCTAAAACAATTATTTCTTTTGGTTTGATGAATTGTTCTTCTAACCAATTAAAAAAATATATATGGACTTCATATTCATATATGTAGTCATAGTATTTTTGCTTGATGTCTTTTGCTTTGTCAGTAAAGGTTTTGAAGAACCATTCTATGATTTGTCTGTTGTTTTCAGAATTAAATTCTTTATTAAGGAATGCCTTGTTTGGTTCAAAATGTTTTTCTAAAACATTAAGCTCAGCATCTATCATTTGTAAATAAGTAGGAGAATGATGAGGAGAATTTGTGTTTTCTAGGATAGGTTCAGGCTGATTTTGTTGGTAAACAGGCCTGGAAATTCCTGATCTATTGTCTAAACCATTAATTTCAGGTTCAAGTGGTATCTCAGGATTATTTCTAGTGGTATTAGGAGGTAAATGTGTCGTATCATGTGTGGGAGTGTCTCTATGCATACTTGGAGGAATGGTGATTATAGGTGAAAGATTGGGATTAAGATCTACTGACCTTATATAAGATGTACGAAAAGAATGACTAGATCTTGAATCGAAAGATCTTTTAGGAAATTTAATGGTAACTCTTCCTTCTGGATGTTGAATAACATTGGTCAAACTAGTATTTTGAACAACTTGTTGAGGGATTTGGTTTTCTAATTCCCATTGTTCTAGTAAAGTGACTTGATTCCAATTAATAGAACTAGGAATAGTAGTATTTGCTCTAGAAATGTCGGTTTGGAGGAGAAGTGTTTCTCATTGTGGACTATGTTTGAAAGCATTTTCTCCAAAGGCGGAGGCCGTGGCTTTGTAATGGATCCTATAGACAAGAGCTAAAGGAATAGATCAATTTGCTACTTTGTAATTATGGGTTTTGATTTGGAGTGTAAGGGCTTTACGAATATTTTTATCCTTAAGAGAAACTGAGAAATTGGGATAACAATCAAAATGTATTGGTCATCTGCAGAGACTTGTCTCTACTATACCAAGGATGGATTCATCATAATTCAAGAGACGTGAATCTCGTAAAACTGAGAGAATGGATGTATTAAGACCTTCTTTTGTAAGAGGTTTTTTTTTTTTTTGGTCGATATCTTTTGTAAGAGGTTTAATTCCTACTTGAACTAGTCCTATATGAATGTAATTGTATTTTTGTTTATGCTTTTAGATGGACTCTTTATTTAAAATATGTATTTTTTCATAGGAATTAGAAAGAGGAACATCCCTTTCTTCAAAGGCTATGACATAGTCTGATTTTTTGAAAATTTTTAATTTTGATTGTTTGTATATTTCCTTAAGTTGTATTTTATGAATTTCCCAATTTTTATTTATTTATAAATTTGTTGAAATCTTCTATCCTTAGTTCTTCTCTATGTATAGGACTTGGATTTGAGTTCATTTGTGATAGAGAACTAGAGGATGATACCTAGTTTAGGATCAAGCTTATCCTTTAAACTCATTTTTTAGAAATAGAAGATAATATTTGATTAGAGGGAATTTTTTAAAAAAAAATTTTGAATTCAAAAACTCAACTGATAATTTTGGAGCCACTTTGTGGTTGAGAAGTTGAGCGAAAATCTCCACCTATGGAAACAAATTCGAGTTTTCACTTTATAAATACAGGGTGCGAGACGTGAAGAAGTAGGGAGGGAGGGGGGAGGGGACTTCTCTTCGTCAAGGGAAAAAGAAAACAAAAAAAAAAGGAAAAGTCAAGAGAAGCTTTCGCTTCTGTAGAGAGAGAGAGTGCAGGGAATGTAGAGAGAGAAGAGAAGGGGAGAAAACTCAAAAGGTGAAGTGAAAAGTGAAAAGGAAGAGAGCAGAGGGAGAAGACGTGAGAGTGACGGAGAGGAGAAAATATTGGGTGGTCGGGACCGCCACGTCAGCGTGGTCCCGGACCACTCACATGGCGCCACGTGTATGGGGAAGCCCACAAAGGACGAAAATCGGGGCCCACTTCTCTGACGCTCTCTCTCCTCTTTCTCTCTTTTGTCCCCCTCCCCTCATATGTGGCGTCATATGAGTGGTCCAGGACCACGCTGACGTGGCGGTCCTGGACCACCCAATATCTTCTCGACGGAGAGAGAGAGAAAAGGTAAAAAAGAGGAAGTGACCGAACGTGCAAGGGAGAGAGAAAAAAAATACTGTTTCTCTTCTTCGGTGAACCCCCTCACCGACCAGCACCAGCGCCCACGCCATCAACGCTTTTCCGCCAGTCATTCCGTCCCACTGGTCGCCGTCCCAGGAGCTCCGACGCCGACACCCCTACTCCGTCTCCGCCCAAGTCGGACTGCTATTGCTCGAACACGGCCCCTCCTCGCGTCTCTGTCCACGGCGACCATTCGACGCTAGCAACACCTTCGATGCCTGCAACCGTCGACGCCCGTACCAGCGAGCTCCGCGCAGCCTACCGCCACCTCGCCGGACTCGCCCACGACACCTCGCTCACCGCGCCGGAGTGCCACTCAATCCGCCCGACAGCTCGCTCCGTCCGACGCCGCGCCACTATTGCCCCTCCACGCCGCCGAGTCCTAAGCCGAGTTCTTTGCTGCGTTCGGGCGCCGAACCGATGCCTCCGACGCACCAGCCCCGCGAGCCCTCCTCGCCGACCCAGCCGCCGGACGCCTCACCGCTCCACCCCGACGCCCGCGCCGGTGCTGCGTGTCGCCTGCCTTTCGCCGGAGCCCCGCACCGCCCGTGCCCGCCGCCGCAACGCCCGAGCTCCGCCACCCGTTGCCTCCACTGTTTTTGTTGCGGGTCTACCTTTGCTGGACCTTGCCGGAGCTCCGACCACGGGGAGACTCGATCGACGGTAACTTTCAACGACGCCGGACACCCTTCGACCGACGCCATTTACCACCGTCGCCGCTCCCATTTTCCAAGCCTTAGGTAGTTTTTTTTTTTTTTTTTTTTATACTTATTTCATGTTATGTTAGCTTATTTTTAAGTTTAATTATATGAATTGTAGTATTGTATGTCAATATTTGTAGACCTTGTAGACATTAAGGGGTTTTATCCCAAATTATGGTAATTATTAATTTGACCCGTAAGACGTCGAGTCATTTTTAAATTACTTTAATTTTTAGGAATTTTGATAGTATTTCAATTGTTAAATCACTATAGAGTTAAAATAATTGTTAATTTAATACGTGAGACAATGGATTATTTTTTCGGTTATTTTAATTCTTGTCTTCATTCTTTTAAAATAATTACTTGTTTGGAAAGATTAAAAAAATCAAAAAAATCAAAAAGTACATAAAAATCTAAATATTGCATTAGAGCATTTAGGTTTAGTAAATTAGGACTGTATTTTTAGGGTTAGTAAATTAGAATTGCATTTATAGGATTATAATTTTTAGATTATACTTTTAGATGGGTGATTTTTTGTTAGGGCTAATTTTAAATAATGTTGGCATGTCTTTTTTTATTTAGCTTTTAAGATAAGATATAGTTTAAGTTAAATTGATTCCTAAAATAAATTAGAATATCATTCACTTTAATTAGTCTAATTAGTTTTTTTTTTCTGAATTTCAATAAAAAGAATCCAAAAAATATTAGGTACATATTAATTAATTTGCATAATAGGTTTAATTAGAATTAGTTTATTAGTAAAATATTGTCATATCTAGAACTTAGGTACTTAGGTCCATACACATTTCATATTAAAGCAACACACCTATATTTTTAGATTAAGTCAATTTTCATTTAGTAAAACAAAAAGAGGAACAAAAAATGTTATGCATGCCATATGAGTTATAGTTTAATTGTTTTTTTTTAATAAAAAGGAAAATGCTAAAAGATGATCATTGCACCATTAAGTTACTTTCTTTTCAATAAAAACATTATGTTATTAAAAAAAAAAACTAAAGATCATTTCCTTGGTTAGTTAATAGGTTAATTCATAATTAATCTCATTTCATATAATCATTATTTAGCATAGGTTGCATATACGCATTAAAAAATGAATCATCATTAAAAAAAAATCATAAAAGAGCATGCATGTAGAAATACAATGTCATTCATCCCATATCACATAGCACATGCATATTTAGGATTATATAAATTAGATTGCATACATATAGTGATAAGTTTAAGTTATACCATATGAATTGCATCTCGCGTGTCATTAAAATAAATTCATGCATATTAAGTTAAATTAAGATTACGTTTAATTAATAAAAAAAATTAAGTGTCATGTCATTTAGAAAATCATGTTTAGGGCATGCATTTTCATGAGCATTTTTGTAAGGTTGTCGTTAATAATTTCTTACAATTCTATAACTTTAGTTTATTGAATGTTATTTCATTGATTGTGCACTCGCATGACCACAATTTTCATGTTATTTAGCTTAAGTTAAAATTAATCAATACTGTCTGCAAATTTTTTTTTTTTAAATAAAAGGTACCGAAAGGACATTAGACTAATCTAGTGTAATCAAGTCCCCGCACCTATAATCTTTGGTTCGTAGGAGTAAAATAATTTTCCCATTATTTTACTTAGGTGTCTAATCGACCTACTGAAAACTGATTAGTGGCGACTCTTAGATAAAATTCATCTACATGTTAAAAAAAATTGGAACCCTAAGTCGCGAATTGATATGGGCTTGGGAAGGCCTGAGTTAAGTTTCAAACTTAGTAATCCATTAACCTAAAGTCTAGGAGGTGCCTCGGAACTTTTAGGTTGCGACAGTCTTAAAGAATATAGGCAGCTCTTCGCAAAAGGTTACAAAGTAAACAAAAGTATCCCTTCGAAAGAAGTTGCACAAAAAATGAACAGAGGTATCTCTTCAGAAAAAGTTGCAAAATGGACCGAGTAGAAGAAGGATGGACCATGCAATAACTTCTTGAGGATAAATGGACTTCTGTTGAGAAAAGATGGCACTTGCAGCCCCTCCACGCGAACATCTCGAAATGCAATAGCTCTCAGTGCCATCTTTCCTACGACAAGAGCTCCTATTAAGCTCCAAATCAAATCTTCTCCTCTCTCTCTCTTTTTTTTTTGGAGGGAACAAACTCCTAAAGACTCCAAATGTATCGATCTCTACACTACACGAGCTGTATCTGTCTCACCTTAATGATCCAAATGCGCGCTTATATAGAGCTAAGAAGGATTGTTCCGTCCTTTTCGCTCATTTTCTCTCTGTCTTTTTTGTCCAATTTTAAATTCGGTGATAGAGATCGAAGAAAGAAAGAGGGAGAGACCGTGTGCACCTGGCGACAATGCCCTTCTACCCTCGTTGAGTGCTCTTTTAGTACAAAGATTCCTTGTGTTGGATTCGATGTTGCTACAAACAAAAGAAGAGTCAAAGTGGAGTCATATCCCACCCGCATGCATTGATTAAGCCTACCACTCGAGAGCAAACCTTGCACACGTGTAGATCCCACAGTCTTACATTTTAAACTCGTCCCTCCCTCTTCAGTTTTTCTCCACAAGACACGTCATCTGGATGGAAGTAGTGCAATAATAAGAGCACATCATAAAAGAGGTTTTGGACATCCTTCACTAAAAGACTTGTGAGGTTTAAGACATCAGTTCGATTAGAAAACGAGTATAAAGAAGCATATAGCAACACATTTATACATGCACTTTATCGCATCTGCATGCGCGATGCTCTAGAGCCTTCAGAGCTGGTACTGACCTAACAGAATCTGTTCTACGCTTTGGAGCGTTTGAAGATGGGCGCGCGCTGTGCTCACATCATTGAGGATAGACACACATAGAACCGGCGACAAAAATTCTCTCTCCAGGAGGCAATTCACGAGCTATTCTCTCCATCGAGGCATTTTCTCTCGATTCATTCACTGATTATGGCATCGGCACCGCTTCCGAGCCAGGTAACGATTCCCTGAGTTGCCCTGTTGTAGCATAGATGCATTTCCTTTCGTTGTCAACCCATGTATGTTTTCGACTAGATAGATGTTCTTCACTGTTTTTGCACTTCATTTGTAGGTAGCTTTCGTTTTTTCACAAGCAGTCGAACATAAGCCATTCGATGAAATGTTTGTGAAAGACTCCACAAGTTAACTTGGTTTTCTTTTGTTATCTGCAAGTGCATTGCCATACATTACATCATGATTAATTAAGTTTTGGAGAGCGCGCGTCTAACTTCAAGAGCGTCACAGAGAGAAGCTCTAGAGAGGCTCAACATATTTCACTTGTGAACAAGATGATATGAACGGGAGGAAGCCCCTATATATACAAATATAAAGCTAACCATAACTGTATTTTCTCTTGATCTAACAGTAGAGATTACATCTCCATAACTATCAATTACCTGCATTTATTACATCTGTACACAATTACCATATTGCCTGCTCCCAGGAGTATTCTAGAATACTCGAGAAAACTTTAGAACATCAGAGGTAGGTTGAGGATCACTAGTTTATGGATCGGTCACAGCCTTTCTATAGAAAACCTCTAAATCGTGTTGATTCATCGGGCCATACATTCTTCCCCAACTAATTGGGTGATGCCCTTGTCGCATCTTCAGCATGGAAGGCCATCAATCAGGTTCAAGAGACCCTGAGGTGTGACTCTGCTTCCTTCACCAATCTCACCATCCTTTGATTTCTCTTCGTTGGCTTCATCTTTGCTTTTTGCCCTTTTCTGCCCAGTGAGATCAAGCGAGCAGTCGATCTCCTCGACTACAGCTCACTGTGTTTATCAGCAACCTTCTCAGCTCCGTGTTGCCCCTCACCATTGTGAGCTGGAGGCCGTACATGTCGTAGACCAGGAAATTGGCCATCACGGCACGACCATCGTAGACTGCCTGTCCCTAGCGATCTCCGGCATCTTTGCCAAGTCCAGGGCCAAGGTCTTGAACACACAGTATTCGAGCAGGTCTACGGTTCTCTTTTTTTCTTTCCCTCGGTTTCCTTCCTTTTGTTTCCTTTACCTCTGCTTAGCAAGAATCTATGCATTCTCCTCGTAGGAAAAGCAAAGCACCTTTTGCCATGCTCTTCTTTTAAGGAGGGATTTGTGAGTTCTGAGTCAAAAAAAGAGGAATTTTCACAAGGAAAAGCAAGAAAGATACCAAGTCATGTACGATATAAGAGGAGAGACAAAGCGAAAGGTGGCATTTGACCTTGATACCATGTCACTGCAGAATGTTGACCTCAAATCACGTATGAATTTAGATTAAGAGTAAAAATAAACTAATAGAGCTGCTTTTTACGTTGGCCTGTTCAGGCAGAGGCGTAGCCCCTTAAAACCATGCAAAAATTAAGCTGGCTAGCTTGGCTACAAGCTCAACAAAATTGTCGTGCATAACAATCTTAATTCATTATGACTCTCGAAATTGAAATACTGGCTAAAAAACCTAAGAGTGAATGATGAAAGAAGAAACTCGCAACTGTATATCGATTAAATTACATGAACAATCCACACTTATCATCCATCCCACACAACATGCTGCATAGATATCATATTTAAGGAATGCGACTTTTATGAATTGTAATGGAATCAAGCTTGGCCATAACAGAGCAAGTAAAATCATCATTAGTATGGGGAGCAAGCATTTCTCACATACATAGAAAGAGAGAGAAATTTAGGCCGGACCATAGACACTTCTTGAGAGAGAGAGAGAGAGAGAGAGAGAGAGAGAGAGAGAGAGAGAGAGAGAGAGAGAGAGAGAGGAACCGTGTAGAAGAAAGATGGACCATGTAATGACTTCTTGAGGTTAAAGGGACTTTTGTCGAGAAAAGATGGCACTTGCAGCTACTTCACGTGAACATCTCAAATGCAATAGCTCTCAGTGCCATCTCTCCTGAGACAAGAGCTCCTAGTAAGCTCCAAATCAAGTCTTCTCCTCTCTTTCTCTTTCTTTTTGGAGGGGACAAACTCCTAAAGACTCTCCAAATGTATCGATGTCTACACTGCACAAGCCGTATACGCTCTTATATAGAGCTGAAGAGGATCACTCCGTCCTTTTCGCTCATCTTCTTTCTGTCTTTTTTGTCCAATTTTAAATTCGGTGATAGAGATCGAAGAAAGAAATAGGGAGAGAACCGTGTGCTCCTGGCGACAATGTTCTTCTACCCTCGTTGAATTCTCATCAGTCAAAAGATTCCTTGTGTTGGATTCAATGTTACTACAAACGAAGGAGTCATATCCCGTAATCCTTCCATTTCCACGTAATCGACATGCACAGTGATTAATCATTGTAAGAATAGCTTAAGTTGACTCTCGAGCCCCAGCATCACCTGCAGTGCACCTGCGATCTCAAGTTGATTTTAGATGATTCTTTCGGGACATGCTTCATAATCGTGGTCTCAGATTTTCTCTTCTCGTGTTGACAAGTTCAATCGCAACTCGTGCAGCCAGATTTGAACTAAAGTCAAACAAACTAAATAGACTTGTGCATGGACGTATTGAATTAACAAAAAAACTTGCTAGCAAACCATTGGGGTTGGCCACCCTTCCCGAAGGGCCTACATATACAAAATTATTTATGTTAACATCAATCGTATCACATAGTATGGCCGGCATCCACATTATCGATTTCCGGCCAAAATTGACCAGAAGCATTATATTGACAAATGGTCAAAATGTTTATGAATAAATTGATAAAATCAAAATGGTTAATATTAAATTGACATCCGTACAATAATTTTTTTTTTTTTTTTGTAACTTTCCTGGCTAAACAAATACGAGATCACAAGTCGTAATAAATCAAATCTATTGTCAAATAAAAATGCGACATGAACTTGTCTTTAGTCGGAGATGGGATTACAAGACTTAAAAACTATGATTTCTTAGTTCTTTCTCTTGGTCCATTAACGAACCTCTTAATTTCCTAATTTGAAGTCAAATGGAAAATTTGGAGAACCGTTGGATCCTTCAATTGTCCTTTTGTCTAAGTAAAAGGGTATAAATTGGTGAGAAAAGAGAAGAATGGGATTTGAAAGTTTGAGTAATTGAAGTATAACCAAACTAAAAAAATATAATCATAAATAAATACTTCTAATTTTCTAAGGATGATATTAATATTCCATTCTAGAACACGGACTTTTCCATGTTAGTAATTTTCTAAAGGAGTTGGTAAGCATTAAAGAAATTGGTAAAAAAAAACTTAAAGGATACCTAATTTCCCCCTAACTTATTGATGACTTAACACTTTTATGAAATTATGAAGTCCTTTTGACAGTATGCCAATTACCATATTTTTATAAGTAATTTAACACTTTTATTTTATTTTATTTTAAATCAACGCCTTAAGTTTACCAACAGTTGATGTATTTATCAATCTTTATATGAGTGACTTTACAATTTTTTTCCTAATTAAATTACCAACTCTCGTTTAAGTTACTTGTCAACATCTATTTGGGGTTTTTTTAGGAAAAAAAGTATTAACATATGTTGTAATTTACCAACTTTTATTTGTTTTTCTTATAACTACCTTCAATTTATCAACTCTTACATGAATATATAATCTTAATTAGAGTGATACCAATTTTTCTCCGATTGTAAAAAGAATACCACATTTGGGAATTGTGACTGTCCATTTTCCAATTGCAAGGGCCCCCGGCCCTTGAGATTCCTGGTGTGCAATGACACGTTCTAACACGGCATGGGCATCATCAACACAACCGCGATGACTATCATAGTTGTTATATGCGATGAAATATACAGACACACATACATAAGCAAGGTGACGTCATAATTACGTGATTTTCTCCTTGTGTGTAAAAGGAATAAAGGGAGATGCATGAAAGTGCTTAAAAGGAGAGATGCACCGGAGGAGGAAGAGACGGCGTGCAAATTCCCCGATGACTATCATAGTTGTTATATGCGATGAAATACACAGACACACATACATGAGCAAGGTGACGTCATAATTACGTGATTTTCTCCTCGTGTGTAAAAGGAATAAAGGGAGATGCATGAAAGTGCTTAAAAGGAGAGATGCACCGTATTTGGTCGGAGGAGGAAAAGAACGGCGTGCAAATTCCACGCTAAGTATTGCAATTTCATATTTTGACCAATTGATAAATAAATAAATAATTAATTATGGCTTTCGCTTTCAACGGGTAGAGACCCAAGAAAGGCAGCAGGTGCCCCGTCCGGCGGCAGAAGTCTTCCCCTTCTAGAAGTTCTCCCATCTTTCCCCGTTTTTGGGTTTAATAGAATTTCTTCATTGCCAGCAAAATTATTATTTCATAGCACGCAATTTCAACGTGTGTCTTATCATGTAAATGTTCGTGGTGTATGAGACAAGTGTCTGACAATATGCATAGATAGTATTTTTCTCGATGGTTGCTGAAGATTAGTAAATCTTGTAATTGTGTTATCAAATTATGATCTTGATCATTCAAGTTATCGAACTTTTGTTCTTTTGCAATTCGATGCACTTTGATCGTAATCTGGCCGAATCTCCGATGAAATACTGACATCGCCAAAGAATAGCACAGGAACCAAGTTTATCACAAAACTAAGGGAAACTTGGATATTAGTACATAGACTTACTTTTGTAATTTCTCAAAAATAAATCTCTCCAGTATATAGAGAGAACTTAGGGTCTATAAAAGACAAAGTGACCATGATTCACTATGGAGATCCAGAACGGTCCACCTAACAAATCGTTCAAGACACGACGGTATATCAAGTCTTCCGTGCAAGCCACCAAGTCTCCTAACTTTTGTTGCTACATAACACGTTGATTTGACAGGAAGAACCAAACCAAATCGCTCGAATCCTAGCATGCGAGATTTGGACTTTCTAGAGGATTGAGATGTTTACATTATGAGAACGCTTTTCGACATTGACCGCTTAGATACATTGAACGTTGAAGTTTTTCTAACTTGTCGAACGTGTAGCTTGGTTCTTGGAAGACTTCAGCTCATTCACACACAGCTCTCAAGTTTAATTGGTGTAACTAGAGTAGGTTCGGCATCTATTTGGGTTCATGTACTTCCATGCGTGTCGAGTGCATGAACCACTCTAGCTTGTCACTTAAATTTAAGGTCAAGATATTGGTTATAGAGGATCTTTGTTGAGATCAATATGACAAAATCAAATTTCTTCAACCATCTCAAATTTTCCTTGCCCATACCCATCAAGTTAAACGAATCATAAGGATCATAAGTCTGATATGCACACTTACATGCACCTCTAACTCTTCTCAATTATTTTACAAAGTTGATATGAAAGCCTTTGACTCAGTAAATTGGAGTTTTTTTTTTTTTGGTTGATTTATTGAGGGCTATTCAGGTGCCTGATTCCTTTTCTATTGGAATGAGACTTGCATAGTAGGGGTGTGCATTGGACCCGGAACCACCCGACCGCCCGGAACCGGACCGAACCGCCCGGAACCGGCGGTTCTTGAGGGAACCGGTCCGGTTCCCGGTCCAATTGCTAAGAACCGGTGGGAACCGGTCCGGTTCCCGGTTCCGTGGGCGGATCCACCCGCCCGCCCACCCGGACCGGACCGGTACTATTTATAATTAAAAAAAAAAAAAAAGTCGCGAAGCCCCCCGCCCTAATTCGCGAAGCCCTAGTCGCGTTTCTTCTTCCTCGGCCTCCATTTCTCTCTCTTCCTTTCCTTCTCTTCGTCTTCGATTCCACGGTTCCACCCCGAGTAACCACGCCGCCGCCGCTGCTCCTCCTCCGCCACCGTCCGCCCCCTCGCGCCGGTCACCACTCGCCAACCGCCGCTCCTCCGCCTCGCAAGAACTCTTGACCGAGCCGGCGAGCCCCTTTTCCGTCACTCAACAAGGTACGAAGCCCTAATTTGCGTCTCATCTCTTGATTCTCTTCCGATTTCTTCCTCGCCTTTGATTATCTCTCTGTTTCTTCCTCAATTGCTTCTCCTCGTCTTCGATTCCTCACCAAGCATTCACACCGCCGCCGCCGCTCCTCCTCAAAATACAAAGAGAGAGAGATACAAAGAGAGATACAAAGAGAGGGAGGGAGGGAGACTGGTGGCGCCGTTTTCGAGCTTTCTAGCTTCCGGAGGAGGAGGGCTGGTGTTTGAGTGAAAGTAAGTTATGGAATACAAACCTGTTCGGGCTTCCGGTAGTTTGGTTTCTCTGTTTCTTGCGTCTCGAAAGATGTGTTGTTTGTTTCGTGGAAGATGATGGAATCGCGGGTTTAAGTGAATATAGATCATTCAAAAGTTCGTTAGTCGGTTGGTGATGTTCTATGGTTTATTGCAAGTCTGCTCTTAGATTCTCGTCTCGATACTTGTTTGAACTCGTGCGTGCGGGCTGCGTGTGTTAGGCTTGCGCTGTTTTTGAGAATCCCGAGTTTTCTAGACTACCATCATTGATGAGCACCAAAAACTCGAGTCCCTTTTGGATTTCCTTCTTGATCGAGTCATAACTCGCAGCATTATCACCATATCGTATTATCATTCTTGTATCACCATGTTGATTTTGGTTTTTGGATGTCCGAGTTCGCGATGAGTATTGACTGCTGGGGACTTATCGATTGGTTTTCTTTTTCCCTTCTCTTCCATTTGCAGCTTGGAGAGGTCATGAATTCACGCCCCGGTTCTTGATTCGGCGGTGCGTCGCTTCTCCAATTGAGGCCTCCTTACGTTCGAAAGACCGAATCTCGATTGGTTTCACGACGTGGGTGTTTCGTTTCAGCGAGCGGATACTTGCGGACAAGCTCTCCAAGCTCAACAGCACACAGCAGTGCATTGAGAGTAATGTAAACCAAAATTGTTTCGCTCTTGAAAACCAGAATTTTTGGCGTCAAAATCGGTTCCATGGATCCACCCGGGAACCGGACCGGACCGGCGGTCCGGTTCTCGGGTGGATCCACGCAACCAACGGGTGGATCCCGGTTCCGATTTTTCGGAACCGGTCCTTAGCGGGCGGTTCCCGGTTCTAGGTCGGGAACCGCCCGCCCGGACCATGCACACCCCTATTGCATAGTCTCTCCATATTTTTCCAAGTCTTCATCGAGAGACTTGGAATCGAGCAGCGCGACTAGGGTTGCCATGCTCTATAGCAATGCCTTCGACCTCTATAGGATCTTCCCAACTTCTATGTTCGGGCAAACTATGGAATTGAGATACGACCATAATATAAAGTAGCAGACTAGAGACGCCACAAATCAATTTAGACAAATATATGTCGATTGGACACCCAAAGGGCCTATCAACAAAGATGAAATTTTGATGATCCCAAAATTGTCTCTAATTCTAATGTTACTATGGCGAGTGTATATGGTGAAGTTGGTTAATGAATTAGCAATGATTCCTTATATCAACAGAGATGAAAAACTTGGCTTGGACAATTAGGATAACAACTACTAACGCGAGTGGTATCTCATGATAGCTTTGAAGGACCGGTTGAGCTAATGTTTATGGAAATTTTTTAGTACTAATAAAGGTGGAAAGATCAATAAACATTAGTAATAAACTAATGTGTACCATTATTCAAATGAATCAGAATTGTATCTTTACATTCAACAAGAATTTTGAAATTATCATCAAACTAGACTTTTCCTTTGACTGTTTTATTTAACTCAGCAAACATCTCCTTCTGTCCACACATGTAATTGCTTGCACCGGTGTCCAATATCATGTATCAATTTGACCACCTTCATCTTCTTTGAATGCCAATAAAATAACTTGCTCGGCATCTTTTATCAAGTTTGCCTTTTCGATTGCTACGCTTCTTTCTTTGACCAATAGTCAAAAGCGTAATAGCCATTATTCCTTTGGCATCTTCATTCTCCGGGGCATTCTTCTAATTTTGACTCAAGGTAGTATCGTCTTTCCAGCTCATCATAGGTGGTGTTGACAAGTTCCCATACACCATAGGCACTGAGATGAGCTTTCATTCTAATAGCTCAATTATCATAATTTTCTTTGGTAACACAAGGTATTGAAAATGAAGTTGAGCATTTGTTGAGGCCATAATCACAAATTATGTGCTTTGATACCAATTTAATGGGATAATTTGAGTGTGAAACATTCACAACTTGCATAAGAAGAGAAAGAGACGGCTAGGGGTTTTTATTATTATTATTTATTTCACCATATTAAAAATGATTACAAGACTCATAGCTTATTACAAGACTCTTACTGTTACTCTTAAATGACTCATAAATGTAACTAGCATTCCAAAGAGATATTTCCTGGGAATCTACAAAAATTATTATACTTGACATAAATTACAAACAGACTCTTTGAAAATTACAATACAATAAACACTTCTTCTACCCGTGGATACCGAACAGACAGAGACAGCAAATTACCGTCACAAAGGCCGCTTACACTGAAGCCCAAGATTGGGCCCAGACCACATCTTAGAAATACGAGATTTTTGGAATAACCGGACTTAGTATATACAGAGTGCGACGGTTCTGCCATCTCGTTTACGGTGAATAATGGTCGGAGTACATTGATCCAACATAATATGCAAGTTCGGAGATCCGAATTTAGACATTAAATAAGCAAGACGAATGCACAATACAATTTCCCCTCGATTTTTCCTTCCTTTCGTTTCTTTTTCCGCTGCTTGGCATGAATCTATGCATTTTTCTTGTAGTAAAAGCAAAGCGCCTTTTGGCATGCTCTTCTTTTTAGGAGGGATTTGCGAGTTCTGAGAAGGAGAGACAAAAGCGGAAAGTGGCACATCACCTTGATCTCGTGGAAGAGGGAGCTGTTTAGATTTCTCCTTTTGAAGTACCTGAGTTCTACGGTCTTGGTTTCTCCTTCTCTATTCCAATTCATATGGCCCGGAAGCTCTCTGGTTCTGCGAAAGACGAAGCTAATGAAACTTTATAGTTCAGGGATAAACATGTCTGGCCCTGCAGAACTTGTCTGTAGTAATGACACAACCTCTTCGCTCTCGAAACAAGAAACCGATCGGATTTGTTCGGTACATAATATCATTTCGTGAGCAAATTTTGTGTATCCATCTTTGTATCCCTAGCACCCCTCGTGTTCACTTTGGAAAAGAATAGTTTGGATGCAAAGGGTTTAAACTAGCTGTAATGCCACATCCCATGTTGATAAAAGGATTGTACGATCTAAAAATTTATATAATTATAAACTCATGGACAAAAGATATCGAACTTATTACATACAATATTTTCGTAAGAAACTGACTTATTTAACAAGATATTTTTTAGATTATGTTCTTTCTTTTTCTCAATCCTAATGACAAGATCGACAATTATAGTTATCGGTTAATCTATGTATATATATATATATATAATCATATGGAAAGAATAACCTCTGTTCCATATTATCATGGGAGTTTCTATTCCAAAGCTTATAGCTTGACATATATATGTATATATATACATAATATAATCATATGGAAAGAATAACCTCTGTTCCATATTATCATGGGAGTTTCTATTCCAAAGCTTATATCTTGTCCATGTCAAGCTTAAATTACTTATGTTTGCCCATAAAAATAATAGAGATGCATTTTATGTTAGCCTGTTCCGGCATAGGCATAGTCCCTTAAAACCATGCAAAAATTAAGCTAGCTAGCTTGGCTACATGCACAACAAAATTTTCCTACATAACAATCATAATCATTTATGATCCTTGAAATTGATATACCTACTAAAAAATCATATGACTGGACGATGCAAAAGGAAGCTCGCAACTACATCTCAATTAAAATATTCGAACAATCCACACTTATCATTTATCGTACACATCATGCTGCATAGATATCATATATGTAGAACGTGGCTTTTATGGATCATAACACCAAGCTTGGTCATAACAGAGCAAGTAAAAGCATCAATGATATTGGAAACAAGCATTTCTTGCACAAGAGAAAACATCTCGTGTCGTGCAAACATAGGCATGCACGCATATGCACGGATGGATGGATGGAGAAAGAGAGAGAGAGAGAGAGAGAGAGAGTAGAAGAAAGACATTTCTCGAATAAGACCATGCAATAACTTCTCGAGATTAAAGGGACTCTTGTCGAGAAAAGATGGCACTTGCAGCTATTTCACGCGAACATTTCAAAAGGCATCTGCAATATAACAATGCACGCAAAAGCGTGCAATAGCTCTAAGTGCCATCTTTCCTGCGACAGGAGATCCTATGAATCTCCAAATTAAGTCCTCTCCTTTCTCTCTCTTTCTTTTTTTGGAGGGGACAAACTCTTTTAAAACTCTCCAGATGTATCGATCTTACGCAGGACATCTGTATCTGTCTCACCTTAATCATCCAAATGCACACTTATATAGAGCGCTCAGGAGGACAGTTCCGTCCTTTTGCTCTTATCTTTCTTTAAATCTGGGGGTAAAAATCGGAAAAAGAACGAGGGAGAGAACTCTGTGCTCTTGGCGACAATGCTTCCGTCTGCATCCCGTTCTCACAAGTAAAAAGGTTCTTCGCGGGGCCCCTTGTGGAATTCAATGTCGCTACACACAAAGTAGACGTCAAACTGGAGTGATCTCCCACAATCCTTCCATTTCCACATGATTAACATGCACGATGACTGATCATTGTAAGAATAGCTTAAGTTGACACTGGGGCCCAGCATCACGCGTTGTACCTGCCAGAGACCTCAAGTTAAATTTTTAGTCACCATAGCTGTTCGGTCAAGATAGAATACGTGCAACGAAAATGACCTGTCTAGATGATTCTCTCAGAAGATGTTTGGCTATTATAGAGCGTCGGATTTTCTTATCTAACTTCGAGTGACAAGTTCGGTCGCAACTAGCTCTGCTAAATTGAAGCTAAATTCAAACAAACTAAAGAGATGCATGCAAATGTATCGCAACTTACGAAACTTTTTCTCGCTAAACAGATTTGAGCATTCTCATGTTTATTCTTTATATGTTGCGACTAGTCAAATCTAGTATTGAATTAGTGATAAAAAAGTGATACGGATTTGTATTTGTTTGGAGATGGGATTACGAGGCTTAAACTATGACCTAATGTCTTGCCAAAGGATGAGGGGAACGAACCTTTTGGGCAAAGTAAAAGAAGGGCATGATGATCGCGCTGTTGTGTGTAGCATGTTGATGAGGCCCTGAAGCTTAGAAAAGTTGATGTTGAATTCAAACAGCTAGCACATAGAACATATGATGATTATCATGAAATTTATAAATGAATAAATGAACAAGTTGTCAAAAAGGGATTTTAGTCAAACATAGTATGTCCTTGGCGGGCCCTTTTTCCGCTTTTTTAATCGATTTCCTGTACTAGATGGACACGAAGTTTACAAAATTAATATATTAAATAATGAGGCAGACCCGATTGAACAGTGAGTTTTGAATGTAATTCACTCATCTAAATATCCACTTATATATTCAATTATATTTTGTCGAATCATTCGACATATTAATCCAATAGACTAATCTTAGTCCAATAGACTAATCTTAGTGTACCTAACATTACTCAAATTATATATGTTTTTGATGCACACGATTTGGCTACAACATCCACAATTCTTGGTATGACATTATCTTAATTAGATCTTCTTATAAAGTGCAAAGCCATCATGTCAATTGAGATTCTTCAGGGTCTGAGCATGCATTTCCACCGAGAAAATGTATCTTCTATGATGCAATTGATTTGATTCTTCGTCTCTAAAGAAGATGGAAAAAGAGCTGCTACATTCGTCGAAATCCATTCGCATTCTTTTTGTTCGTCCAATTAAAATCGATAATGCTCTTACATAATTGTTCTTGGTAAAGAACCGCCTTGCACAGTACCTTGACCACTAAATGATGATGACATATGATATTGAGTCTCCCCTTTCAACGCTACATGGATTCCACTGCTAAGAAATCTTATCCATGTCGGAGGCCTTCAATGAACATGAATCTTGCATCCTTCATGAGATATTTGTTTCCGGCTTATCGAAAATTGATTTGTAACAATAAACTCATATTGAAAATTAATGACAGAAAAAAGTTAACGCATGACTAGTTTGCATGTCCGAAGCACATTGATTGCTACTTTTTTAAATAAAAAAAATTCTTAACCAGTTTGCTGAGAGAACTTGTTAAAAGTATACTGTTGTTATTCTTCTTCTGGTAAGTAAAAGGAGAATAATCCAGAAAAGGTCTCAAAATCGATGGAAGCTTAGTGGCAGACTGGCGGATTGCACTAATGGAGAAAAAAGGCGATGTAAATTGTCCAAAATCCACGCATTGATCAAGAGGTGAAAGAAACTTTGCGTCCAAATGAATTCATTGTGGTTCTATAAAGTTACATTACTATCTTGAAGATGGGATTCCGCAAGCATATTCCAGCTTGTGGGGTAGTAAAGATCTTACTTCGCATAAGAAAGACTACCTTGTCGAAGGTGTTTGGAGAGGGGGAGATATATATTCGTTTCTTTATTACAACTAATTAACAATAAGATCAATATCACGAAAAACCCCAAACTAATAAACTTATGACAAATTTATCTTAAATAAATTTTTTGACAATCAAAAACCCCTAAACTAATATAAATTTACCCTTAGTTAGTTTCCATTAAATTGGATTAATACCACAAAAAATCACAAACCGATATACTTGTGACAAATGAAGGATAAAACCTCAAACTAGTACACCCGTCAACTGGCCGGTATCATCTAACTCAGTAATTTGATGATAAAATTTAAACAGATGATAAATATATTACATGTATGCATGTTTAAGGTTTTTGGTGATAAAAAATTATTTTTTGGTAATTTTTTTTATAAGTATATCAATTTGAGGTTTTTCGTGGTATTGACCCTTAACAATAACTATATCAAAAAAAGGGAACTTCTAGATAATTTATTTTGTTCTTTTGTGAGAAAGTTAGTTTTATGCGATTAAAGGAAAAATTTACCATCCATCCCTACATTTGACGCTCTCACTCCAGTACGTGACAATGGGATATTGCATAATGTGTAATTAACTTTCTACATTCTACATCTTTTACCGGTTGGTATGGGTAATTTCTTTGGCAGGTGATGAATTACTCATGTCAACAGTCATCGATGTAGGATATGTAGAAAGAAGAAGAGGCATACAATTGCCCTTTTGTGTAAGGAAAAAAAATATGAATATTTTGGTGAGGATGGAGAAGGATGAAATTGTAGGATATGTAGAAAGAAGAAGAGGCATACAATTGCCCTTTTGTGTAAGTAAAAAAATATGAATATTTTGGTGAGGATGGAGAAGGATGAAATTGAAAGTTTGAGTGTATAAGGGCACGTTTGGTAACGTTTCTATTCCGAGAAAAATTTTTGAACAGAAATAGTTTTTTCTATTTCTGTTCCCGGGAACAATTTTTGAGCATAAGAACACGCTTGGTAATTACAAAAAATTTCTATTCCAAGAATAGAAATGCGTTTGGTAAACTTGTATAATTTTGTTGTTTCTTTTATATTTTTAATATTTTTATTATATTTTTCCTTTTTTTCTTCGAGGCGTGACATCCCCATTTAATGCTATTAGAGCAGGTCAGTGTCGGAGTGATAAGGTGCAATAGGTCATAGGATCGTTAGTAGGAATGATCTCTATTTTATGTTGATGCATGTGATTGATAGTTGTTTGATAAATTGTTTGGGGGGATTACTCAATTTCTAATTTTGTATGGAATTGAGAATACATTTTGTAAAAAGTCTATAGCATGAGTGATTAGGAGCAGAGGACTCCTAGAAAGAGAACTATCGGACCGATAATTTGGGGTAGGATGCCAATAAGGGTTGGTACCCGAGGTGGTCGAGGGTAGAGTGCCGGCTCAGGCTAGCGCTAGTGGAGTAGCACCACCTCTTGTTAGTGTGGGTGTAGCAGCACCTGGTGATCCGGGAACTATCGAGATCATGTAGGTGCTAGAGGCAATGAGAGATCTGATGGGGTAACATGCCCAGAATCAAGCCGCCACCATTACCGCCGCCACTACAATTGCCGCTATTGCTGCCACCAATGCTGCTATTGCTGCCGCCGCTGAAGCTGCAGCCGCTACCACACCTGCTGCTGTACCTGCTGAGGTTTCACCTAGGAACGTGGTCGTTGTGAGGTCGATGCACAAACTAGTGGAGCGATTTTTGAAGTTGAACCCGCCGAGGTTCATTAATACAAGAGATCTTGAAGCTACAGCCTAATGGATTCAAGGTTTGGAGAAGACCTTTGCATTGCCAATGTGCACTGAGACAGAGAAGGTCGTCCTTGCAGCCTATCAGCTGCAGGGAATTGCAAGCACTTGGTGGATGACCACTAGAGGAATGGTATTCCCTGAAGGTGTGGTTCCGGAGTGGAACGCCTTTGTCAAGGCCTTCTGTGACATCCTAATTTTTAGATTCTGATTTCGATTGGATAAGTTGGGTTTTTCATTGACACGACTGTAGTGTTGTTCTCTGAGATGGCCACTCATGAGATAACTGACCTATCATGTGAAGCCGTTAAGGGATTTTAATACAACAGACTTGAGAATTCGACCATGAATTGACTGCTCGACTAAGCTAATCTACAAAGGTCATTATGGCACAATTAAAAATTGATTAGAGACTAGAGATAGGTCAATTTGACTAAGATGTGTGATCAAAGTTTGGGTGATTCCACTTGATTGCAAAATTATCGTCGATCGACACTAGACCGATTTTTCGTTGTTTTGGGGTACCTTGTGCCCGTATTTGAAATCTCAAGATTTTCACGACCACCGGGAGTCACCAATGTGTCGGAAAGGTATGTTGTGGCTCGAAGAAAATCGACCACGGGTTAATTGCACCAAAAATTTCTAAAAGCTATCTGGTAGGTTAGGTCATGCTAAAATCGCACCAAGTTGAAATTAACCGCAAATTTGAATCCGATTTTAGTAATTAAAAGTTATGTCATGTCCCGAGTCAATTTAGGAACGTCGACTCATCTTTTGAGGAACTTTTAGCGAGTTCAGGATTTTTACGGAAAATTGATTTGAACGATTCGGAAAAGAACGGAAATTCGGATAGGCTTAATTGAGGGAATTTTTGGCCTTCTAAGTGAGTTATTTGGTGAGAAGAAACTGTAGAAATTGTGTGGGCATCTTTCTCAGCAAAATTGAACGTCAAATCGAAGAATTGATGAAGGAATTGAAGCTTTATTTGTAAAATAGGGAGGTGGGTACGAAGGCTACGACTTGTGGACATCAACTTGGTTATTTGTGGAATCTTATGTGCATAAAGTATTGGGGGATAATAAGCATATATGTGAAAACTTGTGGGACCAAGGAATGTTGAATTCAATATTTTTTCTTTTGCTTTTTGGGCTTGCTTTCTCTCCCTCGTGCGTTTCCCCCATCCGACTGTTTCCCACCTTGCCGAAGCCCTTTTTCTCTCTTTGACTTGGACTTTTTCTTTCTCTCTCTCTCTCTCTCTCTCTCTCTCTCTCTCTCTTAATTTTACACGTTTCTTTTCCCCTCCTGGTCGACAAACCCCCTTGCTCTCTTATCCTTCCCTCTCTCCCTGCTGATGTCTCTTTCTCTCTCTCCTCCCTCCTTCTTCTTTGATCGCCTACCTTTTTCCTTCCCCTGACCCAACTGTCTTATGCTTTCTTCATTTTTGTCTTCTTCGAAGCTCAACCCCACTCACGCCACCTACTTCTTTTCCCACTTCCACACCGCAGATCCTCCACCACCTTTTGTCTCCGCCATTTCACCTCTCTCCAGTCGACTTCTCTACTCCAACAAAGCCCCACGTTGACTACTCCACTAAATTTTCATTTCCGGGGCCACTTCGGTCTTCCTATCTCGTCTTCGACCGACTAGCCTAGCCCCATTCCCTCGTGCAGCAGCGTCACTCCGCCGAAGTTAACACCATAGCGGGACCCTTGGCGTCGGCACGTGTCTCCTCCGAGTCCACCGTAGAATAGTTGCTGTTTAGCCACCTCCAAACTGCGCCGTAGCCCATTGTTCAGCTCGGTCTAGGACCGAAGACATCAACTAGGGTCATGAGCATAGCAAGGTTTTTAGGCCCTCTCGAGCTTCTGTTGGTGCCGCCGCTTCGGAGTTTATCAGCTGTCGTCGCGTCACCGTCGCCGTGAATTGATTTTCGCGTTAATCCAGTGAGTTTACTCACTAATCCCTGCTTAGGAAAATTAATTATACTTAAAGGTTGATTAGTTCAAGTTAAGCATGAATGATGTGGTTAGTTAAAATATATAAGCAATTTAATTAATTGTTATTACATGTTAGGTGGTTAGAGTAGTGCAATTATCAAGTAGATAAACAGTAGTATTTATCTAAACAGGTTCAGAAATTTTTCAGACCCGTCTCGGCTTTTAATTAAGCTTTTCCGGCTTAAGTGTGCATTTTTGCTATTTATTGATAATTATTAATTAATTTTCGTAATTAGTTAATTAATTATTATTTTTCAAAAATTAGATCGGGATAGCCAGTGATCGGAATTTTATGCTGATCGTAATGGTGTAATGTTTTTATTATTTAATTGAGTGCCGGTTTGTGCAATTTGAGTGTGATTTGCAATTTTGGGTATTTATCCTAAAATTTAATAATTTCAGCATTTAATTAAAAAATCACCGGGCGTCGGTTTATAGCGCCAAAAATGTTTTTATCGACTATATAATTAGTGGGAGTTTATAAAGTAAAGATATTACATTTTTTGCAGAGGTCGACTGTGTACCCACAAACGATTATTTTTATTGGGTATGATAAAAGTAGTGAAATAATTGGTAAGGTATATTATATCAGCAAGAGGGCTTGATATATCAACTTAGAGTGAGCAGTATACCCAAAGTATCGCACAGCTTCGGGGAGCAATTAAATATCGCACAGCTTTGGTGAGCAATTAAGTACCGCATAGCTTTGGTGAGCATTAGTCGTATACTATATTAGCCTAAGGGTTTCGATATATCAGCTTAGAGGGAGCAGTATACGTGGTTGTCAGCTTTTGGTGAGCTTTTCTATCTATATTCAGCTCAGGGTGAACAATCCTTGACGTGATCGGACTTTATAGATAGTATTGAATGGAATGACCGAGAGATGGTCTTGATGACATGGAATCGACTGGTTCGATTGATCGATGACTTGATCTGATTTGAGGCTTGGATTTACCGAAGTGATTCATTGAATTTATAAATTATACTAACTTGCCGAAAGGAATGGAGGCAGTAAGTCCTCTGACTCGTGTTTGTGCTTAGGCAGCCCTTAGGGCATATTTTCTTCCTAGTCAGGGCTTAGGGGGTGAACTTGTTGAGACGTCGTCTTACCCCGTTGTGGGATAACATTTTCAGGTTCTTAGATGGCGAATTCCCCTGAGCGTCACGAGCGAGTTTCTAGTTTCTCCGATCTCGGAAGTTTGGGTCTATGAGCTGGTTGTAACCACTGTCTGGGTTGAACAAGTTCCCCATCAAGAGATGCCTAATTGATTTAGAGTATGGTTATGTTATGCTCCCAATGTCATCAGGCTAGGTCCTCTTAGAACTTTCGGTATCCCTTATGTGGTGATTGATGCTGCCTTGGATGAGGATCCAGCTTACCCTCCTAATGGTGTAGTGGAGAACCTGCCATCTCAACTTGACCCTGTGGAGACTGCCAAATCAGGGAACGAGTTGGACTATTCGTCATAGGACAGCTTGTGTCTAGGATCGACCATTTGTAGACCTTGTAAATATCGGCTAATCTGATATGTATAAAGGTGTGATTTAGTTTTGAAAAATTGTGGCCCTACTTTTCTATCTCACCTTATTATTGTTTGGGAATTTATTTATTTGCTTCCGCATGCGTATTAAAATGAATGAGTCAACAACGTATCCTGGGACGTCACTATTTAATAGACCACCGAGGGATGGGCACGCACTCAAAGGATCGGGCCGCGACACCTTCAACAACAAATACTTTTCTAAGACCGCCAGAGAACTAAAGATGGCAGAATTCCAGAACCTTTGCCAAGGGACGATGACAGTTGATTAGTACGAAGCGAAGTTCGCTGAACTGTTGCAATACACCCCTAGATTGGTTGAGGATCCGGTAGACCGAGCTAGGAGATTTAGAGATGGACTTAGACCGGAACTGAGGAGTTCGCTAATACTACTCAACTTGAGGAACTACAACAACATGTATGAACGAGTTCAAATGAGAAAGAGAGACCAAAACAAACAAGCCACCGCATCTAGGTCGCGGTTTGGTTCTAACTAAGATAGAAATCGGTTTGGGAAAAGATCGATAACTAGAGGAAAGTATCATGTCCCACCTAACAGGAAGGGTGGGATAAGAAAGTCATCGTCGAGCCAATTTAGAGTGTGTCGTTCCTATGGAGGACAACATGGATCAGCCCCATGTCCAGCTAGGATGGGTGCTTGTTTTGTATGTGGCCAGCAGGGTTCACATGGCCAAGAACTGTCACAGAAGACAAATGGGACAGCAGTTACTGCTGCCTCCACCGATGGGTCAAATCCGAGGAGTCGCGCCACCAAATGCACCGTAGGGTGGTTTGAACTAACCTCCAGCTCAAGGAAAGGACGTACGCCATCACCCAAGGATAGGCTGAGAACGCGCCTAATGTGATCACAAGTATTGTCTTGTTGAACGACCACGCTGCTTATGATTTTATTTGACCTTGGAGCTACTTATTCATTTATAGCTGAGCAGTATGTCAAGTTGGTAGGATTGATTTCTGAGTTGTTGGAGTTAGTGATTAGTATATCGACACTGTTAAAGGATAAGGTGTTAATTATAGTGAGTTGTCCTGGTTGCACGTTAGCGATTGGTGAGCGAGAGAGGAATATAGACTTAATAGTCCTAGTCATGTATAATTTCGGTGTGATAATTGGCATGGACCGGCTCACCAAGCAACAAGCTAAGATGGACTGCTATTGTAAAGCTATTCAGTTTAACCCATTAGCAGGTGAAAGTTTCGAATTTGTTGGGAGTTGAGGAGAACCCTCGATTTCCTTAATCTCGTCGCTTGAGGCAACCCGCTTGTTAGACAAGGGTTGCCAAGGTTACTTAGTGATTGTCGTGGATACGACAATTGAGGAGCTGAAGATTAAAGACATTGTAGTGGTTCAAGAATTTCTAGATGTGTTTTCGAAAGAATTTCCAGGTTTGCTGCCAGAAAGAGAGATAGAGTTTGTAATTGAACTAGCCCTTGGGACAAAGCCAATTTCTAAGGCTTCTTACTGGATGGTGTTGTCGGAGTTAAAAGAACTAAAGGTGCAGACGTAGGATTTGTTGGACAAGGGATTCATACGTCCTAGTGCATCACCTTAGGGAGCACCATTTCTATTTGTGAAGAAGAAAGATGGTTTGTTACGCCTGTGCATCGACTATCGCCAACTCAATCAAGTGACGATCAAGAACAAGTATCCACTGCCAAAGATTGATGACTTGTTTGACCAGTTGCAAGGAGCGTCGATATTTTCTAAAATCGACCTGAGGACCGGATATCATTAGCTGAGAATCAGGAAAGAGGACATACCAAAGTCAGCGTTTCGTATGCGATACGGCCATTATGAGTTTACTGTAATGCCGTTCGGTTTGACGAATGCCTCAGCTGCTTTTATGGATCTGATGAATCGAGTGTTTAAAGAATACCTGGATCAATTCGTGATCGTGTTCATCGATGATAACTTGGTGTACTCAAAAAATGCTGAGGAGCACAAAGGGTGTTTGAGGATGGTATTGTAGACACTGAGGATTCATGAATTGTATGCTAAGTTCAACAAGTGCGAGTTTTAGTTGACTCGTGTTGCTTTCCTAGGTCACGTGATTTCAGGCGGAGGAATCTCCGTGGACCCATCCAAGATCGAAGCAGTTATCAACTAGCCAAGACCGACGATTGTGATAGAGATCATAAGCTTTTTGGATTTGGCAGGATATTACAAAAGGTTTGTGGAGGGATTTTCAGCGTTAGCATCGCAGTTGACTCGTCTATTGAAGAAGGAAGAGAAATTCGTATGGACGGACAAGTGCGAATGTAGTTTCCAAAAGCTTAAGCAAAAGCTGACTATCACACCAATGCTGACCATACCATCTGGTCCTGGAGGATACGAGATCTACAATGATGTGCCATTTAGAGGATTGGGTTGCGTGTTAATGCAGCATGGCAGGGTTGTTGCATGAGCTGAATTATCCGACGCATGACTTAGAACTCGCGGTGATCATTTTCGCTCTGAAGATTTCGAGACATTATTTGTGTGGAGAAAGATTCCAAATCTTTATTGATTATCAAAATCTCAAGTACTTATTCCCTCAAAAGGAGTTGAATATAAGACAGCGTCGCTGGATGGAACTCCTAAAGGACTATGATTGTAATATCTTGTATCACCTTGGAAAGGAGAATAAAGTCGCAGATGCGCTGAGTCAGAAGTCTTCAGTTGCACAGATGATGGTCAATGAGTGGAATTTACTTGAGAAAGCTCGAGATTCGATTTTCAAGTTTGAGGTAAAACACCTTTCAAATCTTATGGCCACCCTCAGAATTGAGCAGGAAGTACGAATCAAGATTAAGATGCTTGATCATCGTTAGTTTCTTGCTTTGCAAATCCCTTCTTCCAGCTCGAAGGAACGAACTTCCAGGCACCTTCAAAGTACAATTTTTTGGCTTACTTGGCCACCAATTACTTCATACAGAAATTAGGAAGCAATGTAGGCATCCTAGATACATATTTATTCAATTTTGACCTTAGTTGGACCATAAAAAAATTCAAGAGAAATACCAGTCAAGAAAACTAATATTTGAGGCTGATTTTTTTTTTTTTTGAAGTGTTTAAGCCTTTTCAAGGGTCATCAATGTTTAACTTGATGTCTCTCTTTGCATGCATTATTTGTCTTCGTGAGTTTGATGAATGTTATATGAGAGTATAAATGATGCTTACATTAGCTTGGTTTGTAAGAAAGAAAAGGTCAGTAAGGCAATAAGCTAGATTTGAATTATATGAATGTGTATAGGGAAAATTGTCTAAAAGCTCCTAAACTTTGTACGCCGGCTAATTTAATCATAAAATTTTCAATTTGACCCTTAATCCTAAACATTTTGATGATTTATTAACGTAGTTATTTCAATCAATTTTGCTAGAAATCGCTGACGTTGTGATTCGGTCAACATTGGCCGATTAGTTAGTCATCCTATGTGGCATGGAGTGATGCTATGTGACATGGTTTGTACTAATGCACACAATTTTTATAATTTTTGGAACTTTTTCTTCTTCTTTTTTTCATTTCCTTTCCTTTGCTTTTTATTTTTTATTTTTTTTCCACATTTCCCTTAGACGGTTGCCGGGCGTCGATAATGGCTGGTGGAGGTCTTCGGCCACATGCGAGCATCATGGCCATTGTTGAATTTGGGCGAGTCCTAGAGAAGATCGTAATGCTCCTTGCTAGATTTGGATGAGGTGAGGGTGTCACAGTTAGGGGTGTGCAAAAGAATCAGGATCTGCCCGGACCGCCCGGAACTAGTGGTTCTTGAGGGAACCAGTCCGGTTCCCGTTTCCCGGTTCTCGGTTCTAATTTATGGAAACCAGTGGATACCGGTCCAGTTCCCAATTCATGGGTGGATCCGTCCACCCACCCACTCGGACTGGACTGATTAATTTTTAATATTAAAAAAATTGAAATTACTAATTAACAAACCCTGTCGAATTCTCTCTCTCTCTCTCTCTCTCTCTCTCTCTCTCTCTCATCACCACCATTTTCCAGCTTCAGCTTCATGCTTAGTTGACCCATCGCCGAAAACCTTACCAAGTCCCGAGAGCCTACGGCTCTCCACGCTCCCTTCCTTCCCCAAAAACTTGAAAGATCTCAAATTTGAGGTTCCCTGGCTAGCCATCCTCCATCGACACTGCGGAGCTCCATTGCTTCCAGGTGAAATGGCACGGAAGGGAGCTACAAAACAGTAGCGAAGAAAACCTAAAATACCGCCTCCGTTCCTCCAAATCCAAGTACTAGAACCCTCCCAAGTACCCATCTTTCTTCCATCCGCATGCACTCGAAGAAGCAAGGTTGCAGGAGGAGAAGGAGAATAGGTCTAGGGTTTGCGAGGATAGCAGCAGGTTCGTCCATCCCTTTCTTTATTTGGCCCTCCGAAAAATCTCCGTCGCCCTTGACAGTAGCCGTCCGTCCGTCCGTCCCTTTCTCTATTCGGCACTCCGGAAAATCGCTATCGCCCTTGACAACAGCAGGTACGTCCCTTTCTCTATTGGTGAGACCGGTTTCATGGATCCACCCGAACCGGATCGGACTGGCGGTCCGGTTTCTAGGTGAATCCATGCAACAAATGGATGGATCCCAGTTCCAATTTTTCGGAACCAGTCCTTAACGGGCGATTCCCGATTCTAGGTCGGGAATTGCCCGCCCGAACCATGCACACCCCTAGTCACAGCCTTGCCTAGATCTACAAGGTGAGGGAAGGGTCATGATGTGAGAAAGGGTTGTCATGGCCCTTGCGAGGACTCACAAGTGGCCGTCAAGCTTTGCCAACCATTGCTAAGGCCTCAGTAACCGGCAAAGGAAATAGGAAAAATGTAATAAGAAAAACTAAAGAAGAAATTTTAAAAAATTGCAAAATTGTCTGTGTCAATATCGGTCATGTTACATAGGATAACAAACATTCACGTTAGCAATTTCTAGTCAAAGTTGGCTGGAAGGACTAGATTGGCAAATCATTAAATAGTTTAAGACTCAATTGGTTAAATTGAAAATTTAGCACTGACTTAATCGTCGTACATTATATTTATGATTTTGTGGACAATTATTCCCATGTATGTATATACACTAATATATTCTTTTAAGGGTGAATCCCCTTCCAAATAAGCATTTCTTTCTTTCATAAGTTCTTACTGTCAAAAAAACCCTTAAATTGGGGAAAAAAGAAAGAAAGAAAAAACCTAGAAAGTCCTCTACTTCAAGAATATTTCCATTTCATTGTAATTTTAAGAGTATAATCAATTCCACCCTAAAAGTTGGATGTCTATTTGTTCTATGCCCTTTCTAACTTGGATATTTTCTTCTATATCCTCCAACCATACCTCTAATCAGCGAGTGACTATTATGTATTCTACTCTTTCTAGCTTAAATGAATGCACATATTTGATGCCCCAAGTTTCAATAGATTTATTCGAATTTCATATTAATGAACAGATCTGAACATATTTAATTGTTTTTTTTTTTTTTTGTAATCGAGGACTCCACCACATACCCCCCGTGCCCGAATACCTTAGAAGAGACTAGCCCAGCAAACCTTAGAGGAGACTAGCCCAGAAACCTACCGCCGAGCCCCCACTTAAATCGCTAACAACTACGAGTTTTGAACTCTCAACCTCTACAATGAGGGAGGGACTCTTAACCAACGCAACTATCCATGAATGGGTTCCGAACATATTTAATTGGGACAAAGTACACCCCAAGTGCCAAAACTTGGCACGGATGGATACTTAAAAGTGACATTTAAGTGCCAAAATTAGAATAAAATGGATCACTTAAGTGTCAATCTGGCCAAAATGCCAACATAGCGATTTTCCGACAAAGGAAATGTAAAACGATGCTGTTTTGGTGCCGACGTGATAAAAAAATTAATTAAATTAAATTTAAAACTGAATTTATTTAAAAATTTAAAATAAAAAAAAAAAAAAAGGAGAGGGGAGGGGAGGGGAGGGGGCGGGAGGCTGAGGGCTAAGCCCACGCCGTTGCCGGCCCTTTCGGCGCGGCGGGAGGCAAGCACCGAGGGCTCAGCCCTTAGCCCCCCTTTAATTTTATTTTTAAATGTTTTAAATAAATTTAATTTTAAATTTAATTTAATTAATTTTTATATTAATTTTTTTACCATGTTAGCACCACAACATCGTCGTTTTTGTATTGTCTAGCTATGTCAGCGAGCAAAACAATGCTGTTTTGCACTTGCTTCGCCAGAAAATCACCACGTCAGCATTTTGGCTGGATTTTGGCTGGATTAGCACTTAAGTGATCCATTTTGCTTTGATTTTGGCACTTAAGTGTCCTCAAACTTTTGGCACTTAAGTGTCCTTCCGTGCCAAGTTTTGGCACTCCAGATGTCCGTACCTCTATTTAATTGTTAGTGTCCACTTCAGCAAACAATTTTGTTTTTCACACTCCAAAGTGGTCAATTGATCACCTAATTCATAATACAATTAGAACTCTTAAGTTCAAAACTCTCAAAACACACGTTTTTTCAAAGTAATTTGCTGTGAAGAGCAATGAGAGAGAGAGAGAGAGAGAGAGAGAGAAGTCTTAGAGTTGTTTAGAGAGGTACAACGAAGAGAAGACCATCACATAGAAACATAAATTAAGACGCCCAGGAAGACCACACGCTAGGACACAAGCCTCAGCAAAAGCTAGCTACTACTTGCATGCACATATATAATGTGCCATCACAATACATAAGCATCACCAAATACAAACTTTACGACAAGAGACCCGACCATACTTTCGGTAAAGCACAAATACAAATTTAAAAAAAAAAAAACAAACAACTCAGACTCGATGATTGACTCAATTTGGCCTCCTCTCTTCTCCCACGGATCCGCACTCAAGCACCACTTCCTGGCTTATAACTGTTCCAAAAAGCGAGACACGTTTTAATCTTGTTTACAGGTACTATATATACGTTTTATTAAGGCAAAACTAAATATAATCAAAGTACATGATAAATATTC
Source organism: Eucalyptus decipiens (assembly GCA_014182575.1). Taxonomy (NCBI): domain Eukaryota; kingdom Viridiplantae; phylum Streptophyta; class Magnoliopsida; order Myrtales; family Myrtaceae; genus Eucalyptus; species Eucalyptus decipiens. The sequence goes on from CM024614.1 coordinate 7,024,402, forward strand.
AAATAGCTATCTTTATTTAAGCAGTAAAAAATTTGACCTGGGGTCATTTCGCATAGCCTGTAGCTCGCGCCTCATTTCCTCAATCTCCTTCCGGAAATTCTGTAATCGAAAAACAAAAATCAAAATTTCAAACAAGATCTTGCACAATGTTGATTTTTCTTCCCGCATTTGGAAAACCTAATATAGCCGGTCTTTTACCTGCAACCTGATGTTTAATGCCACACCATTTTTTGTAAGCGTCACATGCAGGAAATGGGAAAAAGATAAGCCGAGATCAGATCCTCTAGAGATGTACATATACAATAAATCACAACATGGTCAGTAAATATGGAGGGAGTAATAATTAATGTTAACCAATTTACCATTCAAGCATTGAAACTAATTCCTTTTGAATATATATCCTCGTGAGTTTGTCTTGCTCATCCTGCGTGACAATGTAAATCATTAAACCAAAAATGATTAAAAAAAGAAGAAGATCAGATTACTTAAATCTTCTCACGCTTAAAATAAAAACTGTCAATAAGTAAAATGCGAAAAATATATGTTTATGGTTCTTTATATCATAGCCACACCACCTGTTCCATATTGGTTAACTCAGCATGATCCCTGCAAGTCAAGCGAGAAACGGTCAAAAAGCATTAATGATGGTCATTAAATAATGAAGCTAAGATTTTTTTTGCCCAAAATAATGAAGCCAAAATAGCCAGAACCTTTTCTAAAAGCCACCTTTCTCTTCTCAAGGTAATTACTACTTCAATTTTATTTTTTTAATCGATTGTGTTCATTAGGCTTTTAACCCTCTGGTTTTTTATCCATGCTCATACATTCAACAGCAAAACTGAGAGTCAAAGGATTTCACCTATTATCTGAGAGAAATTTTTTCACCACGTGATTTTTTTTTTTATCTGTTATATTTTAAAAGATAACTTACTCTCAAATTTTTGCCCTGCCTCTTTATAAAGTTTGAAAGTCAAATTCCAATCTCACACCTAAAACTAAATGTCCCCACCTCAGGCCTTTGAGAAGTTGGGGAATCAAACTCCCCACCTTCCCCACCTCCCCCTTCCTATGTGGGAATCTTCATAGTGGTCGATTAATCCCATTTCGAAAGATCAAATTTGGCACAAAATTGGGTTAGTCCGAAGAAAACAGTGTTGAATCTTATTAACTAGTTTGAGGTGCGCAGGGAATAAGAACCTGTCACTTAGAATAGGCTGTGGGGCACTAGCTGCTCTTGCATCAGAAGGGTCGACAGGAGATACATCAGCATCACGGGGAAGGGAGGTTCGGATAGCCCTAATCCTCCTCGTACGAGGTTTTTTATGCCTCCCAGCAGTTATTCTCATCTTCTCCATCACCGAGGTCTTCATCTTAGCCATGGGCGATTCCGATACTATCAATTCAAGAAGGAGAAGAAGGGTGAGGCGGACCTTTTGCCTAGTGAAGTGCAATCGAGTGGAGGAAATGGTGGGGTACTTATAGTAGAGAAGTGAGCATGGGTTAGGTTTACAGGTGGCATGAGCTTTCCTAAATTGCATTTTTGCCTCGTACAAATCAAGATAAGATCAAAAGTATGATTAGATTGCCTTATGGAGTAAGGGCAGGATGGGAATAACGTAAAAGGAAAGATAAAGCAAGCAAAATTTCCCCATATTCTCTCTATCCACTTGAATTAAAATGTCAATGAGTATCATTTGAAGATAGGTAAGAGAAGACAAATAGTATAGGCCCTAAACTAAAAGAAACCTCATGGAATAGTTCCTATCGAACCTAGATTGATGTTTGAGTTGGATTGACCGGATCAACTCTTTCATTTTGTGTTTAGATGTGGATGCATCTCCACGTAGTCTTACTTTGACTTTTCTATTTATTTTAGACTAGTTGACATGATTTGGAAACCCCATTTACTCAAGTGGCGGCGATATATCGATCTTGATAGTTTACTTCCATGATTTCCAAATTTGAAACCATAAAAATACCTTGAGCCTTCTTAACATGGTAAGTGCTAAGAATGGAAATTCATGCGTTCCGAGAAGTTCCAGATGATAGGCGTATGAAGAGTAACTTCCGGTATCATTACACATCATATATGGTTATATTGATTGGATGACGAATGCAAGATGACGTACATAACGCGTTATGCAATTTTTCCCTTTATCTCTACTTTATTTTCTTATTGCTAAGTATATGGTCACATAAATTTGAGCATGCATCAAATAACAAAAATTCCTTAGTACAAGCTTCTCTCTCAATTTTCTTAAATAACTAGCTGGAGTCACGGCAAAAGGCACAATATTATTTCAGTTTTATATGTACATATGTATTTATTTTCTAAGTAGAATACACGGAGAAAGGTAATATATATACATATATGACCCACATATTTTTTCATCTAGGAGTATATAATAGTACAAAGGCGAAGTATAAATAAGAATTGCCCAAAGGTACATCTTGAAGGTCGTCTTCAGCTTTAAATTTGTTAGGACTAAATTACCCTTGACAAGAAACTCAATCTAGTTAAATTTCAGAAAAGGCCCAGCCAGAAAAGCGAACTTCTAAATATTTATTCCCTAGTCCCTTAGATATCCTTTATTGACAAAAAAGCAACGGCCGTTACATTTTTCGCATGCAAACAAGGACAAATATCCGGTTAGAAATGGAAAACGCCTTTACCAATTTCCCCCCTTATTTCAGGCCTTTTGAAAAAGATTCCTTGGCTCTTTTCCCAAATGTTTTACCAGGTGTCGATGTTCCTGCCTGAATGCTGTCCAAGTAGCAGACGGAAATAAATGAAAGAGCAACCGCAAAATGGAGTCAAATTATATAATGAAACATGTTTCTGCCCATAAGTATGACTTACGTAAACGATAAGCGGTAACAAGGCGACCCACGGAATGAATTTTTGAATAAGTGAGGGACTATGATGAAATTTAGGCTAATATATATGTTTTTCAGATAAATATAACATTTCCTATTCATATAGTCAGTTGGCACATTCATCATTTGTATATTGAGCTCTAAAGGGAAGGTAATCGAAGTAGGTTTCTTAATTTGAGCAGATTTCCTAATTTGAGTGATTCTTAATTGAGTAAGTTTCCTAAAAAGAGTTTCCAATTTTGAATATACGTAAAATATGGGATTTTACTCTGTTATTACACAATAGAGCAAACAAAATGAGAATTAGAATTTTCCTTTAATGAGTTTTCCGAGTGGTTTTGATATAACACTTTTGAGTGACTGACTTAAAAGATAAACGGTAACAAGGCGACCCATGGAATGAATTTTTGAATAAATGAGGGACTATGAAGAAATTTAGGCTAATATATATATTTTTCAGATAAATATCACATTTCCTATTCATACAGCCAGTTGGCACATTCACTATTTGTATATTGAGCCCATAAAGGGAAGTCAATCCAAGTAGGTTTCCTAATTTGAGCAGATTTCCTAATTTGAGTGATTTCTTAATTTGAGTAAGTTTCTTAAAAATAATTTCCTATTTTGGATATTTGCAAAAAATGGGATTTTCACTTAGTTATTACAAACTAGAGTGAACAAATTAGTACTAAAATTTTCCCTTTAAAAGTTGTTTGAGCATGTTTTCTTTGAGAGATTCTTATATGACTCTTGTAGATTTTACTTTAATTTAGAACTGGGAAACAATTTAACAATTGTAAACTCTACATTCTCTAGATTTATAGTGGATTTCTAGGAGTTGGCTCTCCTTTTAGGATTGGTATCAACACTTGAAGTATTCTAGTAAATCTTTAGTGTTCTTATCGTTTCTCGATGGTTTATTTGGTAATTTATTCTTTTCGCGTTAGATTGATTAGCAAAACATGTTAGCTTCCGCATTATTTCACAACATTTTATTAATCCATTGCCATAATAATTGATGAAACGTTTTTTACATATACAAAGTCGGGAAATATAGGCGTACATCCGGATTCCCTGGGCACTTGACCAGGTTCATCATGACTTGTGTGAATGCCCCTAAATTTTCCATTGCTTTGAATGGGGAGTTACATGAATTCTTTGCCGGTGGCCATGAGCTTCGTCAAGGAGACCCCCTATCTCCTTACTTGTTTATGTTGGTCATAGAGGTACTATATGGTATTCTCACTCGCTCTTCAATGCCAGAGTTCAAATATTTATGGAGATGAAAAGCGTCTAGCCTCTCACACCTTTCTTTGCGGATGACGTCTTCTTGTTCTTTGAAGTCAATTTGCCTTCGGTGAAGCTCTTCAAGGAAGGCCTCCAAATGTTTTCGGATTGGTCTGGCTTGGTTCCAAACACAAACAAAAGTGAAGTCTATCTTGCAAGAGGTTCACATTCTTTAAGGAACCAAATCCTCCTTACCCTTGGTTTTCAGGAAGGAAGTCTACCGGCTCGCTATCTCAAGGTTCCCATCATCACTTCCAGGATCAGTAAGGTGGATTGCTGTGTGTTAGTCAACCGCATCACATCGAGGGTACAATCTTGGACTCATTGCTTTCTATCCTTCGTTGGTCGGCTATAATTGATTAGGTCAATCCTTCGTGCCATCCAAGCATACTAGGCTAGCATATTTATTTTACCTACAGCTGTCTTGGATCAAATTGAACGAATTCTTAGACAATTCTTATGGAAAGGCCTGGAGTTGGGAAGAGGAGGTGCAAAGGTTTCCTGGGAGGATGTGTGTTGCCCAAAAGAAGAGGGGGGCCTTGGCATCCGAAGGTTTCGGGAGTATAACAAGGCCACCATGTTAAGACATATCTGGATACTATTTGCCGATAATGAATCTTTATAGTGCAAATGGATTCACTCGACATTCTTAAAAAGGTCGAATTTCTGGGTGGCCAAAAAGCCGACCTGCTGTTCGCGGGCTTGAAAGAAGATCCTCCAACTCAGAATTGAGTTTCGAAGCTCCTTCTTTTGGAGAATTGGGGATGGTTGCTTGGTATCCCTCTGGTTTGATAACTGGCACCCCAGGAGTCCTTTGAACTTGTATTTTCCGAACTCAGCCGTATATGCATCCGGTCTGTCTAGGCAAGCGACAGTGGTGGACCTATTGACTGACCGTAGAGCTACGATCAAGTTGGTCTTGGACTCTTGGGTGGAACCCCTTCCCACCCTTTCCCACCTCTTTGATCGTTTTGGTTGGAAGGGAAACACCTCCCATTTCTTCACAGTGGCCTCGGCTTGGGATTTGACTAGGAGGAGGAAGACTCAGGTCTACTGGCACAACTTCATATGAAACAACTCGATCACTCCAAGGTACCAATTTAACCTCTGGCTTATTGCCAAACGAAGGCTCCCTACCCAAGCTCTTTTATTATCTTATGGTAGGATAGATAGTGCCTTGTGTCCCTTCTGCAATGAGGTGCCAGATTCTATAGACCACCTATTTTTTGGATGCCGCATTTCCGCTAGCATCGCTTTTTTTTGGGCCTCCATATGCAATCTTCTGTGGCGGAATAGGTCATGGGTTGAGAACCTCAATTGGGCTGCCTCCTTCCTTATGGGCAAAGACTTCTACGAGGGCATTACTCGCTTCTCTTTTGGTACTCTTTGTTATTTCATTTGGAAACACAGGAACGGCATCCTCTTTAGAGAGCAGAGCTTATCCATTCCAGCAATGAAGAATCAACTCATCAAGGTCGTTAGAGACAAGGCCACCACCTTCAGGAGTGTGGACGATAATTTCAGAAATCGAAGACTGCAGCATAGCTAGGGTATGGATCCAATCATTGTTTCAGATGGAGACTCTTCTATTTCTGCAAGGCCCTAGTGGTGCTTGCTGTCTAGATACTCTTCCTCTACGCGGCTGCTTCCTTGATGGTTCTTCACTTTTATTGTTGGAGGATGCGGGCGTAGATTGTGGTTCATCTGGTCTTTAGTGACCTCACACTGCTTCCTTTTCTTTTGCCATTGTTTTGGCTGTTTCTACTTCTTTAGGCTCGCTCCTGCGGTCCTCTTTTGCATTCGGCACCCTTCCACTCACTCTGACTTGTTGTCTTGTTGAGCGCAAGTTTTGTGGTGCCGGATCTTTTGTAATTGTTGGCTAAAGCTCTATATATTCTTACCATTTACCAAATATATATATATAGGCGTACATAAGATTATTTTTATTTTTATTTGTACACATAGATAGCCTCTCTTTTCTAATATAGCTGATTTCATAAGATTTATCACTTTTATTAGCCAGGATTGAGTGAACTGTGTCATTACATGAACTTTTCATCTATTTGAAATGAGGTGCCGCCGCTCATACATATATATATCGTCTTGTTATTTAGCATTGATTGTGCCACTTGATCATGAGTGGGAAATTAAAACTATTTTAACATATGACTGACTATTTCTTTATCAGCATTGATACCACTAAGTTGCTTAAACAATATATTGACTCCAATATATTCTCACAAGTAGATGACTTTGACAGGATATATGATTATTTTCCATACAATTTGGAGTTTGTTGGTACACCTTATTCGAATAATTGTCCATCATGCATATCTGCTGATACCGTAAATTTTGTTGGTTTTACTAGTTAGTATGGAAAGACCTCCGTCAAGCCCTGAACTTTTCATGTATAGACTCCCTTTAGTGAATCTAACTATAAACAAGAGAATTGTTGCTTTTAGGAGTTAGGATGAAGTGAGCTCCGTCGAGTGAAATTTTCCAATATGGACTCGTTGGAATCAATCTAAAAAGGGTCTCTTGATATCAAACATATAATTTAGCCTCCAAAAAGTTTGGTCACATTGAAATGCATAGTTTACCCATAAGATAACGACTCCTTAATAGACTATTTAGGTCGAGAAGGGAAAGACTTCTAAACCATTCGTAGTACCAGCTCTAATATCAATCATAAGGGCGAAACCTCACAAAATTAATAATCGTAAATCTAGTTGCTCAACCTGACTATGAACAGCCACACTATTAGCCTAAAATAAGGTAAATAAAGGAAGAAAAACTTTATCAAATATTATGAGATCTCCCAACCCGGATAAAGGGCATGTACTTCTACAGACTACGTTGAGCGTAAGTGCAAATGCACCTCATGCGTCTACAGAGAATTTAGGCAAATAGATCCACATATAAATAGAAAGGATGTCAAAGCTTCATGCCCGATTAACCAAGCTAGAAAGCAACCAAGAGAAATAGGCAACGTTCAAAGCTACAGTTCAAAGTTTGAATAAGGTAAAAAAAGCCCAGGTCCAACATTACACATGCTCGTCACCCCTACAGGAACTCGCGGTGACATTCATTACAGGGGCCTTTACAAATTTTTCTTCACGATCTCTTGTCTGGGAGCCCCTGCGTTTGCGGCTGATTGTTGGATTGCGATGTCGCAGTTTGCCCGAAGCTTGAAGGGTTACCTGACAAATGCCATGAACCAAAAGCATGGGAAATATGCATAGAATGGAAGTATGATATGCTCAAAGTCATCTTCGCGTTATTCTTGTCAACCTAATTCATCGAGTCCAAGATATAAAGTCCGCTCTTAATTACCATGTGCTTTACTCATCATATAGCAACAGGCAAAAATGGCAGATTGTATTATCATGGGGTCCATGTGTTTTAAGATGAGCAAATATGCTTTTAAAGCAACAATTTTCGAGCACTCACCACGTTGACTTACTAAGAGCATCCTCAGATGAGGGTCGACCGGTAAACCAAAACGTTCGTACATCGGGTCATAGACTCTGTTCATGATTCCACCAAAGCTGTTTATTATTTCCCCACAGTTGTTCCTGATACTTGATCATTCAGACGTCAAGAAAAAAGAGAGGGAAAATGGACATAAATAGGAAGAAGTTATTTGAATTGAAATGTTGCTATATGTCGAAACGGTTATTCAGTGTGCATTTAGCACATACCCTTGAGGTTGAGAACTACTATTGGCAAGTCCCAAATCCAGCCAAGAATGGCTTTGTTCTTGAGTGATTCCATCCAGCTACATGAACCACATACAAGAAATATCTTAGTTGAGATCCTAATCACATTTGGGTATGAAATGTATCCATAATCATAATTTAATACAAACTGATATTAAGTACCCGAAAATGTTTAGCAGCTGAGGCTGACGACTGTCCTTCCTCATAGGTACTATCACTGAGTCGGCTTCGCTTTCTACTTCCTTGCTAAAGTTTTTGTAAAGCTCACGTTAGTTAATAAAAAACAATGTAATAACGAACTAAAATCTTGCCAATTATGAGTGGAGTAATTGGAAATTATAAGTACCTCCCTGTAACTGTCCATTGTTTCCAAGTGATATGGACTACCAATAGAATAATTTCCACCATCCTACAGCAGAATAATTAAAATGACGTGTGGATTTATGAATGTTGAACACAAGCCAAAATGAATGACTAGTTTGGACTTGAAAAAGATTTGCGCTTTTGACCATTTCTGAGTTCATAAATTGGCTTTGCCCTGCATTTGAATTTGGGATAATTGGCGGAGATTCTTGAGGAAATCCAAGTGGACTAGTAAATGGAACCCTGTAAGTTAAGTCGATACTCTACCATGAAAAAACTCCATAATGTGGAATGATACCCAATAAAAAATGCAATTGATGGAAAGTTGATCGAGATCTAGAAAAGGTGTCAAAACATTAATGGAGTATAAACGAACTTTAGTTACATTTGAGTTATGGATGATGCAGCAGGCAAGAACACTGTTCCAGCATCAGAATTATCAACAACATTTTGCACAAATGGTGCTGGATTAACTGGTTGAAAAGATGCTGAATATTGAGGCCTGGATTGGAAGAACAAAAAAAGATTAACAACGATGATAAAGAGTATATACCATGGAAACAACTACGGTGACAAGGATGATCAATGAAAGCATATGGCATGTTAACTTTTGTCATGCTTTGGCTGTTGCTAATACATGCACAGATAAGGAAGGAAGACAAAACATACAATCGAAAAGGAAGGATGATTATGAGAGGCTTAATTAACTAGATCTAACCGGGGAGGTCTAAATGATCTTTACAGTGGGGTCGGCAACATAATTCGAGGACATATGTAAACCATTATCTCACAAACGAAAACTATCAACATCAGATTTAACCAAAGGTACGTTTAAGAATGCTATCATGCTTTGCTATTGCAAAAAGTGCACACTTAATCAAAATCACAACTAACAAGCCTCATATATTCGGATTATTTTTACTTCATGGCTCAAAAGGCTGAACAATAATTGAAAAAAACTACAAAAACAAAAGAAGTCTGACCCGATCATCATCGAAGTTTCATGCATTGTAGAGTAATGACTTTGCGGATCCATGTCAAGGAGTGGAAGCTGATTTGGTTGCACATGCTGTCCTCCATAGAGACTTTGCCTGTTTATAAAATACAAACAAATCTCATATAATCACCTTTTGATATTATATCTTGCCTGCTTCTCAATTTGCACAGTTGTTACAATGATCAAACGACGAGTCTACAAAAAGAAGAGTAAAGAGTATCACGAGTTCGTGCTTCTAGTGGTAGACATAATAAAATTTCTGCCCTTTCTAGGGTTTTGAACATTCTTCCTAACACAGACAAAAATGACTTCAACATTAGACAAGGAAATTATAATTAGATTAAGTCAATAATGTGATATGCACCTCGTTTAGAAAGTATAAGTTTGATTTATCTTGTTAGTTGATACGAAGAAAAGAACAGATAATAATCTGGAGGCACAGTAGGAAACTCCACTCTACCGATAAGGCAAGCTATTGACAACGAGAGCCAGCTTTCATTTTAGGAGTTCATATGCTTAACAATTATCCACACCAAAACTCATCAATGAAAATAATATTAGGAAAACCTCAAGCAAGAGTGCTAGTGATAGAGCATGCACCAGTATGGTACAGAGGTCTCAGGTAATAACATGGGTTCATTTACAGCTGTACGTGCACTTGCATTAGAAGCATCCACAAGCACTCGGTCACTGATTTGTTGCTGAGACAAAGCATGAGACCTGATATCATACAACATACATTATGTCTGCATGTTTACACAGTTCTCATGAATGGAATGAGGAAACGATAAATTCAATATATATCAGATAGGCGTAGCTTGTTGAGGTGTTACAGAGCTAGAATACTGAGCATCAACTGCAATTGGGATGATTGGTGATTCATGGATGAATTGCTGGGATCTGAATTCGAGGAATTTATGAAAATGATGAAACAACATGACATTTTAAACCGAGTCCATGATTTTACAAATTGCAGTATATATTTTCTCTTGAAAATATCTTCATATTACATAAGTATAAATACTATTGATGATCAATATATAAAAGGACGAACTGAATACCGAATAGGCGTCTCAGAAAACTGAGCGTTGAGTACATTTGGGATGCTTGGGGCTTCACTGATAAATTGATGGGTCCTGAATTTTGAAAGGAATTCATGAATATATGTGATGTATGATTCTTCAAAATTTTGAACACATTTATCTTTAGGTGCAATTGATTTTCTTTTATAGGTTTCAAAGTTGATAAATCCACGTGCTTTGAGTATAAAACAATTGAGAAGAACTATCTTGTACCCTGAAGAGGCTTGATAAGGATTAGTCAGGCTTAAGGTGACCCAATCTTCTTGTTGTTGGTCGGTCACGTGAGGCCCTCCATGTCCCCCTCCAAGTCCCATCTAGTCAAGAGCAACAAGCACAATTCCATGGTATTAAACAACATTAGATTTCAACTGCATTGTTATATTGAGCTTCATGAGGCTTATAATATAGGTTAAAGTCATGAATATACTCACTGTATTGTGAGGGAACGGAGTTTGAGGCCGAGGAATTGGGTCGAAGTCATTCCCTTCATGCCCCACTCTAACTCCCATCTAGTTAAGAACAGCAAGTATTCACATTCACAGGGTGATGATCATCACCATATTATTCGAATAGCGTGGTTACATTGAGCTTCGTGAGACTTATCACAAGGGTTAAAGTCATGAATATACTCACTGCACTGTGAGGGAATGGAGTTTGAGGCCGAGGAATTGGCAAACTTTGGTCAGGATGATTCCCTCCAATCGTCCATGCTTGCTGGCCGCTCGCGTTGCCGCCATCCAGGAAACCACTTTGGTGAAGGCTGGGGTTTTCATGGATCAAACATTTAGAAAATTCGAAGAGGAAACCATGGTTCAGTTGACATAACGCGATATGAAATATTTTTCTATTAGTGCAACATGTTAAAGAAAAAGCTCATGTCCCACGAACCTAAATTGCGGTTGATTGGGAAGCGTCAAAATAATTTCTGTTTGGAGGGAAGATTGACCCGATTCTTCAATCACTAATCCCAACTGATCATGACCAAGAAATGTAAACAATTATGTACAAAACAATAATTTTTTAATGTATGTTTATCTATAGTCAATACGGAATAGAGATAACAGTTATGGTGCGTCATCTGGGAGATTAATTAAATTATTGCTATACAGTTGGCGAAGGGTAGGACTCCACTGGTGGTGGTGGTTCTTTATCGTTGCCGGGATAGCTTCTTTCTTGTAGCTCAAGGCTTGGAGGCAAGACCAGAAGATCAAATTCACTTGAAATCGGTGGCGATGCCATATTCAATGGATGGCTATTACCATCTGATGAACATTGTCCCATGTGGTCCTGAACATAATTGAGACAAAAAAAAATCAAGTTAAAGAAAAGCCATGTTCACAAATAATCAAAAAGAGAAGCATAGAGTTTTACAAGGCAATCGTTGACCTTGAAATGTATTCTTCTAAAGTTACATATAATTTTCAATTGTATCTTTTCGTTTTTTTTTTCTTTTTTTCTTTTTCCTTTCTATCTTTTTAAGTAAAGAGATAGTCTTGTCAAGTAAAAGAACAAGGAAACACACACACACAAAGGAAAGGAAAGGAAAGGACTCCGTAAATAGAAAAAGTAAAAAATACATACCGATGACATATGTGATTGACCTATCGTAACTTGATGTTGAGGGCTTAACGTGGTGAATTTATCGAGCGATGTTGCCTCGCTCGATTCCCCTTCCCGTGATGATTCCCAAATTGGTTCCATCTGAGATTATATAATACAAATAATAGTGGAAATAACAATAATTAATAAATGTTTTTCTGGGCAGCTTCATTATAATATTCTTTTTGGCAAAATGGCCTTAAGTAATTCAATATAATTATTTGGAAAATGGAGTACCGTATCATAAAAACACATGTTCCCTCCATACGAAGGAAGTGGGGGGCTCAAGTGAGGACGATAAGAGGATTAGTGAAAAATCTATAGAACTAAGGAACGCGTTTAAGCGAAAATGTAGGCGCATCAGTGAGAATTCCATTTGAACTTATCCATATAATTATTGCTCATTAAACTAAATTTAATTCAATTTGATTTGCTTAAGAAAAACTAAGCAGATTTGTAAGAAGTGCTAAAAGTGAGCAGACCTTTTAAATTTTTTGGAGCCACCTGTGAGTTTAAACATTTCGATGACGCTGGAGGTGGTACCACATAATTCAGACTTTTATTACATCGTCTTTTTTAATATTAATGCGAGATTCTATATTTATTAAACCATGCTAGGATCGACTTGAGGAAATATTAACATAGCAAAAGAAGTCGGATCCTTGACGACCCCAAAAGAAGACAGTGTCGCACTTGCATATCCAATAGGTGGAGTTTGACATTATTTTCTTTCTGGATTATATGAAGGGATGATTTCCATTGGAGACAAGATGGTGAATAATTCTTCTACCAAAACGGTCAGATCTTGATCCATTCATGACTCACTCGTCATGTCCCAAGTAAATATCTCCTTGCATGAGTTATCTACTACAGTCCCTGACACACTCCTTACCTATGATCTGGTCCTTTTTGCCTCTTTCTCTGAAAGGGGATCCTGATACTAAAAGCGGCGTTAAAAGTCAATTGGGACCTGATTTATTTGTTAAAGCCTGTTTAGTAGATCTGGTATTTTGTAAATTGTTTCCCCGTGAAGCCTTCCCGCTGAAACACGGGGCGTGGTTCAGAAATGAAAGGTCGGGTCAGATCTTGATACATTCATGACATTCGCATGTCCCAAGTGCATGAGTTATCTACTACAGTCCCTTGAGAGAGAAAAGTCAATTGGGACCTGATTTATTTGTTAAAGCCTGTTTAGTAGATCTGGTATTTTGTAAATTGTTTGCATATTCTATCAACAATTTGATGACATTCAAAATTTTTAACGTATTTTGTAACTATCAAGGTAAACAAATTTTCAGGAAGACTCCAAATTTCTTAGTTTCTTTGTTGTTTTAAACTTTTTAGAGTCCTTTATTCAACATTGTAAGAAAATAGATCCTCTACAAAAATGAAACTTAAACATGTTATGCAGAGAGATGCAAAAGGAAGGAGCTTCAATTTGTCAACGACCTAATCGCTTCCACATTTTTAGTGTTTCAGAGACAAAAGATTATCACAGAAAATAGAACACGGACAGAGACAACTCATATATTTAATGTAACTGGGAGAAAGAAAAGAATTATATGATGTATATGGGTATATCTACCAAGAATATACTCATGTAAAAAATGAAACCCTGTTCAACGATGAAATTGAGATAAACAGTTAATTATAAAAGAGAACGATAAGTATAATTTTAATCAAGAGATAAAGAACGCAAAGAACAATTTGGTGCCTGCTAACTGATGGGTTGTTGGATCTTGACAATTTAAAGGAAATAGAGGACGTGGTTGAGGAAAATGGAAGATTTGTTAAGTAATTAAACTAGGAATAATGAGACATACCAGAAGGTAAGAGATTAGAAGCTGAAGAGGGGAACAGAGAAGGTATCAAGGCAGAATGAGCTCTTCTGGTGTGCTGCTCTTGAATGGGGCCCTGGGAGGGCATATATAGGGGAAAAGAGAAGGCATCAAAGGCTGTTTTGACCCACTGCCAAATAAGTGAAACAATCTCAAGTTTCAAGTGCCTTTATGTTTCGTTAAAGTAGTACCAACTATTATTTCAAAGAGGAAAATATGTAGGCTTGTTTGGATTTTTCTTGAGGCGTGTGCATAATGGTTATGACGTTTTCATTTGCTGCTTCTGTGTGGGCTATTGTTATGGTTGCTCTGAGTTTGCTAATAACATTTTTTTCTGTTAAGACGTTGCTTATTATGACGGGTAATTTCGGTAGGATTTTGTTCGTTATAACGGATAACGAACTCAATTAAGTAGTATTTACACACATAGTGAGTTTGATAAGGTAATTGATTTGTCGTGACGCCTCACTAAATATTTGTCATGAAGAATTAAGTTCTAAATTTCATAACATACACATTAACAATTTACATTGATGAGTTTCTAGGAAACATAATCGTACAAAATTTAAAATCCCTAATACATATTGTAAATTGAGTTTTTATTTTGAACTAGATCCACAGAAATGTTATCATTACCTTGTTTCGGTCCCAAAAAAGAATAAGTTCACAATGGAAGAAAAGTAGAGTAATCTCCAGATTAAGGTGCAAAAAAGGAAAATCGAATACTATGAACTATCATCTGCTGAAATGGAAAATAGTTAATGTCTGCTCGGAGGAGGATTTGTCTCCTGATTCGTTGCATCGGATGCATATGAGGGATTCAGTAATGTAGCACACGTGGCACTGAGTTATTCAGATGGTTTGACAAGTAACCTTGGAAACGAGCAAATGTGTCGGAAGTGGACTCAAATAATTAAAAAATGCAAAGCAATAAAATGTCAACTCTTGTAAAACAATCTGCTTTATTGTCTTTTTCCATACCCCGCTTCAATCAACTCTTCCATGGCGTGGAAAATTTCGCTTGAGTTGAGAATACGGTTTAAAGTAGTATCGACAAACCACTGGGATTCGCCCCAGTGACCACCCTTTCAACATGGAAGGGGGAGGTAAGGGGTTCAAATCCCCACCTTCTCAGGGGGGATGGGGTGAGGACGCGTAAGTTTCAGGAGTGGGTTTCGACTCCCACGCCCTGCAAGAGGCCAAGCAAAAGTCTAAGAGTAAGTGTAGAGTAGAAATAAAGTAGAACTGACAAAAAAAAAAGTAGTATCGACATAAATAGCTAATAAATAATAATCGGACAAAAAAAAAAAAAAAAAAAGAAACACCTGCCTTTTAGACCACTCAAGTTTTTGGCATATTCTAGATCATAAATAAAAGAGATAGCATCACTGAAAAAAAAATTAAATTAGTATACTCCTTATACATTTTTGTCAAATTAATTTTGTAATGCACCATGACAAATTCACCCTCTATAACTTCTAGTGCATAGTCCCAAAAAATTGTTGATGTAAAAATGCACACGATAACTCATTTGTGTTATCTCACACCCTAAACTGAGTTTTTATTTTTTTCTCACTACTTTTTATTTGTCAATTTAACTTCTTTTACACCTCAAGAAGTTCACTTCGTTTTTTTAGTGCTTTGTTTGGTTGCGGCACATTTGTGTTTTAATCACAACGTCTTCCACTTAAGGTGATGTAGGGCCATGTCCATCACTCTATGAGTGGGGTCTAACTTGATACACATGAATAGGGTACTTTATGTGCATCCATGAGGGTGGTCAAATTGAAAAGTATGAACATATCCTGTCTTACAATAAAATAGATAGTATAATATAGAATCATCTTTTCCTTTTGGGATTACTGTTATCACTACATAGTTTGGTCTGATTGAATATTAAGAGTGATCGATTTCAAAGTGAGGAGATTTCAAATCTAGAACCTAAAACCTATCTTGTCAGGAATGGTTTGCAATTATATGAAAAAAGAATCAACATTGCCAACCCTAGGACCAGCATGGGCTCTTTTTTTAAGATATATATAGACACACATGCGTCAAACATGAATATATTTCTTTCTATTTGTGGGTATAATGTTAAACATATTCAATTTGAAAAAATATTTTTCTATTTTAAAAATAAGAGTTAAAAGACATACTTAGGGCTAGGGGTAAACCGGTTCAAAGCCAATTTGGTTCGAGGTTAACCTGGAATTGTGAACTGGCCTTGTAGGTTCCAAATTTCAAGTTCTTTGAGTAAAACAAGCCAGTTTGGGGTATAGAATCAAGACCCAAACCGGTCAAGGTTGGTTGTGGATTTTGGTTCTTATATCGAGTCAGTGCATTCTTGTTCTATGTGATTTTTAAATTATCACAATTGGTTCGTTGGATAATATAACATCATATATCATGCATCATGCATGCCACATAATTTAAGCGTTACACACTATATTTTCTCAAAGAGACAGCTTGTGTTCATTTAAATGCTTGTGATATCAAGAATTAAATGCCAGATCCCATAGTTAAGTTCTCTTAATTAGCTACCCAACTTTTTACAAGAATACTATGCGAACCTCCTCTCTCTTTTTTCTTCTTTCTCCCAAAATTACTTTTTCGAATCAAGTCTATGATTAGATAAGTCTTCATAATTAAACTGAGCCTAGCTCCAAAATCAGTCATGATCTCAATTTTACTTTTCCTTCTTTTATGGCCATCAATTCACTTCAAGCCAAATAAGCCTAGCTCTAATACCAATTGTGATGAAAAATAAGCAACTGAATTTATGAATGACTAAATGTGTGTGTTATTGAGTGATGGGAAACACAGAGTATTGGAGTGACGCAAGTGCGATTGTAATCTTCCTTGTATCGTGTTGCCCATCGTCTCATATTGTGAAGCTTCATAATCTGTGGTTTATGTGGGAGCAACCCATGCCATGCTTACTAATTTCTAGTCAAAATTAGTCAAAAAAACTCCATTGAAAATTCATGCAATAATTTAGAACTCAATTGGCAAAACTGAAAAGTTTAACACTGAATTGACATCCATCTAAAATATTTAGGGTTGATTAGACAAATTCCCTTAATCGTTAGTGAAGAAACAATTCTCAAAGCCTGGCATCTTGGCAATTAAACTTCAAGCAAACCCGAAACTGTAAGGGTAGATTAACGATTCTTTCCATATTATTGAAGAAATGAACTATAATATGTTGAAATCAGCATGACAAATTTTGATAATTAATCCCGCTTATGGATGTAATTTTACTTGGGACATATTATAAAAGTTCACGTTGAAAATCCACTCTTTTTTTCTTTTTCTTTTCCGCTTCATTTTTGTCGTCCTTCTCATTTTCTTCCATTGCTTGTTTGAGGCTTACCCTCATTCTATATGTGGTGTGAGGCTGAACACAGCAACCCACCATATATGCTCTAGACATTATAGGCTAGTTAGCTCAATAGTTTAAATTAACAATCACCTAACATGCTGACAAGCATAGTTAGAATGCAAATGAAGTGCGACTAGAGATCAGTCCTCCTAAACATATGTGGAACGTAGAAGATTTTAAATTAGTGAAATGGTTGAATAAGGTTCGTCTCACAAAGAGAATTGATCTTGGAATTTGTCTTGAGCAAAAGATATACATCACACTCGAAATCAAATGATAGCGAACATTCATTGTTTTCAAATTTTAAGAGTTCTTTGTGAAATGATGCAAGTAAATGGATATACAAAGAAAATGAAACTTAAGCATGTCATATACAGAGATGCAAAAAAACAGGATCCTAGGTTGGTAATGGCTTTCATATTTTAAGTTTTTCAATAGAACCATCAAAAAGTGAATAAATTCTCAGAAAAAAATGAAACACAGACAAAGAAAACTCATAAATGTAATGAGACAGAAGAAAGAATCGTATCATGTATACTCATCTGTCTGTTAGATATTTACCTAAGTAGAAAATGAAACCCTGTTCAGAGATAAAATTGAGAATTAAACAGTAAATCATAATAAGTCAATTGTGTATATATATATATATATGTTATTTTGATCGAAAAATAAAGAAGCGATAGGTAAGGAAGATCCTTTTGAGGACTATTGATGCCTTCAAAGGGTAGACTGTTGGATCTCGACAATTTGAAAGAAATAGAGGATTTTTTAAATCTGATCAAACAGAGGAGGGAAAAAAAAAGGAAAAATTCAATGCTATGAACTATCATGAGGAGAAATGGAAAGAAGTGAATGAGTTGCTCGGTAAAGGATTTGTCTCCTGATTTGTTGCATTACAGGTATTTGAGGCACTTGGGATTATATATATATATATATATGCCCTGGCACACCTTACGGGTGCTCACGGCCTCTGCTAGACACTAGATAGCGAAGACCAACGACTATACCTTGGGGGATTAGCACGAGACTCTACCACCCATGACCCCCCACTTAAGTTGCAATCAATCAGTTGGGGAATTAAAGCCAATACCTCAAGGTCGACTAAGCCCTAACCAACTAGGCTGCCTATGGGTAGGTAAATATTAGTACATGTGTTATTAATCATTTTTGGACAGTTTGACAAGTAACTCTTCAAATGAAGAAATGTGTCACAATAAATTCAAAAATTAAAATTTTAAAAAAAAAAATATCGAAAGGTTAACTCTTGGACAGCTATCTAATTGTTTTATTATTTCCATCTTACGCTTTAGCGACTTTTGCAGGATATGACAAATTTCACTAAATTATGATTGCGATTAAATTAACTTCAAGATAGATAGCTAATTAATAATTCGTGGACACCAAACAAAGAAGAAACATTGACCTTATAGATGGTTAATCACAACCGATATTTGTAACAGAACCCATAATTAGCATTTTCAGTTGTTCCTTTCGAAATTTGGAATTTGCATGATGTATATTTCAGTGAATCCATGAGCTTTCTTCGTCAGAAGTGAATCCATGGGTTCAGGCAAAAAACGTGCCTAGATTACATCACCTGTAAAAAATGTTTGATTTTCACAAGTGCCTTTAGGATTATGCGATATGTATGCATTTTTATGGTAAATTTCCAAGTAAGTGTACACGTTTATGATCTTGAGACTGCAAGTGAGAATTACTTAACATGACTTTTGCAGTTCTTAACCTCTCCTCTTTCTGTTGTATTGTACGGTAGTCTTGTTAGCAAAATCTTGTTTCTCATTTGTCTATTTCATTATATCATATTAGATGAAGTTTGATTTGACTATTGATGTATGACTGGTTATCTTTTTGCTTTTACTTTTATCAACGTCGCACCAAATTTTTTCCTTTTCTTTTAAATTAAACTCTTTTTTTATATTATTTAGAAAATGCATATGTAAAGCTCATTACAAGAGAGATAAGTGCCGATAGATATGCTCGATATAGATTATGGGCTCATTTCTTAACAATTTAACCTTTTAAGATAAATGGTTGTCTAAACATTGGCTACTAAATTCCTAGAAGAATATGAACAGCTACTCATCAAAGAGATGATATTGTCATTTAGCATAAGCTCTCCAAGCTCATACCAGTTGTAACTTAAAATGATATATCTTAACTCTTCTCCCATCCCTCCCCTGCTCCACCTCTACCTCTATCGTTGCCGCCCTGCTGCCCCACTAACATCGATGCTGCCTATGCCATCGCTTCTCTTTCTCTCTCTCTCCCCCAAGGGTAAGCACAAGAATTTGATCAAATCTGCCGATTTTGGGTAGTTCACTGTTCCTAAAAATTGGAACTAGTAATAATCGGTTTGATTTTCGATTTCAGGTGTGCACTAAACAACTGGACTAGACTGATAGTTTTATTCTATTGCCAAAAGGATGGAGAAGAGGAAAAAAAATAACATTCATACATAGACTTACACTTTGCGAGAGTGTTCCATTCCTCTCGAGAGTTCAAAAACAATTTTTTTTTCTAAGCTCCTTTCCAATTTAATATTCTTATCCCTGCTAGGGAATAGGGAAAAAGGAAAAAAAGAAGGAAGAAGAAAGATCATGGTGGTTCTTGGACTAGGTGGGCTGGTTCTCGGTTTCACAAATAGGGAATCAACCCTTTTGGTTCAAATCCTGGTTCCAAGATATGATTCAGTACTCTAGAACCAATCATCCCTATTCTACCCTACCATGTTACCGCACTTAACTGCAACTATCGCTTGTCGCCACCTCGACCAATATTGCTTAATCTGAGGATGAACAACCGAACGATTTACCTAAAATAAGATTAATTAAGAAAGAAAAACTGCACGAAATGTCCCAACTCTGATGAGGAGCATGTAACTCTATAGCTCAAGCTGAGCCCAGATGCAAATACAACTCATGCGACTGCAGAGAATATAAGCAAATAGATCTACATATAAATAGAAAGGTTGTCGAAGCTTCATGCCTAATTAACCTAGGTTCAAAGTTACAAAGATGAGAAGGCAAACTTTGAAGCTACATTTCTAAGTTTGAAACTTAAAATAAAAGAAAACCCAGGTCCCCAGCAGAACCGCGCCTCTCACTCCTACGAGAACTGGCAAGAACATCCATGGAAAGAGGCCGCTACAGATCTTTCTTCCCGATCAATTTTCCGGGAGCCTCCTTGGTTGCGGCCCACTGTTGGATTGCCTCCTTGCATTTTGTCTGGATCTCGACGGACCTGACAATGCACGCATCGCGTAATGAGCCAAAAGCATGGAAAATGCGCATAATATGGAAGCGTGATATGCCCCAAGTCATCATCGCCATATTCTTATTAACATAATTTTTTGAGTCCAAGATATAAAGTGAGCTCCTAATAACAATGTGATTTGCTCATCATATAGCAACAGACTAAAATGGCATATAGCATTATCATAAGGTCCGTGCGATTTCGAATAAGTAAAATGCTTATTAAAGCAATAATTTCCGAGCACTCACCACGTTGACTCGCTAAGAACATCCTCAGATGGGGGTCGATCGGTAAACCAAGAGTTTCGTACATCGGATCATAGACACTGTTCATAATCCCCCCAGAGCTGTTATTATTGAGACACCAAAAAAACGAGAGGGAAAGTTAACATAAAATAGGCAGAAATTATCTGAATCAAAATGCTGCAATATATCGAAACGGTTGTTCAGTGTGCACTTAACACATACCTTTGAGGTTGAAAACTAGTATTAGCCGGTCCAAAATTCGCCCCAGGTTGACTTTGTTCCTCAGTGATTCCATCCATCTACATGATCCACATACGAGAAAATATCTTAGTTAAGATCCTAACCACATTTGGGCATGAAATAAATCAATAATTATAATTCAGTACAGACTAATAAAACTACTATTTATAAGAAAGTTGACCCGAAAATGTTTAGCAGATGAGGATGACGAATGTCGTTTCTCATAAATACCATCAAAATTCGAGATCACTGTCTACTTTCTTGCTAAAGTTTTCATCCGAGAGGGCTCACATTATTAGGCAATAAAAAAAATGTAATAATGAACCACAATATTGCCATTTATTTGTTAGATTAATCACAAACTATAAGTACCTTACTGTACGTGTTCATTGTTCTCAAATGATATTGATTACCAATATAGTCATTTCCACCATCCTATAGGAAATTATTGAAGATGATGTTTTTGTGTTGACTGATGTATTTCGAACATCAAAATCAAAATGAATGCGTATTCTGGACTTAAAAAAAAAAAAAAATGTAGTTTTACCATTTCTGGGTTCATGAATTGGCTTTGCCCTGGGTTCAGATTTGGGATAACTTGAGGAGCTTCATTAGAAAATCCAGGTGGACTAGTAAAGGAAACCCAATAAGTAAGTCAATACAGAACCATGAAAGAACTCCATGTTCAGAACCTTGAAAGAACTCCATAATGTAGAATGATACACAATGAAGAATGCAGTTGATGGAAAATTGAACGAGACCTAGAAAAGGTTCCCGAACAGTAATGAAGAATGAACTAAGCTTAGATACCTTTGAGGTAAGGATGATGCAGGATGCGAGAACATTATGCCATTGTCAGTATCATTAACGAAACTTTGCACAAATGGTGCTTGATTAAGTTGTTCATAAGATGGTGAATATTGAGGCCTAGATTCAAAGAGCAAAAGAGGATTAACAACGACGATAAAGGGTATATATCATTGAAATAACTATGGCGACAAACATGATCAACGAAAGCATATAGCATATAACATTTGTCGTGCTTTGATTCTTGCTATTACTTGTGCATATAAAGGAAGGAACACAATACATAAACAGTCAAAAAGGGAGGATGATCATTAGAAGTTTGAATCAACTAGAACTAAGCAGGATAACCTAAACGATCTTTACTATTGGGTTCGGCAACATATTTTGAGGACATTTATCACACAGTATTACACAAACAAAAACTACCAACATTATTGTTAACCAATGTTTTTAAAGGAACATTTTCATGCTTTGCTATTGGAGAAAGTGCAAACTTCATCAAAATCACAGCTACAAAGCCTAATATATTCAAACTATTTTTACTTCATGAAGTTATAATTGCTCAAAAGGTTAAAAAAATAAATCACGGCATTTTAGAATCATGAGCTGCAAAGATAAACGAAGTATGACCCAATCATCATCGAATTTTCAGGCATTGTAGAATCATGACTTTGTAGATCTGCATCAAGGATTGGAAGCTGATTTGGTTGCACGTGTTGTGCTCGATAGAGACTTTTCCTGTTTATACAATACAAACAAATCTGATACTATCACTAACACAATTAGAAGACTAAGGGCATCACAAGTTGAACGATTTGGGTGTGCTTAATTTTGCACAATGTAAGTGCTTCTAGTGGTAGTAGGGGTGTGCAAAATACCCGGGAACCACCCGGACCACCCGGAACCAGACCGGAACCGCTCGGAACCGGCGGTTCTTGAGGGAACCGGTCCGGTTCCCGGTTCCAATTTTTCGGAACCGGTGGGTACCAGTCCGGTTCCCGATTCCATGGGCGGATCCGCCCACCCAGACCGGACCGGAACCTTTTTAATATTAAAAAAAAAATTACTAAAAGAAATCCTAGATTAGATCTCATCTCCTCGCTCCCTTCGTCTTCGGTTCTCTCTCTCTTTGTCTTTTCCTCTGTTCCTCCTAATCCTATTGCCATTTCGATTCCTCCCCAAGTGTCGATGCCGCCGTTGTTGCTCCTCCACCGCTACTGTTTGCCCCCTCGCGTTGGCCACCACCCGCCACAGAATTGTTTTGCGACCGTTCTATGTTGAAAACCCGACCATAGACCTCCTCCCCTCCTTCCCAACTCATAGACTCGACCATTCTATGTTGAAAACCAAAATTATTTCGCGTCAAGATCAGTTCCATGGATCCACCCGGGAACTGGACCGGACCGGCAGTCTGGTTCTCGTGTGGATCCCGGTTCCAATTTTTCGGAACCAGTCCTTAGCGGGCGGTTCCCAATTCTAGGTCGGGAACCACCCACCCGGACTATGCACACCCCTAAGTGGTAGACAAAATATTCCCTTACAACCTTTCCATTTCATCTAGGGTTTTCAAGTTCTTCCTCACTTGGAAACAAAAAAAAACTTCAATGTAGATAAGGAAACAACAACAGGATTAAGTCAACGGTGCGACATTAACCTCCCTAAAAAAGTAATAAGTTTGATTAATTGTGATATTTGGCATTATATATTTCTTGTGTTTGGAAAGGAATATCAAATGACAAGTTGGTTTTTTTTTTTTTTTTTAGTACTTAGACAGTGTAGGTACACGGTAGGAGATTCAAGTCTACCAGCAAGGCAAAAACTATTGACAACAAGAGATAACTCTTATTCTTGGAGTAAATATGCTTAATAAGTATCTCCACCCGGAGACATCACTGAAACATTGAGAAAAGCTCAAGCAAGACTGCTAGGGAAAGAATAAATACCGATATGGGATAGAGGTCTCAGGTGATAACATGGATATGTCTACAGCCGCATGTATACGTGCATTAGATGCATCAACGAGCGCTTCATTGATCTGTTGCTGAGACATACCATGAGGCCTGATATAATTCGTGGGTTATGTTTCTGATTTTACACGGTTCTCATGACGGAGATGAGGAAAAGAAAAGCTCAGTATATACCGAATAGGCAAAGCTTGTTGAGGTGTCCCCGAACTAGAATACTGAGCATCAAGAACAAACGGGATCATTGCTAATTCATCGATGAATTGGTGGGACCTGAATTCGAGTAATTCGTGACAAGCATAAAACAATATGACGTTAAACAAACTCCATGATTCTACAAATTGCAATATATACTTACTCTCAATAGTATCTTCACATTACATAAATATAAATACCACTAATGATAGATATATATAAAAGGTTGAACTGAATACCGAATTGGCGCCTTGGAATACTGACCATTCAGTACATTGGGATGCTTGGAGCTTCACTTAGAAATTGATGGGTCCAGAATTTTCAACAGAATTCATGAACACACATATTTTTTCTTTGCATTTGGTGCAATTGATTTTTTCTTATAGGCTTTAAAGTCAGTTAAAACATGTGCTATGAGTATAAAACAATGGAGAAGAGCTCGATTATGTACCCTGAAGAGGCTTCATAAGGATTAGTTTGGTTGCAGATGACCTGATTTTCCTCTTGTTGGTGGGTCAAATGAGGCACCTCATGCCCCACTCCAAGTCCCATCTAGTTAAGAGCAACAAGTATTCACATTCACACGGTATTAGCACCATTATATTCCAATGGCATTGTCATATCGAGCTTCATGAGACTTATCACGAGGGTTGAAGTCATGAATATACTTACTTCACTGTAAGGGAATGGCGATTGAGGCCAAGGAATCGGCCAACTCTGGTCGGAATGGTTCCCTCCAATCTTCCATGCTTGCTCGCCACTCGTGTTGCCGCCATCTAACAAACCTCTTTGGTGAAGACTGGGTTTTCATGCATCAAACATTTGAGAAAATCCTCAGGATAAGCTATGGCATAGTTGACATATCGTAATATGAAATATCTTTTTAGAAGTTTAATATGTAAATGAGAAAGCTCATGTCCACAAACCCAGTTGCCGGTTGAGTGAGTTGCGTCGACATCATCTCCGCTTGGCAAAAAGGCTGATCTGGTTCTCGAGTTACTAATTCCAACTGATCAGGATGAAGAGATGTAAACAATTATATATATAAATTTATGTCCTAATGTATGTTTATCTATAGTCAATACGGAATAGAAAAGACGATAATTAGGGTGCATCATTTTGGAAATTTATCAAAATATTGTCATACAGTTGGCGAAGGGAAGCAGTCCAATGATGATGGTTCTTCATTGTTGCCGAGATAGTTTCCTTCTTGAAGCTCGAGGTTTGGAGACGTGACCAGAATAAATTGACCTGGATTTGGTGGTGCCATATGAAATGGATGGGCATTTCCATCTGAAGAACGATCTTCCATATCTTCCTGAACAAAATTCAAGAAAAATCAAGTTAAATAAAAGTCCAATTCACAAATCGTCGAAAATAAGAAAAGAGGCGCTTTCTTAGTTTTTTTTTTTTTTTTTAAAGGAAAGAAGTACATAATCACCTATTGTTATGATAAAAAAAAAATACCAAGGACATTGAGTGCTTATGTTTGTGAAAATTGGCTGCAAGTCATTTGACGTAACTATTTGAAACATTGAATCCCACGGGGAAGATGGGGCAATAAGTGAGGACATAAAAGGATTAGTGAAAATATCTAATAGTAAGGAAAATATTGAAGAAAAATGTAATCGCGATAGTTGGAATTCCGTTTAATCTTATCAAGATAATTATTGCACATCAAAATAAGTTTATTTGAACTTGCTTTGCTTGAGAACAACTAAGCAGATTTTTGGTAAGTGTTACAAGAGCTAGACTTTTAAATATTTTGTTTACCTATCCGTTTAAACATATAGAAACGTTAGAGGCGTTCCCCCGTAATTCGAGATGGTTATTGTATCGTCATTTTTTTTTTTCTATAAATGTAAGATTCTTTATTTATTAACCCATGCTAGGATAGACTTGAGAAATATTAAAACAACGAAGGCAGTCATATCCTTATTTACTCCGAAAACAGAACTACGACACGTCGGAGAGGTTTGACGACGTTTTCTATCTGGGTGTTATCAAGAGGTGATTTTCATTAGAGATGGTGAGTGATTTTAAACAAAAATGGCCAGACCTTGTACATTCAAGACTCAGCCATCATGTCCCAGATATTCATCACCTTGCACGTGTTATCTACTAATCCTTGACATGCCCCTGGTCTTTTTTCTTTTTCTTTTTCTTTTTTTCCAAAAGGAGATTCTGATACTGAAAGGTTAATTGAGACTAGATTTGTTTGTCGAAGCATGTTTAGTAGATTTGGTAAATGAACTTTCGTGATGACTCCAAATTACTCGGTGCTTTCATGGTTTTCAAATTTTAAGAATTCCTTAAGCAAACATTGTAAGAAAATGGAGTTTCGGAGAAAATGAGATTTAAACTGTGTTTTATAGAGAGACGTGAAAGGAGGCTCCTAAATTTCTCAATGACTTAATTCATTCCACATTTTAAGTGCTCCTGATAGAACATCAGAATTAAGTAAATTAAGAGAAAATAAAACATAAACAGGAACAACTCACATACATAACTGGGAGAAAGAAGATGGAATCATATGCGGTGATAACAGGGACAACTCACATACATGTATTTATCAGAAATCTACTCAAACAGAAGATAAAATCATATTCGGTGATAAAATTGAGAGAAATAATGAATCATAAAAATATATTTGCAAGACATCTTTTGAAGTACTATTCGTACCTACGAATGGTGGATGGTTGGATCTTGCCAATTTAAAAGAAATAGAGGAAGTGGTTGAGGAAAATGGAGGATTTGTTAAGTAAATAAACTAGGAATAAGGAGGCATACCAGAAGATAGAGATGACAAGCTGAAGGGGGGAAGAGAGCAGGGATCGAGGCAAAATGAGCTATTCTGCTGTGCTCTTGAATGCGACCCTCGGAGGGCATATATAGGGGAAGAGAGAAGGCATCAAAGGCTGTTCTGACCCACTGCCAATAAAGTGAGACAATCCCAGGTTTTAAGCACCAATAAATATTTCAATGAGGAAAATGTGAAGGTTTGTTTGGATTTTTCTTGAGGCGTGCATATAGTGATGGTTATAATATTTTCATATGCTTTTTCTATGGCTGTTGTCATGCTTGCTCTAAGTTTGCGATTAATATTTTTTTCCTATTTAGATGTTGTTCGTTTTGACGGGTAACTTCGTTAAGATTTGTTCATTTTGACGGGTAACTTTGTTAAGATTTTGTTCGTTATAACGCATAACAAGCTCAATTAAGTAGTTTTGGCAGGAGTCTTAAGCTCTAAAATGTATCCAATTTGTTGTGACGTCCCACGATAAATAAATCTAACAGTAAGGTAATTTCTAAATTCCATAACGTAAACTAACAATTTACTTTGGACAATAAAATTTGTACAAAGTTGAAATCTCTACTATAATATTTCACATTGTAAATTTAGTTTTAGTTTTAACTAGATCCACAAAAATACTATCGTTACCTTGTTTTGGTCCCAAAAGATACTCGTTTCCAAAGGACGAAAATTAGAGAAGTCTTCGAATTGACTTAACAAAAAGGAAAATTCAATCCTATGAGCTATCATAAGCAGAAATGGAAAATAATAAATGAGTTGCTCGAAAGAGGATTTGTCCCTTTATTCGTGCCATTGGAGGCATTTGAGGAATTAAGGAATATCGACATACGTGGCATTAAGTTATTTGGGCAGTTTGACAAGTGGCTTTTGAAACGAAGATATGTGTCATAAATGGACTCAAAAAAACTAAAATATGCAAAGTAATAAGAGGTCAACTCTTAAAAAGCTGTTGCTTATTGTATTTTTGCATGCCTCGCTTTAATCAGGTTTTGCATGGGTGACAAATTTCATGCGGTGGTAATTACGGTTAAAGTAGCATCGGATAGATAGGACAATATATATCAACCTTTTAAACCATTGAACTGACATATTCTAGATAATTTAAAAGAGGGATAATACCACAAAAATATTTTTAACTAATACACTCGTAATACAATTACCTTAAACTAATTTTCATGTCAACCAAAAGTTAAAATCTCTAATATTTAACACTGTAAATTATTTTTAGTTTGAACTCAAAAATACTATTGTTACCTTGTTTTGGTCCCAAAGATACTCATTTCAAATGGAGGAAAATTAGAGAAGTCTCCGAATTGAGGTGACAAAAAGGGAAAATTTAATCCTATGAATTATAATGAGCAGAAATGGAAAAGAGTCAATGAGTTTCTCGAAAGAGGATTTGTCTCTTGATTTGTTGGCATTGGAAGCATTCGAGGGAAATCGGAATATCGGTACATGTGGCATTAAGTTATTTGGGCAATTTGACAATTAGCTTTTTAAAGGAAGATATGTGTCAGAAATGGACTCAAAAAATACAAATACGCAAAGTAATGAGAGGTCAACTCTTAAAAAGCTATCTACTTATTGTCTTTTTTGCATCCCACGCTTTAACCAATTCTTGCATGGGGTGACACACTTCATTTGCTGGTGATGGCGGTTAAAGTAATATTGGATGCAATTAACAATTCTAGGACAAAAAAATAGAAGAAAAATCAGCCTTTTAAACCATTGAACTTTTTTTTTTTTTTACAAAAAACAACCATTGAACTTTTTGGCATATTCTCGTAATATAATTACTCAAACAAGTAGATAGGAAACTAATTTACTTGAAAATTTACAAGTATATTATAATGAAACTAAAATTTACAAATATACTTGTAAATTTTCATGTATGAGTATAGCATTTTGGAGTAAATATATTACAAGTAAATTTACAATGCGAAATACATAAGACCATTGAACTTTTTGGCATATTCTTATAAACTTACCAGCAATGCCGCATGCCTAGTGGCGACCCTATAAAGTTTTACTTGCTAGTGATCTGTACAATAATTTTGTCACAGCAGCAAAGTGAATGGAACTCATGATGTTTGGCAAGAAGTATACAATTACTGGCAAGGACATGACAAAGACTAGAAATGTTCAAAATGTGATCTCGCATGTTAACGGTAATAGCTATTACCTATTTCATTTGTGTCCTCAGACATGCTTCTCCAGGAATGCACTAGCCAGATTGCTGAAATTCAAGCAACAAAAAACTGAAGAAGATATTGATCCTATCGTCTTGGCAGCTTGAAAGTATAACTAATTCAAGGTCCCAAAATCACAGTCAGTTCAACATGACTGGCTACGATCAAACCCCAAAAAGCCCTATAATCGATGCCGGGCCGACAGATCACCCAAAACCCATGAACCGAATAAGACAAAAACAGAAGAAAAAGGCAAAAAGTTTCGACCTTGATGAGGACTGAACCTGGAGGTACTGCAACCTAGGGGTTCCATCTTCTTCCCGTTGGCTCCCCTTGCCACTCTGATCATTCGTAAACATTGCCCGGTTTCTCTCATCCGACTTCGAATCCTTTGTGTAATATGCTTGTAATTTTCAGCCCACCTTTTAATTTCAGAATTCGTTCATTTTGCTTTGTTTTACCCATAATTCTTCGAATGAGTATTCTCCACTAGGAATTTACCATGGGCACGATCATCTATCATTCTCCATCGGTAATCTGGTAAACAATAAGCAGAGCTATCAGTTCAATGATGAATTAACGATTTGCAAAATTATCCTTCATAATGTAATCGTAATTGAAATGACATATAAAGATTTGCAATGTAATAATATGACAATTGTTTTTCTTTTATGTAGATATCCTAAAATACATTCGATACAAAAACCATCAAACCGGTATATTTGTAATATATTTACTTCAAACTAATTTTCATGTCAACTGAAGAATAAAATCTCTAATATTTTGCATTGTAAATTTATTTTTTGTTTTAACTAGATCCATAAATATTATCACCACCTTGTTTTGGTCCTAAAAATTACTCATTTCAAATGGAGGAAAATTAGAGAATTCTTCAAATTGAGGTCACAAAAAGGAAATGTAATCCTATGAGCTATCATGAGCAGAAATGACAAATAATAAATGAGTTGCTCAAAAGAGGATTTGTGTTGTTGCATTGGAGGCATTTGAGGGATTCAGGAATATTGGTACACGTGGCATTTAGATATTTGGGCAGTTTTTTTTTTTTTTTTTTTTGGGTCCGATATTTGGGCAGTTTGACAAGTAGCATTTGAAACGAAAATATGTGCCAGAAATGGATTCAAAAAATTAAAATATGCAAGGTGATGAAAGGTCAACTCTTAGAAAGCTATCTGTTTATTGTCTCTTTGCATGCCACGCTTTAACCAATTCTTACATGGGGTGACAAATTTCATGTGGTGGTAATTGCGGTTAAAGTAACGATGGATGCAACGAATAATTCTAGGAAAAAAAAGAAAAAGAAATTCGACCTTTTAAACTATTGAATTTTTTGGCATAATCTAGATAGTTTATAAAGGGAAAATACCACAAAAATATTTCAAATTGATATACTTATAATACATTTACTCCAAACCAATTCTCATGTCAACTAAAAATCATAAATTGGTACACCCACGATATATTTATCTTTCATAAATTGCTAACAAGGAAAGGACAAAAGGAAAAAAAAAAAAAAAGATGGTTACCAAATAGGTCCTAACTATTACATACCAAATTTTCTTTAAGAAAGAGCTTGAGTTCATTCAATACTCACGATATCTAGATTTAAATATCAAATTTCATAATTAAGTTTGTCCTAAAAAAAGAAAATGTTTTCTTTAGAAATAAAATTTATCCAATAAATTTGTATTGCATAGAAGTGTTTAACGATATAATTTTTTCTTAAAAAATGCATAAAAAACAAGTTATCCTAAATTTGATTAAATATATAAGTATTTTAACAATATGAGTTGGGTCATGTATGACTTGAGATATTTTCTTTATGAATAAATTAGTCATAAATGGATTAACAGGTCAATTTAGGTCGGAACATTTATCATCCGACCTAAACCCTATGCTACCCACTTGTGAAACAGGTCAATGGGGCCAAAATGAAAGTAAGATTGATTTGCACGAAGGGGACTCTCTCTCTCTCTCTCTATTTTTAGACGAGATATAGAGGCGCAAACACACAGCTCATGTAACGAAGAAAGAAATCGTCCAGGCAGGGCTCCAGTTTTGGGTGTTGCCCACCAAACGATAATCACAGCTCTGCCTGGGCGTCACCGATTCTGTCTACTCCGGCGTTCTGACCCAGCAAGCTTCTGCCTAGAACAACAGCAACGCCGAGCAATCCCAGTCTCGGCAAAGCTCTCAGCCCCCTCAACCCCCCAACACCCAGCGGCTTCCAACCGTGAGCCGGCCCTTGTCTAGCAGACGAATCCAGTACCCAGAACAGCCGCAGCCGCCGTGCTTTTCCTGACCGCCGCACCTCAGCCGGATGACAACAGCATCCACACCTCTCGCGACAAGCCATTAACACTCCCAGCAGGTTTTGTTTTCGCTATATATTGACGATCACTTGTTAAGATTTAGCAGCTTGCTGGGCGTTCTCGCTGCCGTAAAGTCCTGGCCTTGTTCACTAATTGCGGTCTCTCCGGTGTCGTCTAGCCACTGCTGGAGATTTACCTTGCTATCGGTCTCGCTTGAAGACGGAATTCTGATTTAGGTAACCTCCAAGTTTTATTGTTATGTTTGAATATCTAGTTACCTAATTCATATTACTATGGTTCCAACTCAATTTGGTCTTCCAATAGGTCACATTTGAATTTCCCTCCAAAAAAAAAAAATTGTTTTATTTCAGAATTTCCTCCGTTGAAGTGGAAGGCTGAAGAGAATCAAATAGGGGTTAAAAAAAAAAAATTGGTGCGATTTTGATAAAAGTAAAAGCAAAAAGATAACAGGTCAATGTCTAAAGTGCAATCAAAATTCATTTCTTATATATAATCAAATGGAGGATTATGCTAACAAGATTAGTATACAAATTAACAGAAAGAGGAAAGGTTAAGTACTGCGAAACCATGTTAAGTAACCTTTTATTCCAATAAGCAACACCGCTGTTGTAATAATTTTATTCTCACATGCAATCTCAAGAGCACAAAGCACACACTTAGTCGGAAATCTACCATAACAATGCATACATATGTCATAATCTCGAGGTTACTTTTGAAAACAAAAAACTTTTAACCGGCAACGTATGTTATAAAATTATGAAAATTCGTAGGCTGGGTGTGGCTTAAAATTAGTGATGATCACGCGACATTCGTTTCCTTTATGTCTAAGAATTACTAATTAGCTATTTATCTCGATGCTAATTAACGACAATCATAATTTAGTGAAATTTGTCACCCCAAGCAAGAGCTGGTTAGAACGTGCCATGGAAAAAAATAATAAGCAGATAGCTTTTCAAGAGTTAACCTTTCGTTATTTACGACTTTTTTTAGTCCATTTCGGACATATTTCTTCGTTACAAAAGTTACTGGTCAAACTGTCCAAATACTCCAAAAAAAAATGTCCAAGTAAGTTAATATCGCGCGTACCAATATTCCTGAATGCCTCAAATGTCTCCAGTGCAACAAATCAAGATCCTCTTCCGAGCAACTCATTGACTAATTTCCATTTCTGCTCATGATGGTTCACAGAATTTAAATTTTCCTTTTTAACCTCAATTTGGTTAGTTAACAAATTCTCTATTTCCTTTAAATTGTCAAGATCCAACAATCTACCCTTTGAAGGCATCTATAGTTCCTCGAAAGGAGAGTTCTTGAAAATCTCTTCTTTATTTCTTAATAAAAATAATATGATAATTTGCTTTGTTATGATTCACTATTTCGTTCTCAATTTTATCACTGAATAAGATTTCATCTTCTAATTGGGTACATTTCTTACATTTATACTGGGATAAATGATATATTTTTTTCTTTTTCTTTTTGTTACATGTACGAGTTTCTGTATTTGTGTTTCATCTGATAATTTATTTACTTTTGATGTTCTATATGAAACACTATGAAAGCAGTCAGGTTGCTGAGCAATCTAGGATTCTCCCTTTTCCATCTCTCTATTTGACTTGCCTAAGTTTCATTTTTTTTTTTTTTTTAAAAAAAAATCTATTTACTTACCATGCTTCATAAGGAACTCTTGGTTTTTGAAAACAACGAAGTAAATGAAATATTTGTTTCCTAAAAATTTTGTTTACTATAATACTTACAAAGTACTTAAAAATTTAGAAAATCATGAAATTGTTGATAGAATCTTTCTCTGTGCACGCACTATGCATAGTTCATGTGTGTCTGAATTTACAGAAAAATTCAGATTAGTTTGTCAAAGCATGTGTAGTAGATCTAGCGTTGTTAATAGAATCTCTCTGTGCGCGATGTGCATAGTTCACGTGCGTCTGAATTTACCAAAAAATTCCGATTGGTTTGTCAAGGCATGTTAGTAGTTCTAGTGTTTTTTAAGTGGACATAATAAACGTCTGTTGAATTTAGTAAAGCACATGCACACCTGCCACATAGAGAGAGAAAATTTTCTAAAGCAGTTTGTAACTATCAAGATTAACAAATTCACATCATGACTCCTAATTTCTCAATCTCTTCATTGTTTTCAAATTTTAAGAGTACCTTATGCAACACCATAAGAACATAGAGTTTCAAAGAAAATGAAACTCAAGTGAGTTTATAGAGAGATTTTAAAAGAGAGGATCCTAGATTTCTCAGCATCTTAATTTATTCTACATTTTAAGTGTTTTTGAAAGAACATTAGAATTATGTAAATTATTATAGAAAATAAAATATAAACAGAGACAACTCACATAAGTAACGCAGAGAAAGAAAATAATCGTGTCATGCGTACCCGAATATTTGTCAGAAATCTACTCAAATCGAAGATGAAATCCTGTTCAACGATAAAATTGAGAGAAACAGTGAATCACAAAACAGAATGAAATATATTACTTTAATTAAGAGAGAAAAAACAGATACGCAAGACATCTCCTTTTGAGGTACTGTCCGTGCCTGCGAAAGGTGGATTGTTGGATCTTGACAATTTAAACGAAATAGGGAAAGTGATTGAGGAAAATGGAAGATTTATTAAGTAATTAAACTAGGAATAAGGAAACATACCAGCAGATTAGAGATTGTAAGCTGAAGAGGGGAAGAGAGAAGGTATCAAGGCAAGATGAGCTCTTCCGGTGTGCTGCTCTTGAATGGGAACCTTGGAGCGCATTTATAGGGGAAGAGAAAGGCTGTTTTGAGCCACTGCCAATTAAGGGAGACAATCTCAAGTTTTAAGTGCATTTATGTTAACCACTGGGGGTCCAATATGGAAGGGGAAAGGCTGTTTTGAGCCACTGCCAATTAAGGGAGAAAATCTCAAATTTTAAGTGCATTTATGTTTCCTTAAAGCAGTACCAATAATTATTTCAAAGAGGAAAATATGAAGTTTTGTTTGGGTTTTTCTTGAGGCGTGCATAGTGATGGATATAATGTTTTCATTTGCTGTTTCTATGTGGCTATTGTTATGCTGGCTCTAAATTTGCGATTAACATTTTTTTTCCCATTAGAGCTAGAATTTTAAACATCGACCTTTTAGACTATTGAACTTTTTGGCATAATCTGGATGATTAATAAAGGGGACAATATCACAAAATTTGTTTTCCCTTGACGATGCTTTCTAATAGATTTTACATTTAGATAACAATAAATAAATAGAAGTGTATGTTAAGTAACCTTGGCATAAAATGAAGTCAATTTATTCTCATTTTATATGATTTTTAAAATAACCACACTTGATTTGAATGGATAATATAACAGTGTGCATCATGCATGCCACATAATTTAAGTGTTACACATTAGATTTTCTTTCAGATTGAGTTTGACTTCATTCAATACTCGCAATATCTAAATTTAAATGCTAGATCCGACAATTAAATTTTTCTAATTAGGTACACAACTTTTTTATTAGGGATCGTGATATCTAGATATAAATGTGAGATTTCACAATTAAGTTTGTCTAACGAGGTACACTACTTTTTATTTAGGAACACTACGACTATCAATTTCTTTTCAACTTCCTTTTTCAAATTTTTTTTTTTTCAAATCGGACAATGGTGGGATAACCCTATGCAATTGAATTGAGCGTGGCTCCAAAGTCAGTTGATTAATGCTCGTGATATCATTTTTCCTACTCCGGTTGCCATCAATCCATTTAAAATCAACTAAACCTGACTCTAATATCAATTGTTATAAGAACAAGTGATCATATTTGTGAGGACCAAAGACTATGAGTTATTGTTATATAAATTATTGAGTGTAATCGACAAGTTGGAAAAACTAAAAGTGTTTAAGTAACTCAATTGTAGTTGTAATCTACATTATATTTCTTGTTCTATAGTAGAATCTCGTGTTGCTCTCTCCCAATGGAGTAGATCATATCAACTAAATCACGTGGATCCAGTAATTCAATTTATATCCTCATTCTGTTTATTAATATTTTTGGATTGCTCATCAACAAAACAATGTTATTTGGTCCTTCAAAAAATAGGCACTACGCATACAATTTGAGGCATCGCAACATCCCTATTAGTGAACCATCAAGAGAAAGCTAAGGATTACTAAGAAGATTTAGCGTGGACTCTCCTAAGCTCATACCAACCGCAATTTTTGGGTTTTCAATTAATCAATTTAACATGCAGATCAATTCAATTAGAAGTCGCCACTTATTTATTACAAATCAATTAGAAACCCAAGAAGTGCGGAGAACACTTTACTTCTACAAACCAGAAATAATATGGATACGGTGACTTAGTTACGCTAAATAAGTCTAATGCATTTTTGATATATCTACGGCTGATCACGGGTCAGCTCATGGAGCAGTGAAATGACTAGTCGGCGAAACTGGGTTAGTTGGAAAAAGAAGACAACAACGACAACCGAACAAGAGGACGGTGGCTCGGTCGCGGTGGAGATGGGACCGCTGGAAGTGAGGATGCCGGGACGGGGGACCACGGCTGAGAAACGCCGAGGTGAGATGGTAGACTACCAAGATGGGAGGCCGCCGGGCCGAGATAGCATCGATTTTTTTTTTTGTTTACTCCATGAGGACCGAGCCCACATTTCTCTCCATAATTTCCGAAGCTGCCCATTTCTCACGTTTCATTATAGTTTTTAATTGTGCCCTGTTCAGCAACGTGCATGGCCGGAGAGTCATTTTCTCTCGGTTTCCTCAAATAACTAAAGCATATATATATGTATGTAAGATTATGCCAATTGCTTTCCATGTACCATGTGACCAAAAACATTTTAATTTCTTCTCAAGAATCGACTTTACTAAGCCAGCGCACCCATGGCGTAGCACACGTAATTTCAGCCGCCATAGAGGAATGAAAAGCTTGTCCCAATTTTTTCGCTTCGTGGGCTTAGTCCAATTAGTTTAGTTAAGCTCATAAACCCCCTTCTGTAGTTATTTAGCTCTAGTCCAATGCAATTATAATTACATGGGCTTAATTAAACGCTACTAATATTTATATCCAGAAGCAAACTAATAGTATTTTTGGATAAGAACCAATGTCAATACTTAATTATTTTACATAATAAATAACTAAATGGGTCGCTAAAATTTAAATGTCAATAGAGATAGGTAACAGCTAATATGAGAATTTCTTTCATATTTCGTCTGTGAGGTATTTTAAATAATATTTCCACTTGACATCATTGTGGAACAAGAGACTGAACAATCAAATGAATGGAATAAGAAAATTAATGAAACACCAGATTTATATGGTTCTATCAATGTGACTTGTATCCACAAGGAAAGCAACAAAAACATCCACTATAGATCAAGCTATACAAGAAGACTATAAATACACTCAAGTCATTGAAATAGTCTCATTGTTTTCCAGCCCCATTTACATCTAATAACCCACGAGTGTATACCGTTCACAATTTTCCACGAAATTATTTCTCAATTCACAAAAAAATTACACAAATTTTATCACAAGATTTTGGCTATGAAACACTAACTAATCCGGATGCAATTCTCGAACGGTTCTCCAACAATTTTCACGAAAAAACCTCAACAATCGAACGACAACCACTAATGAACTATCATGGCGCCGACTGCAATACACAGAGAAACCATTGAATACATTGATAAATGCCACCGCCAGAGAAAGTCCTACGATAGACCGCTCAAAGAAGTCCAATCGAGTCCAAATAGGAAAGTGGATACGAGACTTTCTTTTTCTATTCCTATTTCTGCGCCCACTCCAATTCGCAATCTGCTTTCCACGATTTCAAACGACGACGACGACGACAACAACAAAAATCTAAATTTCATCGATTTTTCTTTAATTAATCTCAGATTGAGTTTTGTTCAATGAGCTCAAACTCGAAACATATTATAACGAACATATTTAGACAAACTCAAAATAAAGACTAAGTTTCGGGAACATAAAACTTTTGTTAAAAGTATAGGAACTTCATATTTCACAACAATTCACAACAATTCATTAAAATTTTACAAAGCTTTCTCGGTTAGGATTCTGGCCACTAATTACAAGTAATTGCTGGAGTGATTTTCTCCACACACGTAAGCACTTTTCTAAATACAATTAAACCCATCGGATGGATATAAAAATAAAAATTTTAAAAATTATTAATTTACTCATTGCCCATTGATCTGAGGGCCTTTTGCCTCATATTGTGGAGCTTCATTATCAGCAGTTAGGTGGGAGCTGCTCATTGGCATCTCCACCTGCTCACATTGCATCACTTCTGGCAATTCCGGGACCCCCAAGCCATGCTGCTCCAACAAAAAAATTTATTTATTTATTTATTTAATATGTATTTCTATTTTTTTAATATAATTACTGGTGGAAAATCATGGCAAAAAGAAAATTAATAGAACGAAAAATTAAACCTGAGCGTAAAAGGACTGAGAAATCATGGTTGGATTGTGGGCAGTTGAAGTGTACTCCTGAGGCCAAGCTGAGATGTTTCCTTCACTAGGGTTTGACACGTGTGATTCTGCCATGCTTCTTGGGTCAAGGCAGCTTGATCCCGTCGCTTGTACTAATGTTTGATACAGTGAAGACGATAGATCCCTGCAATTGTAGTTCTTGTTATATTGATGCCTTGCATAATAGATGCAGAACAACATTTGATTATGCCGGGAATTATGGTTTTGTCATTAGTCTAGAAATAATTATCGAAGCCTCACATTTCGGCATCTAAACTCCAAGCAAACACAAAATTGTGGGGGACAGCTTAAAAATGCACATCTTTCATTGAATTAACTAGTTAGTAATAAGCTAACATCAATTGATGAACTTTCGCGATTCATCATATTATATGGATGTGATTGCACGTAAAATATGATAAAATGCTTGAAACTTACCTGACTTGCATGAGAGAAGCGGACGAGTCGAAGAATTGTGCATTGTTCGGGTCATTTTCCGGCAACCACCCGACTTCATTGTCGAAGGAGCTCGACATCCCCTGCTGCAACTCATTTAAAAAAATTAAATAAATAATAACGTGAAAATGATTATTTACACGTATTGATAGTGTCTAAATTTTGCTGAATTACCTGCATACTGGATGGATCGTAAGGAGATAGATGATGTACCATCAATTGCTCCTGTCAAAGATAATATTAGCAATTTTAGCTCAGCGGTCTAGTTTCCTACTATAATGATATGTACAATAATCCAACGAATTTAATTTTAAATATATAACATACAATTTGTGATAACTAGGACTTGGGGCTGAACAGTGAACATGTAACTATATACAAGCTCAATAACTTAAATTTTTCTGCATGAATTGTCGTGTTGGCTAATTCTTGTTAATATAACAAAACAAAAAAAGTAATTATGTCAAGAATATTATGCTAAAAATTACAGAAATTCACCTTTCTCTGCGCCACGCGTTTAAGGGAGTCAACAAGAGTATTCTCAATTGATTCCAGATCCTTCAAAGATGTATTTTTGGGAAGCAGAGTTGGCTCATACATTCTGCACTTTCCAGAAGCCCCAAAAAAAAAAAAAAAAAAAAAAAAACCTTTAGTTACCAAAAATTAGCAATAGTAAACAAAAGTAATTTCGGACTATTCTTATAAGCTTTTGTCAATTCTTTCCTAGGAATGGAGAGAAGCAATTCATGCATGATTTTTCACTCTATTCAGAATTTCTAATAAAAAAAAAATTAGCAATAGTAAACAAAAGTGTCCTATTTAGATTTCTCTTAGGAGTACCGGATCTGCTCCTCAGCCTCCAGAAGTTGCTGCCTCAACATGCCAATTTGCTGATGGAGCTCCTACATCACTCAGCTCAATTTAGACACCTAAAAATTGTTCATTCGCCACAAGAGTAGGCCAATTTATCTCGGAGAAGTTCGTTTACCTCGGCATCAGCGTCGACTGCCCCCGGACTTCTGTCGGATCAAATGGAGATGCGTC
This sequence comes from Eucalyptus decipiens, assembly GCA_014182575.1. Taxonomy (NCBI): domain Eukaryota; kingdom Viridiplantae; phylum Streptophyta; class Magnoliopsida; order Myrtales; family Myrtaceae; genus Eucalyptus; species Eucalyptus decipiens. The sequence goes on from CM024614.1 coordinate 7,063,627, forward strand.
AAAGTGCAGAACACACAAAATCATTTCGAGGTTAGTTCGTTCTGGTTTGACGACTTTAATAAAATAAAAAACAAAATAGGGAGGGAGGGTCCAACACACTTTGCAAGTTGGAGAGCGAGGTCGTTCTCGTTCCGGAGTTGCTGGAGGGTCCTGAGCAAGTACTGCCAGAGCAAATAAATTATGAGAGAAAAGCGATAACTTAGAGAGAAAATTGGTGAAAAGCGATGTAAGTGTCAATTTGCACCTCTTTGTTTTGGATAGCGCTGCCAAAAAAAAAAAAAAAAAAAAAGATTATGAAGAATTAAGTTCAGAACCAAGCACAAGGAAACTAATTAGGATAGAAAATTGATAAAATTTGAGGGCCTACGGAAATTTGGGGTGGTCCGTGTGCGCCGATCCGGGACATCTAGGACTGACACAAAGCCAAAAAAAAAAAAAAAAACGAAATTATAAATAATTAATCTTGAAAGAAAAACCATAAAAAAATAAATAAATAAAGGTGGTCGACATTTTTATAGAGTTTTAATTGCATACGTGTCTCGTTCTTGGTCGGTGAGGTTAATGAAACGGGTGAAGACATCCTCGATCCTGATTAAGAGATTTGTCTAGTCAAATTAAATTATTAGAAGCAGCGGAAACTTCAACTCAAGCTAAAATAAAACTGACCATAAAATTCACGAAATTAAAGGCAACAAAAAATAGATATTCACACAGAAAATGGGAAGTTATTTTTTCCTGATTGACAGTGAAGGAAGAATGATAATATATATTCGAACATGAACACCACATATATTAGCACACCTGTCATAGAATATAAATATAATTTAAACACGTTTCATCTCACAACAATTTAAATGCATTTCCAAAATAAGGTTGAGTTACATTTCCTCTTCATGCATGTGCCTTCTTATTATTTTTCTCTAGTATATAAAGAGATAACTCATTATTGCTAACACTAATCCATCCTAGAATAACACCAATCTTTGACCCTAGACAGAATTGCAGAGATATCCATGATTCTATCCTACCCATGTCGCCGCCTCACTCGGCTGCTACCGTCGCTCGTCGCCGCCTCCGCCTCCTCACTATTTGCTGATCTCTTCCCTCGTGAATCTCAGGCGACCTCCGATTACTGCACCCTCCAAAATGAGGTCTCAACCTCAAATTAGAGAGAGAGAGAGAGAAGCGTTGGCAGATGCGACATGCAATAGGGTCGCATGGCATGGACGGAGGTCGGCGGCGACGGTGGAGGAAGTCTCTGAGTGCAATATGCAGTGCAGAGGCCCGTGGGAGAGAAGGGCGGAATTGGTAAAAGAAGAAAAGGAAACTGAAGAGAGAAGGAAGGAAATGAAAGAAACGATGGGGGAAGAATCAGGACAAAATTTTGATGAAAATCATTGTCAAAGGCAAATGAAAACCAAGGAAGATATAGGAACAAAGAATGTACCTAAGCTGAATTAGGTATTTTATAGACTCATTTTATGTATTGTATGATTAATATAACTAAACACTATTCAAGATATATGCGAGAGTTGATACACAATATAGTTAGTACTATTTCGATGCTAAGGGATTGCTCAATTGATTAAAATGCTTGTGCTCCATGCTCAAAACTTGGGTTGCAATCACAATAATTACACATTCTCTTGAAACCATTATCAAGGATATGGACCTATGTATTTCCGATCATCTATGTGTAATGGGTACTTAAAGAATCTTCGACACCCTATTGTCAACCAAAACAGATACTTTTGCAGTCTCTGATGTGTAATCCACTTGAATTAGCAAAATGTGCTTACATTTATTTTAGCTCCTGACATATCCATAAGCATTGCTTAAATAATCATTAGGCATGTTCAAAAGTTTAAATATTAGTCAACCTACGAGGATGATTTGAAACGACCCATGATCAATATTCACATCGTTGAAAGTACAAGCTAAAAGCTCAAAAACTTCCTACATGCCCCTAATAATTTCTGTGTTGTTTATCAGAAAATGAGACAAGTAGCAGAATCGTCTCTCGAACTTGTCTGAAGTCATGGACAGGATTGTTTTGTTACGAGAGAAAGTTACGCTTTCCTAGTTTTTGATTTCGCACCAACAACGAAGCAATGACAGCATCTGGCTTCTTCTTCGCCATATTTCATCAAAACAGGACGAAAAACATGCCAGATACCGGTCTCTATTACCACGCAACTGACAAAGATGACCAAATTTCGAAACCTGAAGTTCATAGATAATTACATATCCGATGCAATCGTATCGAGCACGAACGATGTTACCTTCTTTTTCCCGAAAAGTGGCTCACGCGGTCGGAGGGGGAGAACATGATGAGGGCGATGTCGATGTCGCAGAGGACGGAGAGCTCGTAGGCCTTCTTGATGAGCCCATTCCTGCGCTTCGAGAACGTCACTTGACGGTTCGTGATGTTCTCTATCCTCCTTATCTCTAGCTTAACGCGACCCATCTTTAATTCGTCACCGACGTCGTCTATCCCGCTAAGGAGCGGTGGAATGTCGCATCTGAGAGCTTCCAAATCCCCTCCTATTCTCAAGCTCCACGAATGTGCACCATTCCCGGAAGATGTAATGCCAGGACAAGGAGGCCTTGAACGGAGGATTTGTCTTGAGAGAGAGAGAGAGAGAGATGGTTATGAGTTAATGGGAGGAAAGAGATGGAAGGGAGAGAATGGGGGGATTTATAAGAGGAAGGGAGGGCCGAGTCATAAGGGGTGACAGATTTTGGTTCAGCTGATTTGGGTTTCTTTCCATCAAGTCACGAGTTCATCTTTTGGACAAGGAAGTTTTGGTTGTGCAAGGCCCCCTTTTCTTCCTTCCTTTTTTTTATTTTATTATTATCAACAAAAATAATTTATCTTTGCTTCATCTTGTCTTGATAATTCAAAAAAGAAAAATCACTTTTGGCTTTCGGCTAACATAAATGAAATATATATATATATATATGAATTCCCAAGAAATTTTATGCTAAAAAATACATGATTTAAAAATGGCTATAAATTAATTGGCTAGCTATACCGGCCAAAAAAAGATTTTGGAAATTAAAAATATTTATATAATTTTTCAAAGGTTTGAGATTTTGAAGTGAGATCTCAATTACGAAGAGGGAAAGAATAGGGAAAGTTTGAAATTCCTAAGAGTGAAATCTCAATTACTAAGAGGGAAAAGAATAGGGAAAGTGAATGTCATTCTAACGCACTAAACAATAAAAACCCAATCCATTCGTCTATCTTTTAGATAATAATTTTCCCTAATGTGAAGAGAATATGATTTTTTTCAAAAATAGGTCCAATGGTCTTTTGAGATTTCCAAACCATGAATGATAAAGACTACCAAAGTGGCGGACCTAGTGGGAAAAGATTGGATCTGAACGTGGAACCTTGCAGTAATGTTTAGAGAGTCGTTAGTGCTAATTGCCCATTTTCGCCCTTTTTTTATTTATTAAAAAAAAAGAAGAAGAAGAAAAGGAAACTACATATGTAAGTATGTGATGTGGTCTAATCGAGTTCCTCACTTGCCCAAAATCAAATGTTATTGATTTATAATCTACCCGAGGATTTTAACTTGGTCAACTGATTTAAAATCTCAGGCAGCGCAATGTTCATTTTTTCCATGACATGATCCCGCACCATATAAAATTTTGTCACTTCATCAACATATTAAATATAAAAAAAAAATAGCACTATGTTTATTTAGTAAAAAATGAAAAAAATTATTATCCTTAGTTTAGTGGTTGTAATTGATGAGGGATCTGATATTGCCAGAGTCAGTGGACTGAGTGAATTTTGGAGCAATGCTGTGAGAGGAAGGCCTAGTCTTTTTGCTTAGCACATAAATAGGGGTTTGGAAAGATCCAAATTCAATACCTCTTGTTCTAATATCATGTAAAATTTTGTATAATACCACTGCCAATTATCCAAAAAGTTTAACATTTCAGATAAAAGTATGATCTAATATTATTATTTTTTTTGGTGAAGAAAATGTGATCTAATATTTAACTATTTTATTCCTGAGAAAGCAGAATTTAATGTAGTAAAGCAATGTGACAAATAATTCAAATGATAACGAAACGTTGGTTTTCCTTTTTTGGTCGGAAATGTTGGTTTTCTCGACTAGCTGGATTTATTGGGGCCCAATTCAGACCCGGTCGGTCTTTCGGGCCCATCTTGGATTCTTTTCGTTCTTGGTTTTTGGGCTTCAGCGTGAGAAGCCCAAGTTAGCTTATACCAGCCCAACAATCACTTCATAAAATTACGAAGATTTAACATATAGAAATAAGGTAAGGAATAAATCATTTGTCCTTGAGATACCCTAAAAAGGAAGTTGAAATTAATAATGAAACATCTAATAGGCCGAAATCCTGAAAAGTTCGTCGAAAAATCAAGAATTGGACTTTTTAGGCTCCTAACGAGCTTCCAAATTAGTACAACGTCCCCAGTAACTGAATTTGAATAATTCTAAATTCAAATATCGCCCAAGTGAATGTAATCCATAAATTTCAGAGTAATGTCATACTAATTATTTGATCTTTTCATTTTTGAGTCTTGGAACTTGATAAGCCTTGAATAATAATTCCGGAAGTACGTGAATATGTAGTTTTAAAAAATTGGGCTCTGGGCCCAAACTTCCCCTACCTGGACCGATCCAATCGGATCTTGTTCCTTTTTTCTCCTTTTTTTTCCCTCTTTTTGATTGAGGAATAAGTGTTATTTCCCTTTTAGATCCATCTCTCACGAGTCACCGTTGATAAGGTTGAGCAACTTGGGTTATTCATGATTAATTCAGGGCAATCTATAATTAAGTCAATAGCGGGCCAGTTATCAAACCCAAAAGCATATTTGCAGAAAAAAAATTCCAAAACTCTAGATTTCTCAAAAAGCAAAATTAACAAATGATTCATAAACTTTGACACAATATGTAATATAATTCTTGAATTTTAACACAATATACAATGTATTCCTTAAACTTTGATACATGTTCAATCTGGTCCCTAGACTATATTGTCTCATGAACTTGAATTAATGAAATGATAACATTTAACATTATCTTAAACATGTACCTAAATTTTAGGGATTATATTGTTTAAATTAAAAGTTCAAGATGACATTGCAGACCACATTGCATATTAAGCAATTCAAAAATTATTTGTGTCGTTATTGATTGTCAAAAGGAGAAAGTGAGTGTCATGAGGTACTACCACTTTTGGGGGGTTCGTATTGTTCTGGGTGCTACAGCTATAGTATATTACTGTGTGTCGGAGATTCATCATGTAGTGTTCCAGCTCACCTAGGTCTAGAAGTCGCCTGAGAAGTATCCCGATCCATAAATTATTAGGTCCATTTACTACAACTGATGTATGGACCTACGCAACCGATGCTCATGTCGCTACTGCATCTTGACAAATCATTGATTAATTGGATTTTAAAGGAATCAGGGTCATGGCAAAATTTCAGAGTTCGACATACTTTCACCGAGTAATTTGTGAGTAAAGACTCACCCCAAATTGTTATCACAAGGAGTAGCTAAATTTTAGTTTTTTTCCTCTTTCCGCGTTGACCCACGTAGATTGGGTTGAGCCACCACGGATGATATTAAAACTGGGTTTCTAGTTGATGTGTGGTCAAGGATGGACTAGGCCCTTAGTAAGTTTGATGAAGGCAAGGACTCATCGCCAGGGTGAGTAGGCTTAGCTGGATGTGGTTCATGGCAGATTTATGGAATGGAAATGAACCGAATTACTCAATCTAATTGAGGGGGTAAGATCAGGTGATGTGGATCTACACCGACAAAAAATGGCACCACTTTAGGTAGGGAGCTCATATCAGTACCCTAAGTCCCATATTGGACGGAAGAGATTTAGTGAAGTGCTTCACGGGGTCCTGATTAGCCATTATCTTGAGCAGACACGCTAGGATATTCCTTTTCAGAGTTTGACTTACATGGATCGGGCCATGAATTTTCTTAGTTTCCTATGTCGACCTATGTTAATTACTGTAATATGAAGTTTATCCCTACCCGTAAAGACCCCCTGCCGATGCCCCCGCCTCGGCCACCATGGTTGGATCGATCTTATTTGGGGTCGTGCCTGTAGTTTAATTCAATAATCACAGTTTAGACAGCATTTAATTTCCAAAAGGAGTCTACGCACTTTATAATTTCAATCGAGCCATTAAGGATAACCACTCTTTCTTTCGCGAGTTTCCGTCGCTAGACCCTCAAATCTCGCGTGAAAAGAAAAAAAAAGAGCGACTTTGCCCCCACTTCCATGGCACTTGCTTGACATTTGTAGAAAAATGGCTGGAGTCAATAATATTTTTACGGACCGACCAGGATCACGTTCCAGCGAGTCAATTGGTTCCCCTCCCCCCACCCTCACGAAGCCAAAAAAGTCAGATAAAATAACATGAAATCCGAGGAGGTTATGTCTAACCCCAACTTGTAATCTACGCCGTCGATTAAATTAATATTTTCACTTCTTTGAGGTGCGTAGTTGCCGGTTAGGCCCATTTGGAAAAAGTTGCGTCGATTACGTAAAAGAAATCGCGGACGATCATGCAGAATAAAGGTCAATCGAACGTAAACATCTGGACTCAACGGCACCTGTCCTAAGATAATAACAACAACCCCAACTGAACTTATGGACAGATTTCGTGTGACGACGGTCTCGATCTTGCGCTGATACATGGTCGCACCACAGAATAATAACCACCACTACTTCCTAAATTCGTCGTTAAAAAAACCTTCAATGGTTATGTTGCAATCTTTTCAAAAGGGCGAGTTCTTCCTAAAAGCATTACAACGTTTGATCTCGTGAATCTCCTGTGGCCGATATATGAATCCCACAAATTAAAAAAACTGGCGATGCACTCAATCTACTGAACTAAAATCCAAAGAAGAAAATCCGTTGCTCTACCGATGGACTCGGTCCGCGGTGGGGCGTTAAAGAAAAGTTTCGTCCATTGAAGTGGCCAAAAATCATCATATCTGGATACGTTACTGTCTGTTTACAACAATCTTCATACCCGGAAACACTATCAAGATAATTACGACAAGCTAAGCGATGTCTGGGACAGTATACATATGCACGCGTAATTACATGATGGAGCAGGCGTGCGGGTTGTCGTCGCTGAACATGATGGTGTAGTGGTCGTCGACGGTGGACTCGGTGAAGGTGGCGGTGACGGGGACGTCGCGGACGTGATTGGGGGGGGCCTTCTTGTCGTAAGCCTGAGAGACGTAGGGGTTAGACACCAGGGTGTAGGGGACGTACGGCCACGGCTCCACCTTCTTCTTGGTGGTCTTGGCCGCCGCCAACACCCTCTTCAGGTCGACGTACCCAATCACCGTCACCTTCTGCTGCTTCAGGTCCACCTCCACCGATTTGGCACCTGCATCAGACGTTCCCAAGATTCGTGAGAAACACAGCTTCGTGATAAAAAAAAAAACGCGAACGGATCGAACTAGCTAATGATAATTCGACCAAGAAACGAAGTTACGAAGCGAGAGGAGCGAAGAAGGGGGCTAGGAAATGACCTTTGACGCGGGAGAGGACGCTCTTCATCTTGCGAGCGCAGCCCTCGCAGTCCATCCTGACTTTGAGGGCCACGGTTTGCACTTGCCTCTTCCTCTTCTTGCGGCCCACGTCGGTCAGCAAGTTGGAGAAGTATTCTATCGTTCCTACCACTCCCATCTTCTCTCTTCCTTTCCGCTCTTCTTCTTTCGGTGTTCTTGCACTGAAAGTGCGAGTGACTAAGTGAGAAAGAGGCTGATTATCTGCGAGGTCAAGAGCTCGAGGATGGCTTTATGGGACAAGACTTGGCACTTGCTGTTCTGGCCACAAGCGCGGGGGGTTTATATAGCCGGGGCACCGGCCTAAAAACATGGCTTTACGGTATTTGAAAAAGGAAAAGATTAAAAAAGAGGGATAGAATTTCTTTGTAAATATGGATGAGAAGGTTTGGTTTTTGGGTTTTTGGTTTGTTGGGTTTCTTTCTTTTTCAAGTAGATGAAGTGGGGTCGCTGGTACCTAGCTAGAAGCCGCACGAAACTTCTCTCCCAAAAATACCATGTACTAAAGAGATGGATGTATATTCCTTCTTACCTTATAAAGTAGAAAAGAAGAGAATGGATTCAAATGGGCTGCTTTTTTTTATCAGGGAAAAACTACATATTCTCTTTGCATGTGAAAAAGAAAAATTGTGTTTGATTGATAGATAGAGTATAGGTTATCGATGGCAGTTATCTTATCATACACACACATCTATTTAGCATCGTTTGCTCAATATGTTAACAAGCGGTGGGAATAGTTTGATTGTACAAACCTAATCCATGAAAGGGCATTTATAAGACAAAGTCAATGATTGTACACTTTTAACTCTTAATTGTTCCTTTAGTACATAACACTGATACTCCTTATATTTAATCAAACTTAATCCAAGGTCAGCAAAAACGATATTTAATTTTATGTAAATAAGTAATAGAAGCTCATCCACTAGCACTCACCGTGCAAATGAATCCAAGAGCACAATATAAATTAGTCGGTGATATAAATAGAAATTGATACAGTAATTCAATAGTATGATACATTCATTCAAACCAACTATCATCAGCTTTTGAGTCCAAAGTATGAAAAATGCTTTTTCCTTTTATCACTCTGCATAGTATAAAGAAGTAGTTCAAATACATTGTACACGAAAAACACGGGGGCAAAAAGACCAATTACATCCTACATCGTTCTTGCAAAGGAAAAGGAGACCTTGTCGGAAAGCTAGCAAAAATCATAAGACTTTATCTTTTGTCCCCCAATCAGAGATAATAATAAATTAGCTTAACCCCCCGGGAGGGCCCCCCTTCCAAATTCGGACGCATCATCGGCCGCCACGTTTCAGCAGATCCAGCCAGACACTTGGAAATGAAAAGATCGACCGCTCCGATCCCACCACGTGGTGACCAAGAGAATCACCGATGGGTAAAAATGGGGAAGAGTGTTAGCTTAAACTTGTTGACATTGTCTACGATATTTTGTCCATTTTTCATATAATTTCCCCTTTTATTTTCCATCTTTTTCGGTGACTATGATTGGGCAATATAATCCGGGGCGGTGGGACTGTAGAAAATAAGGATGGGGGTGGGCCTCTGGGACATGTGGCGGCATGTGGAAGCTCGTGCAATTAAAAACGAAGTCCCCATCCAGTCCTTCCACCTGCATGAAGAGGATATAAATATAATTTCTTTGGTCCACAAGGATGAAGGCCATTACTATATTTCTGCAACACGATTGGTGCGCAGCCTGCATGGACGGTTTCTCGATCCTGAAATTCTGCCTCCGAATCTTGCGAAGGAGGAGAAGGTCGTTCAAACGGCGTTTCCGGTGGGTTATCCTAATTAGGTGTTCACCGCCGACAAAAACGGAAGTTCTTTTTATCCACAGACGCGTTGATTTGATTTTGACCGTCCTAGGTAAGCTAAAAGTCTAGCATCGGAGTATCTTGGAAGATTTCATTTGGGAAAGTGATTTCAGCTGGCTTTAACTTCATCCCCGAATGATAAGGTAATACTCTTGATACGAAAATTGCCTAAAAAATCCTTAATCTATAATATTTTTATCAATTCAATCATAAATTTTCAATTTTGTCAATTGAGTCTTAAATATTTTTACATCGGGTCAATTTTGAATAAAAATTACTAATATGAACGTCAGGTGTGCTAAATAGACAGTGTTGATGTGAACATTTTTTTTAATTTTTTTTGGATTTTTTTTCTTTTTCTTTACTTTTTTTTTTTTTTTTTTTTGGAGCAATGGCTTGTGAGGACTGTTGCGAGCTTAGGCAAGGGTCACAACACCCTCACCAAATCTAAGCCAAGCAAGGGCTCATGCGCCCTCACTTTGACCAACAAGGGCCAACAAGCCCTCGATTGGCCATAGTGAGAACGTCACGGCCCTTGCCTAGAGCCGATCTTTACCAACCATCACTTCAAAATCCAAAAAAATAAACTTATGTTAGAGTTCATACAATATGAAACTTATAAAGTTTATGAAATGGATGACTCACTCATGTCAATGAGACTTGTATTAGAGTTCATGCAATTTGAAACGCTAAAGATAGGTGCATTTCTTTCATTGCATAGCACATCGACATGACAGCCGAAACATTTAGGCCTATAAAAAGGATAAAGTCCCCTAGCCCAAAAAGAAAATACATCTCTACATGATTAAAGAAAGTATAGATTACACGAATTTAAGAAAGAAAACTACTTGTTATAGCGATGTACGATTCTTCTAATACAAGGGCTTTGTTGCAATGAGTAAACATTGCACCTAAAAAAACGAATTTCGAGAGGCAAGATCGATCTATTGGGTTAACTAGATATTCATTTACTTAATGGTAAAACTATCATAATCTGTCTTAGAAATTAAGCATACAGGTGCATACATGTACATTGCCAGTCTTTTCAATTTAGAAATGTCTATTTACAAATTTCATTAATGTTTTGGCGTACAGTTGACTCATTTTAGAAATATAAGAATTTATTTTTCCCTAAATTTAAATGAGTGTATGTTGTTAAATTTAAATGAGTGTATGTTGTTAAATTTAAAGCAAAAATACAATTTTTTTTTTAATTTATTGTCGAAAAGCAAATACGATGTTACAGGCATCCCGCGTGGAATCATTAGGTTTACAGAGTACGAAAATTTTTGGAATTCATATGAAGACAATGGCTCGTTAGTTATGGACGGTGACCACTCAAGCCTTGACTCTTTGGTCTCTCACCTTTGGTCCTGGCTACCTTGCCCATGGATGCACACATTGTCTATCTACCATGGGCAAGAACCTGACTGATCTGAACTGATCTGAACTGATTGGTGACAATAAATGCTAGAGTTTTGTGAAAATGGACACACCTTCTATATTCTTTAAACGGTTCGATTATAAAGGCCTTGAGGGATAATTACCAAATAAATCATAAACTTATCGTACATATTTCAGATTTACAGAGTACGAGAATTCATGAGAATTAATGAGATCCATATGAAGACAATGGCTCGTTATTCATGAACAGTGACCGCTCAAGCATTGACTCTTTTGTTTCTCCCCTTTGGTCGTAGCTACTTTTCACATTACGTCCACCCATTGTCTATCTACCATGGGCAAGAACATGGATCACTGTCTATCTACCATGAGCAAGAACATGAACAATCCAAAGTGATTAGCAACAATATGCAATGGACACACCTTTGATATTTTTCAAACGGTTTGACGATAAGAGTCTTGAGGGATAATTACTAAATAAGTCATAAATCTATTATTATATAGATATTAAGTTAGTTTTGAGTTTCGCAATTTTTCCAGTGTAATATTAAACCTTTGTGTGAAAAATTTTATTTTGTCATTTTAGCCGATTTATCATCTAAAACTGCTGACATGTGGCGTCTATTTATCGCCAACCATCCCACATGGTATGTTAATGCAGATAGCTAAACTCAAACCGATGTCTTATGTGGATTGCAACGTTGAAGTTTCCCGATATTAATTGGTCAGAATGACTATTAAAATTTACGCAAAGAATAAAGATCACATTGATAAAATTGAACCACCGCCCGCGGTGGCCGCGCGGTTAAGGCTTGGTACCCTCCACGCCAAGGGGAAGAGTTCGAGACTTCGTGGACGTGGGCCTTGATGCTTCAATGCTCAACGCGCGACTTACCTGCGTACGGGGCCAGCGGTGGGGCCCCGAGCTCCGGGGTTTACTCTCCGCCGCGAGCGGGGCGCGGAGGTTCCCGGGTTACCAAAAAAAAAAAAAAAAAAAAAAAAAACATTGATAAAATTGAAAAATTAAGAGCTGAATTGACGTCGATATAATACTGCATAAGATTGAATTGGTAACTTTCCCAGATGCAATCATCGGAAAACAGTAAGAAGTGTTTCATATCATTGTGCAATAATTAGGGCGAGCTTTTCTTATTTACTATTTGATGTTCGCCCAAAAAATCATTGTGTGCGTCCAAAGCATGTTGGCATAATTTGTCTCCACACCATTCATTCAAATATCTTGGATTCACCTGCGCTGTGCCTTACTGTTGATCTTATGTCTTATCAAACTTTATGATTGGATTCTTGATTTCTTTTATGCAATCAAGACTCCGACTTGCTTGATACATGCAATCAACTTCTTCTTGTTACGTGTTCGTCCATTTTTCTTATGCGATAACACTGATGAGGACGAGAAAAGAAGAACAAAGTGGGCAACGCCTATATCCGATTGCAACTTTGGAGTTGTAGACGGAGAGGGCGGGTTGGCCTTGTCGTGGCTCGACGAGGGCCGGGGAACCCTCATTAGATACGGGCAAATTTCCCTCACAAAAGCTAGGTAAGCTTGCTTGCCTAGCTTAGGTGATGGTGAGGGTTGCAGCTGTACCAGGCCAATTATAGAGTTGCTAGGAGAAAAAGTCAATCGCACGTGAATTAACAATAGCTAGATGATTTGAATGTACAAATCAAGAATGTGGGGACATTTTTTTGCACAAAGAAGTCCAAGAATCAAAAGTTAACTATTCTCACAAGTGTTAGGGAAACAAATATTATGATCGGTCCTGATATCATCTAGTCTAAATAGATATAATACGGGGATATTGGTTCATCGAATTATGAATTCTCTTAAAGGTACTATTTACAAATTATTTGCAATCTCATATAGTCATGATTGCTCTTATCATTAAGTTATTGATTGTATAAAGAAAATAAACTTTTGGTTAACGTGGCATGCAATAATATACTTTAGCGCCATGATTGATTTATATAATCCACGAACCAACTATAGGAGGGACATGATATGGGCATGGGAGGCCCCCCTCGCCGCAGCTCATGAGGTCATCCATCAAAACCTACAAGAAGGGGCCTCAATAATTCATCACACGTAGCTGTAATTCTCACCAGAAACCTACTATCTGCTTTGCTTTTTCTTCCGGAAAAGGTGCCTCTCCTCTTTTCATTTTTACAGGTGTCATAAAAATTTAATGCATGGGGAGCATCTTGTCTCCTTTTCTCTGAATCTTTCCATGTCTGCGGCCAAGAGAGAGAGAAATAATTGACTCCTGTAGATTGTGGACATGGATGTGGTTTCGGAGATGAAAAAGCACGGGGCCAAAGCTGGTATCCGATTCCATGTCCCACTCTTTCATCCCCTTGCTAAGTCAAGTGGAGCCTTCAAACCCTCGGGATCTCTATCTCCTATGGGATATACGCGATGGGAAATATGTTGAAGTTATCCCATATCGATTACACATAAAGGACTAGTGGTCTAAATCCAAAAGTTCCATTGGGGATATACATATTGTTTCTGCTCCAACATATGGCAATGTATAAAGAGAAGATTGTTGAGATTATCCCACGTCAATTATGAAAAAATTAGTAGTCGATTTATAAGTGTGAGAGAATACCTCACTTTTAGATATTTAGATTAACATAATCTCGAGTACATTCTGGAGAAGATCATGACAACCCAATTTATTAATGAATCGGGTCATGAAGAATGTAAAAGAATTAAGCCACTCGAATTAAACAAAGACTTCAGGGGGATGGGAATCACTATTGATATGCCCATGGTTGAAACAAATCCGGGATAGTATATTTCAATGTTAAGAATCAATATCTGACTTGTTTAAATTATCCGGTGAATGTAACTATATCATGATCAATTGTAGATAAGTGCGTCGACCTAGATCGCTTCGTTCTAAGTTATCCAATTTATGAGAAACATCGGGGAAGCCAATCTTCCTAATTTGCATGATATGCCATTGTTTATGTGGCTACCTAAAAGTGAGGTTATACCTGTCCTTATCAAAGGAAACAGGACACTGAATCTTCTTTGGATTTGGGTCGTGTCTCTTCTTCATGACAGACTAATTCTTCCTTACTAAATGAACTCGCATCTACCCTTAAATCTCACGACAATAATTTGTCGGACAAAGGGAATAAAATAAAGCAAAGAAGAATCGCTGGAAGGGGACGTGTTGGGCAAGCACGCAAAGGTCCGCAAAGGAACAAAACGCAAAAGGATACATCGCCATCCGAAGAATAATTTGGACTTGCACCGATCAAACCTGGAGTGGGAAGATGACCAGAGGAAAAAAAGATGATCTTCTTTTCTTAGCAGCGAAGGAAAAGGGAGGAGGATGGAGTTAGGTGGACATGGTCGACGGACTCAAAGCAGTGAACCGAGAGCGAGGTGGTTGGCCGCGAAGACGGGAAACGGAAAGGTCGGATGGCGTTGAAAGTTCAAGAATTCTGGGATTTGATAGCATTTCTCTTCTGTTGTAAAGGTATCTGAATTGAAATCCACGACCACGAAGGGGACCAAAAAAGAACTTGCGGGGACTCGATATGGCAATCATCTGAACTTGAGGGGTGAGAATTTCAAATACGGTGAACTTGACGTTTTGGGTACGCGCGGACCACGGGAAAGGGCCCGAGCCTGCAGAAGATTTTTGGGCCGGCCCAAACAGATTGGGCCTCGGGGTTCTGAATTTGGGCCAAAGAAGTGTTCGATCCTTCACTGCATGTTGTCGAACTGCAATTACGCGCTGCAAGAGCCCTTCTAGTAAAATCCCCCTCGATCCTGTCATGCGCTTTCTCCATGTCCGAATCAATGTTAAAAGCCTTCAAAACTTTTTCTGCCTCCAGCAGTTTTCGTCCTAGCGAATAGTTCCCTTAACAATAATCACATTATCACGAGTCGTCTGCCCCGGGAAATAAACGTGGTCTGACATGGCCCGAAGCAATCATCAGGAAAAGGTCTCGGATCTGTTGACTAGGATCTTCGTGACAACCTTTTTGGTGGTGTTACATAAACTAATAGGGCGAAACTAATTGATTGTCTCTGAGTATTGAGTCTTAGGAATGAGCAAACAATCTGTATGAGAATTCATTGCCCATAGAGTTTGCCCATAGTCAAAAATAGCTAATCTCCATTGCGAAGATTTTTTTTTTCCAGATTTACAAGAGAATAGGTAACTTTCCTACCTCTTTCTTTCTTCGAAAAATGTTAGTGAAGGTGACGCTTATTCCGATCTTCAAGGCCAGTGGTGAATCTATGTATGGCCTAAGCTTGCGCCACAGCCCTGGTGCCGCATCCACATAGGCTCAAAACAGAAGGGACGCTCAGGTTGAGGTTGTTTTTTTTTTTTTTTTTTTTTTTTTTTTTTTTTTTTTTTTTTTTGTTCAGGTTGAGGTTGTTTATAGAGACTAAGACTAAGAAAGGAGGAGGGGTTAGTGGTCAGAATGAAGGTGAGGAAGACGAAACAGAGAGGCTTCAGGCAACATGGCACGCCATTGGTGATTACACCAGGCTCTATCAATCTGTTCCTGAACAAGAGAGCTATGGTCATGAGAGTTAGTCCAGGTGAATTCGTCGAATTCATCATTCCATGAGGGCATCAGTGAAACTCAATTTTAAATCTCGTTCTTAATTTGTGATTTTGAAGTAATAAAGCTAACTCTTAGTATTGATATGAAAAATCATAAAATCGTTCAGTGATTTTAAATGGTCGAATTTAAGCTTTTCCCATCAAATCCCTCTAGTTTTATGTTCCATCAGAGGTCGCGGGTGTAGGTTTTCGATTCTATTGTTGGTCTACGCAATGAAGCTTAGTATTTTTGTCATTAACTCTTGATACTAATCTTGAAAATACTATCTTTAATAACCTATAGTTCCCGGATATACATACCAAGTTAATGAGGACTCTCTCGGAAAAGATACTATTTTATTTTGATTGTACAAAAGGAATTATGTTTCTTTGCAAAAGCATGGGATGTCCATCCATAGTGTCAATACTCAACAACCTTCTCTTGACTCGAGGGGAAATCAGAGGGAAGAATGGATATTGTTGACCTCTCAATTTGGTGCGAATTTCCAACTTTAGAAAATGGAGGTCACCCGTTCAAATCTCATTAATCACATGTAAAATATTCGATATTGGGGCAGAACTTAATCAAGTCACGAGACTTATAAAGTGTTTCATGAGCCTTCAAGTAATCAGCCTCTATAATTATGTCTCCTAATTATAGAAAAGCGAAAGAAAACGAGACGAACGGTTCTCCGGAGGATGACAAAAGCCTGGTCTTACGCCTACATTCTTGCAGTGGACTAAAATCTGTCGCCAGAAGGACGACTAGTTGGAGCCATCATCTCTACACAACTTCTTTGACGAAATCCCGCGATTAGGTCCCGTGTACATCCATATCTTGATCACCGAACAGCAAGGCGACAACAGAAATCTCATAAGCGTGCCCGTCCTCGTTGACGATGCGGAATCGTGCTGCGGGAACTTTTTACAGTCAGGAACACAGAGATCAAAGAAGAACGATGCGGCAGTTCTTTCTTTCCCGCAATCGGGTCCGCGGCTTTTCGTGACTTTGACTAACCCGCACCAGATGAGACAGGCCCAGGCCGGGCGAATCCTTGTGGGATTTCAGGCGGCGCGTGATTTCCAAAAAGCGAGTGCGTGCTGCAACGTGAATTCGAGCCGAACCCATGGATTGTGCCGTCGTCATTCACATGAGGCACGTCATGTCAAAAGCGCGAGGTAAAAACCCATGTAACTCCGTCGTGCAATTTGCATCATGGTATTCACTTGCAATTGTAGAGGATCGGAATCAGATTGGATCAGCCGACCGATAATGGGGCACCAAGATCGAGTGGAACGACCAATGTTGAGTATTCAAAATTTCAAGCAGCACGTGGTGTTCGAAAAACAAGCGCATGCTGCAATGTGAATTCTAGTTGAACCCAAGCATTGTGCAGTTTTCACTCGAGCCGCGTCATGTCAAAAGCACGAGGTAAACCCCTGCAACTCCGTCATGCAATTTGCATCATAGTATTTACTTGCAATTATAGAGCATCGGATTCGGACTGGATCAACCGATCGATGATGGGGCATATAAATCAAGTGGAATGACCAATGCTGAGTATTCGGGATTTTAGGTTTTTGAAATAGCGATTTACGCGATTTTCTCAATTTCTATTTCAAAACAAAAATTTTAGCTTCCGATTTCTTCTTCAAATCTATTTTTGGAATAGAAATGTTTCGAAATAGAGCACGCCAAACTGCAATGTAAATTTTAATTCCAAAAGCGAGCACGCCCTGCAATGTGAATTCTAGTTGAACCCAAGTATTGTGCCGTCATTCGCTCGAGCCACGTCATGTCAAAAACGCAAGGCAAACCCGTGCAACTCCATCACGCAATTTGCATCGTATACGGACTGGATCAGCCGACCGATGATCTTGTGGAATGACCAATGTTGAGTATTCAGGATTTTAGACGGCGCATGGTTTCCGAAAAGCGAGCGCGTGTTGTAACACGAATTCTATTCGAACCCAAGTATTGTGCCATCATTTGCTTGAGCCACATCATGTGGAAAGCACGAGGTAAACCCATGCAACTCCATTGCGCAATTTGCATCATAATATTCACTTGCAATTATAAAGCGTTAGATTAGGACTGGATCAGCCAACCGAGATGGGGCACCTAAACCGGGTGGAACGACCAATGCTGAGTATTCGAGATTGGTCTGGCACAAAATAAAAACTTCTGGAGATTGCATCCCTTCCCCTTTTTTTTTCAAATTTGGGTCATTTTATGTTACTTCCTATCTAGATCTATTAGTTTTTCGTTATTTGTAGTGATTTTTTTACTTAGGGCTTGGAAAATCTCTATTCCTTACATATTTGTTCCTAAGCTAGTTGAAATAAATAAAGTAAGCAGAGTCTTTGGAACAACAATCGGTATTTTATTATTACATAAGCTAAAACTTAGTCGTTTTTGTTTATTTCTATCACAACATGATGGACTCTACCTAGGCTAAGAATGGACCAATTATTAAACCTTGGATGGAAATTTCTTTTATTCATTTCTCTTGGCAATTTGTTATTAACAACTTCCCAACTCCTTTCATTGTAAAGGAAAGAAAAAATGACTGATACACTAGATTTACAACTTTTCTCAAATATCAAACAAGAGAAAGATAACAAATATAAAATTATTCATAAATCTTTACTATATGTTTCCTATTACGGTCAACAAACAGTAAGAGCCACAAGATACATTGGTCAAAGGTTTATGATTATCTTATCCAACACAAATCGTTTTTGATATCCTTATTGATTTATGTGATGAGACTAACTAACCACGCGTTTGCTGAAGTCCTCAACTAGGGATAGAAACATTAAGAAATACCCAAACTTAGAAATGACAAAACCAACAAAGTGCAAATGTGATATTGGCTGCATTTGGTCCAGTTTTGAAAATGGCATTTGGGAATATGCAAATATCTTTGGTCTAAAGGGTTTTGGGGAAATGTAAATGATGTTTGATAAAAAATTATTTGCAAAACTATTTTGGCATAAAGAGTGTTTGGCAAATCTTTTTTTATAAAGAGTTTTTAGTCTCATTTTTCTTTTTTATTAAAAAATATTAAACTCTTTGTCGACTCTAGTGAAGGTAAGGATAGGTTTGGAACAATAAGAGGTAAAATCAAAATATTAAAAAATTTATGATAGTAGTTTAAAAAAAAAAAAGAATAGTTTCTGTATTTGGTCAAATGCCAAAAGCCCAAAACTAATTTCTATTAATATTTGGTTTTCAGTTTTTCCAATGTGTATTTAACTTAAAGCCTCCTACACACAGATTTGTTCTCCAAGAGGCTTTAGAGGCTAAAAGTATTTTAGGAAAGCTTAACTAAACACACCTGTCCCCACAACACACGTACTCGAATATCCAAAAGGTGGATAAAAAAAAAAAAATTTAAAAAAAATTAAAAAAAAAAAAAAAAAAACATGAATTAAGTATTATATTATTAACAAGAACAGCCTAGAGATAGATGGGCTCTCGGCGACCGCCTCGATGCCCCGCCCTAAAACCCCGCCTACAAGCAAGGCGCTGTTCCGAACAGTATACCAGGCGAACGGATCGAGTCGATAAGGCCCATCGGATTGACGAAAGGATGGATGCACAGCGTCGATGATGATACACGCCCACCAATTATTCAAGAAAATCCCGAAAGAAAAAGGAGAAAAGTTGAAGAAGGAGTCCCCGTCTTCTTTTATCTCCCTTCTGTCCTGAGCTGTCTCTGACTCCCTCGCCTCCGCATGCAGCTGTAGAGGACCAGCGGGACGATCGTCCCAGGACCCCGTCTCCCCCGCTCTCGTTTCTTTCTTGAGGTACGTGAGATCCTCGTCAGCTCTTCTTCATCTTGATTTTCTTTGGAGCGGATGAAATCGTCGTGTGATTGTCGAGGCGCGATGGATTACTTCTCGTTTCCTGTTCCCCTCCTTGTCTTTTCGGCAAGGAAATGCGTTCTTGTGTTTTCTTTTCGCGCTGGTCTTGATTGGTGACTGTTTTTATTTCGTCTCGGCCGCGAGAGCGTTGGCTCGTCGCCTGCATTTCTTTAGGGTTGAGTGCTTGAGTTTCCCTTATGGTTGGGAAGAGTTTCTTGCTTTTCTGCTGGTAGCTGCGATTGAGAAGCCTGCTCGTTTAAAAGGTCATCCTAGGGACGATTGAGGAATGTAGAGATTTTTGCGATACCTTATTAGCGTTGAAATCTGGATTGGAAGGCACGACTTGCGCACGAAACCAAAAAGAGGAAATATAATTGAGTAAGAACGATTGAGTCGGAGAGGTTTAGAGGAACAGATGCTCGAGCTTATCGTAGAACAATGTCAAAACCCTGTTCTTGCTTCTTCTGGAAGCCGACTTTGCATCGCGGATGATGGGGTCTTAGTGAATACGTTTCAGAAGAATTTGCAGGAGCCGTATGAACTTTCTTTGGATTTTTGTATGTTACTTGCGATTGACATTTTGAGCTTTGAGCATTCTCTAGGATCGTTGAGTTGGTGGGGTCGTGATCATGTTTGTCATAACCTCGTAATTGTATTGTGTCGGGTTGGGTTTAATCATAACATGACATGTTTATTAATTATGTTTTAAAACTCATAACATGACATGTTTAGTACGTGCCGTTTGGTATTATTTTTTATTATTATTTATAAACTAAACTTTAATGATCTTGTTTTTAATTTATTTAAACATTTATTTGGCATCATTTTCACTACATCGTAATTGTCGTGTCTACCATGCTAGTTGGATTATTTCGTTTATCTACAAGTTAAAATCTAACAAAAGCAACACATTTTCTTGGTGACGTTAAAAATTTGCTCTAATTCTAAAATAAAGACAATATGACTACTATCTATTATATGAAAGTAAATTTTAATTATTAAAAGATAAACGAAAGTATCAAAGGCACTAATAGGTATTGTCAATTTCAAGTTGAAAATGTGGGTTTTTAGATAAAATAATCTTTTGAGCCAAATCCCTCAATATAAAAATAGGTATCATAAGAACCACTATTCTGAATATGAAAAATAAAAGTCTTCTACTTTCAAAATAGTAGATTTGTTTTTGAAATAACGTAGTTTATCTGGAATTATCCAGAAATTGTTTTCATACATACAAAGGTATCTTTCAAAAATAATTTTAAAAATGGTTTACAAATGGTAACCCAATGGCCTCTCCAAACTTGTTTTTTAAACTTCTATTGATGTTTTTAAATGTATCTAAACCTGTCATATCGACACTTGTAATATATTAATCTTTTTTCAATTAAGCGTATCTAAAGTTTCACAAACATATTGTAACGGTCAACCCACAAACTATACTTTTTTATGCACGTGGCACAAAAATATGATTAAGCACAATTATGACCCCACAAAAATGTAGTAAATACAAATAAAACAATCCATGCATAAATTTCGAAATCCTAACAAAATCTTAAAAGAGATTATAGTTCAAACTAGGAAATGAGATGACAAACTCTAAGATTCATTTAGAAGATTGATTTATTAAGTCGATGCACAAAATTAATGTGAGAAGAGTAATTAAAGAAGAAAATATTTAGAATTCTTATGCTCGATGCAGCAGCATGTATAATCAAACATTTTAAAAATCAAACTCTATTTGCTAAACATATTTAATTATCTCAACAATATGAGAAAATAAATTAATGCAGCCATTATCATTTAAGATAATTGGTCAAATTAGGGAGAGAAGTATAGGGGAAGCCAGGCTTCGGCTGACACTCCCCTGTACGCGTGTTCGGTCATGTTATCCGCCCAAGGCATCAACTTTTCAAACTACCACACAATAGTTAAATTTTATTTCATATGTTTTTCTTAATTTTCTTTGGGCTTATAGATTTACCCTCTCTCTCTTTTTATACCGACCACGACCAAAAAACTAAAGATTTACCCTCTCTTTTTTCAACCTTTTTTTGGGATGGAAATCTTACTTAATTTTTTGGCAAAAAATTTGAAAAGGAAAGAAAATCCACCTCCATAACCCTAATAGCCTTGTCCTTGCCAAGGAGCACACCACATCCTAATCTAAGTCAATCAATATCCTTGCTTCATATAGGGAAAATTCATCATTACCATCATAATTATCTGAATTAGCAAATTAGCAACGTGTGTGATTCCCGAATTTTCAACGGCTCCAAATGTCATCCAATTGCACTACTTGAATCCCACTAGATAAGGAGCATCCAGAATGTGTAACCATTACAGGCCATATGACGTCAACTTTCCTTAACCTGCTTTGTGAATGCTTATCCAAGTCAATTAATATTCCTCCTTCACATGGAAAAATCGCCATTTCATTTGAATTTGCAAGAAAAATAAACACTGACCCAGAATTATGAGCTGGGAGGGTCTGTATTTGTCAGGATCTTGTAATGGAAAGTGGCTCTCCCTCTAAAATAGAATTCCCTTGGGAAAAACGAAGATTATCCGATTTTAACAACACAAAAATATTATCTGGATCCTGCGTTGACATCCCTACTAAATACAAAATATATCTGCACCGACATGATCATTATAGGGAAAATGATTGTAAATCTCATGGTATTTGAACTTGGCTTTCCAAGGGCCACATACATAACATCATTTTCCATTTTTTGCAGGTAATTTCCCCCGTTTCCTATTTTCCAGAAGCCCCAGGTTCAAATTACCGGAGTAAATATTCCACGTCAGCACGTCTTAGCTGTCTCCTCCGCTCCTCCTTTTTCTCTCCCCCCATACCTGACTCTCGAGATCGATCTCTCTCTCTCTCTCTGTGGCGGAAATCCGATTAATTTACGGAACTGCCACTGCGGCCACGCAATCCTCTCCATGCACTTGTCCCAGATACTAACCCGAGGGAACGAAGCGTCATCATCTCGTATAAATGCCGTCGCACGGATCGGAGCTCTTCGCTCCGCCCTCCCCTAAGCCCTACGCCGCCGCGCTCGCCGCCGCCGCCGCCTCCTCCTCCTCCTACATGGAGGCCTCCTCCTTCCCCCTGATCGGCGACTACATCGGCGTGGAGAGCTGCGTCGACTACGGGGCGCCGCCCGGCCCCGGCGGCGACTTGGCCCCGGCGGAGCCCGAGCACGGCCCGGGGTGGCGGCGGGAGGCGACGGGGGGGAGGAGGAGGAGGAGGGGGCGGGAGGCGAGGAGGAGTACCCGCCGCCGATTCCGCTGCTGGCGCGCACGGGGAACCTGCCCTCGCACATGCCGTGGGTCCTGAGGCGGCAATACACCAGCGACGGCCGGCTGATCCTGACGGAGGAGAAGGTGAGGCACCACGAGTACTTCCGCGCCCGCCGCGCCAACGGCCGCCTCACCCTCCAGCTCGTCCCCCTCGACGGCGACGACCCTTGCCTCTCATCGATCGTGGATGCGGAGGAGGAGGAGGAGGATGAGGAGAAGGAGGAGGAGCAGGAGCAGGAGGACGAAGAGGAGATTCTGAATGCCGAGGCCGAAATAACGATGGCCGATGATCTGGAGTATCACGACGACGGCAACGACGATCGCCAGGGCGAGGTCGGCGATTGCGGAGACGAGGAGGAGGAGGAGGAGGATTGCGCTAAGCTGGCGGCGTCGATCGCGGGGTTGACGGTTGAGAGCGGCGGCGGCGGGGGGCCGGGGAAGTGCTCGAACTACAGCGGCATTAACGTGAGCCCGAACTCTTCTTGTCTACTCGGAGTGCCGGTGCCGGCTCTCAGGCCAGTGCACAGCTAGGAGGCTGCCGGAAATGTCCCCCCCCCCCCACCCCGGGGATCGCCGGTCGGAACCTTCGTCGACGGGAGGGGAAATCGAGTGAGTGAGGGAGGTTGGTGCATTTTAGGGTTAACAGACAGGTGAGTCGTGCAGAGCATCAGGGGCCATTGTTCTCTCCTTCAGCTTTTCAATTTGTTCATTTTTTCGATTTCGATCATTCGTCGTCGTCGTCGTCGTCGTCGTCGTCGTCAACCTCGTCGGTCGATCGATCGATCCTTTGGACTTTCCATGTTTCGGGGGCTTGCATTCCGAGACCAGGAATCCGCCGTCGCTCGTCGCTCGCCGCTCGCCGCACGCCGCTCGCCGCCGGCGAAGTTTTCTTCAGGAGATATTTAAGACATTTTTGTGCCTGCATTTCTACGATTTCGCGAAACCGGAAGAAGAAGAAGAAGAAGAAGAAGAAAAGAAAAAAAAGAGGAAAAAGAAAATCGAGGGGATAAAAAGGGAAATCGTGAGCTGGACTTTTCGTCGGTCGCTCGTGTCGCATCGCGAATTCAGTAAACCGCGCCGGTTTGAGAAAGCTCGTAACGTTCGAACAGTCGTTCCCCCGCGGCACGCGAATGTCGCATGTGCAACATCTGGCGCTTACGTGGATAATGCTCGAGAAAATACTGTTCTATCTCTCTTTTTTTTCGTTTTCCTTTTTTCCTTTTTTTTTTTTTTTTTTTTTGAGGACGCAAGAAGGGAGTCGACTATGCTACGAGGAATTCGTGCGTGGAGTAATATCGGCGTAACATCCAAAGATTGGAGGACCGAATAGCAAATTCCCAACGATTTAGAGAGAGATGGGCTTTTGAAATGGTGGTGAAATGAATGAGGTATAAAATTTAAAAACAGATCGTGTGTTTGACGATAAAGGATAGCAATTGCCTGGATAATTCTAATATAAAAAAGATGTGGTTCCAGTTTCGAATTTCTGAAAAACTGTGGAATTGAAGAGATCCGATTGCATTAATTTGAAAAATTTTAAAATTTAAGTGACTTTTATTTTAGGGTATTATCGAAAAAGGAATAAACTTGAAAATAGTGTGATGGGATATATTTCCTTATACCTTAAGACTCTGTTTTTTTGTTATCATACTTATTTCTTTTTGTTTTCCACAAAAATTAAATCATAAAAAGGAGTACTTAACTCCTTTTTTTTTTTTTTAATTCTATTTTTTGTTTGGGATTGTAACCAATGGAAACGTAAGGGCAGTCTAATAATAAGTCATTGGATGATTTTACAAGGAAGGTGGTAGTTTATAGGAAAAACAAGAATAGAAAATGAATAAAAGGAGAAATTCAAATAAAAAGGAAAAGAAAAGGGGTTGGATTAGGAATCCAATAATCCTATTACTATTTTTGATATTGTTCGTTGTCCAATAAAAAATACCAGAATGCGTCCCGTTTAATAATTGTAAGACATGTCCTATCCTTTCCCATAAAATTTTATGCGTGTCCAAAAAAAAAAAAATTGCTAGAACATGGAACTTATGGAGAAAGGTTGTTGTTAAAATCATCGTGGTTAAACCCAAACATCGCAATCGATGAAGGGAAAATTGTATTTCTAAATTTACTGCATGGATGCATTTACTATATGGATACTAATTCAAGTTCATATTTTTTAATTTTTACTAATTTAATCATAAATATTTACACGAAATTCCGATATAATCATTTCAATCAATTTTCATTGGAACTTATTAACATGGACAATCATCGATAACTAAACCGATATGTCAATGATTTTCCAACGAAAATTAACCAAAAAGATGACATTGGAATTTTGTTTAAAATTAACAAACTTTACAAATTTATGATCGAAATGCATCAACACAATGGTTTTATAATTAATTAGGTAATTTTCCCGATGACAAGTGACCAAAGAATCAATTACAATTTTCTTACGATCTTTCTTAAAAGTAAGACAAAAAGATTGAACAGAAATTGGTTTTTCTCATATCACTTCACGTTTTTTTCAATTTATTATTTTCTTTCTTATATATGTTTATTCTATACATTAAATTATGTAGAGAGAGAGAGAGAGAGAGAGATTTCCAAGAACTCTTATCTGATTCTCTGCTGTTTAGGAGATCAGGGAGCTGGCGATGCGAGGCGATGCGAGGATGATGATGGACAGCTACTTCCCATTATCATTGATAACATCCATCATCTTAAAGACATGTCAGAGCTCATCATTGGTCGGGGGGAAGGCCTCTGATCTGTCTCTCTCTGCAGATTCCGCCATTATTCCCGTTCAGAGGAGCTCCGCTTGCGCTTGCACTTGCACTTGCACTTGGCTTCTGCTGCTGGCAGGGTTTCTGGGTCCGCACACGCTCCCCCTCCTGCCCCCCTTTCTCTCCCTCTCTCTCTCTCTCTCTCCCTCTCCCCCAGACAAAACTTTTTATCTGAACCCTTTTGTTTGACTCGCCTAGGGTTTGCACCAGCGTCTGTCGTCAGAACTTTGATCCGCCATGGACAAGATCCGTGCAGGTACCTTGCACTCTCCCCGCGCCCACGTCGTCCGGTCTAGTTTCGAGAACTGTAGAAAGGAAGAGGTTAAGGCTCTCGAATCATCACCATCGTCATCTTTCGAGGTTGGTCAAGAAGAAGAAAAGCAATTATCGTGGAAAACGTACCGGACTATGTCCGACAAATTGAATTCATAAGATGAATTAAGTATGAAGTCCTAAAAGGGAGAGAGGAAGGGAAATGTAGATATGAAATCGCTTTACTCTAACATCTGAACATAAGGGTTTGCTATAAAAGTTAGTTTTCTGATAATCTCTCTCTCTCTCTCTCTCTCTCTCTCTCTCTCTCTCGATGTGCTTATTTAACACTGCGTTCTTTGTTTCATAGTAATAACATTTTCCAGGTAAAAATATATAACAATTTAAGGCGGTCTTTGGCAACCCAATAAAGAAAACCATTATCATAATCCAGCATTTAATACATCCTCCGTAGTCCGGATGGAATATTGATAGACTTGTCCAAACAAAAACCATGATAGGTAATCGGGGACTAGAGATGAGACAAACCTAGCTGGATAATGAAAGGTTAAAAAAAGAATGAGGTGCTTCTATTGACAAAGATGGCAGCGGCATTATTGGCCACCGCATGATTCTCGTGTCTCTCATGCGAAACCTATTTGAGGGTCGGCTAAGATTGTGCCCATCCCGTCTCTTTTAAGATTGTGGCGATCACTGTCGGACGATTATCATAATGGTAGAATGCTATCATCAACAGCAGCCCCGTGGCAGCGGCGGTTCATATAATGGCCTCAACACTTAGATCTAAGGTTTTTGCTATCTTTTTTGTTTATTCCGTTTTTATTGAAATAATTGAATATTTTATGATTTTCTTCCAATCCTATCTTTAGGTGTACCAAACAGCTATTGAGACTAGATATTTCCATATCCACAATACGGATAATTTATTATCCCATCCAATCTTATATTTTCCAATCGTTATCCTAGCGGGTAAAAATCTTAATGGGTAAAAATCCCAATTAAAATGCTAAAAAAGTTGAGCTTTGAGCAAAACCCATTGACGAAGCAGGATTTGATTTTCCCATATAATTAAAGCCTCTTGAGTTTAATTATCCAAGCTAATTTCCAATGGAACGCAGGCCGTCGTGATTGCTTGGGCCGAACATCACGTTCCTGGATCAGCCCAGCCCATGGGCCTGCAATCTTCCCCCTATTCAGAGCTTAATCTCTCCTCACCTTAGGCTTTCTTTTTTTTTTCCCTGCTTCAACACAGATTGAAGAGAGTCCCTGGTAAATTAACTTCTGTTTAGCAGCATGATTGGGATTCTCCAATGCCTTTGGTTCGAAAATAAATGATTTTCCGGACTTGATTTTCCGGACTTTCACCCGTCTTGTTCTTTTTCGCGATCATGTGTCCCTAATCTCAATTTGGGTCGATTCGGTGTCTTCCCGAATTCATGATCGGCACCCCTAATCGTCGGCATTCCTACCGTTGCTTATCGTCAGGGTCCTTCGCTCAAATGCGATGAGATTTCACCCCCGCCTTGCAGCTCACGGTGATCGTCTGATTAAGCAAGCTAAGTTGGAGTGGCTTAGAAGAAAACATCGTAGGCACGAAAGCTGATTCCTCCTCGTCCTTGTCTTGCGTCCACCAGAGGGTCTCTTAAGCAATGTCATCGAATTTGGGTGCTCAAAGCATTATATTCCCAATTAGGTTTTAGCTTTTGAAAAAAAAAAAAAAAAAAAAGAAGAAGTTTTAGCTGGAATCTAATGGCTTTAGCTTTTTAAATAATGCTTCATTCTGCTAATTATTAGTTCACTTTGAAATAAATTGTTTTATTTATTTATTTATTTTTGCGGAGAAGTATTGGGTGTTACTTGTACTTGTAGGCCTCGATTGGGATTTTATTTGACTTTATTCAAAGGATGACGTGCCGGGGGAGAAGTGCCGGCAAACTCCTCTAGAAAGAAAGTGTCAACTTCTCTCACCAAGTTGCGTGCGCAAATTAGTCAGGTGTTTTGGCATCTTGGTCTCCTCTTGACTTACCGATCTCTTCTACACTTCAACTGATTGGAACTTTCGAGGAAGATCTTGTAATCCTCGTGAGCCGCTTAAATTTTGACCATGGCCTCGCATATGTAACCTTTGCATCGAGCGGTTGGTAGGGCTGCTCGTGGGATTTGGACGGGTGACCTTCAATCATCAAGTTGAGAATCTCACGACGCCCTAACAAATTGGGTCAACTGCGGGATTCTCCAACTAGTGAAAAAATTTATTGATTTCGAGAAATCCCGATCCCCGTTTGGAATGGATTATGAATTCCGACTGTGTTGGCTAAATCTAATTGGATAGCAATTACAATGCAAAGAATAATTATAATGCAACTTGTGGGATTTGAATAGTTGACCTTTTAGTTAGTGAGCTCGAAATCGCCGCCCTAACAAATCGCGTCAAAATTGGGGTCCTCTTACTGGTAAAAGATTTCTTGATTTTAAGAAATCCAAGTTGTTGTTTGAAATGGTTTATGGATGACGGACAATTATATACAATTACGAAGGAAAAGATAATGAGTACTCGGCGTGCAAATACGATTCTAATGGCACTACCCCAAATTGATAATCAATATATCCTCCCACTAGGAAATTAAAATGGCTCATGACCAAATAAATGTAACATACTCAATTCTTTTTATTGTTATGGTCAATGAAAGTTTTGATTCCATGAACTTATCAACATAATGGGTTCTTATATTTTGTGGATATACCGTCGGACACGGTCGTGGAGAATCAATGCGGCTAATTTCGTGTTAGGCATCAGCATTATTAAATCCACTCAAATAATTCTTGAAACATATTTTATTGGGAGAATCCGATGAAATTCTTCATCGACAATAATAGTCCAAGATTTTGATTCTTTTCTTGCATGCTGAAAAAATAGGAAGAGAGCTCGAGAATACTCATGTTTGTTCCAATGTCATTATCCGAATTTAGTTTTCTATTTGTGAGCAATCCCCATCCCCCCTACTTTTCGCCTATTTTATTCTCCATTTTATGCCCTTTTTTTTTCTAAAAAGTCTTAATAAACACTAACTATGGCGATTAATTATCTACAAGTGTGATTCCCGTGATAATGTATTAAAATAATTATTTGATGGTTGGTAGACACAAAGTCGATTCGTGCAGACCATAAGGGTTTCCCCATGTCGGAAGAAGAAATGTTATTTTACACTATTGTTTAAGAATGTTGTTCATATTTGATTTTGTGAGGATGAGATTATTTGAGAGAATTTCCTTTAAGCATGCGTGGTCGGTTGGTTTATAATTATAGACATCACCTACATAAAAACTTAACTAAGTGTGAGTTATGGCTATATTTGTAATTCACTAATCAAGATACTAATTGAATGAAGTTTCTTCCCATCACGAATGGAGAAAAGTATGATCCGAATTATTATATACTTACAAATTAAATGGATTTTGCATTCTGGTCACCGAACTTTCATTACAATTGCCAAGTACACTAAACTTTCCAATTTTTTCAATTAAACGCACTTACAAATTTTATGGAGAGGTTATTTCAAAAGTTGGGCTTTGTTTATTTTATGAAAAATAAATAATTTAGAAAGCATTTTCAAAAAATCACCACTTATATCGTCTATAAAAATTAGCAAACAAAACAAATTTCATTGTTTGCAAAAAAATTTTAAACATCATTTTTGTTATAATAAAATATTTTTTATTAATTAAGTATTTTGAATGATGCAAACTTTTTTTTAAGAAAGTATTTTTCAAATTTTTTTATTTTTTATGTAACAAACGCATCTTTAATGTGTTAAAAAAAAGCATGCATTTGGCCCTCTTATTAAATTTATTTATTAAAAAGAATTCAAAGGGCAGGTAGCTGACGAAAATTCAAAGCTAGAAGGCAACCCGTCAGATTGTGATTAATATCGAGGGAATCAAAATAGAAAATTAGGTGCCGTCGCAGGACCAATTCCCATGAACATAATTAATTTAACGTTGTCCAATTCAGGCGCAGACTTCTGGACACCAAATTAAATATTAAATGTTTTACGGATTATTTTAATGAAGTTAACAAACAAAATGGAAAGAGTAAACTTTCTATGCTTCGTCGACTGGTATTACAGAGGTGACACTTTCGATTTTTTAGCCAAATAAATTATAAAAAATTCAAATTTGAACCACGAATAAAAAAAAAGCACTATTTTAATAGAAGATAAGATAATTACGGACATCGCACATCTTTAAACTTTATCAAGTATTCAATCTCTAAACATTTCTTCTTTTTTTCCCTTTTTTATAATTGATTTCATGAATCAAGTTGTTCTTTGTCTGATTCGGCCGCCCATTTATGAAATTCTAATATGGCAATTAAAGGCTTGACCGACAAATTACATGATTAATACAAATATTAAAAGCTAAAGCAAAAAAAAAAAAATTGAAGAAACAAAATTTGAAGAGAAGGGCAGAAGGGCCCGTCGTAATCTTCGTCAGCAACAAGGGTAGCGGGCAGTGGGCGGCGATGATAAGTCTAATAATCCGCATATACATTAGCATTTCGGTTTACATATTTATCGAAAGGACCAACTCAAAAAAATCAAAAATTTAAAAAAAAAATAGAAATTTCTATCCTCCGATATTTTTTATCCCAAACACATTAGTAAACAATATAAAAATGGACTAATTTCGTTCCAAGAAAATCCTAATTACTTTTTTTTCCCAAAAAAAAAAAAAAAAAAAAAGAGTCCAGAAAATGCATCCGCAATATTATAAAAAGGGTTTTGCACAGCACAAGGATGCAAGAACGGTGGCCGGAACGGTAAATAAGGCAAAGCGCGGGGGCGTTTCCGTGAAAAAGGGAAAAGCGGTCGCTGTCTAGCTACGGATTAGATTTTTTTGTTTTTTTTTTTGCCTTTTCCTTTCTTTAATTTTTTTTTTCTTCTGTTAGATTCAGGTAAAGAGCCGATCCCACTTTGGTAGTTTCGATTTAGTTAGCTCTCTATCTCTCTCGCTCCAGCCAAAGCAAAATTCCTTCTTCTTTCTTCTTCTTCTTCTTCTTCGTTCTGCGAGCTCGTTCTGCCAGCTCTCCTCGATCGGAGATCGTCGACCGGTTCCCGGATCTGAAGGAATCGGAGCCTCGCCGCCGATCCCCCGCGCAGCTCCCGATCGCGCCTCCGGCTCCGGCTCCGGCTCCGGCTCTTGCTGTTCTACGGTAAATCGACACCGAATCCGACCTGGACTTTTCTACCTGTGTCGGAGATTTCCTTTCTTCTTCATAGGTGGAGAGCCTTTTTTTTTTTTTTTCAATTTTTTTTTTTTGTGATGCGGCGGGGAAGTTGTGTTAGTGGCTCGAGCGGATGAGCGCGATCGGGTGCTATTTGTTGCGAGATACGATTTGGGGAAGATTTTCGGGGGCGAGCGGTGCGGGGATTTTTGATATTTTATTGCGATTGCAGGGGAGGGGGATATTTGTGGATGAAATGGATGGGGAAGGCTTGATCGAGCTCAAGTTCAGGCTCGCGGATGGCAGCGACATTGGTCCCACCAAGTACAGCCCCGCCATGACGGTGGCCTCGCTCAAGGAGAAAGTGGTGGCTCACTGGCCCCGAGGTCGGTTAGATTTCGAGACTGTGGTCTGATCTTTGCGATTGTTTTCTTACGAGTGTGCCGTCGCCTTCGTACTGTTGCATTCGATTAGTAAAAATACGTACTTTAGGTGTTATGCAATTTTTCTCTTGTCATGTGCATCATTAGCTGCATTCGTGTATATTGTTTTGTTGTGAGCTGTGAGGTACACAATAATTCATGAATGTTTTAGCTTATTTGAACCGGCTAGAGTTGCCATTTTACTATGTTTTGGGTCGAAGAGATCTCTAGATGGTGTTGACTGCAGTAGATTAGTATCACAGATGCGTTTGTATGCAATGAAATAGAAATTGGGTTTTGTATGGAATGTGTCCTGCAATGGCAATAGTCATGGTCCTATAGTCGGTGGAAGCATCGTGCTATGCATTGATCCTGATTAGAATATATATGTTCCTTCTTAAGTTAATGTATTCCAGCATAATTTGCTGTTTCGTTTGCTTTTATATCTTAATATCCTAAGAATTGCGGCTGCGCTTCTTTTCTATAAAATCATTGGGGCTGCAGTGTATCTTCTGTTAAGTTGGAATTTGGGGAGCTGTCAGATTACGTGCTTAACAATGAGATGAGAGGTAATTACTTGAATAATAAATGAGTTTCTTTTAATGTACGCTGTTTCTATTGGTAGACAAAGAAAATGGTCCAAAGACACTGAATGATGTAAAGCTTATTCATGCTGGAAAGATACTGGAAAACAACAAGACACTTGCTGACTCCAGACTGCAAGTTGGTGAACTTCCTGGGGGTGTCATCACCATGCATGTTGTTGTGCGTCCCCCTGTTTCAGACAAAAAGAATGGTAAAATAAATCTTTATTGCGTTCTCTGTTTAACTTTAAGTGAATTTAATGTTTCTATAAAGAATATGTCTACAATTATAACACCCCAAGTCCCGCACCAAAGAGAAGATAGGTGGTGATGTAATTCTTAAGTATAGACCCTCGCCCAAAGATTCAACACGACCTTGAGTACTCCTTTGCTCATGGAGTAGCCATAGTGGTGTGGACCTTTTCGAGTGGGTCTTCCTTTAAGTGTCACACAAAGTTCTCCTTCGTCCAATGTGTGTGGTTAGAGGGTGCACATGTCACTGCTGGTTCTAGAAAATAGTTTTCATATTTTGGCAATAATAGTGACCCATTGTTTCCTCCTATCATCATATCATTCAAATTTGGTTCCGTCATTTTCAAAGGGCTTGGTCACTCTTAAATCACAGGTTTCTTCTTTATCTCTTACCCTCCATCCAAAACCATCTTCCGTTTCATGGCTGAAGATTATTGTTGGCTATTTAATCACCAGATGAAGAAGGTCCTGTAATACTCAATTATTCATGTTCACAGAATTATGCTGATAGCAACTTCACCATCGCATTTCATGCATGACTTGGGTACAGACAAACTTCCTACTGCTGTAAAGGGACTCTGACCCTTTGACTCCACTTTCATGGAAGAGAAAAAACCATGTCATTAACAAGTTCTTCTATTGGCATCAAAGTGTCATTTAGTTTCTCATCCTGTGCACGTGACATGCCCAGTTGCTAGCATCATCTGTAGGAAACAAGAACAAGTCATTCAATATGTTGATGCGGAAGGGAAATGACTTTCAATTTGCTTTATTTCAGAAAAGTTGCGGGATGAGTCTATCGGGAAACCTGGGTGTTCATGCTCAATTTTGTAGCTTCAGGTAACAGAGTCGACAACTTCATGGCTTGGCATTGCTCCAAACTTTGTCAAGTTAGGGCTGCTACGTGCTAAGTTGCTCTTGGAATCATTGGAAGAATCGGTGCATTGACAAATCTTCTTGAAAAAAAAAAGAGTAATTTTTGCTGTAACAGTGTATAAAATCCTGAAGTGAAAATTTGTTGGATTGTTTATACTGGCAAAATTTGTTGTAGAGTTGTGAGGGATGTAATCAGCACACTTTCAGTGTATAAAGAGATTTGCGATGGATGTTCACTTCCAGAGGAATTGTTATTCTAAACAAGAATGAGAGGGTAGATGGCTAGCGTGCATTGTTCAAGCATAGCAACCCCTCTTGCATGAAGATACACATACATGTACATTCGTTGCAAATGGAAAATGGTTTTGGCTTCTACGACTTCCTAGCGATGATAGGGCGAACAGATGTTATTTCTAATATGAATGATGGAACCTAATTACTACTTCAAAATTAGCTTCTTGCGGTTGTGGGTAAGATCTATTAAGGTTTTGGCTTCTTAGACCCTGTTTGGTAAGGGTGTAATTGATAACAATTCTGATTCCGAAAATAATTTTAGTACACATAGTTTTTTATTTTTTTGTTTAGTTCTATGGACAAGTTTCTGAACATTCAAATGTGTTTAATAATTACATAAAATATCTATTCCTAGAATAGAAAAAGAACAAAAAATGCTTAGAAATGCTTTTGGTACAACCTTCACACTTTTTTTTTTTTTTTGTGACGTAACGTTTTTTTAAATTTTTTAATAATTTTATGAGTTTTATTTTTCTTTTTCTTATTTTCATCTTCTTCCTCTAGCTAGTTATCGGCTAGACGAGAATCAGCAACCTCACCAGTCTTGAGGGAGCCTTGTCATGGCTTGATTCTAGAATTCCCGAAAAAAAATATTTTACTTCTTGATTCTTTTCTAAATCTATTTTTGAGAACAAATTTGATCCCGAAAGTAGAAAAATTGATCGAGTCACTAAACAAATTTTTGTTCTCTTTTTGTTTTGAAAAACAAAAGAGCTAAATCAATGAAGAATTGGCTAATTACCAAACACGGTTGGCTTTTTTTGTTCTTTTGTTCCTCATAACAAAAAAAGAATAGAAATTTGTTTAGTTAAAGTCAACCAATTTTTGTACTCTCGAGAACAAATTTATGAATATGAATAGATTTAAAACATAATCAATAAGTAGAATAAAGTTATTTCTTTGTTCTCAAAAACAATTCTATAATTAAGTCATTTTCTTTTTCTTTTCTTCCTCCTTTAGCCAGTTGTCGATCACGTCATTGGCCATCATGGCCGACGATTGGCTAGAGATGGGATCCGGCGACCTCCCCAGAGCCTCGACATGGTTGGGGTGAGGTCAAGTCCCGCCCAACCACAATGGGGTCACCAGCTCTCATCTAACTAGTGGTTGATCGTCGCTGAAGCTTGACAACTAATTAAAAGAGGGAGAAGAAGGAAAAAAAGAAGAAGAAAAGAAAAAAAATGAAAAATCTCATAAAATTATTTAAAAATTAAAAGAAATTTTTCGTCACAAAAGAATTTAAGGATTATACCGAACGCATTCCTATTATTTTTATTTATTTATTCAAGGAATAAAATTTTTGTATAGTTATTAAGCGAGTTTGAATGTTCGAAACTCGTTCAAAGAATAGAAATAGAAAAAATTATTTCTAAGTAAAAATTATTCCTAAAAACAAAATGGTTACTAATAAGGTCTTTAGTGATCTTATGTGAATGAGATCTAGAAAGTTTTACTAAGAAAAACGTGGTTAAATTTATTAATATCAAAGGACGTGGATACAATCACTAATTTGAAAACTCGATTACGGGTATGTCATCTGATCCTCTCTTCACATGAATGTTTCATCCAAGTGTCTCAGCTATTGATCTCGAACCAAACAATGAAAAACTTGATTTCTTGAAATTATCCGGGGCTTTGAAGCTTCATCCGGTGGAAATTCAATGAACGGTAATGACGACTATAGGGTTTGAAAGCATAATCCAACGAAAATCAGGCAAAGAGTGATCCAGCGAAACTTTCTCATCTGTGACAAGGCTTGCAAATTGAACTTGATTACAAGCAGCAATTTGTGCTAGTTTATTGTTTGCCACAATCCTTGCATGTGACACTCTTTGCTAATTATGTAACTTAATTGTTGATAAAAACCAAGAGAAGTCTACCGCAAACATTAAACATCCTGCGTGATTAGAGAACGAATGCCTTCCGGAAAGAAGCTACCGGAAACAAGACCAGACACGACTGTTTGCTTATTTTCTATTCCATATTTGGCCTATCAAACAATCGAAGTGTTTTGCGTTTCTTACGGATATAGAAGACATGGAAATTTTCTTAAGCAGAGCGTCACGAGTTGCAACAGAGAATTCAGACAGGCATGTGTATAGCCGGAGTGGTAAAAGATGAACTTACCAGCAGCAGCAGCAGCAGCAGCAGCAGGACCGAAGCTCCGGTCCAGTTGCTGATCTCCGGCGTCGATTTGGTCCTTCAGCCCCTGATCACACACACCCTCGACTCTGGTTACAGCAAAATTTCCATGGCCGGGGATCGACCACCAGCTCGAGTCATTCTCCCTCGACCTCGACATCGTTCGTTCACATGGAAACTTGAAGTGGTGTAATCCGGTGAGATAAAAGGAAGGAATAGGAAAGATGAGAGAAGGAAAAACCGCACGAGTATGGAAAACCCCTCGTAACCGAGAGTGCCCCTCGATTGTCATGCTCCGGCACATCTGCACCGTTCGTTGTTCTTAAACAAGTACGGACCATCGTTGGATTATGTAACCTGCCCTGTGCAGATTTTCAGATAGATTCCTGAGAAATCAATTCATTTGCGTTCAACATTTCCGGAAATTGATTTTTCAGGAAAATTCCACGCCGGTGTTCCCTCAGTACTGACCATTTAGGGACTTCAATTAGTATCTGCATATTACTCATAAGTTAAGAAGCTGACATTTCCATACTTCTCGGCCTGTATGGAAACTTACTTTTCCATACGAAAAGTTACTGAAGATGTATCGGGAAAAACTAATTATCTTGGGGACTGCTTAATTTGGGCATTGGAGTTTCGATATTTATCATAGGAAAGTACAATTAACTGCTCTAAGTTGCTTTGGAGTTTTGAAGAAATCACTAACCACAGCCACCACATGTTCACACCTGAATTTTAGCCAGAGAGAGAGAGAGAGAGAAACCAAATAAATGCTTAATGAGAGGAGAGCTCATTTGAGCCATGTAATATTTTTACTTCTAGAGAAATAAGAGGCTAAGAGGTGATCCGATATGAGCAAATCGGATGAAATTTAGGATTAGCGATGAGGTTTAAGTTGGTCAAAAGACATCGTCAGCAATTGGAAATGAAATATAAGGTACCGGATGGGTCATAACATCACTCGACGAAGGTCCCCATTATTTAAAATGTTAAAGGTATGCCAAACTTTGATTAGCAGGTGGCAAGATTAGTTTCAAGTTGATTTTCATACTTCAAATAAAAACCAAGTTTATATAGAAATAAAAAAGGGTCTTCTCTCTCGCACCTGTTTGTTGAGAAAAAAATCATTCATCTTAAAATTCCTAATTTAAAAGGAAAAAAAGGGAAGGCTATTAAGACTTAAATTTTAGCTTCACGATTTATTTAGTCATTTTATATAATATAATTTCGACGGCTCATACTCAATACATACCCCAACATTACCGGTGGATCATTAACTCGCTGATGCGAAGCAATAAAATTAAAGATGAATTGTTGATAATTTTGAGGAAAAGTATCAAAGACGGCCTTAAAGCAAGGCTACATCTTAAAAGAGTCTTTAGAATGTACCTTACCTCACGAGTCACGACTTCGTGAAGTCAACGGTAGTCCTCTGTGCCGACGTCACCTACAACCACTCCTCCATCCAAGTCAGCTCGACAACACCGAAGTGACTCGACAGGAATTATTACTTATACTTCATATCCACTCCAAGGGCTCTTTTGAAAAAGCGATCCTTCTCGAGAATTCTATTTGAAAATTTTAAACATATTTATAAGTATTAAATTATATCTCAAATTTATGCTCTTAAATATAAACTGTAAGAGTTGAATTTGAATTCTTGATCGAATGCTTACTAGTCAAGGATTGAACTTTTATATTGGGTACAAATAAAGGGATTCCTTTAAACTACATATAGAAAAAGTTATTGGGCACTTTTTATTTTATTAAAGGAAAATTTCCAAATAAAAGTATGAAATGAGGTCATTTTATTAAAAAAGTAATCAAGTCAGTCTCAAATAAAAACTTAAGGTGAACGGATAAGTTTCAAATAAGAACCTATGCTTCCTGGCAGGCCACAATTTTCCCAGCCGGTGATCACTTGATTTTCCCGATGACTGGCAATCTTGTCCCAAAAAAATCTGCATAAAAATTAAAAAGAAAAATCTGACGAGGTTACTACTCATCTTGTTCAATCTCATGATCGCTCGGCCAAACTCCTCTGATGCACATTCGTCCCTGCCCACTGCTGCCTGGACATAGCTGCTGGCCATGGCGTCCACAAGCTTCAAGGTTGGATCTGGCTTCAAAGCTTTGCGAACACCATGGCTGCTCAAGCTCGAAGCTTGGCCGACAAGTGAGCTTTGCCTGCTAGCTACTCCAACGCCAAACTCATGGACATTGGTCCGAACCAATGGTTTGGTTCCCGAGAGTGTCAGTCCAGTTCATAATTCCTAAAAGTGAAACCAATGTCCAATGATTAGATTCCTAGTTCCAAGAGAGAACCGGATTGGATTGACTAAATATACTTTTTTTATCTTATTATTTCAATTAATAAAATGTGAATTAAACACTATCTCGATCCGGTCCAAATAATGAGAAAAAAAAAGTAGCAAGGAAAAAGTAGTGGAAAAAAAACAAAGTGACCGGTTCAATTGGACCCGACTGGACTGATGGTGCGGTCTGATTTCCAGTCCTAGGACCAATCAGTCCGGTCCACAGACCCAATTTTTGGGAACTGGTCCTCCCAGTTTCACCTTGAATTGAATCGGATCAGGAACCTATCATCGCCGGTAAAGTTGACCAGGCCTTATGGCTCCCACTACTAGCTCAGATGCATTGATGCAGACCAAGCAGAGCCCTCGTCTTATGGTGCAGATGCAGCCAAAGCATCAGTATACAGATTCAGAATGCAATGCGACCGGGAGAATCGGAGATATCGACTTTGTCAATGAACGAATTTGATCACTGTACATAAATAAGGCCATTACAGATGTATAGGATCAGAGGTTTCACTGTCACAAGTATCTATATCTATGTGCTCTGATAATAGTTACAGTATCATCCACCAATAGGCACTTATATACACCAAAGAGTGGCGGCGGCAGCGGCAGCTTAGAGCTCAATGTCCCACACCCATCTCACAAAACTCCGAGCACCTTGGCTGTATAATGTTATTTGTTGCCGATTAGTGCGCACCTACCCATTCTTGCAAATCAAGGTAGGAGCATGGCCAGTTAGATGTTCGCCTTGAATATGACCAGGAATAAGGAAATTGGAGGTCTCTTCCACTTTGGCTATGAGGAGGGATCATTCCCCTATGGACGCTGACGATGAGCGATTCAAATTAGCAGCCTTTCTGGACGCCCGGACACACTTCAGAGTCATCATAAGTTTCTGTCTTTCTCCTTCAACCTCGGCAAATTGAAGGCTTAATTGAGAGTAGCGGTCATGCATTTCTTTTAGCTCGCCTTCTACAGCTGCGTACTTTCCCTTTAGCTCCAGCATGTCCTTGATCAGCTCATTGATGTCCCTAAAGCTCTTGAATATTGCTTCCTCATCACTGTGTTGTTTCAAAAAAGAGCTGCAAAACAGGATTCACGTTCCCATTCAAAAATTGTTACCTCTCTTCAGCAGAATTTTATGATGCAGCTCCCATTTACCATTCTATAAGTGTAACAGTGTCTCATCTTATTGAGACAAAACCACATGTCTAAGCTGTAATGCAAATAGGGTTGAGTTGAAGATCCACTATGACGATGCACTGAGAGAGTTCAAAATGCATTGCCATGTGAAACAATCATAGGATGATGCCAATTCCCAGGACTATAGGATTGATAGTCTAAT
The DNA here is from genome assembly GCA_014182575.1 of Eucalyptus decipiens. Taxonomy (NCBI): domain Eukaryota; kingdom Viridiplantae; phylum Streptophyta; class Magnoliopsida; order Myrtales; family Myrtaceae; genus Eucalyptus; species Eucalyptus decipiens. Next base: position 7,102,748 of record CM024614.1, read on the forward strand.
TAGCATAAGTTAATTAACTTATTCCACTGGACCCCAGTCAAAAATATTTGATGTTTGTTACAGATGAGCAATGAGCTTCACAAAAGCTAGAAAAGACATTCCAATTGATGACCCTCACATGCCAGTTAGTCTAATGACAAAAGGTACCTTTGGAATTGGATCATTGATTTTTTCTTTGCCTGCAATGCTTCAGCTAGTTCAATTTCTAAAGCGAGTACTCTTTCTAAAGCGTTCCCGCCGCCAGAGATCTCATTGAATGAAGGAAATTTGCTGCTCAATTCCTCATTTGCCTGAGAAAGGGGGAAAGAAAGAGAGCGAGTTCGATTAGTGGGAACTGGCTTCTTAGGAAGATGAAGGATGCAAGGGAGTACCTTATCTAATCGCATTAATTCCCTTTGCAATTCTGGAAACTTTGGATCAGCAACACGATCATCTTGAGAAAGAAGCCAGTTCTCATTTTTCATCTTTTCCAACTGCGAGATGAGGACAAGAATTGGATTTGCAATAACCAGAATCAAAGTGCTCGTTAGCTGACATATCCACAGAGAACATCTTTGCTGGCCAAATAATCAGAGCATATCACCTACCTCTTTGCTTAAATTGTCCATGCTCGACTTTAAAACTTGTACTTTGAATTGCTCGCGGAGGAGATCAAGATCCTTTCTGTCACTATGCAAAGCAATATCTCGATCGAGAGGTGCAAGGTTTTGTATCCCATTTTCGCCTTTAGAAGTGAGAACATCCTAAAGGAATGCACAGAGTATTAGAGATCAACATAAACACACCCCTGCGCACGTGTGCACGCGCAGAGAGAGAGAGAGAGGCACCAGGTAATGATAAATGATAAAAGTTCAAGCCCACAAATCAGATAGAGAAACGACATCTAACCTGTTTAGATTGCACGCTTATGAGTCCACTTGCAAGGGCACCTTCATGACCATGATTTGTGCATGCATCAGCTTCATCATGATTTAGTGATTTTGCAGAATGTAGAGTCCCTACAACCAGGTCATCGGGCATGCAATCCATATGTGATTGATCAGCATCCTTCTCCAGAATCCTTCCAGGTGTTTTGGAACTCTCAAGAAGTTCATTCACTAGTGTGAGTTCAGCAGCGATTTTAGTCTTCTCCTCATTGCATTTGAGCAAAGAAGCTTCAAGCTTTTGCTTTTCTTCTTTACAGCACTCAAGGCTTATTAATGAGCATTCCATCTCCGCCTTCATACAGTCAAAAGCCATCGATTTCTCACGCTTCTCAGAAACTGCTGCTTGTAACTCAGACTCCAGTTCCAAGATCTTCATACTCAGCTCTTCAATTTTCTTCAGATTAGAAGCTTCGGATTTCTTTCTGCTTTCAACTTCGTCAACTGCATCCTGTAATTTCCAGAGCATTTCCTCACTATGCTTCTTTGACATGGAGAGCTGTTGTTTCAGTTCTTGCAGCTTGCTTTCATACTGCTCCTTGATAAATGCAATTCTCAATGACTCTTGTACAGCATACGTTTGTCCATCAGTTTCTTTCTTTTCCCGTGCCTGGTGAACCTCAGCATCAGCCCTATCTTTGAGTTCCTTCAAATGAGTGGCCAAGTTTTTAAATTCTTCAGTCTTCATTACTTGTTCTGAGAGCTTCTCAGTAAGCTCTTTACACCGCTTCTGCATCACAACGATTTCATCATTACATTGTTCTAGCAAAGTCAACTGAGAACTCTGTTCTTCTATCTTCCCTTCGAGTACCAGAAGTTTCACTTGCAGTTCCTCATTTACAAGTATTAGCCCATCAATCTCTTCTCCGGAAAGTATCGACAGACTCTTGAGCATTTCAACCTCAGAAGCATGCTTTCTCCTTTCCTCACATATGCTAGCATCCCAGTTTTGGTTTCTTTTTCTACATTCCTCAAGCTCTGCCTTAAGTTCATTATTAGCATCATGGAGTTTTCTATTTTGAGCAATGAAGTCTTCTAAGTTAGAGTTCAGGCAATCAAGACTTTCAGTATGCTTTCTTCTTTCCTCGCAAATGCTAGCTTCCCACATTTCAAATCTTAACTTATGTTCCTCGAGCTCAGCCATCAGAGCATTATTAGTCTCTTGAAGCTTCCTACTCTGAGCAACCGAGGCTTCCAAGTCAGATTTTAGGGACTCAATACAGTCATCATGCTTCCTTCTTTCTTCGCTAGTACTAGCATCCCACATTTCATTCCTCTTTCTGTATTCCTCAAGCTCAGCTTTCAGGCCATTATTAGTACCTTCAAGTACTCTATGCTGAGCAATGGAGGCTTCCAAATCAGATTTTAGGGACTCAAGACTTTCAAGACTTTCACAATGCTTGCTCCTTTCCTCACACATACCAGCATCCAGCATTGCAGTTGTATTCCTGTGTTCCTCAAGCTCAGCCTTCAGAATGCCATTAGAATCATGAAGCACTCTATTTTCAGCAATGCATGCTTCCAGATCAGATCTCAGGGACTCGATACTATCAGCATGTTCCCTCCTTTCCTCGCAAATAGTGGCTTCCCAAGATTCACTTCTTTGTCTGTGTTCTTCAATCTCAGCCTTCAGAACATTATGAGTATCATGGAGTAATCTGTTTTGAGCAATCGAAGCATCTAAATCAGATTTCAAGGACTCAAGACTTTCAGCATGCTTCCTCCTTTCCTCGCAAATACTAGCATCCAACATCTCGTTTCTCTTCCTGTGCTCCTCAAGCTCAGTCATCAGAACATTATTAACATCATGCAATTCTCTGTTTTGAGCAATTGAGGCTTCTAAATCAGATCTCAGGGACTCAAGACGTGTCGACAACATCTCATTTTTCTTCCTGTGCTCCTCGAGCTCAGTCGTCAGAACATTATTAACATCATGCATTTCTCTGTTTTGAGCAATTGAGGCTTCTAAATCAGATCTCAGGGACTCAAGACTTGTTGACAACTTCTTACTTTCTTCAACATGATGTGCCTCATTTGCAAGACAGCAACTGAGTCTCGATTCAAGGTCAAGATTCTTCTGCTGCAACATCTCAAGGTGCCTATCTGAGAACTGAAGCTGCTGGACAAAATCTTGAATTCCTGTCTCATAATGAACTCTAGTGAGAACTTTCTGAATATCTGCAGATATCAAGAATTCATGCATTTCAAATAACTGATTTTCCAATTCAGCAACAGAAGAAGATTCTTCACAGGGAACTTTTAGACATTCTTCACTACGCAAGAGAAGATCAGAAACCCTTGCATTCTCCAGCTCTAAATTTGATACCAATTGCCTCAGGTGGAGCAGTTCAACTCTCTGTTCGTCAAGACTAAGCAACTGGCAGTGCTTCTCATTCAATTCAGAGGTAAGACCAGATATACTCATCTCTAATTTTTCTATGTAGCTTCTCTGATTATGCAACTCAGTCTTCTGAGATTGCAAGTTTTCTCTCAATTCGGAAACCTCCAATTCCAGCTGAGAAGATGTTTCAGTTTTGCTCTGTAGAGATGCCAGCAAAGCATGATTTTCCTCGGTACATTCCGCTATAATCAACTTACTCTGTCCGAGTTCCTCACTTATGCTTTCTAAAGCCAGGAATTTCTGAGAAAGATCTTCATTCCTTGATATGAGCTGTTCCAGCTCAAGTTCCAAGCGGCAAAGATCAGCAAGTGCTTCTTTCTGTCCCTGTTCATGTCTTTCTTCTGCTTCTGAGCTCGAGCCAAGTCTGTTGGCAAGAGCCTCAACTTCTACTTGCAGCTTCTGCACCAATGAGTTTGACGTGCTTAGTTTATCTAGCATAACGCGTAAGTCATGCCCAAATTTCTCTTTCACAGAGAAAATATTAGATTCAGATGTGCTTAAGGAAGCTACTGCTAGATCTTTTTCCTTTTCTAAAGCTTTTCTCTCTTCCACAACTTGTAAATATTTATCATGTGCACTCTGCTGAATGTCCGCCAATTTTGACACAATATTGGTTAGGTGCCCGGATTCAGTGTCCTGATGGTCTGATTCTCTAAGCAGCAATTCCCCATCAAAGTTCTCCTCATGACACATTAACATACTATGCAATTTGTCTTGCAAATAGTGGACAATGTTCTGCAGATGATCCTTTGCAGATGCCACCTCCTCAATTTTCTGTTTAAGAGTTTGCAACTCTCCCTGCAGAGCAGCCTTTTCGCTTCTAAGTATCGCAGAATCCTTGACTTCCTTTCTCAGTTGATCTGCCAATTCAATTCTCTCCACATCACTGGTCTCAAATTTGTGTCTGTAACTTCTATATTCAGTCATCAAAGACTCCAACTCCTTAATTTTCTGTTCAAGGGAATGGTTTTCAGAGGTTATGGTCCGTAAATTTGATTCCAACATTTGATTCTGGATAGTCATTCCGTTGTACTTTAGAGAGAAAGCTTCCTTGCAATCACTTAGGGACCGAACCTCATTCATAGCGCTTTCCAGCTTACGTGTCAGTACATCTTTGGATTCTGTCACCAGCTCCAGCTGCCTTGTGAGTTCATCTACCCTTTTATTTGTTACTGTAATATCACTACTTGCTTCACGCAAAGTTTCTCGCAAAGTCTTGGAAAACACATCCAAAAAGATTATCTCAAAATTTGCATCACATACTTCCTCTTCAACCTTCTGGTATAACTCTTCCTGCAAATGCAAGGATCTTCTTAAGTCGTCTAGAAGGATATCTCCACGCACTTCTTGTTTTTTTTGCACTTTAGAAATATTCTGACGTTGCAAAAGCTTGTTTGCATGAACATCCCCTGGGTCCAGCTTCTGATTCTGCAAATGTTCAGTCACTCCTTGAAAGCTTTGTGGTGTGGAATCTTCGAATGCTTTCTTGATGAGATTCTCATTAGCTTCATACATGGATGAAACCTGCCCAGAGAGCAGCTCAAGATCCTTCTGCAATTGGTTGACCGCAATTGAATAATTTAACCGAGCCCTTTTGAGAGCAGCCTCTGCAGTGGCAGCTCTTCTCTCGAGCTCTTTATTAAGTAAATCTAACTCACGCTTCTCCTCTGTAAATCTTAGCAGCTGTTCATTCATATCTTGGCGCATTCTATCCATCTCCGCATTAGCTGTAGAAACAGCGTATATGCAAGCAGTATGCTCATTTCTAAGATTCTGCAGTTCTCCCAGCATATGCCTCTGATTTCCCTCAAGCTCTTGAACAAGAGCTTCGTAATAACATTCCATCTGGTCCATCTTACGAGTGAGGCTCTCCCTTTCAGCTTTTGACTCATCCAGCTCTCTTAGAAGTTCAACTATTCTGTCTTTCATTGGATCAGTAACATCAGCAGGACTGGGGTCATGAGACAGGCCCGATACACTAAGATGATGAAGCATGCTTTCAGGTTGATACAAGTCTGTACCGAACTCAACAGGGGAAACAAGTTTCTTGCTCTCATTTATACTTGAATCTCCTCCCTGCTTTAGGGCACCTCCTTCTGGGGCTGCAAAGCTGATTCTAGAAACGGCCTGTCCGGTTCCTTGCTTGAGATCCTGCAACATAACAAGCAAGGCCTCCAAGTCAGCTCCCAGAAATCTGAAGTCCCTGTCATTAAGTCCAAAGCACGTCTTGTTCTGAAGCTCTCTGATCTTATCCTCCATAAGAAGAAGTCCCCTAAAGCATCTTAGCTTTAGATCTTGATCCTGGTCCAATCCAACCATGTCTTTTCCAACATAAGGTGAGCTTAATTTATCAATCTTCAGCATCTCAACTTGAGCTTTGAAGTTTGAACATTCAGATTTCAGCACAGCCACCTCTCGTGCCAGATTTTCTCCAGAAGCCATCTCAGCAGCGAGCTGCTGCGCAAATTTCTGTGCTTCAGCGCCTAAATTGTCAGCATGACTTTGTAAAGAGCTTACCTCTGATTTCAGCTCGTGAAGAGATGACTCCGCTGCTTCCAGGCTTCCTCTAAGTCGATTATTTTCCTCATACGTAATTGCCAAGTCATTATCTGCAGAATAATCTGAACCCCAGCCATGAATCCAGTCACTGGTCCCAACATGCCTCTGATCTGAAGGGCCTGTTTTTCCTGGCCGAGGGCTTTGACTAAGGGAAAGCCCACCCAAATCACCAGACACGGTACTCTTGATGCTGTCTATTTCATGTGCACTTGATGTATCATGTTTCTCTGCATATAAAGATTCTGAGGTATTTGAAGAACCATCTAATCCAATGGGCGAATCCACATGCTCTTCATTCAGAACCATCTCTTCTTCATTTGACGGATGCTCTCTAGATTCATGTTTGAATCTGACACTTGCATAGTCCTGTCATCATAAAGGATCACCATACAAAACACTGATCAGGGAACATAACCTTAGAAACCAATCACAATAATCTGAGTAGAAGGCATGTAAAGAGGCTTTAGGAGAGAGAATGAATTCAGGATGCGTGGAAGCTAAATGTTTAGAACATCCCTACATTAGCACATTTTGCAAATAACTAACAAGAAAAACAACAAAAAATTTTCATTATTTTCCAGGAGGCTAAACATGGCCTAGGCCATGGTCCTATCTAAGAGGCTGCAGGTTAACAATGCACCTTTTTTGTGGTTCAAGGAACGTATAAAAGGAAAGGACCCCTATAAACAATGAGCTTTATGCGTATACAAAAGAATGTGCGCACAAATCTAGTGTAGAATAAAATTAAGACTTTTGTTATCTACATTCTACAGAATAAATTTTCAATACAACAAAAGCTTAGCAAATGACATGCTAAAGAAACATAACAAACAGGTCATGCCTCACAGTAGGCAAGACGATGCACAAAAAAAAAAAAAAATGACCTAGGGATCACAGATGTGTGTATTATGAACATACTAATCTAATTATTTCAGAGGTGACAAGGCACAGCATCGAGTCCCGATTTACAGCCTCCTATGTCTCATATTGTAGGGCTACAATTTTGTAAACGAGAATTTTGTGAATTTAATATACGACATTAAACTTGAAACAAGTTCGATGTCCATATATCAATCATGACATCAAGTGACACAACCCCGACTTGAAGAATCCTCAGACATGTGAACAAACATCACTGATTTTGTAGCCTATAGCCCATCCTTAAATAAATAACGATGGTTACATGAAATAATCACTAGGTTTTCGTTCTTTTTTTCAATTTTATTAGACTTGAAGGACTTGTCCATTGTTGACATGACCATATAATACTTTCAAAACCCATACAATCCTACTGGGCATCAGCTGTAATTTATACAAAACAATCAAATGAGAGTATGATTATTGGGAGATTCAACCATAGATGAACCACAAGGAGACCTGTCGATATAATGAAGCTCACCGTATGGTCACCAACAACATCTTCAGATGATGACAGTCTTCCACTAACAGATTCACTTCGACCATTTTGGTCAGAAGTAGTCACCAGGCCCCCCTCTCTGAGTTCCCTTTGCTGTTCAAACTCTCTGAAAATTATAAACCAGCACGAAATGGCATAAGGTGGTGGAAACCAATGAAATGCTCTAGAATTTTGTAGTGTTTAGTGAGTTACCTGAAACCAGTTTTAGAAGTAAGCAGTTGTATCGTAACCTGCATTACAACAAATGCACTTTCTTAGAGAGAACCATCATAAAGATCAAAAGGAGACAAAGAATTCGACCAAAAGAACATGAAGTTACCGAAGGCACTCAGCATCTAAAATCATAAAAAAACCATTCAGAACCAGCAATACTGGAGAGCTCATATATCTCCTGACAATCCTTACATGTAATATAGCTCCAGAGTCACATCCCCGAAGAGACAGCGCAACAGAAGAAGGCTTTAGAGCATCAGCATAATTAGAAAGATTGATCGTGGCTTCACCAAGGAGGCTAGACCTTGAAGAACCCTGAAGTCAAGAAATTTCAGTAAAAAAGCAAAGTTAGGCACAAGGAACGCAGGACTAGAGATGTTATATCAACAAATCACATTATCTGTAATCGGTGCATAAAATAGGTTCGGGATGGAGGAGCTTTGGGGATGAGTGATCTTGATGACTAGAAGGTAAAGAATTTATAACACAGATGGAAACTTTACCATTGCCACAACAAGTTTGTATGGCTTTTCATCGTATTGTTTGGTTCTAATGTCTTGAAGAAGCCTCGTAGTTTCGTAGATGGGATCTGCCCATTTGCAGGTGCCATTTCTCACATTAGCCTTTGTCGTCTTAGCTGTTGCCTTTCCAGAATCAGCTGGAATGAATGATATAAACAATTTGTCCCATCCAGTTTGAGGAATCTGGACACATATAACATGATTATTCATTTCAGTCATTGTAGAAGTTACCTTCAAACTATTCATTGTTGGCATTTATTAACTGTCACCTCTTGAATAATCGAGTATAAGACATATTGGTGTATAATAACACACAAATGCACTCGCGCGTGTGCACATGCATACGTGCGCACAGATACACACACACACACAACACACACAGATGATCATTAAGAAGGAAGCCATGAAGTTTAATTCAACATATGAACTAACAACTCAAAATTTACATTTTCTGGTGAAATTTATAAGGTGGTCAGAAAATAGAATCTTAAATAAAATCGAAAAACTAACAAAGGGATGCTAGCATTAGCGACTAAAGTTAGGTACTGTGAAGAAACATACATGTGTGGCATGAAATTGTAGCCTAAAGACCACTTTCGTTTTTGTCTTCTCAGGCTTCCACTTGGAGATCCTTGACATCACTGAATGATCAATCAATCATTGGCAACAAGATATTATGGTCCAGCTTTTGTCTCCTGCCTGTAAAACCAATGCAATTTGAATTGGTCATGTTATTCTTGAAACGAGTGAATGAGTTTTTCATGCAAGTACAGTAAACATGAAAACCATAAATCTAAGGACAAAGTTGATGATAAGCACTCGCTCAAAAGAAGCAACACCATATGTTTCCTTTTTTTACACATCAAAAGTAGAATCCAAAAAACCAGAGAAGGAAAAACGAGAATCGGGATCTTCATCGACAATTTCACTGGAAAGAGACTAAAGATTATTGGACCAACTTAGGCAAGCATTCAATCTACTTAAACAATATTGCCAACTCACAATTATTCAATTTTAGGGTTCCTATCTAATTGAAATCAACTTGTTGTCAACAGCTTTAAGTAAGAAATTGAAGGTGGGGCTAGTGTACTGCAGCTTCAGGTAGAAATCGAGAGATAGAGAGAGAGAGCCCCAACAGAGGAGTACTAAGGGCTCAACAAGATCTAAAGGTAAAAGTCTGCAGAGCCCATTGAGGTTGAAACACATCAAGCTGGCCAAACAATCAAAAGATTTCTCATAGGTAGTGACGAAAGTCCAAATGCAAGATAGTGAGCAGCCAGAAAAATTGGGACTTCCAGACAAAACAGATGTAAGGGGAGTGGGGTGGGTAAGAGGCTGATGTCATTTATTCACCATCTAGAACAGAGCTACGTAAGAAAATACTTGATAGGGGTGCAATGTGCTTCAGATTGGTCAAACTGTGACATAAACCGATTAAGGAGCTAAATTGTGACTGCATCATCAAGTTTGCACAATGGAATGCCCTTACATGCTTCATACAGTGAACTGCCTCACATGATTCTTAACATTTTGGACGCCCAAGCACCTTCTCTAGGAAGAGCCATTCCGTGAGTCACTCAATTGGGCAAACTAAGGGACCTTTATCACTACCCCTTCACGAGTCTAGGTGCTGCACATTATGTTGGAATATGGTAGTGTTTGCCAATTTACACTCGATTTACATAGACGTCCAATTCAGGCATGGAAAGGGGACAAAAGAAACCTAAAACAAATCCCGGTCTTTAAGACAAAGGCATTGAAGAACAGGCTGGAAACCAGCCTGATAAATCACAGCAGAATACTCCAAGGCGAGCACAAAAGCGAAGATCCTATTACTAAGCTGAAAAGCACTAAAGAAGAAAACCAAAGCAGAAAGAAAGAAGGCCGCCATGAGCATCAAGCTGCTGATTTAAACTCCAAAATGCAAGATGTTCAGGATAAGTTCTTCAATTCACAAAATCATATAAGACATCGCAACGGGGATATATATGAACACCCAATAACTAAGCGCAAAACAGCAAAAAGAACAGGCCAATGAACATCACCGACCGAGCTTACCGACTTACTAACAAACGAACTTGTGAGATTTCGAAATGCACACATTCAACCAAAAACCAAAAACGGTAAGATATTCCAATTTCGCAAAATGCATAAATTGGCAGCTCAGATCAAAGAGAAAGATGACATCATCTCACTCGAACAAGAAGAGAAGACTTCCACATTTGCCAAGATCGACGAATCTAGAAGCTCCAAGTCCAAAAAGATTCAAAACGAAAGGAAGAAAAAGAAGCTGAATCAGGCTCATACCTTGAATGGGGAGGCCAAGATCTTTACACCAAGCGCCGAAAAAGCATGGATTTATATTATAATCGCCCAATGCTCAAGCATAAGATTATCGGATCCGAATAGTATAGCCCGAAGCTCAGCTTTAACTTAGATTTTCCACCTCCGAAGACGACAAGCCAGACCCACTAATAAAAAAGGTTCGATAAACCAAGAGGTTCAAGAAAGGAATGCTCTTTTAACTCCGCAGCGCACTACAACCCAAGAGTCTGACACAGAGCAGAGAAGGGAAAAGCAAAGATAAATTTATAATGGGAAGACCTTCTGTTTCCAACCCAATGCAGCAAAGAAAAACGGAACCCAGATGAAAATGAACGAGGAGGGAGAAGATGAAATGGAGGTCGGAGGCTGTTTTCCTTTTTCCCTTTTCTTCCTAATCCCTCTGCAAAGAAATCCACGGGAACCCAGAAAGAGAAAAAGCGAAGTTTGAAAGATAAAAACCTGCAATAATTAGACGCTCAACTCTCACGCCTACGCAAAGAAGACGCCAAAAATGGGGAGAGGGAGGAGGGAAAAAGAAAGTCACCGGATTTGACAGCGGAATTGTCCGTGAGCTGGGCAGGGTGAACAGAGCATTCTAGTTGAACACTGTAAGAAGCCCAGATCGACCCAAAAAAAAATAATAAGATTAAATTAAATTCGGCCACTTTGTTTAACCAATGAGAATATATTAAAGGAAATTAATGTGGTTGTAAAAAGGAACAGAGGAAGGAAGAGGTAAAAAAGAAAGAAAAGAAAATGGGGGGTAGGTTGCTGGATCTGGAGCTGCTTAAGTTGAAAGAAAGAGCAAAGAAGGAATCTTTGAAACGAAGGGTTCTTCTTGGAAACAGGGGAGACAAGAGACAGAGACAGAGACGGAGAGATTTCAGGGGAAGGTGGTATAAGATTTCGTGTCTTGCGGGTAGAGTGAGCGAGCGAGCGAGCGAGCCCACATGACAACCCTCATTTACAGCAAAATTGCTAATGGCGGTTAGCTTTTTGGGCTAATGCAGTAGTAAGGTGGGATTTTGAGGTGAGACATCAGCTTTCGGAGCGCTTGAGGTTCTCTGATTATGTCTAGAAAATTAAATTAAAGCAGTAGGAGAGGGGAGGGGAGGGAGGGGGGAAAGGGACGTCCCGCCAAAGCCTTTGCTGCTTTGCTGCTTGCTGGCTGCTGCTACAACCTCAAAGCTTAGCTTAAACAGCAATAGCTTTTTGAGGTGGATTGATGATGGCGACGCGGACGGTCATTGGGTCCGGAGTTTGAAAATTTGGATTTTTTTTTTTAATCTTTTTGTCCTGCTTGCTTTAGTCCTAATTGAGGGAAGTGGAATGACGTTTCTGCCCCCCCTCCCCCTTGACTTTGACTACATTTATAGCTGGTGAGCTGGATGTAAATTTATTTCAAAGTGAGATTTGGATCTGTCATCAGTCATCGACTGCCTGTTCACCACCCCAGTGGAGATTAATAAATAGGGCAGAACTTGCACGTAATTAATGGACAAAATTGGGGATGGATGACATTATCGCTACTGACGATGAGGTCACATAGTACAACAGTTAATAATTATAAAGGGTCTGTCACGGTTAAAAGTCCTAAATTGATATTCATTGACATGTTGTACCTCAAATTAATTTTCATTTTACGAACTAGCACCCCATTATAAGAAAAAAAATTCAAAATGATATTGCCGTGATATATCTACTAGAAACTAATTTTCATTTTGTGAAATATTTCAAACCAATAACCTAGATATGAATCCATCATCCTTTAACATTTGCCCCAAATCTCACTATTGGTGAGATTAGTTCCCACACCTAAAACTAGGAACTGAATGGATTGGTCCCTAATTTAGGATTTTGAAATTTTCTTTTCTTTACTTTTCAAATTGGTTTGGTTTGATATGGACAGTTCGATTTGGCACTTGAAATCGTAAACTACTTAGAATCAACAGATTCAATCCGATTCTCATGCACACCCCCTACCCACCGATATGCATACAAACAATTGTAGCATATGTTAACAAGCATGCATTTTAACATGATACAAGATGAAATGCTAATAGAGGTATATTTTGGTTAGGTGAATCAATTTATGATTTTTAGGGAAGTGAAAAATAATTTGAAATAACCCACCCGTGGGCAGCCGCGTTGGCAAGAGCTTGGCGCCCTCATCCCGAGGCGCATGTTCGAATCGTGTGATTGTTATCACGATTTAAATGGGAGGCTCTAGCAGTGGGATACTAGGTCAATCTCTCCCGAGGTATTGACGTGACTACCGAGGCGTACGCTCAACGGTACCTCAGAGCGTAAGCTCAATGAAGGCCGCAAATCTTTGATCATAAAAAAAATAATAATAATGATAATAATAATAATAATAATAATAATAATAATAATAATAATAATAATAATAATAATAATAATAAATATGTTTGGATATACCAATTTATCATTTTTTTAAACGATAATGAATTTAAGATAAATAAGTTATGAAGATACCAATTTATAATTTTTAATGATATGAACCTTAAACCCATTTGTCAATATTCAAATACAAATTAATAATGTTTTGCTGACAATGTTGCAATCTTTGTTTTCTTTTTCGTTTCTTTTTTTTCTCGTCGAATGATTTTAACCTCGTATCGTTGGGGTTGACAAGTCGCCAAGTTGGACTCCATATTACTGCTAGGTGTATGTGATGTCAACATTTCAACGCAAATTTCGGCATATTGTTTGCATTATAGAGACAAAAAATTGGATATCATCTACATTTAGACAATGTGACCAATAACACATCGATTATTCTAAATGTGATTTATCCATTATTTCTGTCAGCCATGAAGATACCCTCAAACTCACAATAAATTCTATATATTTTGTGGATGATACCCACAATCTTCAAAATTTAGACGTTTTCATATCTATGCATGTGCAGTATTGCAAAAAATTAGAGCAAAAGACGGGGAGCTTTTGAAACTCGATGGAGCATCTATAATGGACATATCGGTATAATAGTGTAACAATAAACCGATACAACATTATGAGATGAAAGTGTAAAATTGATATATTGGATGGTAATGATTTCAGGGTAGTTCTTTCAAGCAAGAAAATCTCCAGTATTTGAAAGTAAAATTTTAATCTACATATAAGGGATCTCTTGGACCTGAGCAGGTCCTTAAACTGCTCCACCCTAAATCGGGCATCCCAAGGTGCCCAGCTAGTCTTCATTTAGAGGAGGTTTAGCTGGGATTATGGGATAAAGTCCCCATTGGGCTTCCTCGCCAACCCCTCCAAGGGAGAGGAGCCCACCTGGATTAAGTGAAGCGCTTTCTCACCAAAGCATCTTAGATACTTGGTTCAGGGAAATTTTAATCTACATATAAGGGATCTCTATCTTAATTTTTTTAAGTAATTACATCAATATAAATTGAAGTTTTCATTCATAGTTTTACAATAATGAAATTCAGATATTATTGATGAGGGATGACACATAATATAATTAAAAAATTTGTATCTGTCATATACTAAAAATTCTTTCTCGTGATGTGAAAGTGTTAGTGAGAAACATAGGAATCTACCAAGTCTCCTCACATGATGATTTTTTTTTTTTTGACAATTCCTCACATGATGATTGCACGAAAGAAGAAAAGTAAACAAAATGGAAAAGGCAAACCAGGAATCCATGAAAGAGTAATCGAGGGGGCACCAAGGGCACTCTTGTAATTGCCCACAGGCCACCTCCCTCGGCTATGCTCTCTTTTTCTTGTCTCCACTACTCTCTTTTTTTGTTGACGAAGCACGTTGGTGCACACGAACAAATCCGTGAAGCAGTAATTACATAAATAATTCACGAATTCTAATATAATATATAATATCATTCCTAAATTTTTGATATATTTAATATAATTTATAAACTTTATCCTATTGCGTAAATTATCCATAATTTTTTTTTATTTATTTTTATTTTTCTAATCAAACTCGTACAACCCAGAACTCCGGCGAAGTAAACTTAAGGAGACACTAGCGGATGACCCACCACTCTAACATCCCACGTAAAATACCAAATGCCTCCACTGGTTTCAAATCCCTCACCTTTGGGGAAAGATCAATGAAACTCGTATTCAGCAAAGCCATCACGGCCGATAGTTGAATTTAATTCCTGAACTTTTGGTATATGTTCGATCTAGTTCATGAATTATATGAAGATGTTTAATATTATCCATAAATTTAAATTAATGAAAAAATAGCATTGAATATTTTTATAAAATTTAAAGATTAAATTAATTTAAGAGCAATATCGAACAAATTAAAAAGTTAAGTCTCATAGTACCTATTAATGCAAAATTCAAAAATTATATTGAACAAATTAAAAATGCAGGAACGATATTACTAATTGAGTTCGAAATTCAGAACTCACTTGCCTCGTTTTTTCCACTCGTGAATTTGGACCACAAAACGGGTCGTGGGTTCGCCCCGAACGGTGGACCCGTTTGCACATGGGGTTTGGTTTAGTGGAGTCCCGGGCAAGATCACTTTCGGAACGGTGACCTGGCATCATCATTCGTCACAAGCTCGACAGCTGAGCGGCCGTCCTTTATCACGTGACGATCCCCCGCCACCCGTCACGTGCGCTCCACACGTGGGGGGAGGCAAGCGGTGGAAGTACGTGGCCTTTTCGCTTCGGGGAAAAAGCGTGTTCCCGCGGAAATATCGCATTTAATTAATACATAATAATATAATATTAATAAGAGAACCCAAAAAAATATATATAGAAAAAGGGAGGTGGGTCATCCCATTAGCAAAAGCTGATTTCGACATTGCACGAGATCTCCGGGGTCCTACTAATTTCTACAACACCCATTTTGTCCAAAAAGCCATATAAAAAGGGAATAACTCAAATTACATTATGGGATTAGTAAATTGCGACATTGCTTTTATATCATTGCTAGAGATCTTCCTTTATAAAAGTTCAATAACCTTGACATCATGGAATTGCCGGATTTCATGAGAACAATCATATTATAAAGCGAAAAGGACATTATGATTGATATTTAGGGAGTCCAGAGTATGGTATTGATAATTGACCACCTGTGTCAAATGGCTCGAAGCTATCGGCCCATGGTGCTGTGTTGCATCTATGTGGGCATGTATCATGCTACACATTTGTTGCGTGTATCGATTAAGGCATTTATTGATACGAGTTGAGTGACGTGCCATAAAATTGACGATTTTCAAAGAACTGATCAATTAAAATCACTTTTGTTAACTAGTTGGTGTATCAATAAGTGTCACATTTAATAAAGTCATCAATGGCACACAGTTGCCTCAATTTGGCAAGATGTCTTCAATTGTTTGTGCATGTATCATGTCACATGGTGCAATCGCATTTATGCTACTCAACACTAGATGAGGAGGGTCGAGAAACGATATCACATGTTTGATACAAAAGTATGAGTTTAACTTGACTCGTGGATGAGTTTTAAAGTTGGAGCTACTTTTAACAAGACATATGCAATGTTTAAGATTGTTAGGACATTTGACCAGAAATAAATCTTTCAACTTTGGCCAAAAGAAAAGGCAAAATCCTCTAGTTTACTACAGTATCAAATCGTTCTTCTACTTCTTCTTTTTCCCTTCTTTTTTTGCAATTTGATCGGTTCGAGAGTACACTTTCAAGAAATTAAAAAAAGAAAAGAAGAAACTTTAAAAACAAACCGTTTTTGGCAATCCAATTAGGTAGAGCTGTTCATTTTGCGAGCTGCTCCAATATAATTATGACTTGTGAGCTTTAGCATCCCTCTCATACAAAGTGGAAATTACTAGGCTAAAGGTTTAAGCTTGTTGATTAGGCCATAAGTATTAGAACAATATTTATGTAAACTAAACGCCAAACTCAATAACAATATGATCAAATCCTCTTGAGCACTTAACTCGAATTATCATTTCTAGACATATATATATCACACATAAACTATTTGTAGCTCAACCATTCACATGGGTATCTCATGATCATAGAAAAATAGATAGAGTTAATTTATTTCCTTTAAATTGAGAAATCTCATTCTTTGTGCAAATTAGGGAGAGAATGCAAATCGTTACGTTGATGATTAATATATTGTTGAGTGGAAATACATATTTTGCTCTACATAATCTCTAGAGCAATTCCAGGGATGAAATACTGCTTGCTATGCTTAAGTTTTGAACTTGCTAATTTCCATCTTAACAGTGACTAGGGGTGTCAAGAATACCCAATCAAACAGAATTGATCAAACTAAAATTTTCGGTCTCGATCATAATGACATACATACATATATAGGACACATAAACATTTAATAACACACTGAAGACAATCTCTCTACTTTGACAAGAGCCATAATAAGGCACCCAACTTCGAGCCTCCTGCACCGTTTTTGGATGAACTTTGTGAAGCAACCACAAGAAACAAACCTGAGAGATCTTCCCTTGATCATCAAGGTTGCTCTTCCATCTTCATCTCCTCCCTTGCTTCTTCTTCTCCTTGTGCTGCTTCCTCAGCAAATAAGCCTATGCTAGGTCAGGCCCCACCATGGACGTGATGGACAAGTCCTACGATACAAAACAAAGTGCAATTATTGCAGGGGGGGACGAGAATAATAATTTCAACAACTAATGAGTTGAGCAGATGAGGTGACTTATAGAGGTGGCATGTTCTTGGAGAGCTAGCAAAGCATAAAGCAATAGTTTCAGACCCTAATTTTGTCATCTATAGAGAGATTTGAAAGTGAGTGGGTAGAAGTTTGTAGCTCATCAACAATATCTTAATGTTATCTTTGCCAAGTCATTGTTTATGACAGCTTCAATGTGGACAAAAGTTGGTTATGAGTGAGGAATTTGCAGATACCTTTCAACTCTATTTGAATATGACTTAGGAAATATCATCCTCGTTCTTTCTCATTTGCCCATGTCCAATAAAACTTAAAGTGATGTGGGTACATGACAATTCATATTCTATGGGCCTTATTTACTTGTTTAAAAGATAGAACCATAAATAGAATTGAAAAATTTGAGACACTCCTATTAACATGGTCAAAACTTGTAACCACGTTATAAATTTATGGTCCGTTTGGTAATACTTCTATTTCGAGGAACAATTTCTTTTCAGAAATAACATTTGTTTATTTCTACTTATCGGAACAATTTCTCAATAAAAGAACGCGTTTTGTAACTACACAAAATTTTTATTCTCGAAAAGGAAAAAGAATAGAAATGCATTTGGTACGATTTACAAATTTTTTTATAATGTAGAATTTCTTTTAATTTTTTTCTTATTCTTCCTTACCGCCGCCGCTCATCACCAATGATCATCAATGACGCACCGTTTGACCGCTCGCCACCCACCATCGACAGTGGTGTCACTATGGCAGTTGGAGGCAGTGAGCGGCGGGGCGGTCGACGGTGGGCGACAGCACGGTGGTGGTCGGCGACGGTCGACGGTAGGTCGCAACAACGGGTAGCGAGTTGTAGCAATTGGCTAGCGGCGAGGCGGCAGAGGGGGTGGTGGCCGGCAAAGAAGAAGAAAAGAAAAAAAGAAAAGAGAAAATAACTTATTTTTAAAAATTATTCCTAGGAATAAGAAATTACTTTTTTCTAGTTCTTATTTTTGTTCCAAATCTATTTTCCGACCACTCTTCCATTTCGGGAATAGAAAAATTAGTTGACATTACTAAATGGATTTTTTTTTTCGGAGAACAAAATAATAGAAATTGAGAGAAACAAAAACGTTACTAAATATGGCCTTAGTGTTATGGCCAAAGTAATGAGCCCAAGAAAAATGATGTAATTCAAAAGCTCAGGAGCGTCCAAAGAACTCAAGTTTGTGCATTATTGGGGGAGGGGTATGCAACCCAATTTGAAGGAAGTACATTTCGTCTTTGGTTTTGATTTGCATCACAGGGAGTAATGAGCCCACCTAAGGTGAGCGAAAAGTCTTATTCTGGCCCGAGCCTCATCGATGAGCTCATTGACATCCCAACTAATTTGATATGAGGTCAACACTCCTTGTATCAGATCGGAGTGATACAATTGCAGTTCCAAACTCTCCTCAAATGGCAATTGAAGGAAATTTGGGGTTCAAGAAGAGCCAAAGCTTCAGCTTGAGTTGGAGAAGACGCCCTCACATTCCTTGCAAATCCATCGACCAAGAGACTTGAGTAATCATAAACAACATTGGCTACAACAGCTTCGTTCGTTCTTTTAAGGTAAGATCCATCTATTTTAATCTTTAACGTGCCCTGTTTTGGTGGCTCCTGTTCCAAGAGGATTTGATCTGATTTCTCCCTTTTCTGCCGTTGATGCCCATCTAATGCTGTTTTCGTAAAATCATCTTGCTGATTCTAGCAGTTGGTTTGCTTCCGCGTTTCAAAGGACGAGCGACATTGTTATTGCACGACTTCTGGATCTACCGAGAGAAGTTCAAATGACACCGAGGTATAATTAAATCTACACGACCATTCCTCTATGCTTTGCCCGTTTAGGCTCAAAAGGCTTGTGCATCATCAATCGTCTTCCAATAAATACATGCGTACATTTCTATTATTTATGATCTCTTTTGATGTTTATGATGTGCATTTCTAAGTGCACTGTACTTGTATTCATCTAACTTTTTCTACCAGAGTAATCATATAACACTAAGGTAAAAAGAACCACTAGCGGATTTATCTACAATAGATATGTTAATCGAGAGAATTTCTTTTTTTTTCAGTGATATAAAAATCACAACCCATTATCTGATTCTGGTCTGGTAGTGATAATTTACACGTTTGCTTATTATTTGACTATACAATTTTGACTTTATACTGTGAAAATCAATTATAATCGTTCCATAGTAGAGTTATTACCAAATAACTTTATTTTATCTTCATTGTAAAAGTGCCAAAACTTCAATAGTTATTCAGCTAATCGTGTTTGGATGGATGAGAATCACTTCCTACATCGGTGGCCGGCATGGCCCGGCCTGATAGAGGAAGAAAGGCTGCCGAAAGCACTTAGGAGCAATTGTTGCTCGTATCTCACAAACCATTATTTAAAGTGGGTCCAACATGAGGTATCTTTCATGTGAACAAGGCTAAAGTGATAAATACGAGGAATATGAATCTCGAATGAAAGCAAATTTTCTTTTTTAGGCGTGTATTATCCGGACTCCTTCATCCATTGGCCAATATCGATCTCATTTCTCTCGACTATTTGTTCGTGCTCCCGCTTGAACTCCAGAGTGAAATATAGACTCGATCTACCATGGACGTCACGATACGTGCGAATATCCCAAAATTCATCAAAACTGAATGGTCCAAATCACTTAGCTCATCATAGATTAATTAAACCTTTCAAGCGAATCTGAAGCGAATCAAAGCAAGTTTCTTCAAGTTCGAACTGTACAATCAATTCAAGAAACCCACGGGTAGAATTACAATATCAATATTCAACACAATACCCTGAAAAAAAAAGGGTAAATCCTCGTGAACTCACGAGACAAGATTCAGCAATAGACATTTGCACAAACAATAAGGAAAGAAAAAACAAGAAATCCCAGCTGAAGCTAAAAACCCTTCATGTCGGGGAGCTACTCCGAGGGAACAACACGGGACGCTTCTGCAGAGGAAGGATGGACATGGGCCTTTCCGAACACCCGAGACAAAGAGAAACGTCCTCTCCCTCCTCCTCTTGCCCTCCTCTCCTCCTTCTTGCGATCGCCCGCGACTGCGCCTGCGTCCTCAGCCATCTTTTCCTTCTTCATCTTCTCCTTGTGAAGCTTCCGCATCACGTACACCTCCGCGAGGCTCGCGCCCGCCTGATAAACCCCTGCGCCCGACATTCCTTTCGCCTTCCTTCCGAACCCGAAAAGCTTGGATTCCTTGGCGGTCGTGATGAGCGATGGAGGGGATGCTGCAAATTGTGCAGGGGATGCGGATGTGGGCGTCGTATATATAGAGAGATGGGGGCGGTGTTGCGTTGGGGGAGCGAGAAGGCGACTCTGACTTTGCCTCTTGCGGGCGCCTTTGCGTGTTCTGCACATTTTCCTCCGCGCTTCGCCTCCAAACTTCGTGAGCAAGGCGTAAGGCATGCGCTCGCCCGAGAGCGACCCCACCCGCCCGGGGAATTCGAACGGAAGCGCGACGCCATTGGCGGGGTGGGAGAGGAGAGATGACGCCAGCCAGGAGGTGGCGTTCCGCCCCGGGTTTGGGGGCTTAAACTAGGTGGGAGCGGGGCCGGCCTGATTGGTATCCGGTTCACCCGTCTTTGGTGGAAGATCGTTTTAAATTCATTTCAACTCCGTATGTGACAGAGCTTTAATTTTTGTATATATATATAAATTGTACATTAAATATGTATCGCTAAATTTGTATTACATGAAAGTGTTTTCACAATATAATTTTCTAGAAAAAATTAAAAACAAACTTTCCTAGATTTGGTTCAATGAATTAGGTCGGGTATTGATTGAAAAATTTGTATTATGATAAGTGGGTTATGACTTGACCCAAATCCGACCTATCCCACTTGTTTGACAGATCCAGATGAATATGTCATGATTATAGAAAATTAAATCAAGTTATTTTATCTCTTATATATTGAGAAATTGTGCAAACTAGGGAGAGAATAGAAAATTGTTACTAATATAACGTTGAGTGGAAAGGCATATTTTGCTCTAACCACAATCTTAGGAGCAATTCCCAGGATGAAATACTATTTCTTATGCTTAAGTTTGAACCCACTAATTTCCATCTCGACCATGACTAGGGATTGTCAATAATACCTAGATTGACCCAACCCGAACAGAACCCACCCAGACTGAATTTTTCGTGTCTTGACCATGTTGACATATAATATATACATAGCAAACATAAACATTTTGACATCGAACGAGATATTGAAGATGATCTCTCTACCCTAATGGAAGCCATAACAAGGTGCTCAACTTCGAGCCTTCAGCACCGTTTTTAGGTGAACTTTGTGAAGCCACCACAAGAAACAACCCTGAGAGATCTTCTCTTGATCATCAAAGGTGGCTCTTCCATCTTCATCTCCTCCTTGTTTCTTCTTCTTCTTCATCTTCTCCTCGTGCTGCTTCCTCAGCAAATAAGCTTCTGCTAGCTCAGGCCCTGCCATGGACGTGATGGACACGTCCTACGATACAAAGCGAAGCGCAATTATTGCGAGGTAGGACGAGAATAATAATTTCATGGACTAATGAGCTGAGCTAATGAGGTGATTAATAGAGGTGGCATGTTCTTGGAGAGCAAGCAAAGCATAAAGCATCGATTTCAAAACCTAATTTTTAATCTATGGACAGACTTGAAAGTGAGTGGGTAGAAGTTTATAATCCATCAATAATATTTTTTGTGTTATCTTTGACAAGTCAGTGTTTATGGCAGCTTCAATGTGGACAAAAGTTGGTAATGAGTGAGGATTTTGTAGATACCTTTCAACTCTATTTGAATGTTACCTAATAAATACCATCCTTGTTCTTTCTCATGTGCCCATGTCCGATAAAACTTAAGCGATGTCTAGGAAGCACCGATATTTCCAGAAGCCTTTGTGTCATGTTGTATACTTTGACATGTGTCCACTACTTTCCAACATTCGGTTAACACATGTTGAAAAATCTGACACATAATCAACTTTCTTAATACTTTTTGACACTTGAGTCAAATTTCAACAATTGAGTTTCTGACATGTGATTTCAACGTGTGAGGTCAATTTTAAAAATTTTCATAAATGAGGGATCGAAATGTATATGTATAAAATAAAAAAAATAATAATAAAAATAATAAATGGGAAAAGAAGAAAAATCAAATCTTCTATTCTCTTCTTATCCTCACTTTCCATGACACACATTCACCACCATCAAGCTTTTTTTTTTCTCTTTTCTTTCAACACGTTTGACATGTGGGTCCAAAATGTGAATTATTTTTTCTCCAAGTTTAATGGATTATTAAAATAGAGTTGAATTTTCCAATGAATGATATTAATAAATGGTGGATTAATGTTTTTAGTGTAACTCATTTTAGTTTTTTTTTTTTTGTGAATTTGAATTAAATTAATTTGATTGAAGTAATCATAAAAATGATAATTTATTATATATACACATTTAATATATAATATGTCTCAACGTGTCAAAATTCTTTATTTTTTTAGAAACGATATATCAACATGTCACGTCGTGTCATGTCATATCGTGTTGTAAGTTCGTATCGATGCCACTTAGATGCAGGTACATGACAATTTATATTCTATGGGCCTTAGTTTACTTGCTTGAAAGATAGAACTATAAGTAAAATTGAAAAATTTGAGACACTCCTATTAACATGGTCCAAACTTGTAACCACATTATAAATTTAGTGTTATGGCCCAAGTAATGAGCCCAAGTAAAATGATGCAATTCTAAAGGTCAGGAGTGTCCAAAAAGCTTAAGTTTGTGCATTAGTCGCAGGGGAGGGGGGCTTATGCAACCCAATTTGAAGGAAGTACATTTCGTCTTTGGGTTTTGATGACTTGATCTGTCACTTGATTTGCATCACGGGAGTAATGAGCCAATCTAAGGTGAGTGAAAAGTCTTATTCTGGCGTGAGCCTCATTGATGAGCACATTGACATCGTAACTAATTCAATATGTGATCAACACTCCTTGTATCAGATCGGAGTGATACAACTACAGTTCCAAACTCTCCTCAAATGGCAATTGAAGGAAATTTGGGGTTCAAGAAGAGCCAAAGCTTCAGCTTGGGTTGTAGAAGACGCCATCACATTCCTTGCAAATCCACTGACTAAAAGACTTGACTAATCTTAAACGACATAGGCTACAACAGCTTCGTTCGTTCTTTCAAGGCAAGATGCATCTATGTTAACCTTCAACGCGCCCTGTTTTGGTGGCTCCAGTTCCAAGAGGAATTGATCTGATTTTCCCCTCCTTGTTTTGCCATTGATGCCCATCGAAAGTTGCTTTCGTAAAATCATCTTGCTGATTCTAGCAGTTGGTTTGCTTCGGGGTTTCAAAGGTTGAGCGACATTGTTGTTCACGACCTCCAAATCTACCATAGAACTATGAAGAGAAGTTCAAATGACACTGAGCTATGATTAAAATTTACATGACCATTCTCCTTTACTTTGCATACTTTGCCGGTTTTGGCTCAAAAGACTTGTGCATCATCAGTCATCTCTGGTTCTTTGTTCATGTTTCCCTCATTGTATTTTACTGATAAATCACGCATACGTATCCATTATTTATGATCTCTTCCAATGAATATGATGTGCATTTCTAAGTGTATTGTACTCGTATTCATCTAAATTTTTCTGCAAGAGTAATAATATAACACTACAGCAAAAGAACCACTAGCAGATTTATCTGCAATAGATATGTTTATTGAGATAAGAATAAATCATGACCCATCGTCTGATTCTGGTCAATAGTGATAATTTATATGTTTGCTTATCATTTGACTATACAATTTTGACTTTATATGATGAAAACCAATTACAAGCGTTCCATAATAGAGTTCTTACCGAATAACTTTATTTTATTTTCAGCATAAAAAGTGCCTAAATCTCAATAGTTATTCAGCTAATTGTGTTTGGATGGATGGGAATCGCTTCTTGTTTCGATGCATAGGTGGTTGGCAGTGCACAGCCCAACCTGATAGAGGAAGAAAGGCTACCAAAAGCACTTAGGAGTAATTACTGCTTGCATCCCCGATTCTCACAAACCGCTATATAAAGTGGGTCCCACGTGAGGCCCCTCTTTCAAGTGAACAGGGCTAGAATGATGCAGATTCGAGATAAAGGTTCTCAAGTTTCAGACGCAAAGGATATGACTTTTGAATGAAAGCGAATTTTCTTTTCAGTCACGTATTATCCGGACTCCTTCGTCCATTAGCCAACATCAATCTCATTTCTATCGCCTATTTCTTTGTACTCCAACTTGAACTCCAAATTGAAACATAGACTCGATCTGCTATGGACCTTGCGATATGTGCTAATCTCCCAAGAGTCATCAAAATTGAATGACCCAAATTGCTTAGTTCATCATAATGGATAAAACCTACGAATCTTGAGCAAGTTTGAAGCGAATTGAAGCAAATTCCTTCAAGTTCGAACTGTTCATTCAATTCAAGAAACCACCAGTAGAAGTACAATATCAATATTCAAGGCAATATCCCCCCAAAAAAGGGTAGAATCCTCCCAGACTCACGAGACAAGATTCAAGATTCAGCTATAGACATTTGTACAAGCAGAAAGAAAAGAAAAGAAAATCCCGGCAGAAGCTAAAAACCATTCATGGCAGGGAGCTACTTCGAGGGAGCAACGTGCGGCCCTTCTGCAGAAGAAGGATGGACAAGGGCCTTCCCGAACACCCGAGACAAAGAGAAACGTCCTCTCCCTCCGCCGCTCGCCGTCCTCTCTTTCATCTCGCGATCACCCGCATCCTCAGCCATCTTTTCCTTCTCCATCTTCTCCTTGTAAAGCTTCCGCATCATGTACACCTCCGCGAGGCTCACGCCCGGCTGATAAACCCCCGCGCTCGCCATTCCTTTCCCTTCCTTCTGAACCCGAAAGGCTTGGATTTCTGCGGATCTTGATGAGCGATGGAGGGGATGTGTGCAAGAATTGTGCAGGGCATGGGGATGCGGGGGTGGCATATATAGAGATAAGAGTGAGAGAGAGATGGGGGAGCTAGGGAAGGTGACTCCGACTTTGCCTCTTGCCGGTTCTGCGCATTTTCCGCCGCGCTTCGCTTGCGAACTTGCTGAGCAAGGTATAAGGAAAGCGCCCGCCGGAAAGCGACCACCACCAAGGGGGATTCGAATGGGTGCGCGATGCGATTGGCGGGCCGGGAGAGGAGGGATGACGTCAGCGAGGAGGCGGCGCTCCACCCGTGTAAACAGATGGGCGGTCAGTATCCAGGTCGCTCGTCTCTCGTCTCTCAACAAAAGTCATTTTAAATTCATCTTGGCTCTATTTATGATTGAATTAGTCTATTAAAAATTTTCTCCTATATTTATATCCTTGTCGATCAATCTCTAAGTATTAGAACTATATTTATGAAAAATAAACACTAAACTCTATGATGAGTATAAACCTATCATATTGGGTCTAAAATCCATATATAACCCATTTACAAAAATAAATTAATCATATATGGGTCACCTCTACTTCAATTTTGAACATTAAATAAGTTTCAAATTTAAAAGTTAAAATAAATGGGTCTAAATAAATTGAGTTTATAACTCATTTCCAAGTGACTAGGCGCTTACACACACTCACTCACACACTCTTTCTCTCTTCTCTCTCCTCCCCTCTCCCCCCCTCCCCTCCCCCTCCCTCTTCAACATTATAAAAATATTTTAAAAATTTGAAATTATAATTATTTTTCTTTTTTTTTTCTTTTTTATTTTTCTTCTTCTTCTTCCATCTTCCTTGGTCGGTGGCCAGGCCACAGGTGATGGTCACGGCAAAGCTTGACATCGCTGATTGGCCAAGGTTGAGGAGTGCCGATGTCTAGTGCTGGCAAGGCTCGAGCTCGCCTACGTTTGGCATTGATGAGGCTCAAGTCTCATTGATTTGATGAGACTCAAGCTTGTCGGCCTCAAGCGAGCAAGGCTCAACTTGCATGGAATCGGGTGAGCTTGAGCCTCATCGGCTTGTGGCGAGGCTCGGGTTCACTTGTGGCTGATTGCTGGCCATTGTTGTGGCTACAGATTGATCGAAGAAAGAAAATGAAAAATAAAAAATAATTAAAAATTTTATTTTAAAAAATATTAAAAAGAATGTACGAAAAGAAAATCAAATCAAATTTTTCATACCAAACAACAAAAACATTTTCTAATTTATTTTCAAATTAAGGCAAATACCATAAAATGTTATTATTTTCCTTGAAAATGACTTTTTGGAAAACATTTTCCACAAAACAAATGAAACTTCAATTTTCTTAAAATTTTTTTTAAAAAAAAATATAAAAATTGGACACTAGATTTGTATTGCATGAGATTGTTTTACCAATACAATTTTTAAAAAAAATCATAAGAAATAAACTTTCTTAGATTTGGTTAAATGGGTCGGCTCAGGTATGGGTTAAAAAATTTATATTATGATAAATGAGTCATAATAGGTCAAAAGACTCAATTTGGGTTGGATTCAAACCCAACCAGATCTACCCATTTGAGAAGTCTAAATGAGTATGTCATAATTATAGAAAAATGAATCCAGTTAATTTATCTTCTATAAATTGAGAAATTGTGCAAACTAGGAGAGAATGCAAAATTGTAACTATTAATTATTAATATAATGTCTGAGTGGAAAGACATATTTTGCTCTGGCTCAAAACTTTAGAGCAATTCCCTGGATGAAATACTATTTGCTATGCTTAAGTTTGAACCTTTAATATCCATCTTGACCATAACTAGGGGTCATCAATAATACCTAGATCAACTCAAACGGAGCCCATCGGAATTGAAATTTTTGGGTCTTGACCATGATCACATGTAATACATACATAGCAGATATAAACTTTTTGACATCAAACAAAATATTGAAGATAATCTCTCTACCCTAGTAGAAGCCATAACAAGGCACTCAACTTCGAGCCTCCGGCACTGATTTTGATTTTGTGAAGCAACCATGAGAAACAACCCTGAGAGATCTTCTCTTGATCATCAATGGTTGCTCTTTCATTTTCATCTCCTCCTTGTGTTGCTTCCTCAGCAAATAAGCTTCTGCTAGCTCAGGCCCTGCCATGGAAGTGATGGACATGTCCCATGATACAAAACGAAGCGCAATTATTGTGAGGCAGGACGAGAGCAATAATTTCAAGAACTAATGAGTTTTGCAGATGAGGCAATTTCTAGAGTTGTCATGTTTTTGGAGAGCAAGCAAAGCATGAAGCATCAGTTTCAACCCTAATTTGTCATGTATGGAAGGATTTTAAAGTGATTAAGTACAAGTCTATAGCTCATTCACAATACCTTTATGTTATCTTTGTAAAGTCACTGTTTATGGCAGCTTCAATATTGACAAAAGGTCGTAATGAGCGAGGATTTTGCAGATCCCTTTCGACCCTTTTTGAATACGACTTGGGAAATATCATCCCTTTTTTTTTATTTGCCCATGTCCATGAAACATAAGCGATGCGGGTACATGACAATTCATATTCTACGAGCCTTATTTTACTTGCTTTAAAGGCAGAACTATAAGTAGGATTGAAAATTTTGAGACAGTCTAAAACTGTAACCACAACAAAAATTTACTGTTATGGCCCAAGTAATGGGTCCAAGTAACATGATGTAATTCAAAAGCCCAAGCGTGTCCAAAGACCTTACGTTTGTGCATACCTCATAGATGCTTAAGCTAAGATAAGTGAAAAGTCTTATTTTGCCCCGAGCTTCATTGATGAGCACAACAACGTCCCTAGTATTTTAATTGCGCTCAACACTCCTGGGATCAGATCAGGGTGATCTGACTGCGGTTCCAAACTCTCCTCAGGTTACAATTGAAGGAAATTTGGGGTTTCAAGAAGAGCCAAAGCTTCAGCTTGAGTTGCAGAAGACGCGCTCACTTTCCTTGCGAATCCATCAACCAGCAG
Source organism: Eucalyptus decipiens (assembly GCA_014182575.1). Taxonomy (NCBI): domain Eukaryota; kingdom Viridiplantae; phylum Streptophyta; class Magnoliopsida; order Myrtales; family Myrtaceae; genus Eucalyptus; species Eucalyptus decipiens. Next base: position 7,130,711 of record CM024614.1, read on the forward strand.
ACCTGAGTTATCTTAAACACTGCAGGTTACAACAGTAGCTTCGTTCATTCCAGTTTCGAGAGGAGTCGATATGATGCTTCCCCCCTTGTTATGCCATTGATGCCGATGGAAAGATGTTTCGTAAAATCATCTTGCTGATTCTAGCAACTAGTTAGGGATACGTGTAAGAAAAGTCATAAATTTATTGCATTTGTATTAATTTAGTCTTAAATTTTTTTAATGGTGCTAATTAAATTTTAAACATTTTGACTTAGTGCTAATTTAGCAATAAACCTTTTGATCTCCAATTCAGTAAGTCCAGTTAATTTTGGCCGAATATTGCTGACATAAATGCTTACCTGCTTACATTGCACTGATGATGTTGACGTTGATAATTTTTAATAATATTTTTATTAATTTTTTATTATTTACTTATTTTTTATTTTTTTTTCTCTCCTTTCTTCTTTCTTTTGTTGGTGACCAACGACAAGTGATTGGCTGGCCATCGGCCATGGTGAGGGTCGACCTCTCCAGATCTTGCCTTGGCGAGGCCGACCCTCGCATAGGCTAAGATGGCCTCGTTGGGTGTAGCCTGGGCAAGGGCGACACCTAGTGAGGTCACCTTGGCCCGGGTGAGGTGAGCTCCAGCAAGGGCTCCCCTCGCCAAATCTAGCGAGACCAGCCAGTCTGCCAAGCCATGGACAATAGCCAATTATCAGCAAAAGGAAGAAGAAATGAGGAAAAATAAAAAGAAGAAGAAAGGACATAATAAAAAATAATAAAAAGAAAATATTATTAAAAATTATCTACATCAATGCCGGTGATATTATGTAACTCCGCTAGCATCAACATTAGCAATATCATGTAAAATGAGCCAAAGAGACTGAATTGACATTAAGTTAAAATGTTTAAGATTAAATTGTCACTATTAAAATATTTATTTCTAAATGGTACTAATATAATAAATAAGGTACTAATATAATAGGTTTAGGGTTTTTTTGACACTTTTCTAGCTAGTTTGCATCGGGGTTTCAAAGCTCAAATGACATAGTTGTTATGCAACTTCAAGATCTACCGTAGAACTATGGAGAGAAGTCTAAACGGCACCGAGGTATGATTTAAATTACACAATCATTCATCTATGCTCTGCCAAACTGAAAGACTTGTGCATCATCAGTCATCTCTCATTCTTTGTTTTCTTTTCCCGTTGTATTTTTCTAATAAATTCATGCGTACATATCCATTAGCTATGATCTCTTCAGACATACGATGTGCTTCTAAGTGCACTCTACTCATATTCATCTAACTTTATTTGCAAGAATAATCATACAACATTAACGTAAAAGAAGCACTAGTGGATTTATCTACAATAGATATGTTCATCGAGATAAAAATTTCTTCGATGATACAAAAATCTTGACCCATCAATCGTTCCATGATAGAATTATTATCGAATAACTCCATTTTATTTTTATCGTAAAAGTGCCTTAGGCTATGTTCGTTTCGCGGAAAATGTGGCATTTCTAAAAAATATTTTTCAGGAAGTCATTTTTCAGAAAAAATGTAATTATTTTTCGGTGTTTGGATGAAATCTGAAAATGAAGTGGAAAATATTTTTCGCTATTCAGTAAGGAAAATATTTTCCTTCATGTACTCTTTTTCATTTATTTTATTTTTAAAATGGATTTTTCATATTTTTAAAAAATATTTTTAATTTTTAAAATATTTTATTAATTTTTCATTTTTATTTTTCTTTGTTTTCCATCTCCTTTTTCTTGGCTAGTCTCCAGCCATGGCGATGGCCTGCGATTGGTGAGTGCGAGCATCGAGCTCAAGGCTCGCCATATTGACGAACGCGAGTTTGAGATCAACGAGCTCGAGGTTCGTCTGGTGACGGTTGACGACTAGCCAAGAAAGAAGATGATGAGAAATAAAGAAAATAAAAAGAAAAAAAAGAAAGGAAAAAGAAAATAAATAGAAAACAAAAGGAAATTAAAAATAATTATAATTAAAAAGAAAAAGAAAATTAAAAAATGATTAGAATTAAAAAGAAAAGAAGAAGAAGAAAGGGGAGGAGGAAGTGATGATTTATAGAGGTGTGAGATAAGAGAGATCAAGTGAGGATTTAGAAGACTTTTAAAACATTTTTCTTAAGAAAATTCATTTTTCGTGAAATGAATATCGAAAAATTCGGAAAACACATTTTAGAAATTATTCTCCGTGAAACGGACAGATCCTCAGTCTCAATGGTTATCCAGCTAATTGTGTTTGGACGGACGGTAATTGCTTCCTTTTCCGACACAAAGGTGGTTGACGTGGCCCAACCGATAGGCGAAGAAAGGCTGTTGCAGAAACATGGGAGAAAATATTAGGTGCGCCGGGCGCTCCACGTCCACCGTGCGCCCGCCCAATCGGGATGCGACACGTGTAGCCACGTGGAGCCGGGTCCCACTTTTATTTTTAGTCGAATTTTGGCCGCGTCCTTCTCTCTCTTCATTAATGGCCGCGTCCTTCTCCCGCCCTTCGCATTTGAAGTGCCCTTTCTCTTCTCCCGCACGAAGTCTCTCTCTCACAAAAATCTTTCTCCGCCTCCTTCGACACCGACGATGAGCACCGGCCGAGCGCCCTCCTCGTCCAGCGGTACTCGAACTCCGCCGCCGCCACCGCCGCCTCCTCGCCGCCCTCGCAGCTCTCGCTGGCCTCCAAGGTCCGGAGCGGCCGAGCCGCGGAAGTCGTTGTCGACCTCCGCCTCCTTCGACGCCAACGACCAGCACCGGCCGAACGCCCCCTCATCCGGCGGTACTCGATCTCGGCCGCCGCCGCCGCCGCCGCCTCCTCGCCGCCCTCGCAGCTCTCGTTGGCCTCCAAGGTCCAGAGCGGCTTCGAGCCGCGGAAGTCGTCGTCGACCTCTCGCCTCCTTCGACGCCGACGACCAGACCGGCCGAGGGCCCCTCGTCCGGCGGTACTCGATCTCGGCCGCCGCCGCCGCCTCCTCGCCGCCCTCGCAGCTCCCGCTGGCCTCCAAGGTCCGGGCGGCTTCGAGTAGCGGAAGTCGTCGTCGACCTCCGCCTCCTTCGACGCCGACGACCAGCACCGCCGAGCGCCCCCTCATCCGGCGGTACTCGATCTCCGCCGCCGCCGCCGCCTCCTCGCCGCCCTCGCAGGCTCCCGGGCCTCCAAGGTCCGGCGGCTTTGAGCCGTGGAAGTCGTCGTCGACCTCCGCCTCCTTCGACGCCGACGACCAGCACCAGCCGAGCGCCCCCTCGTCCGGCGGTACTCGATCTCCGCCGCCGCCGCCTCCCTCGCAGCTCCCGCTGGCCTCCAAGGTCCAAATGGCTCACGGACAATTCCGAGGCTTTTCCGAAACTCTTCGATCGTCTCCCGCGCTCCGTTTTGGCTCCCGATTAAGTTGGGGGATTTGCACGTTTCCAATTTTTGCTTCTTGCTTCGTTCGATTCCTTCTCTCGTTGCCGAACTCCGAGAAGAGCGATTTCCGGATGCGGCTTGCGAGGCGGGATTACTTGGAGCGAGAGCGAAGTGCGGGAGTATTCCAACGTGAAGCTCGATCGAGTCACGCGCTACCTCGGCGTTCTCGCAGACAAGATGCGGAAACTAGGTGAGGCGGTGCAGCGTCTGTTGTGCCTCGACGCACGTTTCCTTTCTCATTTCGGTTTACCAAATAACAATCTCGCTCCTTCGCCTCGGCCTCTAATGCAAAATAAGTACATCTCGAGATTTCTCTTATATAAATTGCTTTGGATTCTCATTAGATCTTATCCAAAACTGCAAGCGATTTGGTAATGGAAATGGTTGATCAATTCATTTGATGTTATCATCCTTCATTTGTTTTTCCTTATCAGCATCGACCAATTCACTATACCTTACTTGCGTTGATTCATGAACATTGGTATTTTTTCTTTTCTCTTTGGTGGTGATGGGTTTGGTACAAAATGCTCTTCGGGGGCTGCTGGGAGGGGGGAGCATGTCCGCTTATGAGTTTTTTGCCACCATTGTTACTGCAAATGAAAGCAAACCACGCATGATGCTCTGTTCTAAAAGGGATGCTATTTAATTTGCTTCATGTTCTTGTTTAAAGGTTTGAAGGGATCACGACTCTAAGCCAAGGGCAAGCGGCATTGCGACATTTTGCTCCTGCATTGGCCTTGCTAGTGTTGGCCTGATTCCTACAATAACTATTCTGGACATTTGTAAAAACTGGTTTTGGATCACTGCATTGAGGCCCTTAGCGTAATTGAAGATTGTTTTCCATTGAAGAGTTCGAGTTCTAGTTTTCCTCATCTTGGAAGAGCGGAAGTCATGTGTGAATAGGCTAAACCCTTGATATGGAGGTGAGCAATGAGGAAGGAGCTAATTAAGGTAAAGATGATAGTGGCGGAAGACTAGACGCTATCGGAGATCGTTGTTCAGGGGATTGATAAGCAAGTTGAGCAGATGAGGAAGGAGTTTCAGCTCAGTGAGAAGGGCATGGTTTATTTAAAAGGCATATTCAAGAGATGACCAACACGCTAGCACTGATGGGGTGTTAGTCATCCAAGACCTGTAGCAATACTTACTACAGGGCCATGCTGTTACTAGGAAGCTTAATTCTCATGGTAAGGTCAATTACTATGCAGACTCTGCACAACCTAAACGAAGTTATTGATTTTCTTATTGTTGCCGGATTCCTAAAAAAGGTTCATTCATATAGCTCATTTATGTAACGTTGTGACTATCTAGATGAGCCGCCTCAATTTGAACAAGCCCGAAAGAAAAGTGCTAGAAAGCATTTGCCTGATTGGATCAAGCATTTGATGGCCATGATGGACAGTGAGTATTGCTATGAGATGATTTTTTTTTCAGCTGCATCTTTTTTTTTTTTGGTAAGATTTTCAGCTGCATCTTTTGTGTTAATGAAAAGCAAAGAATCAATGTTTCAATTTCTTACTACTTATGAGGTGGACTACGGTTAGATGATGTTTTTACCTATTGTCTTTTTTCTTTTTTTTTTTAATTGGTGTTTAGCTTGATTGTTGATGGGGCACCAAACAAGTTCCCATCGTCTAAACGCATCAATTATCTAGTTGAATATGACAATATGCTGTTTTAAGAAGCTTCTTTGTATATTTTCTTCGTTCTACAATAAGCATGTGGCGGTTTTAATGCAAACTCAAGTCACTTATGTTCATTCACATGTGGTGCGATTGCTTTGATTGGCATAGGTTTTACTGTTGTTACTAGTTTTAAAGAAGCAAAGATACCATGCTTGGCTTTGGCTACTATAACTTGATCAAGAGATCAGCATGGACAAAACAACACCTGTGGAGCTAGCCAACCACTTCCGTGAGTCCATTGGGTCAAAAAATCCTGCTGTGCTATTCCGAAGGACAGCACTGAAAATGGGTTTAAAGGATAGATGGCCAGTTGTTTGCTGTGAGATAGATGATAACCACTTTTCAAATGGCTACGGTCATGCTTTTGGTAAAGTACTTATGCCCCCGTCTGTATAGTGTTATTTTGGCCGGTGAACTTGTATGTTGAGTGTATAATAGTTGGCAGATCTAAGCTCTAGAATCTCTTCTTGGTTATTTATTGTGTTGTATATTTACTTCTTCGCAAAATGAGGATATGTGTTAGAGAGATGCATTCTAGGAAGCCTCAACTTTACCGAACTTGCATATATGACGAGCCTTGGGAATCAAAGCCAGAATCCCATTCTAGCTATACCATTGATAGAATATTTTTTGGATGAAGCGAAAGATCTGAACATCAATAGAATCCCCGTACAACCTGTGCATCCAGATGTCAAAGTCATGGTTTTCATCTGCCTCAATCTTCTTTTTGCTAATTGTATGCTTATGTAAATTTTGCTCATGGAACCCGATTGGAGTAACTTCAGTTTCTTCCTTTTTCTCGGGATGAGCAATATGATGGTTTTACTCATTATCAAAAGAGCAATTCCGTTGATGCTTCTCTTCGGCTTTTGACAGTTTCGCTTGCCTTTCCTTTTGTCATGCTTAATGTTCTCTCTCTACCGAGATGGAGGACTTTAATGGCAAAAGTTGATACTAGTTTTAAAGAAGCAGCATATCATGCTTGGCTTTGGCTACTATAACTCGATCAGGGAGATTGGGAGGGACAAAACAACACTTGTGGAGCTAGCCAACTGATTTTGCAAGTCCATTGGTTTGAAAAATCCTCTTGTGCTATTCCGGAAGACAGCACCGAAGATGGGTTTGGAGGATATTCCCGGCATCCGAATTTGCAAGCGATCCTTGTTTTGGTGACATCCGAGCCTTGGATAAATATGAAATGGCTTTTTCATGTTGGTTCGATGCTTATTCAATTAACTTTGTTATTAGAGAATAGTGCTCGTCATTAATAAAGAAGAAAGTGATCAACCAAGGATAATCAATCAGGAGACATGGTGTTCCCGATGTCCTACTTCTTCTCTACTTCCATGGTCATTATCTTCAAGCTCCCGGTTTCATTTGTCCTGCCAATGTGGCATAGATTTCCCAGAACTTGTGGTTGAGCTTCTAAATGTGGAGTTACTCTTGCAGATTTATGAAGTGCTTAACCTGATATCAATTCCCTTGTTAAATCAAAACACAAGACTTGATGTAATGAACGATTTCGTTCATAATGTGATTATTAACTCCTGTTGAAACTTGGCACTTTGAATTTTGAATCACATTGATGCCACTCACTTCTTTGTGCAAATTTGACTTTTTCCCCAAATGAAAGATGGGTTAATGTGAGAACAAGTTGAACAACATACGACGTAGATCAACTCTTGAAATTGCACTTTGAATTTATAATTTGTTCTCTTGAACTATTGAATTCTCATCTCCATGAAAAGTCTTCATGGAGATACCACGTTCATAAATTAAATATCAAAATTCTCCTCATATTGCAATTGACAAATGAATCTCTCGTTACGTAAAGTAAGTAAAGAAACCAAGATGAAATTTACTTACATTAACAAATGAATATTTCATCCTTCTAATGTTTACAATTCATACTTCAACTACTAAGCTAATAGGACACATGTTTGCGTTCACAAAACAAATTCTGAGAAAGAAATAAATCCAACATGTTTTATCTTGTGTAGAAGCATGACATTGGCTTGGTCTTGTTTGAAGAGAACTCTCTCGACTTTTGGCAACAGTTAGTCCTTTTTTGGGATTACAGGCTTGTTTTTCTCAAGTTTTAGAGTAGTTCCGAGCAGCATTTTGCCTCACGCAGCACCTGCAGCTAGGGTATTCTCCTGCTGGTCTAGCTTTAACTTTCTCGAACTTGCTTTGACCAGAGCAACGGAGAACCGCAGACTTTTCAGCACTTAATGGCGAAGGAACAACATCCAGAGTACGTCCGACATTGTTGTTACTTGTCCTGGAAAAACCGACAATGGAAGAATGGACAATGTGAAACATGGTGTAGGCTAGAATCACAAAAAGCAAGTTTCATCTCAGAAACGTACCGAGATGGCATGTTTGCGGTTCCTTTCGATAATGGACTTGATATCTAAAAAGAATGATAAGCATGTCAAAAATCTGAGAAAGTATCCTTACCAAAAGAAAGAAGTAAACTGAAGAGCACCTTGCATAATCACCCAAAAATATAAGAAAAAAACTTAGTCAATGGAGTAAAAGCCTCCACATATGAAAAGCCAATACAGCCCATGAAAACAATAGAGGAAGCAGACAAGTCAAATGCCTTTCACTTTAGCCCACGAGTAAAAAGAGGCCGAATCAACAAGAGAAAGCTTGCTATACAGGTTTTCTCCAAGAACCAAGTTGTTGTAGGATATATGGATTGTCACGATCCCGATTATATAACAGGAGAATGCATCAAAAAGTATCAATTAAAACTGAACAATGGCTTGGGCATGGGAGGGTTAGAGGTCACCGCCGTGCACTTAATCAAGTATAACGTTTTGTAATTATCATGTGTATCGCTAGTGTTCAGCTTTGGCTTTAAAAGTAAAAGAAAAAATCCTCTCCTAAAATTATCAAGGTGTGGTACTCCCTGAAAGTAAAAGTAAACAACTAGGTTGAGTAGCATCCTCTTCCATGCAATACCTATAAATAATTTCAGCCAAACAAACTAATCCATCTAATGATGATAAAGCAGCCAAGAGGGGCTTGAAACTCGATTACGAAAGGTATGAACAAATGCTGTTCCTAATATCTAAGGAAAACATTATTGTTCATTTCAGAAGCTTGGCACCACAATCAATTGAATCTGTTTAAGAGGGTAATTGATAATAGTAGACATTACAGTATATCTGTACTAATTGCTCAGATTTATTTTTCATTCTTTGTATCCTCACGAATTATTTTTGAATTCTTTCAAAAAGAAAAAAATTGCACAGATTATTCACCCTTCAGCAAAATGAAGTTTCTAGCTAACATTGTCATCATAATATATCAAGAAAGCACAAAACCCGGAAAAGCAACAAGAGAGGGTGCGTGGAATTCAAACCGTACAAGTGAGAAAACATCATTTCCTCGACTTTGAAATGCGTCTTTCAGAACCTTCAGAAAATCCAATGGATTGTCGACCTTTTCCTGTGTAAGTTCGACAAAAAAATCCGAAGATCCCATGCAGATTTTCAATGAATTCCTTCCTGATTCATGCACCAAATCTCGTACCTACATAAATAAGCATGTGGAAGCACGATTACATCAAGACAAAACGTACACATTCAAAACACCTAACTTGAAGCTATTTATGGTGAGTAAAAAAGAAAAGAAACCTGTTCATTGTGGAGTTCAAAAACTGTGACAGAAAAGTCATATCTAGATGTAGCAGTTGCATCTGAATTCACAAAATCGAAGAACTCCTCGAAACAACGAGCATACAGACCATGATCATGGCTAGATCCTTCCTGAAAAGCATCAAAAAACACCATCATGTCAACTTCCATATCAGAATTTTGTGGAATGACATGGTGGGTGAATGTGGTTCATCATAATGTTACAAAGGCCCCCGTTCGATAACTATGATTGCCAAAGATCAAACCAATGACAATAAGATCTAAGAAATGCAAGCAGCAGAACTTTTAGCTCCTTAAATTCAGACATGACATAAGACCAATATCGACGAAATATACGCATTAATGGATCGTGCCCGTAATGGCAGCCATACATGCATAATTCCAAAACACATCCTCATTCCGGATCAGTAACCTTTTGAATGCAATAATAATAAAAACAAAATACTTTATTTAAAAAGCCATACCCAAATATTTGGAAATTTAGCTCATAGGGAGATAATATTCAGTGGGAGCATGTTTGAGAGAGAGAATATAGTGTGCGTCTTTCCTAAGTTACTTTGTCCATAAGCAAATATTGACACATTAAATCCATCCAAAGCTGATCGAACCAACAGTTGAACATCATTAAATATATCAGCCGCACATGCACCGGTCCTCCCATCGTAAGATAACAAACCTCCATGCAAACCACCAGCCATGTAGCTAGTATATACCAAAAAAATTTCAAATGCTGCCTGTTATGTAACAAAATTAATCATTTTCTAGCTCACCCTGTCCAACATGAGGTCCATACACCCTATCGAATTCATAATCTTTCTTAGGGTTGGTACTGGTCTCATCACTAGTGTCGACACGGATAGTAATCAAGGAATACTACAGCAGAGGGACCTTCGTCTTCAAATAATGGTCTCAAACGACAGAATACCTTTATGTTCCCTGAAATTAAAAGCATCTTCAAATGATCATAGGAAAGGAAAATACCCATAAATTTCTGACCAAAAAACTTTGTACAGCCTCAAAAAGGCAGGACTGGAAATTGAAGAGAAGAGCTGTTGAAACAAATTATTATAGTAAGAGAAGAGAGCACACAAAGAACAGAAGAATTCCCTATCTTGATCGATTTCTGTGCTTCCATTAGAGAGTAACCAATTGAACTATAGTCCCTCAGCAACTAACTAACAAATAGCCCAACTTCTAAACCAAACAGTTAATTAACTTGTGTGCACCCCCTGCACTCATAGCCAACCAAATGGCTTGAAGATGATCTGTCCTTCTCACTTAAAACGCTATTAGTATAACTTAGGTCGACCAATCAAGTGATTGGGCAATCAATGGTGAATTGATGATGTGAAAGGAGTCCAAATGGAAATTTTATCATAGGTGACTGGACTCTTGTCTGAAAATCATATTTCTTGGGAGTTCTTCCAAAAGTTTAATCCAAGAGATTCAATTTTTATGTAACCATCAATCAAAGTATCAGACTGATCCTAACGAAGGAGGAAGAACATATAGAGAGTAAAAAATCATTTTTGTTCTTGATATCTAGTCTCCATTTACAGATTAACGAATCTCTGAGGCATAATGAGTCCTTAACTAACAAACAGCTCAATTTTTCAGACTAACAAAGATCAGAAATGCATCACAACCGGCAGCTGTTATCTCAAGTTAATCTGCACTTCATCGCTAAAACTCTATCAGTCATATTCCAACTCGATCTTACTCGTTAAACTCAAGTTTTGTCCTCCTACTACACACTGCAAAATTGCCATACAAGCAAGCTATCTCTCTACCCATCCATCCGACAGGAACATCATCCCGAAAATGAATTGCAATTCAAACAATAAATTTTCTGAATTATCAGCTCATAACCAAGTACTTCCGCTCCGCTCCACGTGCTTCGTGTGGAAAGTGGGAGAACTCAATTAAGAAACCAAAGACTGACCTTTGGATGTCAACAACTCATTGAACAACTTCCTCTTTCTCACTGACGAGCGGTGCTATCCTAGCCTCACCTTCAAGGGCGACTTGATCTGACACAAAGTACAGAACCTGTCAAAAACCGAAATGAGAAAGGAAACGTGCGTCGAGGCACAACAGACGCCGCACCGCCTCATCTAGTTTCCGCATCTTGTCTGCGAGAACGCCGAGGTAGCGCGTGACTCGATCGAGCTTCACGTTGGAATACTCCCGCACTTCGCTCGCCTCTTGTCTCGGCTCAAGTAATCCCGCCTCGCAAGCCGCATCCGGAAATCGCTCTTCTCGAGTTCGGCAACAGAGAAGGAATCGAACGAAGCAAGAAGCAAAAATTGGAAACAGGCAAATCCCCCAACTTAATCGGGAGCCAAAACAGAGCGCGGGAGACGATCGAAGAGTTTCGGAAAAGCCTGGAATTGTCTGCGAGCCGCTGGACCTTGGAGGCCAGCAGGAGCTGCGAGGGAGGCGGCGGCGGCGGAGATCGAGTACCGCCGGACGAGGGGGGCGCTCGGCTGGTGCTGGTCGTCGGCGTCGAAGGAGGCGGAGGTCGACGACGACTTCCACGGCTCAAAGCCGCTCTGGACCTTGGAGGCCGGCGGGAGGCTGCGAGGGCGGCGAGGAGGCGGCGGCGGCGGCGGAGATCGAGTACCGCCGGATGAGGGGCGCTCGGCCGGTGCTGGTCGTCGGCGTCGAAGGAGGCGGAGGTCGACGACGACTTCCGCTACTCGAAGCCGCTCCGGGACCTTGGAGGCCAGCGGGAGCTGCGAGGAGGCGGCGGCGGCGGCGGCGGCGGAGATCGAGTACCGCCGGACGAGGGGGCCCTCGGCCGGTGCTGGTCGTCGGCGTCGAAGGAGGCGAGGTCGACGACGACTTCCGCGGCTCGAAGCCGCTCCGACCTTGGAGGCCGGCGAGAGCTGCGAGGGCGGCGAGGAGGCGGCGGCGGCGGCGGCGGCCGAGATCGAGTACCGCCGGATGAGGGGGCGTTCGGCCGGTGCTGGTCGTTGGCGTCGAAGGAGGCGGAGGTCGACAACGACTTCCGCGGCTCGAAGCCGCTCGGACCTTGGAGGCCGAGCGGGAGCTGCGAGGGCGGCGAGGAGGCGGCGGTGGCGGCGGAGTTCGAGTACCGGGACGAGGAGGGCGCTCGGCCGGTGCTCATCGTCGGTGTCGAAGGAGGCGGAGAAAGATTTTTGTGAGAGAGAGACTTCGTGCGGGAGAAGAGAGAAGAGAAAGAGCACTTCAAATGCGAAGGGCGGGAGAAGGACGCGGCCATTAATGAAGAGAGAGAAGGACGCGGCCAAAATTCGACTAAAAATAAAAGTGGGACCCGGCTCCACGTGGCTACACGTGTCGCATCCTGATTGGGCGGGGCGCACGGTGACGTGGAGCGCCCGGCGCACCTAATATTTTCTCGAAACATGGAAACTCGATTCTCTTGGACCATTAAATAAAGTGGGTCCCATGTGTGGCCCTCCTTTCATGTGAATGTGGCTCAAACTATGCCAATTTGAACCAGAGTTCATTGAGCTCCGAATTGAACCATAAACCCAATCCACTGCGGACATCACAATATGTACGAATTTCCAAAATTCATCAAAACTAAATATCCCAAAACACTTTAGTTTATCATGACAGATTAAACGTACGAATCTTGAGCAAGTCTGAAGCGAATCAAAGCAAATTCATACAAGTTCAAACTGTATTTTCAATTCAAAAACCCACTAGTAAAGATACAATATCGATATTCAACACAATACCCCGAAAAAAAAAGGGGGAAATTCTTGCGAACTCACATACAAGATTTAGCTATAGACATTTGCACAAACAGAAAGGAAAGAAAAGAAAAAAGAATTCCTCGCCGAAGCTAAAAACTATTCATGGAAGGGAGCTACTCCGAGGGAGCAACGTGCGGTGCTTCTGCAGAGGAAGGATGGACATGGGCCTTCCCGAACACCCGAGACAAAGAGAAACGTCCTCTCCCTCCTCCTCTCGCCGTCCTCTCCTCCTTCTTGCGGTCGCCCGTGACCGCGCCCGCGTCCTCAGCTGTCTTCGCCTTCTTCATCTTCTCCTTGTAAAGCTTCCGCATCACGTACACCTCCGCAAGGCTCGCGCCCGGCTGAAAAACCCCGTGCCCGACATTTGTTTCCCCTTCCTTCCGAACCCGAAAAGCTTGGATTCCTGCCGGTCGTGATGAGCGATGGAGTGGATGCTGCAAATTATGCTGGGCATGGGGATAAGGGGGCGGTATATGTAGAGCAAGAGAGAGAGAGAGAGAGAGAGAGAGAGAGAGAGAGAAGGGGGGGTGTCGTGTTGGGTTGGGGGAGCGAGAAGGCGACTCTTGACTTCGCGTCTTGCGGCAAATCGCTTAGCGTGTTCTGCACTTTTTCCTCCGCGCTTCGCCTCCAAACTTCGTGAGCAAGGCAAGCGCCACCCGAAAGCGACCCCACCCGCCTGAGGAATTCGAACGGGGCGGGCCGGGAGAGGAGGGATGACGCCAGCCAGGAGGTGGCGTTCCACCCCGGGTTTGGACCAGATGGGGCGGGGCGGGGCCGGGGCCATCGGTATCTGCTTCGCTCATCTTTTGTTGAAGGTTGTTTTAAATTCATTCCGGCTCCGTTTGTGATGGTGCCTCAAATTTTTTTATTTCCTTTTTAAATTATAAAAATCGTACACTGAATTTTTATTGCACGGAAGTGTTTTACCATTACAATATTTTTGAAAAATAATAAGAAACAAGCTTTTCTAGATCTTTTGTCGAAGGTTGTTTTAAATTCATTCCAGCTCCGTTTGTGACGGTGCCTCAATTTTTTTTTTTTTTTTAAATTATAAAAATCGTACACTGAATTTTTATTGCACGGAAGTGTTTTACCATTACAATATTTTTGAAAAATCATAAGAAACAAGCTTTTCTAGATCTTTTGTCGAAGGTTGTTTTAAATTCATTCCGGCTCCGTTTGTGATGGTGCCTCAATTTTTTATTTTTATTTTTAAATTATAAAAATCGTACACTTAATTTTTATTGCACATAAGTGTTTTACCATTACACTATTTTTGAAAAATCATAAGAAACAAGCTTTTCTAAATCTTTTGTCGAAGGTTGTTTTAAATTCATTCCGGCTCCGTTTGTGATGGTGCCTCAATTTTTTATTTTTTTTTAAATTATAAAAATCGTACACTGAATTTTTATTGCACGGAAGTGTTTTACCATTATAATATTTTTAAAAATTCATAAGAAACAAGCTTTTCTAGATTTGGTTAAATGGGTTAATTTTGTTTGAATCATTTATGACCCGACACGACCCGACCTAACTCCGATTTGACATATCTAAATAAGTATGTCATGATTACAAAAAACTAAATTAAGTTGATTTATCTCAATTAAATTGAGAAATCATGCAAAGTAGGAGAGAATGTAAAATTGTTATAATAAATTATTAGTATAATATTGAGCGGAAAGAAATTTTTGCTCTAACCAGTCTTTAGAGCAATTCCTTGGATGAAATACTAATTGCTATGCTCGAGTTCAAACCTGCTAATTTCCATTTCAACCACGACTAGGGGTTGTCGATAATACCCAAACCAACCCGATTTGAATAGAATCCACCCAAACTAAAATTTTCAAGTCTTGACCATGATGACATGTAATACATACATAACAGACATAAACATTTCTACTTCAAACAACATATTGAAGACGATCTCTCTACCCTAGTGGAAGCCATAACAAGGCGCTCAACTTCAAGCCTCCGGCACCGTTTTTGGGTGAACTTTGTAAAGCCACCTCGAGAAACAACCCCGAAAGTTCCTCTCTTGATCATCAAAGGTTGGTCTTCCATCTTCATCTCCTCCTTGCTTTTTCTTCTTCTTCTTCATCATCATCTTCTCCTTGTACTGCTTCCTCAATAAATAAGCTTCTCGAGCTCAAGCCCTGCCATGGACGTGATGGACATGTCCTACGATGCAAAACGAAGCGCAATTATTGCAGGGGAGGAGGAGAATAATAATTTTAAGAACTAATGAGATGAGTAGGTGAGGTGATTTATAGAGGTGGCATGTTCTTGGAGAACAAGCAAAGCATAAAGCATCGGTTTCAAACCCTAATTTGTCATCTATAGTGAGACTTGAAAGTGACTGGGTAGAAGTTTATAGCCCATCACTAATATTTTTTGTGCTATCTTTGCCAAGTCACCGTTTATGGCAGATTCATTGTGGACAAAAGTTGGCAATGAGGGAGGATTTTGCAGATACCTTTCAACTCTTTTTTTTTTTTTTTGAACAATTTCAACTCTATTTGAATGACTTAAGAAATATCCTCCTTGTTCTTTCTCAGATGCCCATGTCCAGTAGAACTTAAGCGATGTGGGTACATGCCATTATATATTCTGTGGGCCTTATTTTACTTGCTTGAAAGATGGAACTGTACGTAGGATTGAAAAATTCGAGAAAGTCTAAAACTGTGACCACAATATAAATTTAATATTATGGCCGAAGTAATGAGTCCAAGTAAACTGATGTAATTCAAAAGTCCAAGCGTGTCAAAAGAGCTTACGTTTGTGCATACGTCATAGAAGCTTATGCTAAGGATCTAAGATGAGCGGAGAGCCTTATTCTGCCCCAAGCCTCGCTGATGGGCACAACAACGTCCCTAATAATCTAATTTGCGGTCAACACTCCTCGTTTCAGATCAAGGTGATCTGACTGCAATTCCAAACTCTCCTTAGGTCGCAGTTGAAGGAAATTTGGGGTTTCAAGAAGAGCCAAAGCTTCAACTTGAGCTGTAGAAGACGCGCTCACTTTCCTTGCGAATCCATCGACCAAGAGACCTAAGTCATCTTAAACAATGTAGGTTACAACAGTAGCTTCGGTCATTCCAGTTTTAAGAGGATTCGATATGATGTTCCCCCTGTGTTATGCCGTCGATGCCGATGGAAAGATGTTTTTGTAAAATCATCTTGCCGATTCCAGCAGCTAGTGTGGGAATAAGTGTCAAAAAAGCCCTAAATTTATTACATGTGTACTAATTCAGTCATGAACATTTTAATAACATCAATTCAGTCCTAAACTTTTTGACCAAGTGCAAATTTAGCTCTAAACACTTTTATCTCTAATTCAATTATTCTAACTAATTTTGATCAAATATTGCCAACATGGACACTCACCAACTTATGTGGCACCCTAGCATAGACATAAACAATTTTTAATAAATTTTCAATTTTCTTTTTATTTTTTCTCTCATTTCTTCTTTCTTTTGCCGATGACCGACCATCGGCCAAGGTTGAGCCTTTGGTGAGGATCGGCCTCACCAAATTTGTCCTAAGCAAGGCCTTGTCGGGCGTCACCTGAGTGAAGGTGACACTTGGCAAGGTCACCTTGGCTTGGGTGAGGGTGAGCCCCAACAAGGGCTCCCATTGCCAAATTTGGGAAGGTTGTCACGGCCAAATCTAGTGAGGTCATCCTGCCCGGCCATGGACGATGGCCAATCACTAATAAAAGGAAGAAGAAGGAGAGAGAAAAAAAAAAGACAAAAATAATAATAAAAAATTATTAAAAATTGTCCACGTCACGTCAAATAGTGCCAAATAACTCCACCAACATCAACATTAGTAATGTCATGCCAAAATTAGCTAGAATGATTGAATTGTCACTAAGTTAAAATGTTTTGGACTAAATAGGTATCATTAAAGGGTTTAGATCTAAATTGGCATTAAGACGATAGTTTTATGGCTTTTTTGGCACTTTTTCGACTAGTTTGCATCAGGGTTTCAAAACTCAAATGACATAGTTGTTGTGCAAGATGGAGAGAAGTTCAAACGATACCGATGTATGATTAAAATCGCACAACCATGGCTTTACCAGATTGAAAGACTTGTGCATCATTAATCATCTCTCGTTCTTTGTTCATGTTTTCCTTGTTGTATCTTATCAATAAATGCATGCTTACGTATCTATTGCCTGTGATCTCTTTGGATATATGATGTGCTTCTAAGTGCACTCTACTCATATCATGTAATTTTATCTGCAAGAGTAATCATATAACTTTAAGGTAAAAGAACCACTAGTGAATTTATCTGCAATAAATATGTTTTGCTGAAAAAGAAATTTCTTGGATGATAAAAAAATCATCACCCATCAATTGTTCCATAATAGAGTTATTGCCAAATAACTCCATTTTATTTTCATCATGAAAGTGCCTAAAATCTCAGCACTTACTCAGCTTTTTGTGTTTAGATGGACGGTAATCCTTCCCATTCCAACACAAAGGTGGCCAGTGTGGCCCAACTGATAGAGGTAGAAAGGCCATGGGAAGCATGGAGGAGCAATTATTACTTGCATCCAAAACATGGAAACTCAATTCTCATGAACCATTATCTCAAATGGGTCCCACATGAGATCCGTCTTTCATATGAACAGGGCTCGAATGATGCGAATTCAAATTGGGGGTTCTCAAGTTTCAAATGCATAGAATTTCAATCGAAGCCACTTTTCTTTTCACTTGTATATTATCCGAACTTCTTCATCCATTAACTAGCATCGGTCTCATTACTCTCAACTATTTTTCTATGCTCTAGCTTGAACTCCAGATTGAAACATAGACTCGATCCGCTATGGACCTCATGATACATGCGAATCTCCCAAGACTGATTAAAATTGAATGACCCAAATCACTTAGTTCATCATAATAGATTAGACCTACAAATCTCGAGCAAGCCCGAAGCGAATCAAAGCAAATTCCTACAAGTTCAAACTGTACTTTCAATTCAAGAAATCCACCAGCAGAATTACAATATCAATATCCAATAAAATGCCTCCGAAAAAAAAGAAAAAAGAAAAATCCTCGCGAACTCACGAGACAAGATTCAGCTATAGACATATGCACAAGCAGAAAGGAAAGAAAAAACGAAAAAAATCCCAACTGAAGCTAAAAACCATTCATGGCGGGGAGCTACTCCGAGGAAACAACACGGGGCGCCTCTGCAGAGGAAGGATGGACATGGACCTTCCCGAACACCCGAGACAAAGAGAAACGTCCTCTCCCTCCTCCTCTCGCCGTCCTCTCCTCCTTCTCGCGATCGCCCGCGACGGCGCCCGCGTCCTCAGCCATCTTTTCCCTCTTCATCTTCTCCTTGTAAAGCTTCCGCATCACGTACACCTCCGCGAGGCTCGCGCCCGGCTGATAAACCCCCGCGCCCGACATTTCTTTGCCCTTCCTTCCGAACCCGAAAAGCTTGGATTCCTGCCGGTCGTGAAGGGCGATGGGGTGGATGCTGCAAATTATGCAGGGCATGGGGATGTGGGGGCGGTATATATAGAGCGAGAGAGAGAGAGAGAGAAGAGAAAGGGGGTGTGGTGTTGGGTTGGGGGAGCGAGAAGGCGACTCTGACTTTGCCTCTTGCGGCAGGGCGGTTAGCGTGTTCTGCACATTTTCCTCCGCGCTTCGCCTCCAAACTTCGTGAGCAAGGCATAAGGCACGCGCCCGCCCGAAAGCGACCCCACCTGCTGCCAGGGGAATCCGAACGGGAGCGCGATGCGATTGGCGGCGGGGCGGGAGAGGAGGGGATGACGCCAGCCAGGAGGTGGCGTTCCACCTGGATTTGGACCAGATGGGGCGGGGCGGGGCCTGGCCCGGCGGTATCCGGCTCGCTCGTCTTTGGTCGAAGGTCGTTTTAGATTCATTTCGGCTCTGTTTATGATGGTGCTTCATTTTTTTTTTATAAATATTATAAATATCGTACATTAGATTTATATTACACGAAAGTGTTTTAGCAATACAATGTTTTAAAAAGAATTATAAGACACTTCCTTTCCTAAATTTGGTTAAATGGATTGGGACGGGTGAGGTTGGTATTGGTTGAAAATTTTTTATTACGTTAAATGGGTTATAAACAAATTGCATTGGGTTTAACAATTTATGACTCGACCCAACTTGCCCATTTGATAGGTCCGGATGAGTATGTCATAATTACAGAAAAATAAATCAAGTTAGATTTATCCACTATAAATTGAGAAATTGTGCAAACTTAGAGAGAATGCAAAATTTGTAACCATTAACTATTAATATAATGTTGAGTGGAAAGACATATTTTGCTCTAACCACAATCTTTAGAGCAATTCTCTGGATGAAATACTACTTGCTATGCTTAAGTTTGAACCCACTAATTTTCATCTTGACCATGATTAATGATTGTCAATAATACTCGGACTGACCCGACTCGAACAGAACCCACTCGAATTGAAATTATTGGGTCTTGACCATGATGACATGTAATACATCCATAGTAGACATAAACATTTCAACATCAAACAAGATATTGAAGACAATCTCTCCACCCTAATGGGAGCCATAACAAGGCACTCAACTTCGAGTCTTCGGCACCGATTTTGGGTGAACTTTGTGAAGCAGCCATGAGAAACAACCCTGAGAGATCTTCTCTTGATCATCAATGTTTGTTGTGCCATCTTCATCTCCTCCTTGTTTCTTCTTCTTCTTCATCTTCTCTTTGTGCTGCTTCCTCAGCAAATAAGCTTCTGCTAGCTCAGGTCCTGCCATGGACGTGATGGACATGTCCTACGATGCAAAACGAAGCACAATTATTGTGGAGTAGGATGAGAACAATAATTTCAAGAACTAATGAGCTGAGCAGATGAGGTAATTTATAGAGGTAGCAAGTTCTTGGAGAGCAAGCAAAGCATGAAGCATCAGCCTTGAACCCTAATTTGTCATGTATAGAGGGACTTTAAAGTGACTGGGTACCAGTCCTAAGCTCATCAACAATATTTTTATCTTTGCCAAGTCACTGTTTATGGCAGCTTTAATATTGACAAAAGGTGGTAATGAGTGAGGATTTTGCAGATCTCTTTCAACTCTATTTGAATATGACTTAGGAAATACCATCCTTGTTCTTTCTCACATGCCCATGTCCAATAAAACTTAAGCGACGTGGGTACATGACAATTAATATTCTATGGGCCTTAGTTTACTTGCTTGAAAGACAGAACTATAAGTAGGATTGAAAAATTTGAGACAGTCTAAAACTGTAACCACAATATAAATTTATCATTATGGCTGAAGTAACGGGTCCGAGTAAAATTATGTAATTCAAAAGTCCAAGCGTGTCCAAAGTGCTTACGTTTGTGCATAGGTCATGGAAGCTTAAACTAAGATTAATGGAAAACCTTGTTCTGCCCCGAGCCTCATTAATGAGAACAACGACGTCCCTAATAATTTAATTTGCGTTAAACACTCCTCGTATCAGATTAGGGTGATCTGACTGCAATTCCAAACTCTCCTCAGGTCGCAGTTGAAGGAAATTTGGGGTTTCAATAAGAGCCGAAGCTTCAGCTTGAGTTGTAGAAGATATGCTCAATTTCCTTGTGAATCCATCGACCAAGAGACCTAAGTTATCTTAAACAATGCAAGTTACAACATTAGCTTCATCTGTTCTAGTTTCGAGAGGATTCAATATGATGTTTCCCCCCTTGTTATGCCGTCAATGCTGATGGAAAGATGTTTTCGTAAAATCATCTTGTCGATTCTAGGAACTAGTTTGGGGATAAGTCTCAAAAAAGTCCTAAAACTATTGTATTTATACCAATTTAATCCTAAATATTTTAATGGCACAAATTTAGTCCTAAACGTTTTGACCTAGTACCAATTTAGTCTTACATCTTTTGATCTCCAATTTAGTCCTTTTAGCTAATTTTGATCGGATATTACTAATATAATGCCTACTAGCTTATGTGGTACTGTTGATGCTGATGTTCACAAATTTTTAATATTTTTGCGATTTTTTCCTCTCATTTCTTCTTTCTTTTGCTGATGACTAACCACAACCGATAGCCGGCCATCGACCATGGTGAGGTTAAGCCCCAATGACGGTTAGCCTCTCCAAATTTGGCTTGGGCGAGGCCGGCCCTTGTACAAGCCAGGGTGGCGTCATTGGGCATCACCTGGGTGAAGGCAATGCTTGGTGAGGTCACCTTGGCCTGGGTGAGGGCAAGCCCTAACAAGGGCTCACCTCGCCAAATCCTCGAGCGAGGGTTGGCCTCGCCAAGGCCAATTCTAATGAGGCCATCCCTTTTGGTTGTGGACGGTGGATGGTCATCGGCAAAATGAAAAAAATAGGAGAGAAAAAAAAAGCAAGGAAAAAGAAGAAATAATAAAAGTAAAAAATTTATTAAAATATTATAAAAAATTATCTATATCAACGCAAGCAATACCATGTAAGCAATACCATGTAACCTTGCCAACATCAGCATTAACAATATCATGTCAAATTAACTAGAACAACCGAATTGACATTAGGTTAAAAGGTTTATAACTAAATTTGAACCATTAAAAAGTTTAAGTTTAAATTGACACCAATATAATAGGTTCAGGGCTTTTTTAACACTTTTTGGCTAGTTTGCATCAGGTTTCAAAACTCAAATGACATAGTTCTTGTGCAATGTTTAGTGTGATTAAAATCACACAACCATTCCTCTATGCTTTGCCATATTGAAAGACTTGCACATCATCAATCGTCTCTCGTTCTTTCTTCATGTTTTCCTAGTTGTATTTTACCGATAAATACATACTTACGTATCCATTACCTATGGTCTCTTCAGATTTACGATGTGCTTCTAAGTGCACTCTATTCATATTCATCTAACTTTATCCACAAGAATAATCACATAACATTAAGGTAAAAGAATCGCTAATGGATTTATTTGCAATAGATATATTTATTGAGATAAGAAATTTCTTCAATGATATAAAAATCATGAACCATCAATCATTCCATAATAGAGTTATTACCAAATATCTTCATTTTATTTTCAACAGTTATTCAGCTAATCATGTTTGGATGGATGGTAATTGCTTCCTGCTCCGACACAAAAAGGTGGCTGGCGTGGCCCGACTGAGAGAGGAAGAAATGCTGCCACCGAAACATGGAAACTTGGTTCTCACGAATCGTTAAATAAAGTGGGTCCCGCATGAGGCCCGTCTTTCATGTGAGTGGGGCTCGAACGATGCAAATTCAAAGCGAGGGTTCTCAAATTTCAAACACAAAGAATTTGAATCTTGAATGAAGCAAATTTTCTTTTTTAGTTGGATATTATCCGGACTCCTTCATCCATTAGCTCACGTCAATCTCATTTCTCCCAAGCATTTCTTTGTGCTCGGGATTGAACTATAGACTTGATCCGGTGTGGAACTCAAGATTCATCGAAACTGAATAGACCAAATCACTTAACTCATCATGGATTAAACTTACCAATCTCAAGCAAATCTAAAGCGAATCGAAGTATATTCCTTTAAGTTCAAAGTGTACTTTCACTTCAAGAAATCCACCGGTAGAAATACAACATTAATAATCCAACAGGAAATCCCCCAAAAAAAAAAGGGGTAAAAATCTCGCGAACTCACGAGACAAGATTTAGCTATAGACATTTTGTGCTAAGCAAAAAGAAACGCAAACAAAGAAAAAAATCCCAGCTGAAGCTAAAAACCGTTCGTGAGCGGGGAGCTACTCCGGGGGAGCAACACGGGGTGCTTCTGCAGAGGAAGGATGGACATGGGCCTTCCCGAACACTCGGGACAAAGAGAAACGTCCTCGCCCTCCGCCGCTCGCCGGCCGCTCCTCCTTCTTGCGGTCGCCCGCGTCCTCCGCCGCCGCCGCCGCCTCCTTCGCCTTCTTCATCTTCTCCTTGTAAAGCTTCCTCATCACGTACGCCTCCGCAAGGGCCGTGCCCGGCTGACAAACCCCCGCGCCCGACATTTTTCCCTCCCTTCCTTCCGAACACGAAGATCTTTCTCCCGAGGATTTCTGCTGGCGTGATGGGCGATGGAGGGGATGTTGCAAATTCTGCAGAGCATCCGGATGTGGGCGTGGTATATAGAGAGAGAGAGAGAGGGAGGGAGGGAGAGACAGCGAGACGGCGATTCTGACTTTGGCTCTTGGCGGGCACTTAAGCGTGTTCTGCGCATCTTCCTCCGTGCTTCGCCTCCAATCTTGGTGTGCAAGGCAAGGCACGGGCCCGCCCGAAAGCGACCACTTCCAGTGGAATTCGAGTGGGAGCGTGACGTCATTGGCGGGCCGGGGCGGCAGGCGGCAGGCTGCGGGTGGCGGGCAGCAGGCGGAGGGGGACGAAGTCAGCGATGAGGTGGCATTCCCCCATGGGATAAACTAGATGGGTGGGCCGGGAGGAGGGGGATAACGTAGCAAGGAAAATAAATTATTTAGAAATAATTTTGATTGATTGTATTACTTGAAATGATTAGTTGATAAAAAAATACTTTCATTATAGATAATAATTTATATTTGAATATTTTTGTGAACTGTAAAAATATAGTTTTTTTATTTAATTTGTAAACAAGATAAATTATCAATTTTTTTTTTTAAAAATTATTTTTTAAATCATTCGTATTTAGCCAAATAAATGCACTCGTTTTTCTAATTTTCAATGGGTGAGCAGACGTCAACATGATTGTATTCGGAAACAGACGTCCCGGCCGGTGGGATCTGAAATGGCTCGTGTTCCGTTGACCCCACGAAACATGTGGACCAGGATGAGTTGAATTAGGGCAGAGATCATGCTGAATCGAAGTCCATTACAGGTTGTCTGGCCCATGGCAGCTTTATGCGCACACCAGAGTAGCCCATTGTAGTTCCAAGCTCAAAAGGGCAAATTTTAGAGCCTAGGAAGGAGGATCAAAGTGTCAACAACTTATAATTATTTTCCTATTTTGTTAGGCAAGTAAACCTTAGGTTCATGAAATAGCTATGCAGATTAAGGCAAGATGTGAGTCGAAACCCTGACTGGGCGGCTCAAATCAGAAATTTGCAATCGGAAGTCTAGAGAATCAAAGATGTGTCATAAGCCTAACGCACACGTAAAATTCCGTTCTCTAACAGTTAAACAAAGACATAGATTCTCTACGCCCCCACCCAAAGCCTTTGTTTTAGGGTGTCAATAAATCTACCATCGTTATGTTAGCCATAACAATGGTCGATTGTGCACATCGGCATGGAGAGAGTCTACAGCCAATGGCAAGGATTGGATGGAATCGCGACTAAAGTCCGTGTTTTTATTTGGTGCATTTGAGCTCTCGTGTTATTTTTTGTTGGGCGGGCCGAAGTTTATGTTTTTCTTCGTCTATTCGGCCCGGAACCCCGTGGCGTTCCCCTCCCCTCAGCCCACTATCATGGAACTTTTTCAGCTATAATAGAGAATAGGAAGGACTTGAATTCATCTTTAAAAACTTGGATTTTATGATGGGATGATAGATTAATTGGTATGGACCCCTTTGAAATTATCATGCTGTCTACTGTTTGAAAATATGTCATTAGTATGCATCGGAAGAACGCCGTTTGTTCCTTTATTGAAAAAAGGAAAAATCATTTGACACCCACAAGCTACAACCTCCAAGGTGAGAGGAGTATTACAGGAACCATATGAGAACGAGCAACCCTCACAGTAACCAAAGAGGCATCACTTCAGCAGAGATTTTAGCCTCTTTGAAGCTTCCAACATGCACTCCCTACTCCCGAACGCGCTCACCCTTATGTAACCTTCGCCGCCGGGGCCAAACCCGGCCCCCGGGACGGTCACGACATGGGCCCTCTCCAGGATCTCGTTGAACACCTCCCAAGAGCTCCGGCCCGGGAACTGCACCCACGCGTACGGCGCGTTCTTGCCGCCGTAGACTTTTAACCCGAGGGACGTGAACGCATCGATGATTATGTTGGCGTTCTCGTGGTAGTAGTCTATGGATCTGCAGAGAGCCTGAGACAAGAGTTGGAAATCTCCTGTTAGATTATTGTTCTCGGTTGCTTTCGAAAGATCGAGAAACTGTTAGACAGAACGTCGATGTCGATTGATTTGATCACCTGGTAACCATCTCCAGAGAGGCAAGCTAGGCCTCCTGCCTGAGCGATGCTCGATGCGCCGTTAAAGCATGTGCACATGATGCGATTGAAGTCCTTTCTGACCGGAAATCCGTTCGAGTACTTCAGCTCCTTCGGCACGACGGCCCAGCCGAGGCGGACACCCGTGAACCCGGCAAACTTAGAGAAGGAAGAGATCTCTATTGCGACCTGCGCATAAAGAACCCTAGTCAACTTTAATCACGCCTCAATTTTTCCACCATTCGAGCTTAGGTAACGTTCTAACAATCTTCTAGGTCATCGTGAGGGTTATAAGTGTGAAATAAAACAAACCTCCTTGGCTCCGGGGATCTCAAAGATCGACCTAGGGCTATCGTCCGAAATGTACGAAGCATACGCAGAGTCATGAACTATGATCGACCCGTTCGCCTTGGCGAACTCCACAAGCCGCTCAAGCTGTGGTTGGGACGCGGCGGTGCCGGTCGGATTGTTGGGAGAGCAGAAGAAAATGACATCGGTTCGTGGGGTCGTCGCCAGGTCGGGGAAGAAGTCGTTCCAAGGACAACATCTCATGTACACGATGTTCTGAAACTTCCCGGTTTCCTCCTGGAACTTGCCCGCTTGACCCACGATTATGCTGGAATCCACGTAAGCCTGTCCACGGGGAAACGTGGTTTTTTTTTTTGAGTACTTTTGACAGCTTAGTCCACGTAAATTTTTCAACTTTCTTGCGCCATAAGTTCGCTTTATGGTGTCACTTTTTCATGCTATGGAATTATCATCGTAATTACCGGAAAAGTTGGGTCCTGAACAGCAATTGTCACTCCGGATCCCAGGAGCATCTGTTGGAGAAAATAAACATCATGAGGGTTCTCAAGCAATATTAACTCTGCATTTCATTGAACCAAAAAAAAAAAAAAAAAAAAAAAAAAAGACCTTAAATGATCATCGTTAGCTTTCGGCTAAGAAAAGGTCTGTCATCCTTAATGATGGCCAAAAATGACAAAAATAGTTATCCTAACTTCATGTACATTGTAAATAATATACTTAGAACATTTATTTCTCGACAATATTTACATGTCTATGATGGAATACACACATAAAATTAAGATCTTTTTTGGATATTATTTTATACACTAATAAGTGAGGATGTAGAATAAATGACATTTGTGTATAATTACATTAATTGCCAATCTACATATAACATATCTAATGCGACTCATGGAGACCACTTTTTCTCTAGCAACATTTCTTGTCCTACTTTCTTTTTTTCTTGTTTTCTCTAGTAACATTGCATTACCTGGAGGCGAGAGATGTCGCCTTGGGCACCGTCCGATACGAAAACTTCGTCCCACTCCACTCCCTTATCTTTGTAAACGACATTTGCGATAGCCTCCCTCAGATCCTTCACAGAAGCCAAGTCGAATCTTAATAACTCGAGTGTAGACAAGACAGCAACGACTGGACATAAGCTTCATTAAACTAATAATAATAAGAAGAAGAAGACGCCCTCGTGATGTGATCACTCATGCACATGATGTCCTTCTCATGACGCAACGCATTTGCAATTTTCATTTGAAACCCTAATTATTGCACTATTCTTTAACCTTAACGTCGTGGATTCTAAAGCAAAGCGAGGTGGATTCTTTTGAAACCCTAATTATTGCACTATTCTTTAACCTTAACGTCGTGGATTCTAAAGCAAAGCGAGGTGGTCCATCTCATTTTTGGCTGTCAGTATGCGAAACAGAAGTTTGACCTTAGCATTGTGAACGCCACGCGAAACAACCCGTTGGCCATCTCACGTTCTCATGTGAGCAGGTATGGCTTGATTCACTGAACTCAAGAGCGGCCACCGCCTAACACGTCCAAAAAGGATCTTTCTTCGTTCTTTGGTTTGGCATCTTATATGTTGATACGGATTATTATCCATACTATGAATTAAGTGCAAGGAAAAAAAAAAAAACGATTTTCTAGGGCATTGATGTAATAATTATATATGTGCTAACTTTACCTATTGCTCGCGATAACTAAAATTCTGGCAACATCCATGGCTATTGCTCTCCTATGTATGATCGCTACAGTATATTCTTTCACTTCCTAGGTACAAATTTTTGATAAAGAAGCATATTTGGAGGTACTAATTCATGGCTGGGATTTGGCAGTTGGAATAAGTAGAATTTTCACGGGGAAGTATTGTATCAGTATGTAGGGCTTAATTCCCAAACAAAGACAAATCGTTAAAGGCTTGAGATAAGCGAATTTTCCTATAAGGTAGCCTGACACAAGTTCTCGGGAGTTGCGTGATTCAAAAGCTTAAATCTAGTCTTGGCGATGGAGCACTTTGGTCACATAACTCACATCAAAACCTTAAATTTTCCACGAATATATAGTCAGGGATGGCTAGAAAAATAATTCTCAATGCTCGTAATTCCTCCATGCAAAGAAACCCTAAAAGGACCCACAAAAGATAGGATTATATCAGTCCTCTTCCTATTTTGTAAGCACTATGTACGTGGAACTCAAGCAATAACTTTCCGCGAGAGTTTCCAGCTCGAAAGCTAACATTATTTATGACACAAGCAATCAATCATACATGCACAACATTTCTAGTACATGTGTAGCTCAAGGTTCATTCACAAGTTTAAGCCTAATCAAGACGCTTCCTCCTTTTATTTTCTGACTCTCAAATTTAAAGATTCCCGGTGAGTAGAATTCAACCCGTCTTCGAAGTCTCGATTGTATATAGTTTAGGAAGACAATTATCTATGTCGAATATAATCCCATTTTGTTTCCGCCATGAGAGCTTGCTTGTAGAAGAAACAAGGCATAAATGCACGTGCAAAAAGTATTAGGTCTTCGCCCACTTTGGCAAGGGCTAGGTTACCACAACGAGGTACGGGCATTTCCTAGTATCTGCCTTAGAAAAGTCACTCCAATTATAGAGATTATCTGGTCCAACTCTTTCGAACATGTTTAGTTGTTGCAAGATTATATAATAAGATGGGTCACAAGAGCTTACTCTAGGGAGTTTATACCTTGTACCTGACTTGGATTTGACTGACTCTTAAATATAAAAACAAGTCAAAGTCTAACTTGAATAGTCAAAACGAATAGCCAGGTGTAGAGGTTGCCCCTATAGTCATGAATAGTAACAAATTTTTATATGTTATTAGTGGTTTCTAGAGCAACAACCACAATAACAAGCATTTTAAAATTTTTCAAGGTGAATCTCATGTCAATAAATATTCCTCTAAAACCGTGGACTAGACAAGATGCTAACCAAATTTTAGGTGGATAGCCCATCTAAGGACCGTTCACACTTGGTACAATGAGAAATTGAATTTATGTGGCGCACCTAATTCACACATCGAGTCTATTCTATACCGATTGAGCACATACCACATGCTTTAATTAAATACTTTACCGATGAGAATAATCAACTAATATTTTACCTTGTTTCCTTGTTCATCTCCATATCCTGTGTATCCCGCATCGGTGGAAAGAGCAAGTGCTTTCTGCAACAGGAAACCAAATCAATAAAGAATCACTTAGATATAAGATGGAAAGATAAGAAATTATCCTAACCCTACCCACCACTTTCCTCAAGAAGGAGGAGGAGAGAGAAACTGTTCCATTAAAAATAGTAGCGTAAGAACAAGTTCCCGTATGAGGAGAGAGAAATGAACCACGTGCTTTGACTTTCAACCTCTGTTTAGATTCAGCTAGGGCAACCCGGAGATTGAGGATGTTTCTTGATCATTTAACATGTCCTTACCTGGCTATTGCGCTATCATGTTGGGTTGCACGAGTTTTCAGGGGAGGAAAAGAAGGATCTTGTTTGGGACCATGATGTCCTGGACAGTCATGTCTTACCTGGCTATTACAGACACATGGTTATCTTCGCTCACTTATTTTCCACATTTTTTTTTCTAGTCCAGAGACAATGAACTTAGCACAATCTTTTGGAAAAGGGTATCCTCCCCGAGTCGGTTCTTAATTATTGTTGACTTATAACTTAGTCGCCAGATTTGTTCGTGGATCTAACTTGGTGTTAACTTCTCCAAAATAATGCAATGGACATATTATAATGGGTATTTCAATGAGCGAGCCATTTCCAAGCATTCTGTAAGATTTTCTCATAACGATTTGTAAAATATTTTTGTAACTCAATTCTTTATAGCTTTGCTATTTCTTTTGTGGACTCTGTTACAGGTTACACGTTACTTGTAATTTGGGATTGAATTTTTTACTTAGAAGAGTAAGATTCATACCAAGAAGAACGGTTCAAGGTCTACTAAAGCATGGTTTAGAAGTTTGCCTTCTTTGAACGTGGAATGTGATTTACCCATTCAAAGGTACCGTTGTAATTCATCATGACACTCTGTAAATCCATTTACTAAAATAAACATTAAGCTGCCTCGTATGACTATAGAAGCAGATTTATCTATCCTTCAACGGAAAAAAAAAATTCATTTAAAGCACTATATCTCATGCATGTAATAATGCAGTCAAGTCCTAAGCATTTGACTGAATGCAATCAAAGTCCAAAATATCTTTAAAAAGGTGCAAATAAGTCCTATGATAGTCCTTCTAAAAAATGACTTGCGTGACAATTGAAAATTATCTACGTGATTAACTTATATCACTCTTTTCAATGGGAGGACTCGGTTGCATTCTAGATAAAATTAATTGAAGGTTTGAATTGATCAATTAAAAGGCTGAATCTTCGATCATGTTCTGTACTCTATCATTGACTCTGGGTACACTTTCTTTTCGTCCTTTGATCTTTTAGCCGCTGGGGCCATCGAAGGGGGGACCAAGGAGTCTATAAGACCCACCAAAAAAATCTCTAAACCTAAAAAGAACCATCCTGAAGGTCAACTCAAACATCGACATTACCGATATCTGTCTGCATAAAGTCCTTTACCTGGGCCATGGCCGATGTTATGATGTGGGGAATAGGCCGTGTCGTGTCGCCTATTCCGAGCTTTATCAACTTTGCATGCGGGAACTTCTCAGCGTGTTCAGCCTCGCGAATCGAAATCTTTAATCCCACAACCGAAACGACAACAATAAAAAAAAAAAAAAAAAAAAAAACATTATATGTCAGGAGAGAAAACGAAATCTCAACGGAAAAGAACTCGTCTTGATCGATCGTCACGGATGAGAGCTGACCTCGGGAAAAAGATAACCATTTTTCAGGCTTTCCATGTTGACATTTCGGGGGACTTTGGTGCAATGACCTGTGATTGGCCTCGGAAGTATGTGTTAGATACGAGAATTATTAGAAAATTTCGATGCCAATGGTCCATTCGAACGACCCAAGTTCGAATACATCAGTTACACATAAAACTAAGTCAAACACATAATGGACCGATCAACTTAGAGAGAGAGAGAGAGAGAGAGAGAGATGAAACGAGGACATGACTAACGATCATCACGCTTGGGGTTGACGAAGAATAATCCACCCACTTGCTCAAGATGAAGAACAGAAGTACGCCCTTTTGACTTTGTGAGTGGACACTATCAATTTATTTATTTTTTCCTCCAGGTTGAATTCTAGAAAAGGACGCATGGAGAGATGTTGAAATGCCAACTTTGTAACGACCACGTACATGTAAGACCACCATTCATGTTTGGATGTATACGTGCTTTCCTTTTTGCCATTTTTTCATCTTTGGACTTTTACTTTAAACAAATGAAAATTTGGGTAACCAATTCTTATTGTTGAAAAAAGAGAGGAGAAAAAAAAATCCATTTTCTCATGGTGGTCAGACTAATCGGAGAATCTTGTCATGTGATACAGCTCGAGAGAAATTGGTGCGATTTTAGCAAAGTGAGATTGACGGAGAAAAGGGTTCCATCAACCTGTGTAGAAATCCTCACTATCAAAAGCTGATTTGTTCCAATGAAGTCATGAGTATATATGGTCGATAAGAATAGTGTGTTTGTGTCATATGTCATGATTTTAAATCGTTTAATCATGCCGCCCATGGATCAAGATTGCACTAGTCCTATGGAAAGTGCATATTCTCGGCGCCATGAGATGTACTAGGATAGACTTACCAAGTCTTGCCTTGTCCTCCAGTGCCACACTGCAAATCACCCTGAAAACACAATGAACGTGGAAATTACTTTAGAAGAGTACCTACACGATAACTCCGAATACATCTTCCTCATCGAGCTATCTAATCCAACTTCATACGTGGTCAATAAGAGAGATTGAGAGAGAAATTTGAATCCTCATGCGTAACACGATATACCAGACCTGGACGAATAGAGCCTTGGATGGAGGGAAGAAGCTGCATGAGGCATGCATAAGCGAGAGGATGGTAGGTGAAGATACATGGCTCTCCCTTCTTCGAGATCAGACACTCCTCGGTATCGAAAGAGCAAGAGAATGATGCTATAGATCGAATGATATGTGAGATTAGGAAGGAATTAGAGGGTCGGTCTGAACCCAATATATAGGGCTCGCGAACAAAGACCTGGAAAAAAATTTGACCATTCGGTAGTTGGCGGATATCTAACTCGCCAGGGTATTTTCTCAGGAACTTCCAGGAAAAGAACAAAGGGAGATGAGACAGGGGCTCACGCAATCCCATCAATCATCTGGCCTCTCTCTCTCTCTCTCTCTCTCTCTCTCTCTCTCTCCCCCCCCACTCTCTCTTCCTTTCTTTGGGGCCTTCGTTTTTTAGCATGAATTATTAGTTCCTTAGTCTAACATGGAGAGATATGAACACTCTTGCATCCCACATGCATACGTATAACCCTCAAACTTCAAAGTACTTGCTCTCAAAATGTGCTCCGTTTATGTGGAAAGTTTGTGCGGAGGGGCACACTTTCCCCGAAATTGCATTGCCCTTTTGGCCTTGAAGAGTCCATGACAAACCGTCGCATGCAAATTAGCTTGCCTTTAGTGACTAAACAAGGAAAAATGAAATCCAAGCAAACATCGCATGGATTCTAGGAACCTGCCCCGAAGTTTACGTTCCGTGCAACTTAGCCCTCCCCTGAGAGCGGAGGTCAAACGTAGGAAAAGAGGACGGGACTTTGAAAACAAAAAAAAAAAAAAAAAAATACTTCGGACCCTGCTTTCAGCATCTTCAACGTTATTCTCATCTAATCCGCTTTAGTAAATTAACATTCAACAAGGATCCGACTGGTTCCCAGCAAGTTTCGAACCGTCTTCTACGCTTTGGACGCAGCTTGTTCAACAAGAGAGGTTGCACGCCATCTGCCGATGTGCGTTACGTTACATAGGTTATCCGCTATTCGTGTTGTGAAATTTCCCTTCGTTTCGCAAGTATAGGCCGATCTAATGCGTAAGGCCAAGTGTCATCTGGTCATTTACATAGTCGATTGGCGATGCATCATTTCCCCGGCTTTTCCAAGAGCCGTCGAGAGTTGAAAAGTGATCGAGACGCCAATAGAAGCATCGCGTGTAGAATCTTTGTCTTATGACCATCCTTGTCACACACGAATCATCTCCATACCATGAATGTGTAGGGGACCTTTTTTTTTTAAAATATTTTTTTATTGGGAAAATTCATGGCTGAAATAGGTCCATACATGTTAGATAAATTGCCTAAGGTGCAGGGCTGTCTGTCCCCGTGCGGCAACAAGCTAGGCAGTCCGAACACCCTACTTTATATAAGCCGTCCACCAAAAATTTAGACATGTCTATCTAAATTAAAATTGACTACACCTCTATCTATCCAAAAAATCCGTCAATTTTTTTTTTATTTTTAAGAACATATGTTTTTCGTAATTGAGGGTTTTGAAACGTCTACGATCACTTGATGTAATTTTCACATGGGGAAAATTTTTCATGTTATGGAAGATTTAGAATAAATGATCTAAGATCAGGAAATGAAATGACACAAATTTCAAAATCTTTTGGGCACACATCAAGGTTCATATTTTCCATCAACTCATTTTTTATTGACAATTGCAAATATTTGAATATCCACCCATATGCGAAATAAACTAGGACAGAATCTAACTCTAATATAATATTAAAATGCTAGACCCAAAAGCTTAAATGATAGGTGAAGAAAAATCACATGTTCCCATGATCAAAGGATGTATGATATTGCAACACCAGCAACACCACCTTTTTATGAAGCAGGTTGCTTTTTGTTCTGAAAGCAAACAAATTATTCTTATTTAACCAAATCAACAATTGATAGTCGAAGAGTTCAAACCGTTAGATTAAGACCCTCAAGCACGCACTAGATTTTGGCTAGATTAAAGTGTGAAAGTATATAAAAGGATTGCAAAAGTACATGGCTGGTAAGACTTAAACTAAGAACCTCTTATTTTGATATGGATTTGACATGAAATCATAGGGATGAAGATTTGTGAAAGTAGAAGGACTTAATTAGACAATCATAAAAGTATGGGGACGAAAATTATAATATTATGTAAGATATGATAAGATTATTGTCAACTATTTAAAAAAAAATTGTTTTTATATAAAACATGGGTTAATATTTAAATATGTTAGGAGAAACCATGGTCTTCCTTACTCATCACCTGGTTGCTGCCCGTATGAAAACAAAACATCTCTACACTGAACTTTATATGCAGAAAATACTCAACAGGGACTTTTTCCTTGCTAGTCGTTTCCCATAAGAATACAAATTTCTCTATTGCAAACTTCAATGCAGAAACATTCAACGGGAGCTTTTCCCTGAACTTGCCAGACGCTGGAATCCTGTCGGATCCCACGCAAATGATCACGTCATATCGGAGCACAACAATAAATGAATGAGAGTCCCATATCATAAAAGCATAGAAAAAATATAAAAAAATTATAAATCTATTACAATTTATCAATTTAATTATAAATATTTTCACACTTTATCAATTAAATTATTCTAAAAATTTTTGATTGGAAATCGTTAATGCGAACGTCGATCATACAATGTGACACATCGACATTATCATAGATAATTTTTCACAAAATAAATTTTATTATCACTTTTTTCTTCTTCTCAACTAAATTTGTCAAGGGCCATGACCCTCACCAACAACCAACAAGGGCTTGTGGGTTTTCGCCCAATGATTGACTCTCACTAGCCAAAATGAAAGGAATTAAAAAAGAAAGAATAAAATAATAAAACAAAATGAAAGAACAAAAAAATAAAATATATTATTAAAAAATTATACACGTTAACGTTAGTCGTGTCACATAAGATGTCAGTGTTCATGTCAATGATTTCTAACTAAAATTGGCTAAATGATTCAATTGGCAAAATATCAAAAAGATTTAAAATGAAATTAATACAATTAAAAGTTTTATAATTGAATTGACACAATTATAATATGTTTATAACTTTTTTGCTATAGTCCCCTAAAAATAAGTGTGAACTTCACGATAGTTCCTCCTGGCATTATAAAATGATTTTTCTCACATTTGTAAGGGAGGGGATTGACGCCGGAGCCGAATATTTTTCCTGTTCAATAATATATTATTTTTTTTGAAAGTGCGGTCCGACATAACTTTAGTTTGAGGTGGAAAACTAATAGTTGGGGACCAGACATGGACGTTTTTTAATCATCGCTTGTCGGGACCAACAAGACAAGATGGATCGCTTTTGAAGGTGGAGAGATTGTGGCTGCTATAAACAAAGCCTAAACTTGTAGAAAACAGGAGTCGTGGCTGGGGAGAATTGCTGGTGGCTTTGGATTGATGCCATCGAATATCTGCGGTAGGAAAAAAGTTCACTTGGAAGGTGGGAGGCATGCCCTCCCCTTTTATATTCAATCCCATCTTTACCAATACACCGTCGTTGTACCCATACGCACCACCTGTCAATTCAGAGTTGTCGTGAAAGGAAGAAAAACCTAACCCCTCCCTCTGCTAACCGGCAACTTTAGCCATCTTCCACTCCATCGTCAATGCTATTGTCATCACTGTCATCATCACTGTCGTCATCGTCATGACGGTATCACCTCCCTCAAAGGGAGGAGAGGATGAGGAGAGAGAGATGATGGTCGGTCGTTGATGTTAGCTCTAAGTACACTACCATCACCGCCGTCATCATCATCATGACGGTATCACCTCCCTCAGAGAGAGAAGAGAATGAGGAGAGAGAGAGATGATGGTAGCATGGGAGCTCGGTCGTCGATGTTAGATCTAAGGATAGAGCTGAGAGTATCCGCTTTCTAATTTAGCTTGTTGGACTTGTGCATCCCCACCATCTAATTGAATTAATATATTTTCGGCTTACCCTTACACGCTTCTACTTTAAAGTTAAGAATTATCATCACGAACCATTGATTATGGTGGTTTTATTTTTGATAAAAAGTACTATGGGCCTTAGTATGTGTTGTTCTTGTCAACACGCATGGTCATATAAAAGACATAAAGCATCAATCTCATCACGTGTAGAGATAAATATGTCATAAGAGTGGTGTGAAAACATTTCTCTACAGGTGAATCTAACATAAATTCCATTAAGATATACTTACACAAGATGACTTCAATAGAATATGCCGTAGAATATGCTAATATTTTTTATAATGGTGTAATAAAGTGCTTCTCTTTCTTTTTCATGTTGTGAAATTTTATGACACCACTACCGACACTAAAAGTTTAAGTTATTAGATGAATATAAGGTTTATTATTAAAATATTTTAATACCCTCCTCACATGTAAATTTTCGATTGAAGAAACAAATAAGGGCCTAGAAGATTCGAATTCAAGACTTTTTAGCTCTAATATGAGATTTTGTTAAACCACTATTAATTATTCTAAAAGTCTAGGTACTTAGATAAATGTATGGTTTATTCTAACACATATTTACCAACAAACTTCTTAACTCACTAATGAAAAATGTAAATGTTCCTACTTTTCCATTTAATGAATTAGATCACAATTACGTGACATCCAAGAATTATACATAAATAAAGATGCGAATGACAAGTGCATAGACATTTGGACACACGTACACAAACTAAAATCAGGCTCACAAATTAATCACGAAATCGCTTTTAATTCATCTGAAAAGTTTAAACCGGAGGACGAAAGTATGATTCAATATTGTTTTTAGATGCTTCGATAGTTTCCACAAACACAAGCGATAGAATCTAGCAAACTTCACGAGAAAGTTCAATGATATCGACTCATCTCTGTCGTCGCCAAATCACCACATACGAACGTGGGTTAATGTCGCCCGCCACGATTATTATCCAAAGAGCCCCTGTACGAACGTGGAAGTAATGCTTCTATCAAAAGTCACCCCACTCCAAACAATTCCAAATTGCCACGATCCCAACGAGCAAAAGTCTTCGACCTAATTCGACCCACCCCCACATAAAAAAATGACCCAGAAAAAAAAATAATGAAAATATTTTTCGTTCAAACATTTTCTATTAACTATATAAGAGATCATTTGTCGTTAATATTATGAAATGATCGAATGCTTTGGTCTCTGATTTCAGTGAACTGAAATTAAAGCCACGATCAACTATGGTGGGGCCAAATTATAGTCGACAATATTTATTTATAGTTCGATTTCTTGTTACTTCATTTTTCTTTGTTCAGTTATGCTGTTCCGAAAATTTCAGTCTATGTTAGCTTCAAGAATATGTTGGCATTAACTTATCAAAAAAAAAAAAAAAAAAAAAAAAAAAAGAACATGTTGGAATTACAGATGAAGGGACATAATTAAATAAAAAAAAAGGAATGAATTTACCGTTTCAAGAACTTGATTGGATAAATGCAAAAGTTCGAAAAAGAAATCAAAAAAGTAGTGCAATTGCATGGACTAAGTGTGTTTTTCTTTATAAAAAAAAAAAAGACCATGTTTTCCTCGATCGCTTGTTCCAGGAAATTTCCTCGATTTAGTCTTTTTGATTGTTAGATTCTACAGAAATGGGCATCAGCTCCATCTATTTTTTCACTAAAGTTGGGGGTCTTATTTCCAGCTGGAGATCGAGAAATATTGAGTTATTTCCTAAAATATTCAAGGGATTGTACACTCTTAAAAAATAGAAAATAGTTTAACCTGCAAATTCATAGGAAATTGATCACGAAAAATCACCAATGAGCGTGGTGCGAAACGAAGAAGAAGAAGTAAAATATATTACAAGCTATGAGATTTAGAAAAACTCGAGCAGAAAATGTGTTCTCATCTATAACGATCACTCGGGTTAGTTATGGTTCTAATCAAATATCGAAGTTGTGACTGTGGTAGGATGCGAAATAGAAATCCAAAGATCGAAAACTCCTGCTCCATTAGTAAACCTAATTAGTTCAGGCGGGGCTCTTTTCTTTTCCTTTTTTCTTTGAGCCGATCAGTTTTTAAGCTTTTACCATGTGAAAAAGGGCTCGGAACGCCCTGAAGTTTCTTAAAACGACAACATATAAATATACATGAAATAAATTGTTATCCCTCAATTGTATTTCCCTTAAATTATAAAAATAATAAAATTTGGTGCAAGAGTTATTATTCTGCGATTGATGACTAGATACAAACTTATTACTTTTCATTTCTAGATGTATCCTATTGCGTAATTTCTGTACAAAGAGAACCGTAGGTTTGCTTTTTCTACGGTCCTGCGCTCTTTTCTTTTCTCTAGTCTCCACTGCACTCCACCACGGGTCAACGGAGAGCTTCGCCGCCGGTCGGCGGCTCTGCCACCACAGGACAGACGAAGGACATGGCTTTTTTCCTTAAGAGAATTTGACTTTTCGTTTCGAAGTTTCTCCAAGCCTTTTCAGTAAAACGTTAGCTGTTGAATTTTGGGAAAGGATGTCCGATTCTCGACCAACGTCGGATGGAAAAAATGAGTAAATTTTGCTCGTCGATCTTAAATTTTTAAGTATTTTGGTACTATGATATTTCATATAAAAGTTGCAAAATATTGTACATATTTATGACTTATTATATGTTGATGTTCTGTCATTTGATCGATTGTGAAATTACTAAATATTTTCTCCTAAAAATAATGAGGAGGATTGATTTGAAAATAGGAAACGGAGCTTGAGACGTCGCCTCTCCCCACCTCCATCTCCTGTTCGCGTAGTTTTTGTTCTTTTACGCCCCGATTTGTCATTTTCCTTTTTGCATTTCTTTGTCATGTGATTCTATATTTACTTAGCTTGCGGTTTCACATTTGGTTTGTGATATTGGATCTAAAACTTGGTTTTGTTTTGTTTGGTTTCTTCAGGAATTTCAGGGTTTTTTTTTTTTAAAAACATTCTTAAACAACCAAATTAGGCTTGTCTTGACATTTGTTTTTTTTTTTTTAAATACGGTTAACACTATGAAAAATCTCAAATTGGTACACCTATGAAATATTTATCCTCCATTGATTTTCGTTAAATTTTATTATCAAATTTCTGAGTTTAATGATACGTAACAATTAATGGATATACTAGTTTGGGTGTTTCACCCTTCTTTTGTCATAAGTATACTACTTTATAATTTTTCGTAGTATTAATTTAATTTAACGAAAAATAAGAGAAGGTAAATTTATCACAAATATAGTAGTTTGAGATTTTTTATGGCAAATTGTTATAGGTGTACCTGTTCGAAATTCCGTGGTATTAACTTGAATATATGTGGGCGGGCCTGGCCCACCTCACTCATCTACCGGGGGGGCCCGGACTGCGAGGCAGGCCCAGACATCGGGCCTGAGCGGAGTCCAACTCCGTCACCAAAGTGAGCCCGACCTAATACGACCCGACCCGAGTGGCCCCGCCCCGCTTTGGTCTGCATCTTCTCCGAGTCGGACCACTGCGTACGCTCCATGAACGCATCGGCTCTCGTCCATCTTCGCATCTCCCTCTCTCTCTCGGTCGTCAGCTCGACATTGCATGGATGAAACTTTCCAGAGGTTGGCGGTGCTCCTTTTCTCTACTCGATCAAATTACTGCTGAGAATTTTTATGTCCATTCCTTGTGTGGTGCGATTTCTTGATTCGACTTCCCCCTCTTCCCATGCGCGTGCGCGTGGTGGGGTGGATGGCCTCGCCTTGAAAGGAAGCTCTTTTCCTGTTCGGTGGGGTCTTTTCGCTGTTGGGTTCTGCTCGAGAGCGTGATTGGAAGTGAAGGGCTTTCTGATTTTCCCTTTGCTGGGTCGTCGTTCTTGGTACCGATGGGGCGGGGTTTGGATTAGGGGTGTTGCTCGTGAATTCCGAGTTTCGCTTCTTTGGTGAATTTGGCTGAGGCACGGCTGCTGAGGAGTCGGGCATTGGTGGGGTTGGATTAAGTTTTCAAGTTTGGAGTATGTTTATGTCGGTCTTGATATTCGTATCGTTCGGAGTCTTTGCTAAATTTGCGTGTTTGGGGCTTTAGCTGCGGTTTGATTATGCGTTTCGAACGAGTTAGAGTTAAAATGGTCTATTTGGCGACCTGCTTTGGATTTGTATGGCATTGTGGCATAGTTCCCTCTCTTTGCTTGTTGAGATTTGCGAGAGCGAAGTGATGGTTTCGGTCATCTGAGGGTTGATTAGGCATTGTTGTACGTTCTAAAGACTTTTGTGGGCAAGGAAATTTGACATCTTAGACACTAGATCACAGGCCATTGCACGATTCAAATCATTCCGATTCTAACAAGTCCATATGCTGGTGCACTGCACTTGCCTTTTGGGATTGAAGAGCCGGTTCTAGAAGCAGTTTTTTGTCTTCTTTGGACCCATTTTTCCTGATTTTTAAGGCACGCGGCTGGCCTTAGTCATCTGCTGTCAGTTTACTTGGCTCCCTGGAAGTGCTCCATGTTTTGTGGAAATTAAATGATCCACAAAGCTCTATGCATGAGCTACAACTGATTGATGAAATTACGGGGAAAATTCCAAAACTAAAAATCTAAGCGTGGGATAGATCTGATTTGATGCTGCTGGACTGCTGCATACTTTCATAAATTCATGAAGGTCTGCTTGCATTGCAATGTATGTCAATGAAACATTAGAGCCCTAGCAAGTTTCTGTTGAATTCCACGAGATGGCACTTGAGATTTTTTTTTTCTCTCAAGTTTTGCTAGACAACTGCATTTGTTATTTTCCATCTTATGTATTAATGGGCCTTAAATTGGCATGTTTTGGAAAGTTAGTTACATCAATATTCTAACTTGGTCTTCTTGTTCCCCAGTCTTGTGTCTGGTTAGCCACTGTGTTCCTTGTTGATGATCATTACCTTCCTGAGACAAAATAGATTCTTATCTGCAACTTGGAAGGCATTGTGTGTTCCCACAAGTTCAAGCGCCTGGCTGTCTAAGACCTATAGTACTATGCGAGAAGATAATTCCAATGTACATTCTTCTGGATGTGGTAGTGACTTAATCCAGAAATCTGCTTCCACATGTGATGATGAGAAGTGTTCCTCCAGAAATGTGGAGTCCACCCCGGAAATAGAAAAGAAGTATGTTCACCGTGTTTATGATGCTATAGCTCCTCATTTCAGTTCCACTCGATTTGCCAAGTGGCCAAAGGTTGCCACCTTTCTAAAAACTCTGCCTCTGGGATCACTCATCTTGGATGCGGGTTGTGGAAATGGGAAGTACTTGGGCTTGAATCCCGATTGCTATTTCATTGGATGTGATATAAGTGCTCCCTGATAAAAATATGTGCAGATAGAGAGCATGAGGTTCTGGTTGCGGATGCTGTCAATCTTCCTTACAGAACTGGTTTCGGGGATGCTGCAATCTCAATAGCCGTATTGCATCACTTGAGTACGGAGAATAGGAGGAAAAGAGCAATTGAAGAGTTAGTTCGTGCCGTGAAAAAGGGCGGGCTGGTTCTAATAACTGTTTGGGCTGTAGAACAGGAAGATAAATCATTGCTTACCAAGTGGACTCCTCTAGCACCGAAATATGTGGAAGAGTGGGTAGGACCAGGAAGTCCCGGAGTTCGCAGCCCTTCATCTTCGATTTTGGAAAGCATCCCAGAGACAGATGACCGCTCAGTGGAAAGCACGAGGGAATTTGAAGCTAATATGGCCACAAACCCAGAGAAGACTCAGAATTTGAATCATCATGGAGAAGATGATGAAATGGCATTGAGACAAGAGAAGAATATCAAGGATCAGCAGGAATACTTTGTACCTTGGCACTTACCCTATCATCGTGCTGAAGTCAGTGGAGCTTCCATGACTGCTCTTGCAAGTGGTTTGGCAAAAAAGGACGATAAGAAGGGTGCTGTAGTGTATAATAGATATTACCACGTCTTTGGTGAGGGTGAACTTGAGAGGTAAATCAATTTTATATGTTTTTAGATACAAGTACTCATTATTAATGTAGGTACAGCAATTTTATGTGCTGTGTTTTCTATTTTTTTTTTTTATAATTAATCTTACATGCTCTTTACGGGTCTTTTGGCATCATGCTTCTTTATAAACTGTTCAGCAATTTTCAGATCAAATTAAAAGGTTCTACCTGTTGGGTTTACGCTGCTCTTAAATGTTTTGATGTTTTGACTCCTTAAACTGTTCTGCAAGAAATTACTTCCCACCCATACTTGGCGCATGTGTTCAGCTGATAAAATTGACCTCTTCTGCTCGCTCTTTTTGGCTTGGCATTTGCAGGTTGGTATCTGGCATGGACAACATCATAGTTGTTGATCGTTTTTATGACAAATCAAACTGGTGTATTGTTCTCGAGAAGACATACTGACACAATCAGGTGTGGAGATTATGTATCTTTTGTGGTGGGAATTGGTACATTCTCATGCTAATGCCAAGCCCTGCAAGTTTTGAGGTCGAGCTCAATATGTGTTTTGACTATGAATTTTCAGGGAATCGTTCCTTCTCATTAATGAGTGGACAGGACGAGGGCATGATTAAGGCCAAGTTTTCACTTTTTGGCCAAAATTTTGGGAAGTTTTACTGTTAGTATAGATGGCTGGAATGTAACGGTCGGAAATGGTCGGAAATGCCAAGATGGCGCGAAGCAACTGATCACCATGATCTGCAACTCACTGTACTCATGATGTGCTTTATCTGTTTCATGTCCGTCATCTCGACTCTTTGGATTCGATGGTCATTTATGGCAAATTATATTTCGTCGGGTTTCAGGTTTCTTGGTCATAAAAAGAGAGCTGTTCTATGAGCAGTGTGACTTTCAATAAACGATAATGTAAGGAACATGGTTTTCACGTGTTGACTTGGTATTTTTGCTGAGACCAACATCACATATAAGATGTTGGATCGTTGTTTGTTGACAAGTCATTATTTTTTAAGCAGCAATATGTATTAGCACGCGGGTCGGTAACTTGAAAAAGCTTTTCCCACGAGATTTATTTAATGTTCAATCTGGGAGGATGAAGAAGGCCGAAGACTTGGACCAAGTTTGCGACCCATTTTAGTTCTCACGTGTCGTGTGAATGCTCAGCGATCCGTCCTAATAAGAGTGAAATTTTCAGAAAACCACTGGGTAACCATCCTGTGGTTACAGCCGGCGAGTCTTGAGACGCCGTCTTAGATCAAATCCTTCAAAAAAGGCCAAAAAAGGTGGGAACTCACGGAAGGAGACCCAAATTCTCGAAATCTTCACCCTCATGCGTTTCCTGTTATTCTTAGAATTAGCACGAGTTTCGCTCATTCTCAACATTTAACGCATTCAAGCTGACCCGAGATCCCAATTCCCCATGAACCACATGGAAACATCTTTTAACAACTTGAGCAGTGGCCGAACAACTTCAAAACCGATGACATGAACAAGTCATTCGATTCCTCCATTGTGACAATCAAGAAAGGAACCGAGAGGCAAGAAGAACATGTCTCGAAACTTGAAGGCAAAAGCCGATGCCAAGAGGCAAGAAGAACAGTCAGTTTTGATTTCCCCTTTCAGCTTGACTTCTTTCAAAAGGTCAAATCTAAATATGTGTCATTCCTGGTAGTCGTCTTATAGTCTCGTCAATGCGTCCGGCAGTATTTGCAGGTCAGTACTATCTTGTTTGACAAGTGGGGATACCAAGAACAAAATTACTAACGCGCAACTTGCAAAACTTTCCCTAGTGCTTGGCAAAGGGATTGTGTATTGGATGTCATTATATATGTACAATTGCACGTCCACATCATTACCGATACAGACGATTTTCCCAGTTTAAGTGATGTGAATATAATGCAATGTACTGATCACAAATAAATTATAGGTGACCGATGAATTTTCTCGTTATGTATATATTGTCAGTTCTCCTAATCCTTCAGCCACCTGCACACCCAGCTCTCCAATGTTTACATAGCATTGGCATTCCTGGAGATGACAAATGATATGGTGTTAAGGAGTTCGATGCCGCACTTTCCTCCTTCGCACATTCCTTGATACTGCTGCACGGAAGAGGGTGGATATACCGTATATAACACAGAAGTCAGGCCAATCAACCTTTTTGGCAGACTTTCTATTCCTCCCAGGCAACGTTACTTTAACAGTTATATCATCTATTTGTGAGCCAATGGTTGTATAGTTATCCCCATCCCTGAGCCAATGACTACTTCATGTACAATTGGTTTCCATGGAAACCACATTAAGAGCTGAAATGTCAACTAGACTGCAAGCAATATTCTGATGAAGTATCATTGTCCCACTCCAAATCTCCACATGCAGTGAGAACTGTGGAGAGTACATAATCATCCACCTCAATACCTTCTGCTCTCATCCGATACATGAGCTTTAAAGCCTCTCGGCAATGACCTTTCCTTGCATAGCCCATTATCATAGCCTTCCATGTTACCAAATTACGCTGTGGCATGCTGTCAAAAACTTGAGATGCCTCTGCTAGGTATCCACATTTTGCATACATATGAATTAACGCACTCCCAACAAACACATTAGAC
This sequence comes from Eucalyptus decipiens, assembly GCA_014182575.1. NCBI lineage: Eukaryota > Viridiplantae > Streptophyta > Magnoliopsida > Myrtales > Myrtaceae > Eucalyptus > Eucalyptus decipiens. Next base: position 7,174,095 of record CM024614.1, read on the forward strand.
AAGGCGGGAGTCTTGTTTGCGGAGGAGTGAAGTAACTTTCCTTGTAAAAGATCTTCTAGCTTAGCACATGCTTTTAGCGCTGAAGAATACGTGAAGGCATTGGGCTCCACACCTTCATCCAACATATCTTTCAAGCGCTCAAGTGCTTCTGCTCCCAGCCCAAGATGTGCGCAGCCGGATATTAATGCCGTCCAAGAGACAACATCTCTGAACGGCATCTGGCGGAGGACATTGGAGGCAGTTGAATACTTTCCGTATTTACAGTACAACCATACAAGGGTGCTTCCGATGTGGACATTAGTTTGAACAGATTTCTTGAGTATCTGTGCATGAACTTCCCTTCCCAACTCTAACTTCTTGATTGAACCACAAGCTAGGAGAATGCTTACAATGGTGAGGTTATTAGCAAATATATTCCTTCTCTTCATCTCCCTGAAAAGGTTTATGGCCTCCTCACCGAGCCAATTCCGAGCATATCCAGCTATCATGGTTGTCCATGTCACCGTGTTTCTATGCTTCATTCCATTAAATACTTTTCTTGAATCTACTATCTCCCCACATTTTGCATACATATCCACTAAAGACGTCCACACAAAAATATCGTTCTTGATCATCCTTTTAAATGTGATGCAGTGTAACTGTCTCCCAAATTTCAATGCCTTCTCCTCGCCACAGACATTCAAAATGCTACACACAGTATGCTCATTGGGCAATAATTCATCCCTTAACATTCGCCCAAACATTGAAAAGGCCTCTTTTTCATGTCCTAGTTGGGAACAAGCAGTGATTATTGTTGTCCAAGACACCACATCATGCTCATCCATCCGGTCAAATGCACAGAATGCGCTATCAAGCATCCCGCACTGCGCATAGAAATGAACTATAGCACTCTCGACGATCAAGTTTCTCTGCTCATTCTTGATTATGCAGGCATGAACCTGTTTCCCGAGCTGCAAATCTAACCCCCTGCTACACAAATTCAGGACACACACGTACGTCTTGCAGTTTGCTCGGACCCCAACCCCGAGAGCATCAAGAAACAACCTCAGAGCCTCACCGTCCAAGCCAAACCGAACGCACGCGTTAATCATCGTAGTCCAACTGACCACATTCCTCTCACGCATTTCGTCAAACACCCTCCTGACCTCGTCCAATCTCCCATATCTCAAATACGCAGACATCAGATTATTATTAACGTAAGCAGCACCGGCTCCTGAACACTTCAAAACCAAAGCTTGAACCTTTTGAACGTCTCTGACGCTAGAACACGACTGTAGCCAAGAAGCGAGAAGACCATCGTTCATGCATTGAGCGCCAGAGGGGCCACCGCGCGAATCGCCATCTGGGTTTTCTCGGGAGCACGGGACACTGCTGGAAAAGCAACATTCCGACGCCGAAGACAGGTACTTGGAGCACGAGGGGTGGAATCTTCCGCCGCCGCCGGTTCTTGCTTTCGAGGAAAGGCGGCGCCTTGGGGTTTGAGGCGTCGGGCGGATGAGGGAGACGGGCGTGTCGAGTGGAGCGAGGCTTGGCGAGAGGAAGGTGTAGGAGGAGAGCATCTGCCGGAAATGGAATGCAGTTCCTTCCCGAAGAATCGGTCTGAGAAGGTCGCTCATGTCATCTGTCGGTCGGTCGGAAAGGAAGTTAAGCTTAAGGTTCTGGTTGAGCTTTTGATATGATGCCGGCTAGTGTCCTTTTTCCCGCGTGCGGACAAACTACGAACGGTGGATTGAAAGCAGTTCTTAGGTATATTTTTTTTTATGGGAAAGAGGTCCAATATTTTAAAGAAATTGACATCATAGGAATGAAAGGAAACTTTGTGTTCTTTTCTGATGCTGTCAACGACAAAAGAAAAACAAATATATATATGTATGTGCGAAAAAATGGGGAAAGATTCATGAAAGAAAAGGTTTGAGTGGGACTAGTGGTCAAAAAGATAACTTCTAGAAAATGGCTCCAAATCGCTGTAATTGAGGGAAAAAAATGCAAATACAATTTGGTATTGTTATTTATCTTACAGTAAGCATAGATATCGGTATGAAAAGTTTGAATAAGACAATTGGTGTCTTTGGATTTTATTTTGTAATGAAGTATGTTTTTCTTTTCTAAGGTTACATTTAGTGAACTAGCCATAATCTAAGCAATACAACTTTTTTCCAAACTTGTCTCATCAAGTCCCAAGTGAAGATTGCATTTGGCTTGATCTTTGGGAAAAGCCCTAGGAAAAATGTAAAGGACTCCAGGTAAATAATGCTTAGCAACCTATGATGTAAATATGTAATGAGAAGCAACTTTGATTAAATGTAAGGCAAATTTTTTTGAAACTAAACCTTAAACCCTTCACCAAATACTGACAAGGGATTTGGGTCACCAACAAGTCAAATCTTGCTTAGGCAATCATTGCTTGAAGTTGCAAAACCTCAACCAAACCCGACAATGGTTGATCTCATATGGCCCCGTCAAGGTTGTGTGATCTTAAGTAAGGCTCGCCAACAATTAGATCTAGCATTGACGATGACACATAAGATAGAATATATTGAGGCATTTTTGGAATTTTGAAAATTAAGCAAGAGCAAAATTGAATGGAAAAATAAAATGCATTAACATTCCGAAAATGTGAAGCCCAAAACTTCATCAGACCTGTCTTTGTGCTGAGAGATTTAGAAAATTTTGGAAATGATATACGTTTCTCCAAAGCTCTCCAAAACTATTTGCCGAACACCTTAACATTTGGCCAAACGGCTTTTAGAGGCCAAATGCCTTTGGAGAAGTGGTTGCCAGATACAGCCTTAAACGTATGCCAAAGACTAAAGGACGTGCATTTGAAATTCCTGGAGCTGATCATGTTCCGTCGTCGTGCATAGAAGGCACAAGTAAAAAAGTCAAGTGGGTTTATAGAGGAATTCCTATATTTATTGATGAAAAGAGCTTTATAAGTCCAGTGGTATTGCATTCAATGGCAATACTTGGAACAGAAGAATCGCTAACGTAAACATTGTAACGCACCAAAGGCAAAATTGTAAGGAGGAAATGATGAGAAATAAGTGTGACGAAGCAACAGGAGAAATTGCGGACATCATCCCTATGTCCAATAAAAAAGTGTGGTTCTACTCCTTTGTTTTAGCCAACTTGGCTTGTATTAGTTTGTCCAAGATCGGTGGCTCCAGAGGGTTTGGATCAAGACAACGCTCCGCAGCAGCAACAATCACCTGCCCCATACATGACGAGAACCATCACGATTACATTCTACAAACTCGAGACAAGCAATGCAAAATAGCAAAGAACAGGAAATGTAAGTCCACAGATCACGAACACAACCTTTTTTTTTTGACATTTGGCGAAATAACAGAAACCACACATACGACTCATGAAAAGAAGCTAGTTTTCTGTGTAAATTTAATCCCAACAGGGGACAAGTTTTAGCTGTCAAAGATGCATGGAAGGTTGAACACAACAGAAGGACATGGAAGTCCAGCATGAGAGTTAAGTTAACCCCAGCTCCAGCAAACAGTTAAGTCTCCTAGTCCTACACTCTCAAAATCCCCATAACAATAATATAGAAGACCACCGGATAGCACAACTATGAAAAGCCAAAAACTCAAAGGTAGACTCTGGAGGGAGGGTTGATGCCCTTGTGTGTGAATTCTTTCTCACAGATTTTTTGCTAAATTAGAATTGTAGGTTTTTCAAGAACAGGGGGATATGAAAGCTGACACCGAACTACAGTACAACCCAAATTGATATCCATAACAGATATGCTCGATCTTACACTATATAATAAATTACCTCATCTAGCAAGAAGTCGATGGCTGCTTCATCCTCGGCACTTTCCTTTAAAGGAGCCCTTAGAAACTGAATATCCAGTTGAATTTGCTGAAACCCACTCCTATTGAAAGTTTGAAGTCGAACAAATTCTTGCAGACTTTTCAGGGACAATTTTATGATTGTATTTATGACTGACTCCTGAAATAGAGATATCGATTCAGATCATGTGATGACGAGACTGTTTACAACCACTTTTTCCTTAGCAGAAAGGGAACTAGACCTGTGTGTATTCAACTTTAGTGAAAATTTCCACTTTCTGCTTGAACAATTTTGCCAGATGTGTTTCCAAAAGCTGGCTCCTGCCCCTATTGGTATTAGATCGACCCATTTTGTCATCTCGTAATGGATTACTACGTGAAGATGTAGTGCTTCCATTGCTTTCAGAACGACGATGCTTCCGTTGGAGCCCTTGGGGTAATATCTGCTTCACTTCGGACCCTACTGCTTCCAACTATGACAGATAAAATTACCTCAATGTCAACCAAAGGAGAGAAGAATTCATATTTATCCAATTGGAACCATTAAGAATGTAGCAGTAGCATATTTGAAGACATAGCTTCCTTCTCTTTTGGATACTGCAATATTTTAAAAATAGAACAAAAGAAAAGAAAAGTGCCAACCTCTTGCAATAGTAAATCAACGAACATATGAACCTCTCTAGGCTCCTTATGCTGTCAGAAAAGAAAATAGTGAAACATACTGTCAATGCAAAATAAATGCATCTCAGTCGATGAAACTATATCCATACTGACCTTGACCCAATTTGGTGTAGTAAACCTCTTTCTCAGGATGACAGAGATCCTCTGTGTACTCATTTTTATATACTGTGAAAAAGAGATACAATATCAACTTCTTTTCAAATTCCAAAATACTAGAACAGATGAAATTTGGCTATACTGATCAGTACAAATATTCATGAGAGAGAACTAATTCCTCTAGGCAGTTGACTGGTCTTAGTAATAGAAAAACCCACAAGAATAAGTTTAGATGAACCCAATGTTCTTAACTAAAAGATAAGAAAGTCCAAGAACAACTTCTCGCATCACTTCTAGCTGAAGCATCATAAAACATCTGCAGATTCTAAAATTGGAAAGTTTTCCATAACCTCGTCCCTTGAAAAACAAAAAACATCATGGCCAAACTTGCAATGTTGAGTTCAGAGACACATCTTGTTTATAGAATTGAAGAGCCATCCTGTTTATTGAATCGGCGGATCCCCCGCCAAAGTACAATCACAGTTGGCAGTAATGCTATGAAAAGGTGAAGCTTGAAGACATGTCCAGTTTATTGAATTGAAAACTTGTGAGTCAATGTGCTGATTTTGCTGCCCTAAAGGCCACATTGACAAAAGCATGTCAGGATTTAAATGACTATCCATAAAAAGGAATCATCCGGTCTAACTGATCAATGCTTCGACATGGTACCATTTCCAGCCCATGCAGATGTGGTCAGATTTATCACTAGTTTGTCATGAATGAAAGTTCCAACTTGTATATCTCAAGTGATAAAATTCAAACCATACAAGGTGCAGAAACTTTTCGCCAGCTGATCGAAATCTGCGACAAATTTCTCCTGGAACAAAAGCAGGTCCATATTCATATCCTCGAACACCACCACCAGAAAAAGAAGCAGCGATTTCCTGGCAAGTAGAAAAGAGGGTAAAAACTCCAAAGCATGCCCCAATGATACAAGATAAAAAGCATAACGGAGACCATTAATCATAAATAAGAAACTTGACAGCTAATGATATTAAACTCCTTGCCTCGGTGATTCTCGGGATTGCACTCTGCTCAATGAAAACAGAGATTTGAGACAGCACCAGGACAATGCCCATGAGACCTTTATCACTTTGTGTCACCTCCATCATATTTTGTTCTTTATTCACAAGATTCTTCTTCCCAGAAAGCGAGTTAAAGTGATCATCCAGTGTTCTAAAGAAATCTTGGAATCCTTCTTGAACCCAATCCACAATAAAGTCTCTCAGTTTAACTAGTAACCCCAAGTTGTCTTCCAAAAGTTGCCGGAAGTCCTAAGGTAAATATACTGAATAATAGTCAGAAAGATTCGTTACCAAAATTCAGAGTCTAAGTTTAAGAAAGGCCATATTAGCCAGTAGCTGAACAAAATACTGCTAAACAATGCAAAGATTTAAGCACTGCATAAATGCTCACACTCCAAATAGGAACTTGCTGAAATAGGAGCAAAGAAGAGTGAGGCCACTACAGGGACTATTAGCTTGAGATACTTTTCTAGTGCATAATGCAAATGTGGAGGATTGATGTGAACCTAAAATAAAAAGACATACAAGATAAAACTAACGGAATAACTACTCCATGCTTAGGTCAGCAAAACTGTCATGGCATGCATCACTCACCTGTAAAACATCCATGCTGCCTTGAAGAACACTCTTTTTGCCAGCTTCCAAGGCAATCTGCAAGGAATAACTTTCAGAGTTCTCGTTTCGCCTAAGGAGGTCATCTGCCAGTTCACAGTCATACAAGATCAATTAGCAGTTGTCAAAAAATAAATAAGAAAAGTTATTCCAGCATGCAGTTAAGCAATACACAGATGAAGTGGCACATCAATTAATAGTAAAACGCCATATATTTAATTATATCCACAAGTTAACCAATGGCAAGATAATAATGTCCCGCAATACTTCCAAAGAATTACACTTGCAGAATGTATAAAATCATCAACGGTTAAAATCTCCTTTCAAGTTAAATGATCCCCATGAAAATATGGATAGGGAATTAACCTGAGATATCTTGTCGAAGGTAAGAAAATTTTTGAGCCACATACTTCTTGACAGCAACCTGGGCAGCCTGAGAAGAAATAGAAGAGGTCAGCACTGCAGAGAGCTACTAATTCACCCAAACAAGGAGGCCACATTAAGGAAGTCATCACTTTATCAATTGCTTAAAGAATTCTAATATGAAGAAACAATGGCGTAAAGATTTCTAATTAACCTCCAGTGAGAACTCAGGTAGAGCAGCTTCCTTTAGCACCTCATCCATCAGAGTCACATCTGTCCATATTGTTTCTGTATAAATAGGGATTTAGTTAAGCATTGCTTGATTGACATGGCAAGGTAATAAGATACCCTATAATGAACACTTGAAATCCTGAACTCATAAACCAATGCCGGAGGAAGTCCACTCTTAAATGTAATTCAAAGGTGATCTTATCGAACGATACAGTGATTGATAAGCCGCCAAGCATCACTTATCACTAACAATACAGAGAACTGTCAGATCCATGCCATGGGCATTGTGTTCTTGGCATCGCTATAGGGAAAGCCAACTATATGACTACCAAACCAAAACATACAAGAACTTTTACCAAAACTTGATGCTTCCAAAATTCCAATAATCTATTTGACTTGATTACTTTACCCAGATCATGGAGAATATGGTGTAATAATCATTTAAAAGAGAAGAACACCATTAAGAAGATGGTCCCCAATATTTCAGATTAAATGAGGATTGAAATTCATTAAGCATCTTTTGCCCACAAGAGAAGCTCATCAGGCATCTGACAATCATCTGGAAGGATTGGCAAAGCAAAGCAAAGCAAGCCCTAAAATCTCTTGACGTTTATAACTTCCTGGCTATGTAGAGCTCCATGTCTGCAGATCTCTTCCTTCTGTTTTCCTTTCTATACCTTTTAATTTCTTAGGGGTAATAATACAAATGGTCCCTAAACTATAGTCTGATGTGCAATATCGTTCCTGGACTTTTAATTTGTGCAATATTGTCCCTAAACTTTAGCCTAATGCGCAATGTTGTCCCTAGACTTCTAATTTATTCTATATGATCCTTGAACTATTGCTAATTGTTCCGTAAAGTCCTTTAGTTTGCATATTTTTCAGTCTTCGGAGTAAATTGAGAATTTACCAATAGTTCAAGTACCGCATTGACCAAATTAAAAGTTCAGGGACGACATTGCATGTTGGGCTAAAGTTTAGAGATCATATTAAACAAGTTAAAAATTCAAGGACGGCATTGCACATTGGACCAAAGTTCATGGACCATTTGCTTTCCCATATTTTCAAGATGCTGGGAGGGAGGGAACCAATAATGCCTTTATTAAGTACTAAGGAATGTTCAAGCGCAATACCCTAATTTGACTAGAATAGAAGTAAAAAATAATACTTACAAGCATGTTCAAGGTAACAACTCCAACTTTGCATTGAATAATTTCTTTGGACAACTGAGTGAGGAGAAAATGAGAACAAACAGTCTTGGAGAAAAAGAGTCATTCCTAGCCTATTAGGTACACATCATAAATATGTCCCCACGATCAAGATTACATTTTGATTTATTGTGAAAGAGCTATAGAAGAGTAAAACTTAGATTGCTGGGAACAAAAGCAAATAAAACCCCAGAAAGCAACCAGTATCCTAGTCAAAAGCTTATTTAGAAAACTGTAGGGATAAGCTTCCCTAGAAAAAATGTAACGAGGTGTACTCACTAAGGATGGTAATAAGATCAGTTGAAGAAATTCGTTTCTGAAGATACTGCTCCATTGTCTCAAAGTGCCTATATAAACAAAGAAAGTCTGCTTAAACAATATGTGAGATATATGGCAACAAAAGGAGTTTATTAGCTGAAAGAACAGTAGACATGCATGATAATACACTTACTTGATAACTAAGTCCCGTGAAAGGGAAATAAGCTGCTTTTCTGAATCAGGAAATATGACCCGATAAGCACGGACAGCCTCCACAAACTCCCGAACAGAAGCCTACTTCACAAGTTAAAAGGCATACAGTTTAAAGATAATAAATTGTTTTTTTTTTTTAAAGGAGATGCAAGTCATATGCATCTACAGTGTAGGGGAACAAATGCTTCTCTATCATAACCTCATCGCAACTGTTTACGTGTCAATTCCAGTTAGATGAGGCAACAGAGAACTAAAACAATGCTATTAATAACCAGCTTTAGTTTTCCTTAGAGGTTGAAGGAACAAATGTTAACAAGTAAAACTAGTAAAAGGTTTTCGTCAGTGTCACATTTTGTATCTGAGGAAAAAATTACCTTAAATTTTGTTTTCTTTGAGAGGGAGTACAAGAGTTTGATTTAAAAGATAAAAGACGGTGTGAGAACATGAAGAACTTCATATCGGGAGGGGTGAATGCAGAGAAGGATTTTAGAAGTAATGAATTGGTAAATCTAAGAATGGATGGTTCATCCTGCATTTTGGTGTTTTAACTGGGCTTTGGTTTTTTTTTTCGTTGGGCTTGATAGAATTTGATATTTTGTTATTAAAGGGGTTGTTATTGCCTTGAAACTTTTTTGAGTAATTCTTTTTCTTATAGATAAAAATAAATTATTTATGTAGTCACTTTCTAATAAAAAGGAGGCTAAACAGGAGCTGCCTTAGTGCCACTTCTATGAATACTCTTACTAATCAGCAAAATAAATAAAAAAAGACGTATGATTGGCTTCTAATGATTGGTTGCACTCGCAGCCATGGTTGAACTGGGTTCATTACCTACCAATCTTCTGAATGATCAATGCACGACTTAAATCTGTAAGCAAGTAATCAGCAAGAATTTGGATACTAGACTTCCACTGGTCAGATCAACAAATCTCACACATAACACTGAAAAAGAGGCATCTAATTTCCGACGTAATAGAAGAACATCCAAAGCTAATCAGAAATAGTGGAAAATATGAAAATAGGAAATACTGCTTAATTTGGAGGTTATCCTGGATTTTTTTGTTGAAGGCGTTAATTAAAAGCTATCCCTATGATCACTATATAGCTTGTGCAGAATGGAAATAGATAAGCCCGCGCCAAATTATAGAGATTGATTTGTTCACAAAGATCAAAGTCATGTATCTTCTCAAGATGCTTATAAAATACGCCAAACCTGAAGAACTTCTACATCATAACGATAAGAAGCATGCTCTATTCTGTCAGCATCAAAATCAGGGAGATTAAGCTGATAACTCAGAGTGAGAGTTATCAGCTTTCACTATCTCTGGAATTACAATCTTTCAAATCCTTTCCATTAAATTGCCAGATGGCAGCATATTCAGTTTTTACCTCATGAGAGGCGAGGGAGAGTAACTCAGATAAGCTTCCTTCTTTTAAATTGTCATTTGGATCCATTGAAGATTTGTCTGTTTCTTCAGCCTTGAGATTAAGGTCCATAAGAGACAGTTCCAACTTCTCAAGTAGCTTTGCCTTCAAACTTTCTACCTGCTAACACCAAGCGATCAATCATAGATATAGGTGATAATGCATAAATCATAGTGCTCATATTATTTTATTATGAGCTCAGAAAAATCCAAGCATCAAATACCTAGATAAAAAGGGACAAAACTTCAGGAGTTTGCAATAACCAATGGTAACTTGATGAGAGATAACAAGAACAAAAGCATTATTCTTCTTGCCATTTGTAATCTCAAACAGGTGAGACAGAAAAGAAAATCATTAATGTCCTTAAAACTCTTTTTCCCCACTTAAAACTCATCTACTAGGCTAAAAAAAAGTAAAGTCATGGAGCAGTACAGACCGGGAAATCTAACTGCTTGAGCAGCATTGCCGCCTCAGCTCGTGCTTGAATGGATTCAGAATCAGAGAACAGCTTTCCCTGAAAAGTTTTGCAAAAGAGAAGGAAAAAACAAGAGGAAGAATGCGTGTTATACATATTTAATTAACAAAAACAAAACAAAGGGGATAGTGGACACATTACTCAGCCTAAAATTTACTTATCATAACTTACTATTTTATGATTCGTTAACCGATTGCAGTTGGTAAAAGTGAAGCTTTGGAACAACTCCCTCTGTAAATGCTATGATTTCTACCAGATGCAAAAAGTGCAACTGCTGTCTTTTGTCCAGATTAAGGTATAAACAATGTACTTTGACACCGATAGTTCCTTTTGGCATGACTTGGCGCAGGGTTACTACTATCTCATTCTCAAGGGCTGATTTCAAAAGGAAACCGAGGGCACACGACAAAGGTGACTTATAAAGTATTTGTTGGACTTGACACTTCGACTGGTGCAGGAAAAACCCCACTAGCACGACTGTTCCCACATAAGGCCAAGTTCATAAACAGACGGACTGATTTATTTTTGGAAAATATTGGGCAAACAGAGTGTAAAAAGAAGATATTTCAATTTTTAGCCTGGCTGGATCTTTTTCTTCCTCATTTCCCAAGCCAAATATTTTGGCAAGATGAACATGCAAGATCCACTAATAATCTTAAGAATAAAAACCTATAAGAGATCCATGCAGCCAAACCAAACTTAAATAGTTCAGACACAGATAGAAAACCCCCCAATCCTTCGACGGAAAGTATCATGGGTGACACAACTGCATCGATGCTAGTCCTCCAATATGGGATAGGAAATTGCAGGTAACATAACTGCAATCAACACTCATCCTCCAATATGGCACAGGAAATTACAGAAACACAAAACCGAAAGCTTGAGCTCTAACTTAAGTAAATTAGTTGAACAATAACCATTACAAGAAATCATGAGAGGTTGGTTCTGCATTCTTTCATCTTCTGTCATGAGATTTCACTAAGCAACATAAAGCCAATATCACTAAGCCAAAACAGAAAGATAGAGACCAAAACCTATTAAAAATCCAGAGTCTAGATGTTTGATCAGGTTATGGATATTAGAAAAGAATTACCATCATTCAAAAGAAAATATACCTGTAAGTTCTTTATGACTGTTGCCATTGCTTCTTCAGAAGCCCTTTTACAATCTTGGAACGATGAGTCCCCATATGCCTAAAGAGATTTTGAAAAGTAAGGAACACTTTAGCGATAGAGCTTTTCCTTTGTCTCATTGGCAATCTACTGTGGTTTGTTTTGAAAGATAAAGAGGAAGGGAACACACAGAAGACTACAAGAGTGTTTGACAAGAATTGACCTTGAAAATTGGCATTGCTCCTGTATAAAACTTGACTGCATCAGCATAAGCTTTGGATTTGATGCACTTGTTAAGTCTAGCCGGCAGATCATATATGAACTGTTCTGTCCATGGAAGATAAATTGTTTAACTCATACAAGACCAAAAACAGATCTTACAAGAAGTACTGAATATCAGATACCATCCACCATTACTTTAGTAAGTACAATTAAGAAGTTCTCTCTATGTGTAATATCCCCACAATATGTCGAGAGACTATTATGGTAGTAACATAAAAGATGAGGACTAGTCACATCAATAACAAAAGGCTAGACCAACTAGCATGTCTTACTACAAAACACTCAGAGCCAACACCAGAGCTGCCTGTTCAAATATGACTTAGAGGCTCGAAATGCGACAATTCCCAATCAGCTATTCTACTAACCATCAAATCCTTTCCTTGTGAGGGTATAATGGACCAAGGTTGGGAGGACTTAATGCCAAATTCTTTCCAAATAATAAGAACATTAAAAAAGCAGGATCATATATATAATGGATCACATACCTGAACCTTCCGTAGTAGATTGCGTGTGCGATGTAATTTCTCAACGTGCTCTCTCTTTTCGAAAAGAGAGGTGTTGACACCATCACTTCTGGATTGAACCGACATTATCTGCCATAGTTTGGGTAGTCAATCAGTCCTGGTCTAAAGTTGAGAAGTCATCAGTGCACAAGAAGGCACCTGTGCATCCACACACACACGCAAACAAGCGTGCATGCATATGCGAGAGGGAGAGAGATTCCATATACCTTTTCAAGGAGCTGGTCCATATTTGTTTCCATGCCAACAATATTGCTCTTCATTCTGTCAGGGAAAGGAAAAAAACACGGTTCACCTTTAGTAAATAATGAAAATACCTATAGAAAGCTAACTAGTACCCAACAAAAACACAGCAAATAATCATTCACACCATAAAGACCGCCGAGAGGGTTAAAAATGACATAATAGCAATCAAGATCATGAAGAAGCTCTCTAAAACTCGAAAGATCCAATGCCTGGTTTACCTCTTGATCGTATCAGTAGCACTGATGAACTTATTGTAATTTTCGTAAACCAACATCTGGAGGTCAGTATCCAGATTTTTTATCTCGGCTGCCATTTCCACATGCCTCTTGAGCAGCCCCTCTAAATTCGACTTATGGACCTGCATGATTCACAACAGTCGCCAATTAACACCGCGCAAGATTTTTCACATCCTAATCATGAGAATAGCCACCTCGCTTACTCCTATCGTACGCATCGTCTAAGCCCTCCCTCTCCATCAAATTCAGTCATTGCAATTTTATCGAAATTGGAATTTACACGCATCTCCACTAAACACCGATAATAGATAGCCAAGCCTAAAGATCTTTAAGGAGAAAGAACTACTGACACCGCAGATCACGACGTCAACACAATTCAGCGAACGCCGGACAAGGTGCCTCGACCGCCGCCGTGCCGAACCGAACCGAGCGATTCGGCGACAGGCTCGGCCTAAAGTTAAGACTCTCCTCGCACCGAGATCATCGCAAAGGACCGCGGGATGCGAATCGGACCGGGAAAGAGGGGGAAAGAGAGAGAAAGAGAGGTACCAGGAGATTCATGTACTGATCGGCGTCGAAGGAGGTGGTGTTGATGGCGTCGAGGGAGGCGGATTTGGAGGCGGCGTCGGAGGCGGCGGAAGGATCCGGGGAGTAGAAGCTGGACAGCAGATCCCTCGTCCTCTTCGCCTTGTCGTCCAACGGGACGCCGTCCTCCGCGGCCATTTCCTGGATTTTTCTCTCGCTTTCTCTTCTGGAGCTCCGCTCCGACGTCCGACGAGGAGGGCGCAATGCGGTTCGCGGCGATCCTCCTCCTCCTCCCTTCTGCTCTTCTTCTTCTTCTCCTCCTCCGTCTTCAGCCTTCACTGCAAGTTCAGGCCGGGACTTCCCAAATTGCTATTTCCACGGAAGGAAATGCCCCGACGATCTGCCTCAATTGACCAAAATGCCCCTTTTCACGTCTGTTTAAAAAAGGTGTTGGGATGATATTGAATAAATTCAAAAATGCAGCGATTAATGGTGACATTATCCCTCGTGAAAACTCATTGACCATGCCTGGAAAAAGTTACCAATGATCATATGATTAGTGTAAATTTTACTTTTGACTCTTGAATTTTACTACAAACTCAATAAAGGGGACCAAGCAATCGACTAAATCCAAAAAAATCTTATTTAGATACAGCATTTTAAATCATAACATTTTTTATTCAGAGTAATTTTATCTATCATTTTAAGAATATAGTCTCACTCTATATTTATATAATAAAATAAGTTTGATTTAATATGTCTTGCAAACAAAATTGACCACATAAGAAAACCAATTACTCGATATGCTGGGTACATTATGATTTTGTAAATAACAAAACTTACATGATTAGAATTTTTTAATTTATTATTAATATATACACGTAAGAAGTAACATTTGTACATACACAAAAGTAATTTTGGATTATATCTTGTATGGTAGTAACTATTTTATAGAACGAGTAAGTTTGATAAAAAATCATGTAAAAAACCCATCATAACTTGTCGAAGTTAGCACGTGAATTGAAATCCATATAAAAGACTAGGGCATTCTAAAATTTGCCTAATCCGATCCAACTCGACTTAGTTATGAATTTGCGGTTTGACATTTTTGGAGTCACTCTACAAAGCAATAATTACACAAATGACTCATAAATTTGGCTCAACATATAATGTTGTCTATGAATTTGTAATTTGTTCAATGCGATCCTGAATTTTAATTTATCATGTAATGTTATCACCAAACTTTTTATTTGTTCAATAATACCCTAAATTTTTGGTAAATATTCAATTTAGTTCAAAATATTCAATGTTATGTCTTAATTAATTCAAATTTGAGAGCAATATTTAATGAGTTAATTTTACATAGTTTATGAACTAAAATTTTACTAGTCGAATAAATTAAAGGGTTAATACCTTGAAAAACCCTAAACCGGTACACTTATGACAAATTTACCAAAAACTATTTTTTTAACCATGAAAAACCTCAAATTGGTATACCTTTGATAAATTTACCCCGATGACCAAAAAATAATAAATTGATACATTTATGACAAATTTACTCTAAACTAATTTATTCGACCGCAAAAAATTCCAAACAGATAAATTTGTAACAAATATACCTTTTGCTAAATTGAATTAATACCACAAAAAATCATAAAAATTGTAAACTCTGACAAACGGATCGTAAAATCCCATATTAGTATATTAGTCGGTGTCACGTGTCATTTAACTTAATAATTTGATAATAAAATTTAACGAAAACTAACAGAGTAAATTTGTCACAAGTGTCTTAGTTTGGAGTAAATTTGTTAAAAGTATACTAGTTTTGGATTTTTGGTGATCAAAAAAATAGTTTTGGATAAATTTATCACAAACGTGTATGTCAGGTTGAAGTTTTTTTGTATTAACCTAAATTAAAAGTTTACTTACACGTTGCACGTTTTACTATGGCGGGTTGAGAGAATATAAAAAGAGCGATAAACCAACGCGAAAGCAATCAAACAAGATCACATAAGCAAAGGCAGAAAAGCGTCGCCCGCGATCGTCCGATGTTGGACGATCGAAGCTTCACAAGCGCTGCGGATCATCTTTGCTTCCTCGGCTGCACGTTCGAAACCGATCGAGCTCCGCCGCGATCGGGTTCCGTTCCGTGAATCGCCTCCTCGATCCTGGGGGGACAGACGCTCCTCCGGCGGCTGCTTCCGGCGGGGCTCCGTCGGGTTCGGGTCCGGGTTTTCGGGGCGGTTCTTCGAGCGCGATCCCATCGCCGTCGGCCGCCGCAGCTCGCGACAATGACCCGAAGGCCCAGCACCTGCGCCATCTGCGAGAGCCTGAATCTCGCTTCCATCTGCACGGCGTGCGTCAACTACAGGTATCTCGGATCCCCGTTCGTGGACGGCGGTTTCGTGTTCGTGGAACGTGTCGAAGTGTTTGGATAGGGTTCTCGTTTTGGAATTCTCTCGGTTTTAGGGCCTGAATTTCGCCGCCGATGGCTGGTTATCTAGCTGCGAATTCGCTGGGTGTGCAATTTCATGGAGGTGCTTTGTCTTTTGTGCGCAGGCTGAATGAGTACAGCAATGGTCTGAAAGCGCTCAAAAGCCGCCGGGACGCGCTATATTCGAGATTGAGCGAAGTGCTTGTGGCAAAGGTTTGATTTTTGCTGTATGAAGCAGCTGCATTCTCTTGTTCATTCGTGTGTGCTTCCGGGAAACCAAAAGAAATAAAGCAAGTAGGAGCGAGGGCTCGGATTTTTGTTTCCCCTCTGTTCTGTTTCTTTATTTGATGCTGATTTAGCTGTTTAAGTAGAATGGTCTTGTCACGAACCCTTTGATTCCTGAGTCCTAAGCTATCTAGAATTTTGATTTTTCTTTTACTGTTCTCTGCTACCCTTTTCTGAAATGGCATTCTTGACACTCGTAGCATGCTTTGTATCTGTCAGTGGTGCTGATAGAGTGCCGAATAAGAATGGTTATGTAAACACTGTGTTGTTCTTGCCCGTCACAGGCCCTCACGGCACTTCGATTTGTTGAGGTTGATAAAACGTTGTTAATCTTACTGGCTGGTTAGCCATCTATATATAGCAGGCTGGGGCACTTTGAGATCATTGCCGGTTAGTGATAATTATTGGCAACAGCAGATGAATCGTCTGTTGGCATGTGTACTCCAATTCATCTGATGTTTGTTCGGTTCATTAGGGATGTAGTCACCCTTTGAAGGTTGCCTTCACAACTTATAAAGTACACAGTGGAGATGGGACCCATCATACTCTTCTATGTCATATTTGTGTGATTAGCGTTCTTTCCACTTTTGGTAATGCTGGTGACAGCTCGGTACTTGTAAGATCACATGGCTGTTATAGTCAGTCTGAAGTTTTGTTCTGTTCATCAGGGCAAGGCGGATGATCAATATAATTGGAGAGCGACACAGGATGAGAAGCTTCAAAAATTGAGGGAAAAGTTTTATCGCAAGAAAGAACAACTCGTTCAAGGTATTTTTGAGTGCAGTGTATTTGATTTGGCTCTATAATCTTCCTAAGATGTGAGACTAAAGGATGACTTGCAGGGAAGGCTAAGGTCGAGAGACTGTCAAACGATTTGAAGGCAAAGTATGGAATGCTGGATTCTGCACTATCCAAGGTGCAACCAATTTTCCTAATTTTATATTTTCATTCTCAGATTTACTTTGGGAGCGTTCTTTGTCACGTTCAGTATCAAGCAAATTGTGTTTCTGTTGCACCATAAGATGGTCAACTTTTGGCTTTTCTATGCAGTTGGATAGAAATCGTGTGGAACAACTGGAGAAGCACTATCCTAACCTTATAAGCACACAGACCTTGGGACTTGTGAGGAATCAATCCTGCTACCTTTTATTTTAGATACTTTGTGATATATATTTAATTGCTCTCTTGGAGTGGGGTTATTTTGATAATTTCTATCTAAATTTTACTTTCGCTGTTCCCCATGACATACTAAATGCGTGGTGACTCCTTTGGCATCTTTCAGCTTTCTATTCTCAGCTTCCTGTAGTTGATTGATCTTTTAGTCTTTGACATCATGCATGCACTAGTTCTTTTCGACACCCGTGTCTGTGCACACATAAGCTCTTATGTTATTGCAGATTGTTTATAAATGTTTGATGGACATTATAGATTTATTTTTTGGATTAGCATAGGCGGCCGTGTAATTCTGGAGTAGAGTTTTCAGCCATTGTTTATAAATGTTTGATGGACATTATAGATTTATTTTTTGGATTAGCATAGGCAGCCATGGAACTCTAGACTAGAGTTTTCAGCCTCGATATGGAATCCTTGATCTACATTCCTGGTATGCTTTCTGAGCTGTTTAAGCTTTGGTGTTTTAACATATTTTGTCTTCTTATTTGCAGATGGCTATTACCTCAGAGCGCCTTCACAAACAGTCTGTGGTCATAAAACAGATATGCAAATTGTTCCCCCAACGTCGAGTAAGATCTTAAATAGTAATTGCTTGCTAATGAGTAATTAGAAACTGCGAGTATTGATAATGCACCATAGTCTTGTTATGCTCTACGAAGGCCCTTTTCCATCTCTCGAGTGAAAAGGTTGAGTAACAACTAGTGAAATGTTATGTATATCTTTGATAAAGAGAGTTTGTGTATGAAATTATTGCATCACGGTGTCTTTGAATGAGAGAAATGATGGCATAAAAATTTTAAGACTTGAGAATTCACCAACTGAAGCCACATGCACAACGATCACTCTCAGTTGGGGGGACTGTTAGGCAAAACTGCATCACAGAACATGGACTGGAATAGTGGTCATACCTGAAAAGAACATTGCTGGGTAGCTGTTTCTAGTTAGAGTGTTTGGCTTTTCTCTCTGAGCTCTAAAGATTTTGAGTTTGTCATTGCTTATAGTAGATGATCCTGAAGATTGCTTCTCATGGAGCTTCAGCTGACTTTGAATTAAAAATGGCATCAGCTAAACATCTAATCTTGGGCTTAGCATGTTTGCCTTTCTGCATCCGACTGTTAATGTGCACAAACAATAACTTTTGGTTAATACTTCCAAAGATTTTCTTAGGAAGTGTCCTACTCGTTGCCTAAGTTTTGTCAGAAAGGAGCTATATAGATTTCATTTTGTGGTTCATATCATTGCCAGTGTAATTGTTGTAATAAGTGTAATCCTGGCGAAAATCATTGTGAAACACTTGATAGTTATCCTTTGTTGCATAACTATTATCTTAATAGATTGGTTCAAATAATTTATGCCTCAGGTGACTGTGGATGGGGAAAGGAAAGATGGATCCATTGGTCGATTTGATCAAATTTGCAATGCACGTTTACCTAGAGGACTTGATCCCCACTCTGTTCCTTCAGAGGAGCTTGGTGCTTCATTGGGGTAATTTATGGATATGGCAAAAAACTTGCAGAGATTCTCCTGTTCTAGTTAACCTTTTACTTTTACCCTCTTTCAGGCATAGTTTGTCTTTTGGTTTTCAATGATTAGTGCAGTCCTTCCTTGATAGTGTTTTGTTTCTAAGCAACGTGAGTTTCTCTAAACTAACATTCTAATTACTTTGTTGCATAACAGATACATGGCTCTACTTCTTAATATTGTTGTTCAGATCTTGGCTGCTCCAGCACTTCACAACTCAGGATTTGCGGTGAGGACAATTTTATAATTTGAACAACATGAACTTTTCCACTGAGTTTTATCTGTGATTCTCTCAACATGTTTGTTTTGGTTTTTTCCTTTCAGCATTTGGCCTACAGTAAAAATAGTTTTCCTATATACAAGATCCTTGAATGTGATACAAAATGAATTTGGACTCCCAACCAAACACAGGCATGTAAATAGACAGGAAATGAGAACATTAAAAAGTGCTTGCTGTTCTTTCTGATGGTTACCTATCAGTTGGACTCTCACCCTTGAACTGAAAGGCAGCTGTGATTCAAAAGTAATACTTGTTAATCTTTTCAATTCATTTGTGAAGATATGCATCAGCATTACTTTTGCGAAGGCTTGAATAAATATGCTAACTATATTACTTACCTTTGCTTTATTGTTGCAATGCCTGTATTCTCTATTGAGAATTAGCTGTATTTGTGGGCTTTCCTTTGTTTCACATAATGTGGATATAATATCAATTTTAGGGTTTCTTCCATCCCTGGATCTCATGATACTATATGTCTCAACTTGAAATGGAAATTGGAGTTGTGTTTCTTTAATAGTGCAATACTATATTCCGTCATGAACCATTCCAAAAATTTTCACTGATATCTTATTAAAAAATGGATGACTATGTCTCTTAATTAAGAATAGACTCTCTTTGTTGATTGATATTTGTCCCTTTTGTTGTAATGTTGATTTAATATCCATTTTAGGGTTTCTTCCACCCCTGGATCTCATGAGGCTATATGTCTTGACTTGGAATGGAAATTGGAGTTGTTTTTCTTTAATAGTGCAATACTATATTTCATTATTAAATGTTCCAGACATTTTCACTCACATTTTATTTTAAAAAAAGGATGTTTATACGTCTCTTAATTAAGAATAAACTCTTTATGTTGATTGACTGATATTTTTCCCCTTTGTATAATAGGGTTCTTGCTCTCGAATTTGGCAACGAGATTCTTATTGGGATGCTCGTCCATCTTCTCGAAGGTAGATTCTTGTGCAATGACATTTGACAAATTGGGTGCTCAAGCTTGCTTGTCTGAAATTTTTGTGTGCCTTGCAGCAATGAATATCCCCTTTTCATACCACGCCAAAACTATTGCTCCACTAGTGGAGAAAATTCGTGGTCAGACAGAAGCTCAAGTAATTTCGGTGTTGCTTCAATGGAGTCAGAGAGAAAGGCCCAGCTTGATTCTTGTAGAAGTAGCAGTTTTAGTTATTCTTCTGCTTCTCCTCATTCTGTCGAAACACACAAGGATTTGCAGAGAGGAATATCCCTTTTAAAGAAAAGTGTGGCATGCATCACAACATATTGCTTCAATTCTCTCTGTTTAGATGTCCCTTCTGAGGCGTCTACTTTTGAGGCATTTGCTAGATTATTGAGCATACTCTCTTCTTCGAAGGAAGTTCGCTCTGTAATTTCTCTGAAGATGGCTTGTTCAAGGTACAAACTTTCATTGCCTTTTAGCACAATGAAGAAAGTAGAAAGTGTGTTTTCAGTCTGACTTTGAGTTAGTTTGTCACCTTTCTGGGTGTGTACTTGTATGGATATGCCAGAGTTAAGATCACTTGTTTCTTCAGTAATAACCATGTTGAACAGGATGAGATGATGATGATAGGAGGCATATTAGTTCAAAAAGATGAGAAGTAGATATGTTTGTCAGGAACTTAAAAGCTTTCCTTTTAAAGTTGACTTGTAACTTGGAGTTTGTGCCAGAACCTCGAGGACTTCATGACTTTGAGGTCAGGTGACATAGTTTATATGTTATTCTGTAAATGCAGCATTCTGCATATTGGCCATTATGCAAACTCAATACTAGTTTTTGCTAATATGCCACATTTTCTTTGCATTCCGTGTCTCACTTTTATATCTCCATTGATTTGCAGATCAAGTAAGCAAGTTCAACAGTTAAATAAGTCCGTGTGGAATGTGAACTCAGCTATCACATCAAGCACTTTACTGGAAAGTGCACATACGCTTCCTATTGTGGTATGAGTGAGAATGTATTTAGATTTTCACAGTTGATTCATATTGATGTAGTTCCTTATATTATTTGAGTACTTTTAGCTGACTTGTATTCTGAAATTTGATCCTTTTGCACTTGACCTTTGCTTACATAGAATTAAAACTGGCATATCTTAAAATGATTTTGAGATTTGGTACTTAGATTGCTTTCATTGTGCTATGTGGGACAGGTTTGCTAATTACACCATCACTCCCCCTCTTCTCTTGGCTACATTAAGATGGTGGGCAATTGTGATCACTAAATCTATTTTTCGCTATTAGTGTCACAAACTAATACTAATTTAATACTAACAGAATAGAAAAGAAATGTCTTTTCTCTATACTTTCCCCCTTCCGAATTAGTGGATGTTGCCAAAGGGAGTGGTGATGTTATATGCAAAAAGATGAGACTGTGAATGTGAATTGTGTGCCATGATATGCAATGCAATCAATTTCTATGGTAGAGTTATATTCTATCTATTACAACTGTTGTCAAGATATCATTTGACCCTTTTTTTGGTGAATTAGTATGAGATTATCGTATAAATTCATGGTTATGTGATTAGAACTGATATTACCAATATGTCTTCTCTTTTCTTTTATGTTCAGAGGACAGCTTCCAAAGATGAGATTCCTTTTGCATAATCTTGGTTGGTTTACACCTTCGCTGGTTTTGATGAGCTTGCTGTGCCTTGCAGAAAAACATTGGTGATGCCAATCCTCCTAATTCAACTGCCAGCTTTCTTTATGCTACTGATTTGTCGGATATGGGAAAGAATGAGTCTCTTATTGATGGATGGGATTTAGTGGAACATCCTACTTTTCCTCCGCCACCATCACACAATGAGGATGTTGAGCATTGGACCCGAGCGATGTTTATTGATGCCACAAAGAAATGATTTGGCAACCGAACAACCTTCCTACCTTATGTAAGTTACCACACTAGTGCACTTTATTTGCCAGTTACTTAAAAGATGTAGAAAGGAACCTATCATTCTTTCATTCATGCCTGGCAAAGTGGAAGCAGGCGGGATCTTTGGCCTCTGTGAATTCCCACAAGTTTAGCCTTGGTATTTAGCTGTCAACTTCTTTGCTTATTCCATGATGTTGTTGAGTTACAGTGATCAGCACTCTCAGTGGCCCTTGTATTTATGCAGTATCAATGCTAAGGTTCCACTTGTGCAGAAATTTATGCAGAACTTTTAACCTGTTTAAGAGGGCTTTTCGCACTGTCTTCTAGTCCTGGCTTTTGCTTTGAATTGAACTTGAAGCTGTTGTCACTGGAACCTAATGAAAAGCCAATAAGTAAATCCCAGAAGTAGAAGCTAAAAGCATGTGCCTGAGCTTTTGGTTTGTGCTTTTGCCTTTTGAAAAGTATGTGAGATGTGTTAAAAGTATCCTTTAAAGACTTAGAAGGAAAGAGAACCAGTTTTAAGTGTTATGACTTCTCAGTAGGCATTTTATTTTGTTTTTATTTATAAGAAAAACTTGTTGAAGTTTTAAAACAGATTTCTACTTGGGGATTTTTTTTTCTTCTTTTCAGTTGATTGATACACTTTGGTCATATTCTGCATTTTCTTGAGTCTCAATTCAGGCCCTGAATTATATAGTCAGAGTTTCTTAAGATGCACTAAAGATACTTTGCTGACTATAACCCTTCATCTTGGTAAGTTTTTCTTTCTAGGACAAGAATCTTGTCTTTTGTTGTAAATGATAGAGATGTGACTTTTCTACATTTCGTCATTGATTCTTCTGTCTGTGTGAGTGTACTTCTGACCTTTTGGCAATTGTTTTTATGCATCAGTTGATTGATTCAAATAAAACCTTGTGGAAAAGGATAAAAATCTCAGACAAGTATATTGTAAAGTCATTTGTTGCATCATTATAAGCTACTACAGCATGTTAAACCTCTGCTTGGCTGTTTTATGCAGGTTTCTCTTGTTTTTCTGTCAGAGCTAGCTCTGCTGCTCTCTTATAAGGGTTCTGGAATCTTCTCTTTACAGGTGGGAGGTTCGTCATGGAAAGGGCATACAAGAAAAGCACTTGCTCAATGCAGGGAATGAGCATTGTTTGTTGTAAATATGTGTGGATAGGGATTAGGTGTTGACATGTAAATACAAAAGGGCTGTCTCTAGTCACTAATTTGGTTGCAGAGTTTCTTTCTGTGATCTGTCGGATCATGTAACTACTTGACAGATACTAACTAGACTACACCTCGAAGATGCATTCCCCTGCAGCAAGGACTAAATTGAAGAAAAAGAAATTCACTTATGTTCCTGATAATTCTTCCCATCTTCATTTTGTCTGAAGTCATAATGCCTTGTGAAGCAAGCTATGTTCATTATTCAGTAGATCTATGTAAGGTTCATGCCCTTCTGCAGCGAGCCTGCAAAACCCTTGGGAATTTATGTGATGTTTGGAACAAATGTGATGATTGAGGCAGTGGCACTTTGTGCTGAATATCATAATCTGATTAGTTTTGCGCAGGTCTGTCTGATCTCTGTCTGTAACAGATCCGTATTTATGCCACCAATTTTCTTAAGATAATGAGCAACTGTAATTGCAGATGGTCATGCTATACTTGACGATTCTTTCGTGGGGGGCTTGAGCCTGGAGTTTGAATGGGCCTCTTTTCCTCTTACCAACTTAAGTTAACCTGCCCGTGGAAAAACTTGTTGAACCGTGGCTGGATTGCCAATGTCTACTCCAACTATAGAACAAGAAACGCAGTCATTCGTAGTGGCCTTTCAAGAACTGGAGTTGTCACAATGTCTTCCTAGGAAGCTTTGCGCCTAAGAATTGGGAATCCTAATAGCTGTGATGAGTTCATTCAGGAGCCACTGTATTTAATGCTAAATATGCCTGCTTGGGGTTCCCAAAAGTGCAGAATATACCTTCTGCTTTTGGGATCTGATGGCGAAGGAAATGTGCCTGATATGTGCATGATATATCACTCATCTACATGCAGAGACGTCTGTATGTCTTTTCCGAGCTGAACATTTATTCTGGGCATTAGATGCTTCTGAGTAAGAGCAACAACATGGAAAGCCAGCAGGTTGAGACCTATAAAAAAGCACTTTTTCTGTCTGTTTTTAAAGTGATGCTATTATTGGTATGTCTTCTTCCACAATAGCAGCAAAAACTGGTTGACGAGTTCTTTCCAAAATTTGATGGGTGAAGTTTCCAGAAAACCAATCTTATGACTCAAGTAGATCGAAACAATAAAGAATAAAAAATCGCATATTCTATGTTTTATATATACTAGAAAAGAGATGAGCTCGTGCGCCGCAGTTGGTACTTGGGCATGGAGCTCGAATCTGAGTAAAAGAGCAGCTCCAGTTCCTACGCAAGAAGAAAATTGAGAATTAGTAAGAACGTACGTTTTCAGTGATTTTGAGTAGGAAAATGAAATCCTTTCAAGTATGTAATAACGAGATTCAAAGGAGTGCAAATGCAACAAGATATCAAAGCAGGACTGAATTTCAGCCGGACAGACTTTTGATGACCAACTTAAGGAGGGTCGAATCCTTAACTACCTTGGCCTAAGAGAAACATTTACACAGTTCATGCTGGAAACCCAGAGCACCTACTTTAGAGACCATAATTGGAGTCTTATGGCACAAAGAAACCCTTCCAAAATTCTGAGACGACCCATCGATTTTTGCCCAATTAGGACTTGGTGCAGAAATTCTTCCATGGAGAAATGATTGAAGACGTCACGAAAGGAACCTCTACTGGAGGCATTCAAATGTGTCTACATTCTATCGTGCTTGCTAATTCTGATTTTCTCCCCAAGAGTCGCATATCTATGAACATTTACCAAATGAGAGTCCACAATGGGAAAAATGATACTGAAAATCTAGCGGTCGTGTGGCATCTATTAAAAACACATTTGATTTCTTCCATGATGCAGGCAACAGAACGCCCCGTGATGAGCAAGCCGAAATTCTCCAAGGGATTGGAAATTCCCGACCGGAGGGGAAATTAGTGATTCTTTAACTGTGAGCGAAAGCGATGCAGCGAACGACGTGCAAAACCAAGAAACAGAGATGCACGCGACAATGCATGTCGTTCAGCAACTAGCTTCTGTTCTCGAGAGGGAAACAGATTTTTACTATATTGAAGTTGGATTACACCACGTCCCAATAAAATGCACCGCAGAACCTAGCCTCCATATGCACCTGAATAAGCCTAATGGGTCTTACAATCTCAGACTCTAACAGGGCATTCAATAAATCTAATCGGTTCAATACCGCTGATTCCACCAGACAGCGACAAACAGATGCAACAAAACAGATGAACAGCGATAGGTAAACAAAGCTGTGATCCACGATAAGAATGCCATGAAGAACGTAGTCGTTCTATCCTTTCCCAAATAACTCCATGATTGACTTAGAAACTATAGAACAATGGCCAATATTCTTGTCGCATAAAAGATGGAAATTTTAAATTCCATTTCATACAATGTCATGCCAAAGGAGATCAAGAAGTCATTTATATTTTGTCAATAAAGATGGCAAAAATTATACCTTCTGTTTCCTGAGCCAGTTATTTGTTTTCCTCAAGCGAAGAGCTTGATGTTCCAAATGGTTGGTGTAGGCCTTCATCAACACAGGAGGAATACAGCTCAGAAGATAGAACACAACTTTGAAGGTGGCAAGTAGAAGATTTCAACAGGTCACAAACAACCATCAGCTCAAATCACGTGGCTAACCTGTTTCCTTGCCCTTGATCTGGCAGCTGACTCGCGATTCTTGATCATCCTCTTTTGCCTCCTCTCTACGGTCTTATCCATGACCTCATCTGAGTATCTATACTTCTTTTCGCTAGATCCCTGAGAATCAGGTGATGTAGCAGATATGGCTGGCGCTGAAATGGGCAGAGATTTTTGGTTCTCTGCATAACCTGTTTCAAAACCTTGGTTCTCGTAGGCAGAACTAGGAACATTGAAATTCGAATTAAGCACTACCAATGGCTGCTGCTGTTGGACTGAAGCCATGTGAAGTTGCACCCAGTCCATTGGCTGCGAAACCACCGTCATGGGATCAATTGCCGCCGTTGGCTCCTGATTGATGGGATTCTCTTGGACATCCAAGTTGATAACGCCAGCACCGACAAGAAAATTCTCGAGTGTGGTTTCTCCAAGAGCCATCTGTGGATCAAGGGACTGGTTATTTACGGAGCCGACTTGCTCAGTATCCACAATCTCACCCCAAACATCTTCCTCTGGTTTCTTATTCAGCGTCTCATTCAGGTTGAAGTTTCCGAGGAAGACGGAAGGGGTCGAATTAGGATTCTGCAGCTGAGGGCCTTCTTCAGCCTCAGCTGGTGTGACTCTAGTTAATTCGTTTAAAGTCATGCCGTTGAAGGGTTTGCCAAGATTCCCCATCTGCCTATGAACATCGCCAATGGTGAGAGTGGAGAGAGATTCTTCTCTACCCAACGGAAGAAAATGTGTCCCGTGAGCTTTAATCGCAGAAGGCATGCTTTTGTCATCCATATATGAACAATGCAAAGGCCGAAAACTTCATCAGAGATTGAGCTTTCAATGAAACATCATTGCAAGCAAACCAGAAAACGTTGAATTTGCATTGTCTGATGAACGAGCCAACATAACCTGGGCGAAGCAGATTTTGACTGTGAATGTAGAATGCTCAAGCAAACGGAGATGAGAAAACTGATGCATTGAGAATGGTTTAAATGATCGTATAAACACGGGAGCACGCGGACTTAGAGGGGGTCAAGGAAGAAGATTATGCGGAGCGAAATGCGAGCCGCCAAAAAGATCGAAGAACCAGTTCGGTTGAAGAGTGGCGAGTGGATCCTACTTTTGGAGGGGGTAGGATAAAAAGAGAATGTTCTCATCTTAACAGCAAATGCTGATTTTCATGCTACATCGTAGGGATACAATGAAGGGTCTCCCGGGACCCCAACAGCCCTCTTGAGATCACTCCACCTACCTTCCCTCTTTCTCTCTCTCTGTGCAGGAATAAATAGTCCGAGTAGGTTGACAGTTATTTCCGGTAGTGGAAAAGCCCAACTAAGACACCCGACTATAATGAGATTAGTGCCGGAAGTACAGAAACCTCTTGAAAGACGCTGAGAATTGATCAGAGATTGAGCTAATAATAAGCTCAATTGGTTATGATTTTATCGTCTATTGGAAGTTCCATAATCAGGCACCATAAAAACATTAATTTGGTTACAGGTACTGATCGTATGGTATATTTTCCTTTATGGAGATTGGAAATGTTTGAGGCTTATTTCGATCACATTTCTTTGTATACTTGACAGTTCCACCCAAATTAGAACTTCGTACAAGCAGCCCTGCTTCGACAAACAAGAGAAACCAAGCAAGATGAGGGGATTACAGCTTTGCTAGTCGCATTTGTTTATCACGTGGCATTGACAAGTGATGAAGTGAGCCGAACAACATAGAGATCTCTTAATACTGAAACATACTAGTACCATCCAATTACTCATGCAAGAGTCCCTAATATATGTCAGGAAATCAACTCTAAACTGAAGCTTCCTTCGAGAATGGCAAACACATAGGAGACATAGGTATCACAGAGTCGGTTTTTTTTCATCTTTTTATTTGGTTGAGGTGAAATGTCGCCATTTAATTCTGATCAAACTTTTCGATTATGATCAATGCAGTGTGCTATTCGATGGCCTTCTCATTTCACCTCAATGACAAGCTGTTCTGCAGCATTCCGGCTCGCAAGTTCTGACAGAGCATCAGAACTAGACAGCTTTCCAAGGTTCCTACCCTTCTCTCAAACATGCCAATCCGCTATTATATGGTCATCTAAGTGATTACATGTTATAAAGGAAAGAAAATAATCTGCCACCAACGTAACTGAAGAATGCTAACACCCTACCTCAAAAAGAATCGGAACTTGGCTGTGTCAGAAATTAAAAGGACCAGTTAGACCGAACCATAAAAGCTGTTAATCCGGCCTTCCCATCAGTTACATGTACAACACCAGGGCGCAGGTTGAATTTCTTGCCTATGTTGAAATTAATATAACTTTCGGCCTGAAACCGATTCCATCTAGACTGACCTTCAGACATCCCACTGAGACTCAGACCCCAGCCAAGTTCTTCATTGCAATCATTAGACAAGCTGACAGCCCATTCTACGTGTTTGGCATTTGACCTTTTCATCTCCATCCAAGCTCCTAGTCTTATATCCTCGTCCAGCTCTGACTCCAGCATCACAGCGACAGATCCAGATGGGGTGTAACCTTCTGTGCTCTCTCCCATGGTTTGACTGGAAAATTCTCCAAATGAGGTCGGATCCCTGTCTTGCTTCAGTAAACTTATAGGAACCGAAAGGGGTCCACAAGAAAGATGTTGATTTGATAGCCTATGAAATTCATGAAGACCCAAAAGAGAGAGTTTTGTTTTTCCTGGAATTTGACACACAACTTGACCGAAAGTACTAAACAACTGCTCAATTCCGTGAGAACCAATACGCCTCCGCAATCCAGAAACACATTGACCAATCGAAGCAGTGATATTTGATTTTCTTACGGTTAGTCCGATGGCACTGCCACTGTGATGATTTATAAGGGGAGGTCCAGAACATGGATATTCAGTGAGACCCTTTCCCTGCCACATAGAAGATGTTACTTGGGATATTGAGGGGGGAACAAGAAGCTGATGTGATCACGTGAATACATATTAGAATGCAGAGAAGTCACAGAGTTGCTGGGAAGGAGGGGCAATGTACATGGCATCAGTAAGGAAAAGCTCTACTTATTCCTGAACATCTATTTGACAAAGTAGATCCTAGTGCTGAAATTATTTGCCTAGTTATCTCCTATGAATGCCTTTTTTGTTCTGCACTTTGTTTTATTAAAAAATATATCAAACCAAAGTCATGAGAAAATTTGACTGACAGCTTGTACCTGATGAAAACAACTTGAAATGACACCAACATCTCTGCATTGAGCTCCAACTGGGACTGCCATCACAGAAAACCAATCACTGAGAGATGCCCTGTAGAACACTTTTGCTAGGGAAAGTGGTGGGCATTCTGGAAAACCATTCACATGTTCTCCACCCCTTTGACCGGCAACAAACTGTGCCACAAGCACATCTTTCTCACGAAGGGTTGTTTCGAAAGTGAATTTTGTGTCGATTCCAGTTCGAATTCCGGCTCCTGGGAAAGCACCATAATCCTGCTGATCAACGTTATTAATCCTCAGAAGACCTCCCAAGACATCAACCTCCCCCCTCACATGGGTACTAGCTTCCTGGAAAGGACTGTCCTTGGAAACCTTATAAAAAGACAGGACGCGCTCAACTTTGTCTTGCCTGTCCCTCAGTTTCATAATATCTGAGAATGCTTCCCTCTGCAACCGCTTTAAGATTTCAATCTGAGAAGAAAATCACAGAAAGAACAACAAAACCCTGTCATACAACCTATCCCTACATAGGAAATCTGTATATCAGTCGATGTCGCAACTGCAAAGCAACCTACTTGAATAGTAAAACCAAGTAAAAATCAAAGCCCAGATATGGAAACATACGATAAAGCAGGACCAACCATTCATGTTCATGGATTTACACGTAAAAGTATAAAATGAGACGACAAGCCTCAGATTTGGGGCAGCATTTCCTAAGAAAATTGTTCTACTATCTGGACGGGAAGTCAAAACCGTCATCGCACCAATCGATCAGACAGATTGATCGTGTACAATACGTTCATCGTAGAAATTGCGTTGCCACTCTAATTCTGTAGCTTAACAAGCATACAATCTCATCCAGCTCGTGGAATTCATCGTCTTACATAAAAATGTCTCCTTTCTCTACAGTTCTACTAAGAAGATATAAAATTTCTATCTAATTCTCCGTAAAGACAGAGAAACAACCGAACACCCAACCGCTCTAGCATAATCATCATCGGCCTCTCGCGAAGCGCACAAAAAGTTCACATCTTGCGAAGCGCGAAGCTACGCCGCAGACGAATGGATTAGAGGACTGAGGCGCAGGAGGCAAGCGGCGGCAAAAGACCTGGAGATAGAGACAAGAACGAAGCGACGGGGGAATAGGAGGTTACCGGACGGCGGCGACCGGAGCCGTCGCGGCGGTCGAGGACGCCGGCGACGAACTCCTGGCCCGATTTGGCCGCCCCTTTGAGCGATTCGACGAACGACGCGATCGGATCCATGCGACGGTCCCCGCCGGAGAGCCGGGCGTCCGAAAGCGGCTGAGCCGAGCCGAGCCGGACCGAGCCGAGCTGGGCCGAGCTGGGCGGCGCGGTCTCGCCGTCTCCGCCTCCTCCTCCTCCGTCTTACCTCGCGCGTATCGCGTTTCTCTCTCGCAACGAAGGAGAAGGAGAAGCGGGTTGGAATTGGTGAACCGGACCGGATAAACCGGGCCTGAAGTCGAGCAGACCCTACGGTCGGGCCGTTCTGCGGCTCTTTCAGACTTGCTTTTTGTAGCGAAGCCCTTTTTAATCGG
Organism: Eucalyptus decipiens; assembly: GCA_014182575.1. Lineage (NCBI taxonomy): Eukaryota > Viridiplantae > Streptophyta > Magnoliopsida > Myrtales > Myrtaceae > Eucalyptus > Eucalyptus decipiens. The sequence goes on from CM024614.1 coordinate 7,204,542, forward strand.
TTCACCTGGTTTTATCCTGTAAATAGATGTTTGCCGCCCGCGCCGACCCCCACCCCAAAAAAGAAAGATAAGAAGAAATCATTTTGAAATAATTGACTTTCCAGGATTTGGTAGTGAAAATGAAACTTTACCTGGCAGTAATTATTAATTGGGTGATAAATATTATTGAATTTGAATTTTTTGGATACCATAAACAAACTTGTGCTATAATCACATGAGTATTTTTGAAGATTCTTAACAATAGAATATGCTAAATAATGGAATGCAACTCAATAAAGAAACTCAAAAATTGAGTTGATGAAGCGTTCATTTTCATTGAATAGAGATATCATCACCTATAATTATGGTGAAAGATAAAGATAAAAGATAACGATTTTAATCACCGCACTGAGTGGGGGGAAGTTTGAATCCCCAGAACGTCGTGGTGGGGTTCCTCCGTGGGCCGCAGAGTTTGCCCGCCAAAAAAAGATAACAATTTTCTATTTGATTTGTCATGTTCATATTGATTTATAGAATATTTTGCACTGCAAATGTTCTGATTTTTTCCCTTTTGATTTGCTACTTCAATACTCAACATATGACAGAAACGAAGTCATTTGAAAAACTTGATAAGTTGTATTTAAATTTAAGCAACAAAAGATGATAAGGTGTATCGATCATTCCCTATCGGTTGTATCAGGAGTATACTTATGCATGTTCTTCAACACACAAAGCTAGTCGTCGCTCATAATATGAAGAACATAGTAAAAGATCATGGCCGCCGCCGCCGTCATCACGAGTATAGGTCGACCAGGACCTTCCCCAGCAGCCCATGGACCAGAATCTTGTAGACATTTTCCGTGGGATGAAAGCTGTCCCAGAACACATATCCTGAGACATTCGAGCATGTCAAGAGATTCCACTGGTTGCACATGAACGCTGCCTCTATTAGGCCCGAGCCGCAGCACCCTCGGTCTGAGATTTCGAACCCTGTCACGATGGGAAAGCCGAGAAATCTGTCGTCACCGAGAAGAAAATCAAGCTCGAGACCTCTGTCTCTGGTAACGAGTTGAGATTCAGTGTGCAGCCACACCGATATCATTCAAAAAGCTTTGATCGGATTATAGTTAATTTGTTACAAGGACACCTTTGTACCATGTCTTACCATATTTCCTGGGATTCTTCATGATGTCAAGTAAGGGGCCGTAGATGTCGATAAGGGCCATCCTGGCACGAGGGAAGGCTCCGTTGAGGCGATGCAACTCCGATGTCAACTTCGAGTTGAGCAGTTGGACCATCTGGTTGTAATCCTCTGCGCATCTCCTCTCGATTCCGCCGGCCAGAGTTCTCATTGAGGGTGTGCACCCGAGGGGAGCCAAGCTGAAGACGCCGATCCTCCGAGCACCCTTTGTGTGTAATTCCTAGAGCGGTTACGCGAGACAGGTTAGAGCAGATTAGCATCATGTCCCCTTGGAGATTCTAGCTTCTCTAGTGCAGCTCGACGAACCATGTATTCTTAGAGTATCATTCTTGAGTCGATGATGGAAAGCTTGTCGAGAACAGGTGTTTGTTTCTTGCTTTCCCAATGATTTCGGATGCCAAACCGACATAAATGGCACGTATACTTATATGAACGATCGAAAGCTACAATGGTTCGGTAAATTTGAAGTACCTGCAAGAAGGATGAGGCCGAGCGCGTCAAAAGTTCCGTATAAGAAGAAACGCTGTAGTCAAATAGCCGGGTCAAGGTATGAAAATAGGTGTTCGCAATGTCGTTGCTCCCTGCAGACATCACATACAGGCCGTTGGCAACGACAGAATCCGCTCTCTCCTCTCCTATAAAGCTCTTCAGCTTCATTTTGTACTCATCGATGAGTTGCAGTTGTCTCGACATCGGTATGACGGACTGATTTGGATCCCAGAAAAGGAGAGGAACCATCAGCAGCGTCGATGACGAATGGTTTGGTGAAAGGTCGTTTTCATAATGCTAGGAAGGGAGAGTTGTGTACCACGAGTTCTGATGTCAGAGGATCGAATCCTGCGCCGGCTGAGGCAAAGTTGACACCTCCGATGAGGTCTTGATGTCGCAGGTTCGGGTCGAGGAATGCGGGCAACAGTTCTTTGATCCCCAGTTGCTGTGCTGATGGATGGAACAGAATAAAGCAGCTTAAGCTTAAATCATAGCGATAAGTTTTTAAAGTGAAAGAAATTTTCGGAATGCAATATTCAGAAAGTTATGAAAGTTATTGAAGTTTAAATGTTCTGGTGCTACCCAAGATGTCCGACGGAATCTTGCCGTTGCTGAACCTGCCTGTCGGTTTTCCTCCCATGAAATCCCTTCCATACGGAAGAAAGTTACTCTTAACCAGAGTAATGAGGTGGTTGTTGTTGCCTGTGTCCAATATGGAGTCGCCAAACATGAAAACGGCGGAGATTGTTGCGTTTTCTGGTGCCACCACTGCGGCCTGCGGTGTGCAGATTTGCATCATGAGGAGGAGAGAGAGAAGAATCAGAGACTGTGCCAACATTGTGAGCATTTTGGAATTAGGCCAAAGTATCTAGAAATCAACCAGATGAAAACAGGAGGGCAGAAAAATTGACTGTGTATGCTATGTTGGGTGCTTCCGCGTGGCCCTTCTTATAAGTTAACGTTCTCAGTGGGACAAACTTGAGAAACTAGTGAAGCAGAAACTTACTTCTGCAATAAGTGGGAAGAGATCTATGGAGCATAAAGCAAATAAAACGTTAATCATGTGAAAGATACAGTGGCGGCTGATGTTTGCAAGTTTTTCTGTTTCATGGGACGACGGAAGCCAAAAAGATCATGCGTTCCGAGTCTGGGAAAATCGATGACGGATGATCGTTGGCATGGAGGGAATGCCATGCACGTCTCTCGCAACAAAATATGCATGTCCCTGGTAATGGGAAAATCGATGACGGATCATTGTTAGTACTTTCCCGCCGTGTCTGGTGGGAAAGAGGTGGTCTCATGTTGGAATCGCCATTCCGGGCATGATTCCTCGACTCGAAAGAGCTGGAGTGCTTGTTTTAGAACGAATAGGCATTCCATCAGATGACGGTCATTCCCCATTTTACTTTGTCCAATCTTGATCAGTTGGATGCCCTGTGGCGGAAGGGCATCGGCTTTTCACTTAGGTCCGTATAGGAAAAGGAAAAGCACAGGTTATACTTTATAGTCATCGATGTCCCTCGCGACCGCCCAGAAAAACCTCAGATCAGCGTGCGACGATGAATTCATTTTTTCCAGTATGGGAAACACCGGAACCACCGGAACCACGGCATAAACGAACATGATCAAACTGCACGCCAACACAGTCAAGCCTTCTTATTGCAACTTACTGCCGGATCTCGATGACTATAAGGTAAGTGACCGGGAATGCCTAAGTGAATGGTAGCTAGAACTAAACTACAAAGAATATCCTGGCAAAAAGCAAGGATAAACGTGATCAAGTGATTTTTACATCGAAAGGTAAAAAGTGACAAGCCGCTGGTGCGCGATATCCATCGCGCAATACCTGCACTGACAATTCTGCAGTTAATCCATGTACAAAAGTTACTACGTGCATGAGACAGTATTTTGATGCTGTGCACGAGGTACATTTTCACAGACAATATCTCCACGGTTCTTGCAGTGCTGCTGAAAGCTGAATCCGAAAAAACCAAAGCCGTGAGGGAAAAGGATACAGATAAACACCGAAGAGACAAGTGACAGTAGAAAAGTATGTACCCTGCGATCACAAATCCTTCCACAAGCCGTACACTTTGAAACCGCTGCATTGGAAACCTAATAAATAGAAACCAAGGAGCATGAGTAAGTTCTATGGCAAAGAAGGTTAGTGTTTTTTTTTTTTTTTTTTTTTTTTTGTAAGAAAAGGTGGTTAGTGTTATACTCTAAGAAAACCAATATATTTGATTAAACTTCAATACTTTTAACAGTCACTTATTATTAGGAATGAGAATAGATGGACACAAAATGCCAGGCAAAACACGACAGAATACGACTCCAAAGGGTGAACTTTTTCACGCAAAAAGAATTTACTGAAAGACATTTGCATGCGCTGACTATGATCGGCTCAGAGACGACATGCTTGACATTTTTTGATCCATATTATCACATCGAATCGAAATTTACACTATTATGAAGATGACACAAATGACCAACACAAGTACGACAGAAAAAACCAAAAACAAATATGAATACGATGGCATAGAACAAGTTAGCTGCACTATATGGCTAGTCCAAGCCTCGTAAAGGAGGAGATCCGGGATTGGAGAGGAAGTCGACATCTGTGGTTTTCAGATCTTCCATGAAATGGACAGTAAAATAGTGATGCTGAAGTGCAAAATCTAGTACATTATGTTGTCCTGCACTCAGGAAAGATCCTCACACCAGCCATACTGGGTGGTGGGTGTTTGGCTTTCAAAGTACAAAATATGCAAGAAGCGATTTGAAGATGTTTCAGCGGATGTGATTGCTCAAGAATTGATATAGCTCGAAATGGATATCCTTGAAAAATTTGGAACGCGCATAAGATAAGATGAAAAAAACCTGCTCAAGATTGTATCATTTCCAAAGACTAAAACTAGATGCTTCGAAAGAAAGAGGTGATTCGATGGTAAGACTGTTAGAGAACCAATCGAATGGGTGTGCAAAGACGTAGGGTAAGTATATATCTGTGCCCAGATTCCGGCAAAGCTGGAAGACTTCCAATCATAAATTGGACGATAAATATAAATTGAATTTGGATTTTTGGATACGATAAATAGATTTGCAACATAAATGCATAGATACTTTTGAAGGTCCTTGAATGAGCGAGCTTGGTATGCTTGTTTCTCGATGAAAATATTTAGATTTAGAGTTTTGAGTCAAATGTTAGATGATGGTATGTAACTCAACATATGACGGTAACAAAGTCATTTTAAAACTTGATAAACTGTTCGCGAACTTGACCAACAAATGATGATCAGGTTTATCTACCATGTCCCTTATGTCAAGAGTATACTTATACATGTTCCTCAGCGTACAAGAATTAATCATTGTCCGGAGTATGGAGAGCATAGTAAAAGATCATAGTCGTTGTCATCTGTCATCATAGTATAGGTCGACCAGGAGCTTCCGCAACTGCTCCTGGACGATGAACTTGTAGACATTTTCAGTGGGATGATAGCTGTCCCAGAACACATATCCTGAGACATTTGAGCATGTCAAGAAATCCCACTGGTTGCATAGGAACCCAGTCTCTATTAGGCCCGAGCCGCAGCACCCCCGGTCTGAGATTTCAAACCCTGTCACGATGGGAAAGCCAAGATAACTATTGTCACTGAGAGAAAATCGAGCTCGAGACCTCTGTCTCTGGTGCCAAGTTGAAGTTCAGTGTGCAACCACCGTTGACGTCCAAAAGGTTTAATCGGTTTATATGTAATTTGTCACAAGGAAATCTATGTACCAAATCTTACCATATTTTCTAGGACTCTTCACGATGTCGAGTACAAGGCCGTAAATGTCGATAAGGACCATCCTGGCATGAGGGAAGGCTTTGTTGAGGCGATGCAACTCAGATGACAACTTTGAGTTAAGCAGTTGAACCATTTGATTGTAATTCTCTGCACATCTTCTCTTGATTCCACCGGCCAGAGTTCTCATTGAGGGTATGCACCCAAGGGGAGTCAAGCTGAACACGCCAATCCTCCTAGCACCCCTTGCGTGGAGTTCCTAGAGTGGTTACACATGACTGGTTAGAGCACATAAGCATGTCGTCTTGGAGATTCTAGCTTCTCTAGTGCAGCTCGACAAACTATGTATGGGCAGAGTGCCATTCATGAGTTTGATAATCAAAATCTTGTTGAGAACTGGTGTTTGATTGCTTTTCCCAAAAATCGGGACAACAAACCGCCATAAATGGCATGGATAATTACACCGAATGATCAAAAGCTACACTGGTTCATTGAATTTGAAGTACCTGCAAGAATGATGAAGCCAAACGCACCAAAAGTTCTGTGTAAGAAAAAACACTGTAGTCAAATATCCGGGTCGGGGTATGAAAATAGGTATTCACAATGTCGTCGCTCCCTGCAGACACGATATACAGGCCGTTGGCAACAATAGAATCCACTCTCTCCTCTCCTATAAAGCACTTCAGCTTCATTTTGTACTCATCGAGGAGTTGTAATTGTTTAGACATTGGTATGGCAGACTGATTTCATCCCGAGGAAAAAGAAAAACCATCAGTACCGTTGAAAGAATTGTTTGGTGAAAGGTAGCTTTCATAATGCGAGAGAGGAATATTTGTTTACCACAAGTTCCGATGTCAGAGGATCAAATCCCGCGCCAGCAGAGGCAAAGTTGACGCCTCCGATGAGGTCTTGAAGTTGCAGGTTCGGGTCAAGAAATCCGGGCAACAGTTCTTTGATCCCCAGTTGTTCCACTGATAATTGAAGCAAAATGAAGTAGCTTAAGCTTTAATCATAATGATAAGTTTTCAAAGTGAAAAATATATTCAGAAAGTCATGAAAGTGATCGAAGCATGATTGTTTTGGCGCTACCAAAGAAGTCCGGGGGAATCTTGCCGTTGCTGAACCTGCCGGTCGGTTTTCCTCCCATGAAATCCCTTCCATATGGAGGAAAATTACTCTTAACCAGTGTAATGAGGTTGTTGTTGTTGCCTGTATCCACTATGGAGTCACCAAACATGAAGACGGCCGAGATTGTTGCATTTTTGGGCACCACGACCTTGGCTTGCGGTGTGCAGATTTGCATCATTAGGCAGAGTGAGAGGTACATTAGAGACTGTACCAAGATTTGGACCATTTTTTAAAAAAAGGATGAGGCCAAAGTATCTAGAAATAAGTTAAATGAATTAGGAGGACAGAAAAATCAAGTGAGTATGCTCCATTGGATGCATTGGAAGGCCCTTCTTATAAGTTGACGTTCTCAGCGGGACAAACTTGAGACGCTGTTGAAGGACAAACTTTAATTTTAAAAGTAAGTGGAAAAAGATTTAAGGAACAGATAAGCAATTAAAACGTTAATCATGCGAAAGACACGGCGGCTGATACTCACAAGTTTTCTGTTTCATGGGAAGACAGAAGCCAAAAGATCATGCATTTTGAGTTTGGGAAAATGATGGATTAGTGTTGGTATCAAGGGAATGCCATTCTCATGCAACGATATACGCATGTGGATGTAATAGGTCTTTCAGGCTTTCTCTGTGAGCATCCCCGCCAAAGACCCGAATACTTGCCTGAAGTTTCATTGGGTGCTTATTAGTAGAAGACGGATTCGATGATCAGTGGCTGCTTTTGTGATTACTTTTTGAGCGCATGACCACTACCCTTGTTTTGATAATTTACTGTGTTATTTAGAGCTTATTTTGATTTGAAGCTGTTTACGATTTGTCTTGATTTGCTATTGGACGAATTATTTTTCTCTTGTATTTCTACGAGAATGACTGGAATGTTATCTTTATATATATATATATATATATAAAAGGTAAGAAAGAAGAACGGGCAATAGCAAACTTGGTCATAGTCACCGTCACCCTCCAAGACTGTATTTAGTATTTGGGAACGACCCTTTCCTTTCATAAAATAAAGGACGAAGCTTTTAATTAAAATAAACCATTTTCAGAAATGTATTAGTTGGATAAAACCTTGCATTAATGAAAATAATCATAAGGTCCAAGATATCATGGATGTACCCAGCTGGAATTCCTTCAGAGTCAGTCCAATAAGCTTAATAAAAATGGCAAAATAAATCCTAAATTGAATCCATAACTCTCCTCTGTTCTTAAAATTTGAAGTGGAAATAAAAGGGGTGAGCAAAACCCCCGCTCAGTAAGTGATAATCACCACTTTTGTAAAATCAAGTAACGAACGATGCGATTATACAATAGCATACATACGCAGTTATTGCACCTTGTGAAATGGCTACAAGCATTGCGAGAAGGGCAACGGGAGGTAGAAGATATACCCCTTCCCTCTTGAACTTTTTGCCAATCCTTGATTTTCTGGTGTGATTTTGGAGCATGATGATCAACATAGAGGCATGTGTATACAAAGGCTTGGCCGCCATTGTTCTTTAATCCATTCATGAAATGCTAGTTTTCAAGGATCTCCCATTTCAGGATTTTGTATGCTTCTCATTATGATGTTTCAGTAGGAAAATTGTCCAAAAAGTCCTAAACATATTACACATTTGCCATTGTAGTCTTAAATCTTTCAATTTTGCTAATGAGTCATAAACCTTTTCACTCCTTACCAATAGAGTTCATTTAGCTAATTTTAGTCGGAAATTACTGATGTGGAAGCTAGTGGTGCTACATAGGACCATCGGCGTTGATGTTGACAAATTTTAATAATGTTTTTAATATTATTATTATTTTTCTGATTATTTTTTTCTTTTTTTCTTTTTCTCTTTTTTTTTGGCTTCTTCTTCTTATTCCTTCCATGCCAGGTTGACTAACCTCACCCACCATAGGCAAGGCATGGCCGGGCAAGCCCTAGTGAGGGAAGCCCTTGCTGAGGCAAAAACCAGCGACGTCGACCCTTGCCTAGGCTAAGGCGACCTTGTCTAGGCTAGATTGGGCGAGGCCAACTGTCATTAGGTCTCGCTTGGGCGAGGGTAAGTCATGTCGGGGCTCCCCCTCACCCGGCGGTGCCTTGCTTGCAGCAGGCGAGGCTAGTTGGCCCGACATGGCCGGTGGCCGGTCACTGACAAAAAGAAGAAGAAGAAACAAAAAGAAAAGAAAAGAGAAATAGTAAAAAAAGAAAAAAATATTAAAAAATTAAAAAATATTAAAATATTATTAAAAATTGTCAACATTAATGCTGACAATTCTTCATGAGACCGCCTACATCTACGTTAGCAATTTCCAGTCAAAATTAATTGAATGGACTTAATTGATAAGAAGTGAAAAGATTTAGGATTCAATTAACAAAATTGAAAGATTTATGGTTGAATTGATAAAAGTGTAATAGGTTTAGAGTTTTTTGGACAATTTTCCAATATTTCAGCTGCTAACAAATTGTCTATTTTGTCTATATAGAGTCTCATATATGCTGAAGTAAGGGGTTGACTTGACTCCACCTTACTAAACATTTTTTTTTTCCCAATGGGACCATTCTTTTGCTTGCTAAATCACTGATCTTTGACTACTAGAACGCGTGCATCACCAGGGATTAATTAGTGAAAAAAGTATACGGGAGAGGTCATTTCTTCAGGGAAAATTTCAAATAATAACCTAAAGTGAACTCATTGTCATAAATAAAGATTGAAAGTGAGCTTTGTCTCAAATAAAGATCCGATGTGGCCAAGTTAATCTCAAATAAAGGACCTCAACTCGCCGGTTGACCAAATGTTTGCGGGTGGACAGTTTCTGGCGATTATAAGAGGGGCAATGTCGTTTGGAACTTGTAATTGTCAAAAAAAAGAAAAAAAGAAAAAGAGAAAAAAGAGGAGAAATCCCCAAATTGAATTAAGTATGCTTGTTTACGTTTCTTCCTCTTCCCCGTCGCTCCTCAACCAAATCACTGTCCGGTCCATGCCACTCTTTGCTCGATCTCGTCGCTCCTTGCCTGACCCTCGCAAGCATCAGTCTATCGTTCGCCGTCGTCTCTTCTTTCCAAGGTTTCGCTGTCCACAAGCTTGGGCGACCCTAGCAGCGAGGGGTTGTCTCTCTAGGAGGCGCTTCCATCGGTCGCAATGCTCGACAGCCAGGTAACGATGACTACATTTTAGTCGCATTTTGCTCGTCCATCTCTGATTCAGATGCCTTCTTTAATCAGATGAGGTGCTCTTCTGTTGCTGAAATTTCGGAGTTCTGGAAAATATTCAATGCTTGAGAGCGTGGTGGGAGGGAATTTTGGCCTCGTATTTTTGGTAAATTTGACTTTTGTTTGCAGTACACAGATGGTTAGTTCATTGGAGATTGAGAAGGTCGAATTCTTTCTTGGAAGTGTTGCGAATACTGTTGTTAGCCAATTAATGATATCGCTGAGAGAACGAGGTTTGCAATTGATTCGTGATGGTCCAAATGAAATCAAACTGTAGTTCTCTATCGTGACAAGCTGAAAATTCAACAAAAGTGTTGGCTGATTTCTTGCTAAATATGGTGAGAAATGCTCCATCTCCAGAGGGTTGGGTGGAGATTCACGTTAATCCAAGTGTGAAGGAAACTGCTGGAGGACTAACTCTTGTGCACAACGAATATAGGTAATTCTTTTTATATGTTTCTATCTGTTTAGAGTATGTTTTGTGGACAATGAATGCATTTTGCTATTCTGAGATGGTTCCCTGATACGGCTTTCTTTCCAAAATTTCTTCTCTGTTAATTCTAAAGTGCACTTGAGGGTGGATTGCCTTGTATTTCTAGTAAATTACCAGATCTAATTTGTCTACCACATGTTGCCATTAGCATGAGTTTGCGCGATATTTTACTTCTCAATAACAAGAAAGATAGCATGTCCTCAAAATCAACGTGGTCATTAAATAGTGTCCAGTGTCATCGACTTATACAACCGAAGTCCTTCATTGCATGTCGTCACAATTCATAGTCTTTCACAGATATGTTTCTTTCCACTTACTTGGCCGTGCATTCCGCAGAAATCAGCATTGGCATGAAAATATAAGCAACTTCTGCGATGATGAAAATGGAAATGGATACAACAAGGGCTGCTCGAGACTATCAAAACAGAGTTCATGAGGTTGATTATGGTGAATGATCATGAACTATCTTCTCATCACTCATCAGGATTCTCTATTCTTACTAATTCAAGCTTATGTGATGCAAGACGACATATCGATAACAATGCTAACTGTGATAGAAGTTGTTTACCACATCGCTTGGCTACAATTGCAGGCTCCATGCTAGTATTCGAGAAGAGAAAAGAGCAGAAACAACGATAAGAGAAATGTGATTGCAAAATGCCATGGACACAAGAATTGGAAGCTGGGGGACCAAATGATTTAAGGGTGCATTTAGGAACGTCTTCCCAAAGCCCTTTGGGCGTTCAAAGCCTTTTGGGTCAAATACTTGGTGTTTGACAAATTTTTTTTTTTGAGCTCCCTTTGCCAAATGCAAGTCTTCAAAAGGCTGAAAGCCCAAGGCAACTCGGCATGCTAGCCTGGGGGGGCTAGTAAAAAAATTCTCTTGAAATTATCCTCACTAATCTTTTGTTTTTCTAGTTTTGCCCCTGATAATGGTTCATTTTCATCTTTTTCCCTTCTCTCTGTTGAACAGGACCAGCATCTGTGGTTGCTGGCAAAGGATAGGCAGTCCGATGAAGGGCGAGTAGTCTGGTTAGGGTTGCAAGACCCTCTGACGAGGGTCACCGTGTGGAGGTTGTAGTGCGGCGAGGGTTGCCATGACCCCAATCGCGCGACTAAATTGGACGGCCCCGCGACCTCCGCATGGAGGTCGCGGCACGGCGGGTCACGCAACCATTTGGTGAGGGTTGCCGCAACTCGGATCTCGCGATCTGGGTTGTCGCAACCCAGATCTCGCGATGCGACCTCTAGATGAAGGTCACGGAGCGGTGAGTCACGTGACCATTTGGTGAGGGTCACCGCATGGTGCGACAAGGGTTGCTAAGACTGCAGAGTTCGCATCGTGAGATTTGGGTTGTGCCACCGTTCGGCGAGGGTCATCGCATGGTGCGACAAGGGTTGTCGCGACCTAGATCTTGTGGCCTTGGTGACCTCCACACTGAGGTCACGGCATGATGGGTCCCACGATCATTCAACAAGGGTCGCGGCAACCCTTGCCACGCCACACAGAGACTCTCGTCGGAGGGGCTGCGACCCTTGTCGTGCCATGCGACGACCCTCGCCGATGATCGCGCGACCTCATCAGAGCACTTGCCCTTTGCCGGACCGCCTGCCCTTCACTGGCGATTGTTTGCTCTTCACCAGCCAAACCCTTGGCGAGCCAACTCTCCTTTTTTTATTTATTTAAATAAAAGTCTTTTGCAAATTTAATTTCTTTAAACACTATTTTGATCAAATATAATTTCTTTCACAATGGACTTTTACAAATATAACTTACTAAACATAATTTGTATTTTGAAAAACTCTTTTAACTCAAAGGCCTTTGTACTTCCCCAAAAACTTTCCCAAAAGCCTTTCCAAACTCACCATAAATGATGGTCAAGGAGGCCCGGACTCTTATAGTGCTAAAACTTGGTACGAGTACGAGAGATATTTAAGTTCCAAAAATTAGAAAAAGTACACTTAAGTGTCAAAATTAGAGTAAAATGAATCAGTTAAGTGTCAATGGCGAGAAAATTCAACTAAAATATTGAAGTGGCATTTTTTGACGAGACAAGTGCAAAACGACGTCGTTTTGCACGATAACATGGAAAAAAAAAAACGCCATTTTGCCTCGAATTTGAATTTGAATATAAATATTAATTAAATTAAATTTAAAACTAAATTTTAAAAGAAAAGAGATCTGATTGTAGAATTGCAAGGGCTCAGCCCTCGTCGCCACCTCTCCATCGTCATCGCCTCGACAATCTCGGCTGACTAGCAGCAAGGGCCTACAAACCCTTGCCCTGATTTGGGGCGAGGGTTGCGACCCTCCTCTAGATTCGACGAGGGTCGTTGTGTTAGCTGTATGCCTTAAAACAACCATGTAATAGTTACATTTTAGGGATTATTCAATGGCAAATAAGTTTTTTCATTCATCGTCCAATTTATATGAATGAAGTCTGTAAGATCAGCTATGACTGAACATATTCTTAAGGTGTTAAGAGTATGTGTGACAAGTTTATAATTCTGCTGAATCTTTAAACAATTTCCGGTCGATGGATCATTGAGATGATATTAATGATCCTGTCAAAATTGGTATGTTCTCAAGCTTCACTATTTAGTATTGGATACTTGAGGGGATGATGCGTCACAATTATTGGGTATTGTGATATCCGAGCTAGAACATAGGTGCTTATCTTGGACAAGTTCACTAAATGTGACATATATAAAATGATTGGTGACATGGAAGCTTTTAGTGGGGTCAATGTTTGATCGTTCATGCTTTGGTCAGGTGTAAGATTCTTAGACCTAAGGCACGATGCTAACTTGTATGTTGGATGGCTATGGTTCATAAGTGTGCATATTAACGCTTCATTGAACCGTCTCTGTACTTGATGGTTATAGTTTGTTTACATACAAAGCCACATGCGTGCGCAATATGGAATCTGCCTTCTTGTTATATATAGATATACATTATTAGTGTCCTATGCGATCTAATTGTGACATTGCATTGAAATCATTGGCCGAGATTGCAATCAAGAATGAATGGTTCATGTCTCGAAGAAATACATGTCAATTAGATTTGGGCATATGATCGAATTGGTGGCTCGACCAATAGTTCCATGGCCTTTGTTCAATCGGGACATGGTGAGACAAAAGGATCGAATTACACGATGCCAAAACTAACATGTTCATTATGTTTTGAAAAGATTTTACACTATCTGGGTAGCGATGATATATTGCTAGATGTCACTCATGATTTGTAGGAACATGTATTGATTTGGACAATTAGTTCTCTTGGTTGTCATAATGTGTTAGTACAAGTCCTATTGCTAGCTTAGTGATGAACTTAGCGATGTCACACACCATAACCAATTAGAATGACGTTTGAACGAGAGAGAGAATATTGCAAATGTATTTGCAATTGAGCCAATCAGATTGAGTCAAGCTAGAAATAAAAGTTCCGATGAAGGTACTTCAAAGTTTACAAAGTCTGAAGCAGATTTTAGATTCTACAGCCAAATCTAAGATCTAAAGCATGTTCAGATTCAATGATCGAATTAATAATCTGAATTGAGTTTAGAATTAATAGATACATTAATGATTTGAAGTGAGTTCAGAATTAATCACATCATTAATGATTTGAGGTAGGGGTATGCATGACTCAAGCGGGCAATTTCCGACCTAGAACTAGGAACCGCCCGCTAAGGACCGGTTCCGAAAAATTGGAACCAGGATCCACCCATTAGTTGCATGGATTCACCCAGGAACCCGACCGTCGGTCCGGTTCGGTTCCTGGGTGGATTCATGGAACCGGTCTCACAACATCTAACAAGCAACTGCACAACACAAGTGCTCAAGGGTATCCAACGACAAGCACTGTAGGACCCTATTTGCAAAAAAAATTAAACAAACAAACCACTTCCTGTGACCTCAATCCCTCGTCCAACAACACAGCCCGACACCACAAGGTGACAAAAATCAAATTGCGATCAATTTGTTCACGCTCTATCATCTTCCTTGCATAAAAAATCCCCCCGAATAGAGAAAGGGATGGATGGACTTGCTGCGATCGAGGGTTTCCTTGCGAACCCTAGCCTGAGAGGGTTCCTAGGTTTCTCGAAAGCTCCGATCTTGATGCGAAACAACTTTGGTTTTCAACCGAAATTGCTAGTTCTTCGCCTGACCTATTATTCTTCTCCTCCTGCAGCCCTGCTTCTTCGTGTGCTTGCTTCTTCGCATGCTTGCTTTCTACTTGGCGTTTTATCAAGGACTAAAGGTGCGCTTTGGACTTTTTAGCTTCTGGACCTCTCCATTTGGTTTGACTGGAGATTACCCAGCCGAGCTGGCCAGCGTTGCTTTAGATGGCTTTGGACTTTTTAGCTTTTGGGCCAGCCCTACTTCTTCGCGATCTTGACTTAATTTTTTTAGTTATTTGATTTAGGTTTAGTAATTAGTAATTTCAATTTTTTAATATTAAAAATTTATATATTATTTTAATGTAATCGGTCTAGTCTGGGTGGGCGAGTGGATGAATCCACCCATAGAACCAAGAACTGGACCGGTTTAGGGGTGAGCGGTTCTCGGTTCCGGTTCGGTTCCGTTTGGAACCTGGAACCTACCCTCGGGTACAGGTTCCTCATTTTTTGGAACCTGGAACCTACCCATCATAACCAAGAACCGGAACCTACCCTGTCACAGGTTCTAGGGTCGGTTCCAGGTTCCAACAGGTTTTTTTTTTTTTTTTTTTTTTTTTTTTTTTTTTCATTTTCAGATTTAAACTATAACGAAGAAGGAAAGAAACAGATCAAAGCTTTCATAAGTTGGATGATGACACTGTGAAAGACTGTGATATATTGATCAACATTCCACACCTCACAACATCAGTTGAAACACTGTTTAGAAATGGATGGAAGCATCTATGAAACAATGACAGGAAATCGCACCTGAAATAGACATGGTATATGGACAGGATAGGAAATCGCACCTGAAATTCACACACTCGCACGCAGAGAGCTCAACAATTCCTACAAATATAACCTCTGACCCCTCCAAAGATATACATGCACCCAACCATAAGGGTTTATCAACATTAGATGCACAGAGGAATTTATATCACAAAGAGAGGCACTCTAAAAGATACCTCCTCAATGTCTGATTTTTCAGCAGTTTTCTGAACTCGTTTTTCAAGTTCCATCAGCTCATTCCTCAGAAGTTCAAAACGCTGAATTCCACTTGTTTCAGTTTCGTCCATGCCCATCTTTGGAGTGATTTCCTGGATTTCTTCCCTGTCCTGCAGCGTACAACAATGAATTTGGGTGGTTTAGAGTCAATAAATCTGTTCATTCTTGATGACACGAGATGATTACACCCAAGATCTGAGAAAACTCATGAGACTAACACAACAAATATATTGTACAATGAAACGTGGATTCTCTATCAGAGGTCGGTGGATTCAGAATCAGCCACAGTCCTTCTCTACAGACTCTCCTCATAACCATAATGGCAGAGCAACTAATTCTCCCTAACCATAAAACTTTGCATTCAGCGAGAACAAAATTGGAACACCATCCCATCAGCCATAACACGATGATAACAAGAATCACCCAGAAAAGAGAATAACCCAACCACAACTCAATCGACTCTAGAACTGGGTTCCCAAAATTCGAGAGAAAAACGCAAAATTTTTTCACCTCCAGAATTCTTCAACGGTAGAGAAAGTCTAGATCGGGCGCATGGAGGCACACCAAGCCATCTGCTTCCAGTCCACGAGTGCTCGAGCGGATGCGCCTGGTCCGCCTTGGGCTCCTCCTTCACTGACTGCTCGGCCAAGTCCTCTTGGCTCGCAATCTCTCCCTTCTCCAGCTCTGGGTCGCCGCTGCCTGCAACGCCCTTCGAATTAGGGTTAGGGTTCGCGGCGACGGGGTTCTTCTGGTCATCGGCGGTCGCAGCCGCCGCCGCCGCCACTGATTTCACCGTCTCTTCCACCACCATGTTTTTTTCTCAGGAAAGTTTTGCAGCTCTCTCTCTCTCGCTATTTCTGTTGCATTCGCATAAATCAAGGGCGGGGCGAGCGCGGGACGACCGGCGTCCGGCGGCGGCTGAGAGGCGAGGCGAGGGAGTGCCACGACGTCGAGGGAGGCAAGGGCAAGGCGAGCGCGGGGCGACTGGCGTCCAACGGCGTCCGGTGGCGGCGTCAAAGGGTTAGCAGCGTCCGGCGGCGACGTCGAGGGCGAGTAACATCCGGCGGTGGCGTTGAGGGTGAGCAGCGTCGGCGACGGACAGAGGCAGAGGACGACGGGAGAGACTGAGAGAACTACGTGAAATGAACTGAAGGTTTGATTTGGGGCTTTTGGAGCCCTAACCGGTTCCGGTTCCGGTTCCCAAAAAGGGAATCGGGAACCGAACCGGGAACCGAACCGGACCCTCCGGTCCGGTTCTCCGGTTCCCGGTTCTACCCGGGAACCTTGCTCACCCCTAGACCGGTTCCCTCAAGAACCACCAGTTCCGAGTGGTTCCGGTCTGGTTCCGGGTGGTTCGAGCGGGTCCCGATTCTTTTGCACACCCCTAATCTGAAGTGAGTGTAGAATCAATAGCCAAATTAATGATTTAAAACAATTTCAGACTTAATGGCTAAATTAAAGATCACGGTCACATTAAATTCTGAAATGCTTTCAGAACTTAACGGTTACATTAATGATCTGAAACGGTTTCAGAATAAATGGGCAGTTTAATGATCTAAAACGGTTTTAGATTTAGATGACCATTAAATGCTTTGAAACCGTTTCGAAAGTAATGGTCAAATTAAATATTTGTAATAGTTACAAAGTTAATACCCATAATAAATACTTGTAACCGTTATAAATAAATGTCTGGAATAATGCTTTGTAACAGTTATAGAGTTAATGCCCAAATTAGTGTCTGTAATGGTATCAGGACTTACGTCTGTTAGGAGTTACGATCGAATAAATTCTAAAATAGTTTAGAGTTAATGTGCCGATTTAAATGTGATTAGCACTAACTATAAAAGTAATACAGAGAGCAGATCATTGGATGATCGACAATCGGCAATCGACAATTGAAAGTGTTGATACTGCTCAACAAAATTATTCACACACGAGAGCAATTGCTAGCACAATTGTAGTTGTGAGATCTCTCAATTTCTTTCTTCTGTTTAATGTGAGAATTGGTGGTGTGTTAGAACTAGAGGCCCGACACTTGTGGGGCTGGATTTGAAGAACGTTAGAGCCTGTGAAGAGATTAGATGTTTTGCATTTGAATAACGTCATAATCAGTGTTACCAGAAGGCGTCAGATATTTGTGGCCAGAGTTTGAAGAACATCAGAACTACTGCTGTGAGGACATCAGACGTTCGTGCTCAGAACTCGAAGAACTTTTGAACCAAATTTGAAGCACAATACAAGGTTAATATGATTAGCCCCTTTAGCTCTTCTAAGCATTTTTGTTAAAATGCATGAAAATGCTTTGGAAACACGTGTATAAGCATTTTTACTTCCGCTGCGATCAGACTTTTGGTCTTAATTTACTTATGCACGTATGCTTGTTTATAGAAACAAACACCAACACGTTGACCCTTGGTCAAGGCCCAAAGACCTTGGTTGACCCTCCCCCACAGTCACTAATCGGCCTTTCTCGGCGACGATGGGGAGGCGGCGGTGAAGGCTCAACTCTCGCCATCCTGCAATCACATCCCCATTTCTAAATTTAATTAAATTAATATTTATATTAAATTTCAAGGCAAAACGACGTTGTTTTGGCTCTTCTTTGTTAACTCAGCTCTCCAACAAGTTACGTAGGCGAGTTATATTATTTAAAAAAATGCCACACAGGATTTTCAGCACCTTTCACTGGCGTTGGCACTTAAATGTTCATTTGAAAAAAAAAAAAAGTGAGACTTATATGTATATTTTGTAACTTTTGGCATTTAAGTGTCTCCGTATCAAGTTTTGGTACTTATACCGTACTTTTATTAGTGGTCAAGAGAGAAGAGTTAGCATTCGCTAAGAAATTGTCGTCTGCCTGAAGCTTCTCTTCCTCTAGAAGCCAACCGGTGGATTCAACAGCACAACATCCTATCATGTCTTGAGTAAATATTTGACAGTACAATATCCCATCAATTCATCAGTCGAGTAGTGAAGTCTTCCGGCTTTTATTGGGTGCTTTAGATTGACTGTAGTAGGATGGCCTGTGATCATAGCATATGATTAGTGGGAGTTTGTTTTATAAACTTATTTGATGTCTTCTCTTTCTTGTAGTGTCGTGCGTTGTGCGCACATATTAAGGTTGTAAATTCGTATGCTGTTATCTCTTTTTGTAAAGGAAATATTGAAGTTCAATTAATTTAAGTGTTTAATGATGAGTTAATGATGATACTTTTTGATACTACAAGCTGTCTTAAGTTTAATTTAAGTCGGTTGTTCTATATTTTGTTGTGTACAGAGCTCAAGAAATTTGTTTTAAACTGTCCACAAGCTTTGACAGAGTCCATTGATGTTCTATATTTTTTCTTTGGCCTATGCTACAGGGCATTTTAACTTGGTGTGTTGTTGGACTTTTGTGCGCATCGCTCTATGCAGGTCATTTTTCTTGATGTTGCTGTTCTATATTTTCATTTTCGTTGCTGGACTAATGAGCTCATATAAACTTGTTTTCAGTACCACTATACTAAAATGAAGTGCTGGGACATTCCATAGCAAACTAAACAACATTAGATAAACTTGAATTGTTCCACAATATATGATGGCAAAGAGAAACATCCTAATACAAGAAATCTTCTCAACATAGTTTACCTATACATACTCAACTTTAAGATGCTTCGAAAATAGATCCATCCATATCAATTAACAATAAAACAAAAAAGAGTTTATGTTATTGGTCTTATTGCTCTTGCCTTTCTCAAAATATTTGCTCACCTTCGACCACTTTCGTGCTCAGGTCTTTACATCCAAACAATTGAATCACAAAATAAATTATTATAAGAAATTAGCCAATACTTGTTGAATTCTCATCTGATCACCACAGCTAATATTTTGATTTCATTTGGACTTTCACGAATCAACTGCAAACCACGTTCTCCAAGCAATATCGTCACTTGGCAACAGAATTCATAACACTTCCAGGAAAGAATTCAGCCTTCTCAAGCTCTGATGAACTAGCAATCTGTGTATTGCAAACTAAAGTCAAATTTACCAAAAATACAAGGTAGAATTTCCTCCCACCACGCTCTAAAGCATCGAAAGATATTCCAAAACTCTAAAATTTCAGCAACAAAAAAGCACACCATCTGATTTAAGAAGGCATCCGCAATAGAGATGGATGAGCAAAACACGACTAAAATGCGATCACCGTTACTTGACCACCGACTATGGCGATCCACGAAAGCGCCTCCCAGAGAGACAACCCCTTGCTGCCCAGGTCGCCCCAAGCTTGTGGACAACGGAACCGTGGAAAGAAGAGATGATGTGAAATGATAGACTGATGCTCGCAAGGGGCGGATGAAAATTGATGAGGATCGAGCAAGAAGCAAATAGGAACGAATGGTGATTTAGTTGAGGAGCGACGGGGAGTGGAAGAAGAAAATGTAAACGAGGAAAACTTAATTCGATTTGGGGATTTCCTTTTTTTTTTTTTTTTTTTTTTTTTTAAAGACAGTTACAAGTTTCGAACTATATTGCCCCTCTTTTAATTGCCGGAAATTGTCCACCAGCAAACATTTGGCTGCCCGGCAAGTTGAGATCCTTATTTGAGATTAACTTGGCTACTTCAAGTTCTTATTTGAGACAAAGTCAACTTTGGATCCTCATTTGAGAAAATGAGTCCACTTCATATCCTTATTTGGAATTTTCCCCACTTCTTCACTTGGACTGTTGGATTGTAGCACTAGTTCTTTGACCAAGAGCATAGGTTTCTTCAAGACTCGGGCATTCCTAGCATTTATAATTCCAGTTTTTTCTTTTTGCTTAGTTTAAATGTTGTGGTTTCCGTCATTTTTCAATTCAAAGGTCCTGAAACTGAAATATGAAGCACTTTCAAGAGTTAAGATTGAATCGACCTGACTACCGAAGAAGATTGTGTGAACATAACTCACTATCTCGCTATGCCTCGATTCGGATAGTTGTTACTTCATGTAAAAGATAGGTTTGAAGAGTCAAAAAGAGGGAAAAAAGAAAAAGAAAAAGAAGTGTTATAAAGGGGAAAAAAGGGGCCATTGGCTGGGAGCATGCCCAAAGGAGAAAAGAAGAGAGAGAGAGAGAGAGAGAGAGAGAGAGAGAGAGAGAAGAAGAAGAAGAAGAAGAAGAGAAAGGGGGTTTGGCATGTGCATGCCCGGTAAGCGCTCGTGCCCCTCATTCATCCAATTGAATTATTTTTTGGGTTTAGGGCTCAAATTCAGAATTTTGGGAAAATCGAGTAGTGAAGTCCAATTTTTAAGTCGTTGAACCATGTATTTTTATCAAAATAATAGTTTATGGTGTTTTAGAGCAATAAGATTTTATGGATCTTAATTTGAGCTAAGGGTTTGCCTGAAATAAAAATTCCAAATTTCCCACCCGTGATGAATAGTGCACGTCCTTCCAAATTCGGGCCCATACTTTTGTTGGTTTTTGGCTTGATTTTGGGATGATTAAGTTGAGATTCTTGTAGTATGTCTGAAGGGTTTTCTATTGACTATAAGTATGTTTGAAACGAGATTCGATGGAAAGAGTTATGGCTTGACGAAGTTTAGTGCTCAAGCTCCGCGTTGCAGGTGACTTGAATAATCGCTTTGGATATGCTGTTTTTTAGCGCATAGTTGTTGTTTTATCGATGACTAAGCATAGTTTAGTCAAATGGTTAGTTGAGATAGCATTTTACTTGGTTTTTTTTTTTAAATGTTATTTCTCGTTTATATGATAGGGATGCGAGTTCGTTGATTTGAGGGAGCCTCGTTCTAGGTGAGTGGTGCTATATCTACTTTGGATTTGCAAAACCCACGCCTTGAAGTATATTTATTGAACTGAAAAGAACATAAAGTGAGATCAAGTATTTACTACATTTCGCTTATTCAAGAATGGTATGAGAAACATATTATGAAATGAGTTGTGACATTTTGCGTATATGTATTGTTTTATGGAAAGATTTATGAACTATTGAGAAGTGGATGAGAAATGGCATATGGTTATGTTGCGAAAAGTTATTTGCTTGGTTTTTGGAT
The DNA here is from genome assembly GCA_014182575.1 of Eucalyptus decipiens. Classification (NCBI taxonomy): domain Eukaryota; kingdom Viridiplantae; phylum Streptophyta; class Magnoliopsida; order Myrtales; family Myrtaceae; genus Eucalyptus; species Eucalyptus decipiens. The sequence goes on from CM024614.1 coordinate 7,226,000, forward strand.
TAGATTTCTAGTATTGGAGGACTGTTGTTTGTGCTTAATATGACTATGAATCCAATGAGGGGGTTTGGGCATTTACTACATTTCTGTAACTATGAATGGCTTGAGAAATGTTTTAGGAATTTTATATATATATAAACTTGGTTTATGATATGAGTTCTATAATGATTTGAGAAACATTTATGAAAGGCGATATGAAATGTCACGGGTTTATGAAATAAATTATGAAAATAATGTGGGATGTGCCTTTGTGAAATGTATGGTTCAATGAAAGGTTTGTGAAATGATATATTTTGGGTTTGCGAAACCTTCTTGTGAAAGAATTACATTGACTTGGAGTATGGTTCGATGAAAGGTGATTTGATTCGGTATGTGAAACCAATTTATATTGCAGATTCTAGATTGGTTTTGTGGAAAGAATTGATTTGTGAAAGACTTGTGAAATCAACTATGATATGAACGGTAAAATGATTAAATGCTATACGACAATGTAACTTAATCGGAGCCACTTTTAGAGCTTTATAATCAAGGACTAAGTGCTACACAATAACGTAATTTCGTGAGAGTCACATCTAAGGCCTTGTACTATTAATATATGTTGGTCAAAGACTAAGTGTTATACGATAATGTAATTTCGTGAGAGCCACCTCTAGAACCTTGTACTACTCAAGGGCTAAGTGCTACCTGATGACGTGATCTTGTGAGAGTCACCTCTAGGGCTTTTAGATGTGACGGGTTATGAGATTGATTAGATGGACATGTGTTTTGATATGAGATGGATTTATGGATATACCATTGGTGTGTGATTTTAATAAGATTGACCAATGGACTTAACCATTGATGTTTATGGATAATTTTAAAGAATTTTTTTTTCTGAATTACACAAAGCTTCTTAAAATGAAACAACTCATATATGATTTGATATATACTACTCACTGAGCTATAGTTGTTCACCTCTCTATTTTCCAACATTTTAGGTTCATTAGTTAACAACAAGTAGAGCAAGAGTGCTATTGATGGGGACCTTGGGAAGTGGACTTTGGGCATGATCTGAAGCTACGTCCATCAGAAGGAAGGACGGTTGTGTCACCCCATCCCTGTAGTTTTCGGTGTGTTACACCTCATTTCTCCCTTATACTATTCATACACAGTTTTTCGAAACTCTGATTTTACAACGTTGAGTTTTACTTCAATTGACCGAGGGTGGCATCAAACATTGGTCTACTATAATTTCTTCTTTCAAGTTCAGAAAACTCTGAGCTCTCAGAGTCTTTCCCATTTTCCAGATGAAGTACATGAGGGAAGTTGTTGTCACGTCCCGATCCTTCGAGCACGTGTCCATCCCTGCTTGGTCGATATAATAACGATGTCTCAGGATGCATCGCTAATCCATTCATTTTTATACGCATGCAGAAACATATGAATAATCCCCAGACAATAAAACAATGTGATAGGAAAGTAGGACCAATTTTTCACAAATTACCTTTTTATAAACATACCGGTCTAACCACCGCCCGTGGTGGTGCAGCTGGCTTTGGGCTCTATCCCCCTCAAGAAGGGGAGGAGTTCAAATCCTAGAGGCGTCGTATTTGCGTGACTCACTCATGGCTGGGTTTGTGGTGGTGGTGTCACGCCCCGAACCCCGAGACACGTCAACAACCCGCCATGGTCATGTAAATGCGACATTCCCAGGTAGTGTCGCCGACCCAAATTTTTGTATTATTATGCGCATGCGGAACGTGCTAAGAAAGCCCCGACAAAAACATACGGGATAGGACAGCAGGAAAATCAATTCAAAATCAAACATACTTTCATACATCATCATCAATCCGGGGTTTACATACACCAACAGGATCCAGAGATTATATGCACCAAAAATGGGTCAGAGTTTATGTGCATAAAAAATGGTCAGTCTACTTCACATGGAACAGTCTGCCAAAAAGAGGAACAGCCTTAAGACTACTAGTTAGCCCCGTTCGACGAGGAATAGGGAAGATGGATCTGAGATAGAATACAAATAGAATTCGATCCCTTTCATTTCTTGTTATTTTCTTTACACATCCTCAGGATCCGTCACCCAAGAGGCCGGCGATGCGTTGATTACTCCACCGTCGGGAAAATCCGCCACGCCTTCACCCAAAATGGCATTCATCACAGCCAAAGGAATGTCCAGGCTATCTAGCGGGCCAACCTTGACACCATTGACTCCAAAACGAAACCAAGCCCTAAAATTATAAGGTACTCTAGCATCCACGGACACATCAATCCAGACGGTGGACCTAACCAGATGATAGACCCAAGGGCTTCCAGGGTTAGGAGCACTCTGCGTTGTCTGGATAATCTCCGTCGGCATGCCACTTTTCTCCGAGAGTACCGCCATCTACGGTCCTGTAATATTTTCCCCAAACCGAGATGAGACTTTGTCTCAGCAAGTTCACCCCTTCTAAACCCCTATTAGAAAGTAAATACGCCCCAGAGTGACCTAGCCATGACATCAAGAAGACTTACCTCATTTTAGCCTTCATCTGCAGGTTAGCATAGTTTATATAATTCAACCACGTGCAGTTCTAATAACCCAACAACGAAAGCACATTCACATTATCAGAACAACTCAATCACGTGGATTGTCTCGACGATCAATCGGCTTGGCCGATTACATGTCATTCTAGCAAATCAATTACTGCTTCCAATCACAACCCTATAGGGAGGTTTAATAACCAGTGGCAATCACGGTCCCACTCGGCACGACCTTCAATTAGGTGGTAGATCTCGGCCCGATGGGCACGACCTCTAATAAGTGGTAATTCACGGCCTGATTGGGCTCGACCTCTATCATGTGGCAATTCACGGCCCCACTGGGCACGACCTTTATCAGGTGGCAATTCACGGCCCCACTGGGCGCAACCTTTATCAGGTGGCAATTCACGGCCTCACTGGGCACGACCTCTAATAGGTGGTAATTCACGGCCCGATTGGGCACGACCTCTAATAGGTGGTTAATCACGGCCTCATTGGGTACGACTTCTGATAGGTGGTTAATCATGACCAATCGCCCATCAATTTCCACACATAGAATTTATAAAGAATCCCTATATATCGCAATCACACTCAATTCGCCACAACCAATCGTCAATTTCAAATTCTAAATGCACAGCAGCGATCGGCACGAAATTCTGAGCAACCGGGGTTAAAAATAATTTTTCCTTTTTTTTTTTTTTTCGGATTATAATATTATATTATATTTTCCAGAATTTCGAAGCAATTAAATAATTCAAAACTAAAATCCTATTATGTCCCATCAAGGCTTAACATTAAATAACTTCTTTTAACCTTAATTAAACATACTTTAACATAAACAAATCTCTTAATCATATTTATAATTAAATATACTAATTTACCCACCTAAACTTACTTAATTTAAACTAAACATACTTAGGGCATCATTAACACTCTAATCAAGGTTTAGTGAGGTAAACTCACTTGATTAACTCGCTGCTTAGACCAAAATGACGAGGGCGACGCTGAGATCGACTTTTCCAAAGGCGGGCCTAGCTTTCGGGCGGGGAAGACGGCTAAAACGGGCCTCAATCGGGCTGTGAGACCCACTTCTTCTTGCTGCATGACGAGGCTCGAGAGGAGGAAGAACGGCGATGGCTAGAGGTGGCAAGGGCGGAGGAGAGGCGCTGCTGTCCAGGCGGTGGCTCACGGCGACGGCTGTCGGCTCGGCTGACTCCCAGGCGGTTAGGTGGCTGACGAATAGTGAGGCGGACAGCCAGAGGATGCGGGACAACATCGGAGCAACGGCTGGACTTGCGGCTGGGCACAACGGGCGAAGGAGCGGCACGGACGAACGGCGATGGCTGGACCTCCAGTGACGAGCAAATGGGCAGCCAAGCGGGCGAGTTCAAACGGAGAGGGAGAAACGGTCGCTAGTTTCTGCCTTCTCCTTCCCCTCTCTCTCTCCAAGTCCTAAGGAAGAAGATGAAGATTGAAGTGAGATGTGCTTTTTGGGGACCAATGAGCATTTGACACTTGTCAACACTCTATTTGCTTTGGCCTCAACCATGACATAAGCTGATGTCACATTCCACTAACTTCATAATTCCCACAACAATTCTCCAATGGGTCCAATTTCCTTTTCCGTCGAGGCATACCAATTTTTTTTAAAACTTTGTACATTATTCTTCAGTTCTCTTCTAATTGAGTCCAATTAAAATCCACAAAAAATTATCCCATGATCTTAATAAAATGTGTGACATAACCGGTCTTCCAACTTCTAATTTCAATTCCAATTTTTACGGTTGAATTCAATTTGGTGCGATTTCAGCGCGCCTAATCCACTGAGTAGCTTTTGGGGAAATTTTCTTGCATCCGACCTGAGGGTGATCAGTCCTCAAGTCTGACGCGGTAAAATTCCTTAATTACTTCACTCAATAGACTAGTTCCCTCGTGAGTGGCCAACTCTGAGAGACGAACTACATCCACAGATGAATTGCCCGACTCTATTGACTGAAAATAAATGAGAAAAATCGGGATGTCACAGGTGGCTCAGTCCGCCCCGGGTTTACACTGTCGGCTGCCGGTTGTACAGTGGTTCCCGGGTCACCAAAAAAAAAAAACATACCGGTCTATACACAAGGGTTTTCAAAAGGAATCGGTCATTTACAAAAGAAAGTTGTCTAACAACTAACTAGTCGGACATGGTCATCGATTCTTTGGGCTTCACTTCATGAACTTGAAAATGGTGATACAATAACTAGTGAGACAATGTCTCAATGAGTTCTACCCCCTAAGACTCGATTAGAAAGCGAATATGCCATAAAGACTACCTAAGCACAACACGGGTCAGAAGACTTACCTTGGCCTCAGTCTTCTTTCTGCAAGTTAGTACAATTCATAATCTCATCGAGTCATAACAACACATCAAATCATTCACTCATATCGACTTATCGATCAATCAACCTAGTCAATTACATGTCAATCAAACCATTCCCTGATCATTTTAATTAATACCATACATTTTCCAAGATGATAAATCTAGTCATCGAGCCCACGTGCATTCTCCAAGATGACATATTGAGTCTCCGAGCCCACGTGCCTTCTCGAATATGACACACCTAATCACCGAGCCCACGTGCATTCTCCAAGATGACGTACTTAGTCACCGAGCTCACGTGCATTCTCCAAGGTGATGTACCAACTCAACGAGCCAACAACTAATAACGTCTTTCTCCTAGATGACACACTTAGTCATCGAGTCGACGTAATACAACGTTCTTTTTCACTTTTTATTATATCCGATAAAACAGCCGTGTGTGGGTACACGGTTGGCCTTAACCAAAACTACACTAATTTCACTTTTTAAACTTTCTATTGGCTTCAGCAGTCTAGAAATATAATTCTAGTGTTGTAGACCCACACTCGGTAAATATTCCATTAATTAACAAAATTAATTAATTTAAAGATAAATTCCTAATTTCATAATTAAATCGAAATCAACATAATATAAAGCTCAATTAAATAAACAGATTAAACCACTGCCATCAGCGTAAATTTCTGGACACCGACCATCCCGGTTTAATTTTCGGAAAATAATTAATTAATTAAATAATTACGGAAAATATTAAATAAATGCAAAAAAATCTAACTTAGGCCCGTTATAGCCTAATTGGAAGCCAAGGCGAGCCCGGAAAATCACCGAGACTCGTTAAATAAATACTAGAGTCTATTTACTCAGTAATTGCAATAACTAACCACTTAACATGTATCGATAACTAAATTAATTTCACTAATTAAATCTAACTAACCACCTAAACATGCTTAACCTAGGCTAAATAATCACTAAGCATAATTAACTTACTAATTAAGGCTTAGTGAGTAAAACTCACTAGTTTAATGTAGAAACCGGTTCATCGCGACGATGGCGCGATGGCGCCGAAATCCAAATTTTCGGCGGCATTGACGGACTTGGACTGAGCCTAAAGCTGGCCCAACACAGCTCAGCAAAGTTGAGCTTTGGCCTTGGGCTTCTGCAGGGCTGCTGGTCGTGGGCTTGGGCTTGCTTCGCGGGCCCAAAGATGGGCTGGAATTGGGCTGAACTAAACTGAATCACTTTGGGCTGAGCTGCTGGGTTGATGGGCTGAAGCTATGGGTTGCAGCTGCTGACTTGCGTGGGCTTGGAGAAGATGGGCCGCTGGGCTGGTTGCTAAAGCTGAAGCTGAAGCTCATGGGCTTCAAATGGCCCAACTGTTGGTCCGTGAAACTCATTGGGCTGCTGCTTGGCTCGGTGGGCTGAAACAAATGATGATGGGCTTCGTTGGTAGGGGGATGGACGAAGGCTTGGTGGGTTGGGCTGGCGGTCGAAGGAAAGGAGCTGCTACGGATGGTCGTTGACGCTGGATGAGTGGTAGAGAGAAGAAGCAAAACAGCTTCACTGGCATTGAAGACCGACTGACTTTGCTGGACTAAAAATGCGGAGGTGCTGGCAGGAGCTGGGGAATCGTGGCTTTGCTTCAGTGGATGGCAAAGTGGATCGGTGGGGGCTTCGGTGGGCTTGCTTCGTTGGTGCCAAATCGGTGGGGGGCAGGGATCAGTAAAGCAGCAGCATGAGGCATCGCGTGGATGGGCAGGCGGCGTCGAACGGTGCTGGCGAGAGGGAGAGAGAGAAGTTGGCGTGAACGAGAGAAAACTGATGCGGCTGGTCTTCCGTGAAGATTGCCACATGACGAAGACCAAGGCGGCTGGCGAAGCTTACTGGAGACTCTACTGAAGGGAGAAGTCAACCAAGTTTATCTCTTCCATTAAGAGCTTGTCCCCCATAAAGTCTTCATATATATCCTTTATGTTCCCCCTCCAATTCTTTCTAGCCTTAATATTCACAATTAAATCAAAATAATGCCAATGTTGCACCCCCCATCCTAGGGTCCGAATTTCACCAACTTAGCTTCAAATCCCTCACTCAATTCCCTAAATTGATGGCCAATTTTGCCAAGAAAAAAGCTCATACAATTTCTGCAAGTCCCCAACACTCAAAGGCTCGGCTTGAAAGTCCAAATTTCCTTTAATTTGGCCCATATGAATTTCCGTTATTTTTCCCACGACGTCCGAATTGATTTTCCGTAAAAATCTCGGAATCTCTGAAAAATCTTCGAATGATGAGTCGACGTTCCTAAAATGATTTGTGACATGACATAACTTTCAATTTCTGAAATCGGGTTCAAATTTCAATCCGACATGCTTTTAGCATGACCTAGTCTACCGAGTAATTTTTAGGAATTTTTGGTGTAATTAACCCGTGATTGATTTATCTCGAGTCACAAAATACATTTTCGACACATTGGCGATCCTCGGTCGTTGTGAAAATCTTGAGGTTTCAATTACGAACATCGGTCTAGTGCCGATTGATAAGTATTTTGCAATCAGGTGGAATCGTCTACGCTTTGATCACATATCTCAATCAAATTGACATATCTCCGGTTTCTATCGATTTATGATAGTGCTGTAATGACCTTGTAAATCAACATGGTCGAGTAGTCGATTCCTGATCGAATTCTCAAATCTATTGTATTAAAATCTCTTAATTGCTTCTCCAAATAATCCAATTTTCTTGTGAGTGATCAGTTTAGAGGATAGCACCATCGATGCATCGATGAAAGGCCCATTTATTTAATTGAAAACAAAATCTAAAAATTCAGGCTGTCATAGTTGTTCTGACATGTTTTGCATAAGGCGATATAAGTCCATTATTTTGAAAAACAGAGAAGATGGTGGATGGTGAGGTACAACGTATAAGATATTAGCAGGAACAAAACTTGCATTCTTTTTGAGACATAGCATTTGTACAATAGGATCTCCTCTTGAGACAAAATGAGGATGAGTGATCTTCCTAATTTAAGCACTTTCGAGTTTGAAGTTCTGAAGAAAACGAAGTCCGTATTCCCTCTAGTGCCATGTTCTTTTTGGAGCAATCAAAAGCTATTGAACTTCTAATAAAGACACGTGCCATAGCAACATGCATGTAGCACTCAGAATAGGAACTGATTTAATGCACTCTGGGGTTATGTTAACAAGGTAAGTAGGTTACATGAAACCCAAAATTGTGGCAAATGGCCGGGATTAAAAACAATTACTTTCTAATTGAATGCACCCTGAAAAGACGCATGATTAAAACTCTTCACCATGTATAAATGGAAAAACAATGGACAAGATTTTAGAGACTTCAAATAAAAATTCCATTCTGATTTTACAAGGACACTTTGCTTTCAAGATGATAACACTAGATTCATTATCCACTTTACATTGATGTAAAAGCTACTTTTTCTAAAATTTAACTTGACATGGTTACTTACCTTTCACTACCATGACACTAGTCTGATTAAGACCAGATACAGAAACAATTTGAAATATCACTTGAGTTCAGGTGTCTTCTCTCTACAAATGAAACTATATACCAGTAAGTTCAGGTTTTACTTTTCCCAAAACAAAAGGCAGTTCTATATTTACTTGGGCATGAATGAAATGTAGTCCTTGACGTCATGCTGATATGGATTAAACACTAAGTTCTTGTCGCCAGTCAAAAAACTTATCCTAAATGCAAATAAAGTTAGCACATCAGTGAGCCAAACAATAGATTAAAAAAAGCTGAGACTGAATCAATTAGTTTAAACGATTCTGATTTTCATTTAAGATCTTAGACCTTCTTGCATGTGGTTGACAGGCAGCATCATTTATCAGATGTTATCTACTACAAATTGATCCAGTAAATGGCTTGAATCTGTTGCATGTCTCACAGCATCAGTGGCAGTCTGTGAATTTTGAACACCATGGAAAATGGTTGAACGAGCTGATGGCACCCGAGAAATCGTTTCCATTGACGACCTGAGTTGGGGATTAGCAGATACGCAAGCCACTACAAGCTTGAAGATGGTCGGAAGTTCAACCTCGATGCCTAGAGTAGGCGTAGGCAGGCGTGAATCCAATATATTCCTCAAAACAACTGAGATATCCATGTCGACTGGAGCTAACAGAGATGAAATTCTATCACCCGGATGTCTTCGTTTGATCATCTCGATGGCCACTGTTCCAAAGCTATACACATCGCATTTCTTTGTCACCTTCATTGTGTAAGCAAGCTCTGCACAAAGTGGGAGACATATATATTAGCATAAAGACATTGCTTTTGCTCAGCCTTTGGATCAATAGTCAATTTTAAAAATTTACCTGGAGCTACGTAACCATATGTGCCGATGACTGCACTCTAGTTCAATGTATCCAGCTTAAGAAGCTTAGCTGTGCCAAAGTCAGAAACATGTGCCTCATACTCGGAATCAAGCAGAACGTTGTTATTTGAAATATCTCGATGAACAATTGGAGGGCTACAACCATGGTGCATATAAGAAAGAGCATAAGCCACGCCTTTTACGATATTGACCCTCTTGCGCCAGCCCAACTCTTTGGCTTCTTTTTCTTCATTGCTCAATATTGTAGAAAGCTTCCTCTGTCCAAGTACTCATACTGTGACATCCCAAATTTTTAATCCTATTTTTTATTGAATAAATCGGGCATTTCATCAACACGCCTATATGACTGTTCTCAGAGCTTATCACTCTCGAGATAACTAGACTATTTAGGGAAGTTATTAAGGAATTTTAATGCAATAGACTTGAGAATTCGACTAAGAATCGACTTCTCGACCGTGCTCATCTTCAGAGGCCATTACGGCACAGTTAAAAATCGATTTGAGATCAGAGATATGTCTGTTCGACTGAGATGTGTGGCTAATTGTGGGTGACACCACTAAATTGGAAAATTCTCATCGACCGGCCTTAAACTGATTCTTCTATCGTTTTGGTACCCCGTGTTCGTATTTGAATCATTGAGATTTTTACGACAATCAAGAGTCGCCAATGAGTCGAGTGGGTTCATTGTGGCTCGAAAAAAATCGACCACGGGACATTTGCACTAAAAATCTCTGAAAACTACCCGGTAGCCTAGGTCATGCTAAAAACGCGCCGAGTGGAATTTAACCGCGAATTCAGGTCCAATTTCAGAAATTGAAGATTCTGTCATGTTACAATAAATTCTAGGAACGTCAACTTAGTTTTAGAAAATTTTTCTGCAACCCGAGACTTTTTGGGAAAAATTCGGCATAAGACTATTTTTGTTTCAAAAAGGCCGGTGATTATTTTTAATCGCAAATTTGGGAAGCGTGATGAATATATGGGTGAGGAAAAATATCAATTTAATCGATGGAGGGTCAATTGAATTTATTGAGGCCGGTTCATGATGAAACAAGCACGATCGGGTGTCCAATTGAGAGAAATTTGTATCAAATTCGTGTACCCCCTCCCCCTAGCCAAAATGGACCATTTCATGAGTTGAGTGAGCATTGGTGGCTCAATGACAGCCAAGGAAGATACTTGGCTAGGAAAGGTCTTGGAGGACAAGCTTGTGGAAGAAATAGCCATGGTGGAGCCCTTGTCTCCCCACATCCTTATCCTTCCTCTCTCTCCCCTTGGCCGACCAAACCCATTCCATTCCCCCTCTCTCTCAGCTTGTTTGACGCCAGCAACCAGTAGGAGAAATCGGAGCTGCTGTCGCCACCTCATGCCGCCTTGCCATCGTCATTTCGCGTGGCACCATCCATGCGCACCGCTGTTCGCCTAGCTGCACCTCATGCCGCTATTCCAGCCGTCGTGCCGTGACTTGAGAAGCTAAAGCAGAACCAGTCCAGCCACCGTGAGTGGCTAGGGAAGCCACCCGAGCCGTCGATTTGGACCCAAGACCATCCCCGTTGTCTCCCTCGAGCCCTGCCGCCGCTTTAGCCTAGTTTTCTTCTGTTTTTGTAGTCAAAATAGAAGGTTTAAAAGTGGGTTTCATAGCAACTTTGAAGCTTGTTTTGAGGTGTTTGTTGACCTTGGATCCTAGGCTCACTTTGGAGAAAAGTGACCCTCGCTTTGTTCTCGACGTTTCGATTCAAAAAAATTGTTAAACGGGTGAGTTTTACTCATTAATCCCTTATTAGTATGCTAATGATGCTTAGGGGTTGATTATATTTAATTAAGTGCAATTATGTGGATAAATTAGATTAAAGTAATTAAATTAGAGACTTATTGATGCATGTTAGGCAAATGGATAGTGTAGTTAGCAAGGAAATAAGTCTTTGTATTTATTGAATGAGTCTCGGTAATTTTCTGGGCTTGTCTAGGCTTCCAATTAGGAATTATGGGCCTAAATTGGATTTATTACATTTATTCAATAATTTCCATAATTAATTATTTATTTATTTTCTGAAAATTAGGCCGGGATAGCCGACGATCGAAATTTTATGCTGATTGTAGTGGTACTCTCTGTTTATTTATCTGAGTACTTGATTGTGCACATTGAGTGAAATAGTGTGGGTGGGTATTTTGTTCCAAAAATTGGATAATTTAGTAATTAATTAGAGAATTACCGGGCGTTGGTCTACATCGCCAAAAATTTATTTTGGGACTGCTAAAAATAGTGGGAGGTTCAAAAGTGAAAACCTTGTAATTTGGCTAAAGCTGGTCGTGTACCCACACATGTGTATTTTTATCAAGTACGATAAAAAGGACAAAATCGATTGTATTTTTGGAATAATATACTATAACAGCTCGATGATTCGTATATCATCTGGAGAATGAATGTTATACTATTATAGCTCGATGATTCTCCCGTCATCTTGAGAAAGAATTGTATGAAATATCGGCTCAAGTGACTCTATATGTCATCTTAGAGAAAGGACGGTATGAAATACCGGCTTGGTGACTCTATATGTCATCTTAGAGAAAGGATGGTATCGCATAACAACTCGATGACTCAACATGTCATCTTGGAGAATGGACGCTATGATGAATATACTCGGTGACTTTATATGTCATCTTGGAGAATGAATATTATAATATATTAGCTCGATAACTCGATAGGTTATCTTGGAGAATGAATAGTATATTATAGTGGCTCGGTGACTTAATATGTCATCTCGGAGAATGAATCATATAATATATTGGCTAAGTAACTCAATAGGTTATCTTGAAGAATGGACATTATTGAATGGAATGATTGGGAAATGGCTTGATTGACATGTAATCGACTAGGTCGATTGATCGATGGTTTGATCTCATTGGGTGAATTGATATGGTTTGTGTATATTTGAAATATACTGTCGTGCAGGAAACAAATAGAGGCCAAGATAAGTCATCTGACCCGTGTTGTGCTTAGGTAGCCTTTAGGGCATATTGCTTTTCTAATCGGGTCTTAGGGGGGTAGAATTTGCTGAGAAGTTGTCTCACTGGTTATTGTATAACCATTTTCAAGTTCCTAGGTGACGGTTGTGGAGAACCAGAAGTCCCGAAGTGTGGGAAGGTGGAAGAAATAGAATCAGCAAACATGTCTGGCTTGTTAGTCATTGGATAGTTTCTTTTTGGTTAAGTCGGTACTTTTGTAAGTGACCTAGTGTTGTGAATAAACCTGTTTGTTATAAAAGGTTTGTTTCATTTGAAAGGTTGTGGAAAATTGGCTCTACTTTTCTATCTCATTACTTTATTGTCTTGGGATTATTATTATATGCTCCCGCATGCGCATTAAAATAAAAGAGTTGGTGATGCGTTCTAGGAAGTCGCTATTAATCGGCCAAGGTGAATGATGGGTGTGTGCCCGAGAATTGGGGCATGACACATACACTAAGAATGAGTGTCGTGGATGTGAACAAAAGCCCTCAAGTTTCACGATATTGCAGTGTCGAATTTCTGTCAAAGCTCTGATCTCATTCAAAAATTCCTTTCGATCTGTTTGCCCACTATCAACCGTTTGATGAAGCTTATTTATAGCTACTATATCACTTGATCTTAATATGGCCTTGAAGACACTTCCATAGCCCCCCTTCCAATACAATAAATCTCATCAAATGTCCCGGTGGCTTCTATGATGTCTTCATATAAAATCTTTCCATTGTACTATGGTAGAGAAAAGACTTTAGTTGTCTTGGGTGCTAGTTCCGCTATTAAATGGAACTTCTTTCAATGGAAAATGAAGAATATTCCAAAGAAAATAAACAGAAGAACTGCTCCTGACAAAGGAAACACAATAGGAAACACTTTGCCTCCCATCGGAAAGCTTTCCCCATCCACCATCGCTTGATCACAAAGCTCAAGTCCTTCAACATTTCCACACAATCCACTGTTGCCTTAAAATAATTATTCAGGTGCATTTTGGAATGCCGTGGTGTTGGGGATGGGACCCTCATATTTATTGTAAGAGATGTCCACCTCCATCAAACCTCGCATATACTTGAAAGTCTTGTAAATAAGGCCAGAAAGATTATAGTGTGAAAGGTCTAGTTTCACTAGGCTTTGCAGCTTTTGAATTCATCTGGGATCCCACCACTTAACAAGTTATGACTTAAGTCTAGCTTGGATAAATGAATTAGCATCCCTAATTGCCTTGGAATATTTTGGCTTAAGTGGTTGTTGCTCATATCCAAGAGGACCGAATTTGAAGAAAAGCCTTATAGTTTGCGGGATAGACATGCTTAATCTATTCCTGGACAAATCCAATTTTTTGAGACCAAGTAATGGGAGAAGTACACTATTAGTGCCATAAGTTGTGTACGACGCTCACTTTGGTGCTAAAAGTTTCCGTCGGATTACTTAAGTACCAACGTTTTTGAAAAACGATCATTTTAGTCCCAACGCCGATCCGGTTGGCCGGAAATCTGACGTGGCAGTTTTTTATTAATTTTTGATGCTAATATGGCTCGTCGGAGAGTATAGTCAGCGTGTAAACCACCAAACGACATCATTTGGCGTCTTAAACCCCAAGTCGAAACCCTAAATCCCCAAATCGAGAGAGAGAGAGAGAGAGAGAGAGAGAGAGAGAGAGAGAGAGACATGGCGGCGTTGTCTTCTTCCCGAAGAAGAACACCAGAGAGAGAGTAGCCATGGCGACGAGAAGAACAACACTAGAGAGAGAGAGAGAGATGGCGGCGTTGTCCATGGCGGCGAGAGAAGCCATAGTCTTCTTCTTCCCCGAAGAACAACACCGGCACCAGCCACTCTCGAGAGAGAGAACCATCCATGGCGACTTGTTTCGTCTTCTTCCTTGAAGAACAACACTAGTAGAGGCCAGAGGTGGCCGAGCGAGAGAGAGAGGTCGGCAAGGATGAACAAAAAAACCCTAATTTCAATCCCAAATAAGCTATTTGGCGCCATCCACATTAGATGGCAAAACGTTGTCTTTATCTTTTTTTAAAATATAAAAGCCCATTTTGAAGAACAACACTAGCAAAGAGAGAGAAACTTTTGAAGCCATAGTGGACGTCGTCTTCTTCCCAATTTTCCAAATTCTTTCTTAACCTCACCAAGAAGAACAACACCTAAGAGGCAAGCCACTTAGGTTAGTTAAACGTGTGCAACTTCCCCGGTTGTGGAGATTTTTCCATAGAACTAAGAATATAACCACATTGTGCTTATTAGGGGTGTGTTTTTGCCATGGTGAGGTTTTGGGCAATCCACCTTGGTTCTTTGGTAACATATACACCCACACACATGTACACAAATTCCCATGTTGGGAAGATGGAAATAATAATGTTAATGATTAAGATGAGATAAACAATTCAATTTAAGATGCTAGTGATGAATGAGTCATGACACCAAGCAATCCTAAGTTAGTAGTGATGAAAGCTAAAGTTTTTAGGCCACTAGAGCGTCCTTTTAGAGCAATGAATCGAGCAGAATGAATGAGAAATCACAATGCACAATTATTTTGTTATTAGTTGCAAAGAAAGCATTGTCCTGTTTTCCTCCATTAAAAGCTGTGGCCGGTATTAGAACCGCCCGCTAAGAATCACGGTTCCCGAAAAATTAGAACTTCCAAGGCCACCATATTTACGGGTTAACCCTTCACTTTTAGATACGAGATCCGGTCTCATTGACATGTCGGAATCGAGATGAAAATCTTAAAACTTCGCTAAGGAAAACCCAACATCAAAAAAATTAGAATCGGGATCCACCTGTTTATTGCATGGATCCACCCGATGACATAATTGATCTCAACATCAAAACAGATCAATTGCTCAATTCTCAATTGCACAGCAAGCATCATCAAAGCAAGCCAAAAAGTTTTAGCTCCCCAGTTAAACATCTTCGATGAATGATTTAGCAACAGGTTTTCCATGGTGTAAATGAGAACATCAAACTTACATTGCCCGATGGACATTGTAACCAGACCAGAACACACAACTGAACCTATGCGAGTGCCTAGCCCAGCATTAACCATTACAGACCACCAACACACTCAAAATTACACATTCAAAATTAACTTCTTCTCCGGACCACGATTGCATCCTCAATGGATTGACTCCCCAGTCACCACCGAGGACTCACGTAAAGCACGAAATACAGAAGCACGAACTCGGCCAAGCTCCTCTACCCTCTTCCAAAAATTCCATTTTTTCCCACAAAGAACCGACCTTTTTCCCAATCGAACCAAAGAGCTAATCTAGGTCCCGGAGAATTGGCATTTCCAAACAATAAAACAAACAACACAATCAATCACTAGTGCATGCAAAGAGCAATGGCACACGACGCGGAGCGCGACCCAATCGATGCCGCATGACAAGGCACGGCGTGCACCTTCAGGGCGCCATTGCACAGAATGACGTCCGCAAGCTCAAACAATCGCATCTGACTCCGCGTGCAGACCAAGCGGTTGATGATACTAATGACGACGACATACCTTCGAGAGGGAGAGGCGGCGAAGGACCTGAGCAATGCGGCAGGAATTGAGTGGAGCGGTGGTAGCAGCAGGTGAGGGAGTCCTCGCCGAGACGGAAGCTGCGGGGACGTTGTATTTAATGGAGGAGAGGAGGGACGACGGAGAAATCAAGAGCGTGGGTCATTGCTGGGCGGAGCAAAGGCTGTGGCGGGTGGCGGCCAGCGCGAGGGGCGGATAGTAGCGGCGAGATGGTGAGAGGAACCAGAGGTTGTGGCAAGTGGCGGCCGCGCGAGGGGCGAACAACAGCAGCGAGATGGCGAGAGGAACCAGAGGCTGTGGCGGGTGGCGGTTGGCACGAGGGGCAGACGGCAGTGGCGAGATGGCGAGAGGAACCAGAGGCAGCCATAGAAGAAACCGAAGAGAAGTGAGATGAGAGTCGAGATGGTGAGATCTAATTTTGACCTAGGTTTTTTTTTAGTAATTTTTTTTAATATTAAAAGAGAACCAGTCCGGTCCGGGTGGGCGGGCGGGCGGATCCGCCCATGGAACCGGGAACCAGACTGGTTCCCTCAAGAACCGCCGGTTCCGGCGGTTCCGGTCCGGTTCCGGGCGGTCCAGGCGATTTCCGGGTATTTTGCACACCCCTAGTGCTTATGTCAAGACTTTGTTTCATCCGATTAAACTTATATCAAACTTGATTGTTTCATTTCCGCAATATTTGTCAAGTTTATGGAAATCACCTATTCACTCCCTCTAAGTGATACCGTTTAGCCAATATTAGTTAGCATACCAAAAGGACACTAGTTAGAATATTAGTATAATCAAGTACCTGATCTCATATCTTTAGTTGCGTAAAAGTATTTTTCACTTGGCTCCTAGATGGCCTCAATAGGCTAGTGGTGAACCCCAGTTAGGTTGGATTTCATAGATAGGTCTATTTCAATTGTAATATTTCATTGGTACACGAGGTAAGATTTTAGGAGAACCCCGGCCATTTGAGGACCATCGCTTTTCAAGTCAACATTACCTCTAAACTCGTTTTCTCATCTTCACCTTGCCGTAAGGGTTGCGACAAATACATCAATGTCAAATTTATCATAAACTAATTTTCGTGTCACAAAAAGATTCAAACTAGTATACCCGTGCCTAAGGGACCTTGGAATTTTGCAATAAGATTACTTTGAATCTAAACTTCGAACATGCTTTGAGGTTTGAACCTTTAGTATTGCTGTTCACTATTGCAAACAAGTATGACAGGTGCAAGACTACAAGTCAAAGGTCTAAAACAGACTAACAACTTGAACATAAATACGGACTATGACAATGACAAGTTTAGTGATCCTTAAGGACATTAAATGGCGCATTCAATCATGTAAACTTGAATAAATAAATAAAATCATCTGAACTGAGCCAAATGAGCTTCGACAGCTCTTGATCTCCATTCCCATGGACAAATAAGAATGGCATACACTAACAAGGACAAGGACATATAGGAGTTAATGATGCAAAGTGAGCATGCTCATCTAGTCAATCAACCCAATTTAGACATCACACTTAAAAGAAGAAGATGATAAAATAATATAAGCGAGCATCTATATGCCAAATTGCATTTTAGTCTGACAAAAACTGGATTCCTTAATCTAATTTGCACATAGTTCAAAGGGACCACTTCCCAACAATTTCATTGGCCTGCATGAAATTTGATGGCCTTCTGCATTGGCTTCTTCATCCATTTGGCTCCTCTTCTTTCCACTATTCTTACTTTTGAGGCAAGCCATTTGGGTCTTCCAATTTCACATGTAACATACGCTATGGACATTCCAATCACAATTCCAGATGCATAGCCTATCATGACTGCTTTTTCATCAAACCAGCTACCATGCTTTCTTGTATTATTCTCTAGGAAGAATGATGGTGGTGGTGGTGGAGGCTGAGCATCACCAGGGCATGTGTTTCGTAATGGAGTTCCACATAACCTTGGGTTTCCACGAAATGAATCACCCGTGAATGTGCTCAGTTGCTTTTCTTGAGGTATGGGGCCTGTGAGTTGATTCTCTGAGAGGTCCAAATATTCAAGGAATGACAAATCATCTAATTCTCTAGGAACCCTTCCACTAAGCTTGTTTGAAGATAAATCTAGCCATTCAAGGTTAGTCAAATTTCCAAGGGTTGAAGGAATGGGGCCCACGAGATGGTTGTGGGAAAGGTTGAGCCCTATGAGAAAATGAAGATTTCCAATAGCACTTGGGATGTTCCCTTGAAAAGAGTTGTGTGATAAGTCGATGGTTGTGAAGATGGTCAAGATCCTCTCTAGCCGAATCTCCTTTCCTTTCATGGTCACATTCACAGAAGCTTCATAGAATCGCGTTCCAACTTCTTGCCTCATGTACAATGATTTTTTTTGCGTCTCTTGACCGTCTTGTCCATTCATCATCCCTTCAAGTTTTGCTATCAAATTGGTTGGTAAATGACCAACAAAGTCGTTGTTTGAGAGATCCAAAATGTGCAACTTAGGAAAGAGATGAGATACCTTTGGAAAATCTAAAAGACCATTAAAATTGTTGGACCTCAAAGTAAGAACTTTTAGGTCTGGCAATCTTCCCAACCATGCCGGGAACTTATCCACTATCTTATTGTTGCTCAAATCTAGGACTTCCAAGTTTTTGCAATTGACAAGGGATTGTGGCAATGTGCCTTCAAATTGATTTTGACTCAAGTCAAGAATTCTCAAGCTACTTTGTAGTGAAAATGTTTGAGGGATCGTGCCTGAAAGAATATTCATTCGCAAGTTCAAAACAGATAAACCAATGCTCAAGTATGATAAGCACTGGGGTAGGTTGCCAGTTAAGCTATTATTAGACAAGATGAGGAGTGAAAGGTTGGTGGCATTGCAAATCGATAAAGGGATTTTCCTTGAAAGTTGATTCTCATTGAGGCGTAAATAGACTAGGTTAGTCAAATTACCGAAAGAAAAAGGAATTGGACCGGTGAGCTGATTTGCACTTAGATGCAGCAGGTCCATAGTTTGAATTTTTCCTAACTCAATAGGAATGTTACCAGAAAGATGGTTGTAGCTCAATAGCAGCACCTTCAAGTTCATTAGATCCCCTAAGGATCTAGGAATCAAACCAGAAAGTTGATTGAGTTTGAGGCGCAAATAGACTAGATTGGTCAAGTTACCCAAAGATGAAGGAATTGGGCCGGTGAGCTTATTTCCACTTAGCTTTAAGTCATGCATAGCGTGAAGATTTCCCATCTCATCTGGAATGTGACCCAAAAGCTGGTTATCATGGAGGTAAAGAAGGATAAGCTTCGTCAAATTGCTTATTTTCGGCGAGATTGAACCAGAAAGATTATTATTGTAAAGACTCAACGAGCTAAGAAGTTTCGAATTCCCAAGCTCTAGGGGGATGGAACCGTTAAGCTTATTAGCAAATAGGTGCAGCTCTCTCAATTTGGTTAAGTTACCCAGAGTGGAAGGAATTGGTCCTGTTAGGAAGTTGGCATCCATGTGGAGCACTTCCAAATTTATCATATTTCCCATTTCAAGAGGTATAGAACCAGAAAGAGAGTTGTTGTAAACATACACCCTAGCTAATTTGCTCAAATTACCTAATGAGGAAGGGATGGATCCATGCAATTGATTCAAACACAGTGTGACCTCATTGAGCAAATGTAGTTGCCCAATTTCTAGGGGAATGGAGCCATTTAACCCATTGAAAGCTAGGTGTAGGACCTCCAATTTCGTTAGATGGCCGATTTCTGGTGGTATTATCCCTGAGAACCGATTGATAGAGAGGTCAAGATAGTTGATATTGCTCAAGAGACCGATTTGAGGCGGAATGTCGCCGAAGAGACTATTTACGCTCAAGTCCATGTATATGATATTGGACAAAGATGAGAATGGGAATTTGTGGAGCGTACCTTCGACGTCTACGCTGGTGAGATTAATCCTAATCACACTCCCTGCTTGATTGCAAGAAATGCCATACCAAGCGCATGGACTCATGGTCGAATCGAAGCCGGTGGTATTATGAGGAGAGGGAGTCCAAGAAGAGAGGGAAGAAACCGAATGGTTGCCAAGATTGGACTTCCAATTAAGGAGGGCCTGTGCTTCTGTAGGGGAAGCATGAGTAGAAAGTGGAATGACAAAGGTAGTGATAAGGGCAAGGGCAGCCACAAGGCTAATGACCCTCTTGAATTCTAATGAAGAATCCATCGATTCTTCTCCTTCTTCTCTTTTGGTTCTGGTATGTTGGTTTTTCTTTTCCCGAGGCACTGAGCGATGCTTAAATAGTTTGTCCGCAGCATCTAAAAGCTGACTGAACGAATTTTTGGTTCCTTGAAGACTTTGGAATTTTTTATTTTGTAGTCTTCGTTGGTAACTTTTCTGACTTGGTTAGTTTCTATTTCGGAATTGAGTGCCCCTCGTTAAATGAAATCCAGAGACTTTGACAGAGTCTCTTAGGAAAGTGATGTAAAAGTCATGGTCTTTCATGACCTGTGTGAGCACTCAACTTTTCACGCGATCAAATCGTAATCTGCGCCACTGAACAAAAAAAAAAAAAAACGTAGTCTGCGCCGCGCATTATGCAATCTTAAGCGCACAAAAGGAAAGTCTACTCACTCGGCATTAATGAAGCCAAATCTTCCCCCCGTTGGTCCGTTCGTGTAGAAACGAGAGCACCGTCAAAATAAAAAAGGATAAAGGCACGAAGATCTTAAATTTATTTAAAAAATGTAATTTAATTTTAAAACTTTTAAAAAATATAATAAAATCTTAAAACTTGTTAAGAAAATATAAACAAATCTTAAAATTTGTCACGAAAAAACAATCAAGTTTTAAAATTTATATAAATGCAATCAATGGAGGGATTTGATTGGACTAGTACGATAATTTTTATGGCTTAATTATGCTTTTTGAAAGTTTTTAAAACTCAGTTGCACATTTATGATCAATTTTTGGTCCTATCATTATACTTGGATGTGCTTTAGTCTCCGCGACAATTTGGACTTTTTCTATGGCTCTTGCTCTAGTGACGATAACTCCTTTCCCTTGTCTTTGTACCTGTTGCAATCATATTGTCCCCTGCTTCTACAACGACTTGTCCTCCTGTGATTGCGGTCTCTATATTCGTCTCTACACCAAAAATCAACGCAAGGACACCAAGAGTGTCAAAACTTAGCACAAAGGGACACTTAAGTGTCAAAATTTACGAAAGTAATATTTAAGTGCCAAAATCGGAGCAAAATGGATCAATTAGGGCACGTTTGGTAACGATTATGTTTCCAGGAACAAATCCTGACCAGAAATGATTATTTTTTATTTTGTTCCAAAAACTGATTCTAAGTAAAAGAACGCGTTTGTAAATGTCCAAAATTTCTAATTCTGGAATAAAATTGAGTTTGGTACCGTGCTCATTGATTCTATTCCAAATCAATTTCTTTTGATTTTTAGATAATTTTTTCTTTTTTCCTTGTTTTTTTCCCCTTTTTCTCCTATTCTTCTTCTTCTTCTTCTTCTTCTTGTGGCCGGTCGCCGGACTGGCGATCGGCCAGACGAGGGCCCGTGACCTCACCGGAGCATCGCCGACCCTCGGCGAGGCCGGCCCTCGTTGGCTGAGCCTCGCCGGCAACTGGGCGAGGTCTGTTTGGCCACTAATAGGGCTGGGCGAGCCTCACCGGTGGCTAGGTGCGCCTTGCTGGGGCTGAGCGAGGCCCGCTTGGCTCACCTAGCCACCGGTGGGGCTGGGTGAGCCTCACCGAGGCTAGGCGGGCCTCACTGGTGGCTGGGCTTGCCTCCGACAAGCTCGCCGAACCTCGCCCTGGCCTAGTGAGCCTCCAGTAAGTTTGCCGGACCGATGGATGGTGACCGGCGGTGGATGGTGGCGGGCGATGGTGGACGGCGGTTGCGGGATGGCGGAAGGGAAAAAAAAGACTTTCACTATTTTGATTCCTAAACCAAGAATCACTTTTTTTTCTTATTCTCAATTCTTGTCCAAAACTATTCTCTAAAACAAATTTGTTCCCGGAAACAAAAATTTTACCAAACGCGATTCTGGGAACAAAAAATCAGAATACGGCATGTTTGGATGGTTATCAAACAATGCCTTAAGTGCCAACGATGAGAAAATCCGACAAAAACGCTAACGTGGCAATTTTCCGGCGAGCTTAGTGCAAAACGACGTCGTTTTGGTGCTGACGTGATAATAATTAATATAATAAGTAATTAAATTAAATTACAAAAATTAATTTATTTATTATTTAAAAAAAAAAGGGGGGGGGGGGAGGAGGAGGGAGACAGTCGGCGGGCGAGGGCTCAACCCTCGCTGCCACCGCCTCCCACCGTAGCCGGAAAGGTGGGGAGAGTCGGCCGAGGCCATTGAGCCCTGGCCGGGGGTCGGTGACCCTAGTTGATCGGCGGCGAGGGTCGCCGGCCCTCACCTAGCCAAGCCAAGGGCTACCGCTGGCTCGGAGGTTTTCCAGCGGGTAGCGGCCCCCAACGGGCGATGGCCCTTGGCCTGACCGGGCGAGAGCCAGCAACCCTCGGATCTGGGAGGGCCACGATCCTCACCCCGAATGCAGGGGAGGGCCACGACCCTTGCCCTAGATCTGGGTGAGGGCATGCAAGCCCTTGCTTGGGGTCGCCAGTCCTCGACTAAGGCTTGATGGCCTCAACCGACCCTTCCCTACCTTTCGGCAACGGTGGGGAGGCGGTGGCGGCAAGAGTTGAGCCCTTAGCCACCAACTCCCTCCCTCCTCCTCCTCCTCCCCCCTCCTTTTTTTTTTTATTTTTTATAAATTAATTAATTTGTTTAAAATTTAGTTTAATTAATTTTTATATTAAAATTTGAATTATACCAAAACGATATCGTTTTTGTGTGTGCTTTGCTGAGTTAGCCTTCCGGCGAGCCACGTAAGCAAGAAAAATAATAAAAAATTGCTACGTAGGATTTTCGGCGGGAATCGTTAGATATGGCACTCAAGTGTTGCATTTTCTTTTTAAATAAAAAGTAGCATTTAAGTATCACTTTCGTATTTCGTAAATTTTGGTACTTAAGTATTCATTTGTGTCAAGTTTTGACACTTGGGGTGTTCTTTTGCCCCTTAAAATCTGTCTATCAGTTGCAGTAGAGAATGTGAGGGAATCACGTGCGACACTAAAAGATACAAGCACCACTACTTAATGGCACGTGAGTGCAAATTTTACCAATTTACTACGAATGAAGAACAAGGTGCAACAAGCTTGGATGTCCCCTAATAACATGGTTTGGAGATTAAATGACCAAAAAGCAGAATCTAGAAACCAACAACTCAAAAATAGCTAAAAGAAATTAGCAATGCCACATTGATATAACCTACTTCTTATGAAGGATCATACGACTTTAGGAGTTTACAATGTCATGTGTAAACATCTTACTTAAGGCGCCTTAGTCGCGTTCTTTATCTAACTAGGAAGTGTCATCAAATTGATGATGATGTAGTAAGTCCGAGTTCATAAGCTCTTCATCCAGCATGAATTAATATAAATTTTTTTTGGAACAAGTGCAAAACAAATCCTAAACGTTTTACCCACCGTCTCATAGTCATTGAGTTTTAAATCTTTTTAGAAATATTCAATCGGGCATCATCTTGCTGCCGATGCCATTTTTTTCCCTAAAGAATGGAAACCACTCAATATGCATGAAATTAATCTATACATTTTTAGGCATTTTTTTTTTAAATTGCTTGATTTGGCACGTGATAAAAATATCTACTTTCTTTTTGCGAAATGCATCAATAATATATTTTTGAGATTTATGCTTAAGAAAATCCCTTTGATCTTGAAAGATATTATTGCATATTCATGGATATTCTTGCTATATTCTTAGAAGATATCTTATATCTAGCAAGTTTTGATCCGCAAATCAGAGGAACTTATTACGTGACATTTTTGCAAATATTATTATCTATTATACAAGATTTTGTAGGTGGCAATAGAATCTTTCATATGAATTTTGGAAAGCTCAATCAGAAAATTGTGGAGATTCTATACTATTTTTTGGAGGCTAAAAAATTCTCTTCCTTATGCAAAGTTTTTGCAAATTATTGAGCAAATCTCTTATGTGTCATACGGAAGGAAGATAAAGTGAATCCAAAAGGAAAGGAAAAGAATCATGATCACCTCAAAAAGGCAATTAATTGAGGGGGAGCATTGATCAACTATGGAAAAATCTTTTTGAATTGATCATGATCTTGATTATTATGGAAGGAAGAAAGATGTAAATGTGTTAGAACTTGTTAAGTTCTACAAAATCCGATTAGTGCATCTTTTATTACCATTTGTCATTAACAAATCTTTTATTGATATTATCATTTTATCATGACAAAAAGGTAAATAAATTTTATAATGCATCAGTGATTTTTATTGGTTATTTGCTGTTATATATGATCAAAGTGAGCTATTGCATATCTTTAATATTCGACTTGCGTTGTAAAAGCTGATTTTTTTTATTTTAGAAATTGTGTTTCATGAAAGCTATATTTATTATCATTTTATATTCTCTATGTGATATTATTTCTATTGTTATTGCTTTTTGATTATAGCAAAAGGGGGAGAGAATATAAATATGCATATTTGTTGATATTTATTGAACTGCGATTATTTTCTATATATTGTTATGTTCAATTTATTTGCTATCTTTTGCTATCTTTTGATGGAAATTACGTTGTGTTTAAGATTGCCTTGATTTATTATTATCTTTAAAAGCATGATTACACATCTGCATATTTAAAAATTGTTTTGTCATCATAAAAAATGGGGAGATTGTTAGGGAAATCCCTTATGATGTTTAAAGATGACAAAATAAATAAAAGGCTACTAACGTGTTTAATGGTTAAGTAATAGATCATGCAGATGATAGAACATGTAAATGATATTGTCAAAATCTGAAGAAGGCGAGAAGACTGAACGTAACACATGTCCAAAGTATATTCTGAAGATTTCCAGACTTTTGTGTCAAAATCTGAAGACTACTAGACTTTAGTGTTAAAGTCTGTTCTATATCAGAAGTCTGCCACTCTAATAAATTCCAGATTGAACGTGAATGAAGAACCAGAAAACAGACTCATTGCTGAAGCTGAACTTATTCAAACTGTGTCCAGACTTTAAAGCTAAATACGTTCAGAAGCAGAATATGTTCAGACTAACGTCCAAATTGTAAAATTTATTGCACTCAGACTCATATTATAAAGTTTATTACTCCCAGACTTTACATCCAGAACGAGACACAAGTTCAAATTGTAACAAATTCAGAACGAAACAGATTTAGGACGAAACAACTTAACAGAACATAACACAAGCCCAAACATATAACGGCTAGTGATCTGATTTGGATTCTACATCAAGATTGATTTGATTGACTCAATTTAATTGATTGATGATTGGATCTTGAAGACAAGAGCTTTTTATATGAAGAAACTCTACTTATGAATTCTGTTTGTATGGGCGATTAGAATCAATTTGTGATTCTACTTTTGTCACTCAACGGTTACTAAATCTTCTAGATACAAATCTGTCCAATGGGTAGATTGGAAGATGATCCCCTAAGATACTGTCCAACAGCTAATTTGGAAGTGGATGAGTATTTAAGGAGATGAAGAACCGATGAGCAAGTAAGAGATAGAACGTAGAATTTATAATTTCAAAGTTTGAGCAAACTTCGATTATACACTTGTCTCTGGTGAATTTAAACGTTTGTGATCGTGAGAGAAATATTAAAAGAGTGACTTAGTGAGATAGTGTGATCTACCACGAAGTGTTTGCACTCAAAGTTGTAATCTCTTGTTGATTGTATAGTGGAATCCAGCTAGAAGGCTGTTAGCGTGGGAGAGTGGACGCGGGTTTGATCTAAGCTGAACCACAATAAATTTTGTATTTTTATTCTCTTCCCTGAACTCCTTTATTTTGTTTGCAGTTCTATTTAACTGCTAAAGTCTGATCTTACTTAAAGTCTGTTATTCTTCAAACTCAGTTTCAAAAGAAAAATATTTCTACCGTTTCTTACGAAAAATTTTCTTCACATCTATTCACCCCTTCTAGGTGTTCATACTAGCACTTTCATCTATAAGTGTTTCGAACATATTGAACAGTTTTGGTACCAATATAGTATTGAGTCGCATCTAGATCATTCAGTTGTGACGCCATCGCCTGTTCGATGAAATGTTTATGGGAATTCTAGGACTCAGACGAAAATGACTTATTGAGCAGCTTTGGTATCAATATGGAATTGAGTCGTTGCGTCTACATCATTCAGTTAAGACGCCCATCACCTATTTGATGAAATGATTATGAGGATTTAGAGGGAGTTAATCTCATTCTTGTGTAATCTGAAAGTAAAGCGATTTAGGATGAAAGATCTTAACTGGTCTTCAAGTCATTTACGTCTAACTCCTAGTGATTTCTCAATATCTGAATCTGTTTCTGAACTCTAGATTCGTTGTTTTTGTGTTTTATGTTCCAATGCCTGTAAATGATCGTTAATGGTGAGAGCTTGGCTAGAGTTGAGGTCACACTTACTGATACTTCGTAAAAACGTTCTAGTTAATCTCCGCATGGTCATCTTACTTCATACCCTTAGTTTCCGTTCATTTCAGTAAGTCGTAGTAAATGGGGTAAAGTCCAGTGAACAATGATGGTCAAAGGTAATAGCTAATGGCATAGGTCTTGTGATGAATATAGGGGTTCGATTTTTAAGTACATATGTTCAATACTTCGGTGTTCTGGTGTGATAAGCTCTAATTGTTAATGTGCTGGTACGATGACATTTGATTTTGTGTATTCTCAATTGGAATTGAGGGAATGTGATGGTCATTAAAAATGATGATTCATTACAATCATACAATTAATAATAGATATGAAACCTGAATAGAACTTGAAATCAACCTTAAAACTCAGGATAGGTAGGTTTTAGATTTCAAAGTATACAGAACAGGTTCTAAATTTCAAAAAATAAAATAACTCTTTCAGCGAGTAGATTCCAAATGGAACTTGTATTGAACCTGGAACCACTCTAACAGGTATTCCCTATTTTCATCGCTCTAATAGGTATTCCCTATTTTCATTCCGGGCATAATTCCATGACTAGAAAGAGCTAGAGTGCTCATTTTAGAGGACGAGCATTCCCTATTAGACTTTGTCCAATCTCTTGGACCATTTGAATACCCTGTAGCGGAACGGAGTCGACTTTTCGCTAAGGGGGGTGTGGAAAACGCACAGATTATCGTCCTCGGTGTCTCGCTCACAACCACTAAGAAAATCCTCAGACACTGTGGGACGATGAATACCTTTCTATAGTATATAAAAACACCTGACCCATGGCATAAATGAACATGATTAAACTGCATCCCAACACAATTAAGCCACTTTATTGCAACTTATCCCCTGGATCTTGATGATTATGAGGTATGCGACAGGGTACGCCTAAGCAAACGGTAGCTATAATTCAAACTACAAAGAAGATACTTGCAAGAAGAAAAATGCAAGTAAGTAACGGGATTAACATGATCAAATATTTTTTACATCGAAAGGTAATTTGCGACAAGCCACTGGCATGCGATATGCGTACCACAATACCCGCACCAACATATCGTGAACTACCAACATTTGGCTCAAATTCTCCAAAGAAAGCAAAGGAATTTACTAAATAGGTCGCTATTCTCGTTGTAGCCATCCAAAGCCCTTTTCCACATGCTAAACAATTCAAACAAGTTATAATGCAGAAGCCTCATCGCCCAAAGAGGGTGGCACTAGTGGGCACTCACGAGGAAGGGATGCTGTCACACTCCACATTCAATAGTCTCAGAACCAGAGGTTGGAACCTGGACTTGCAATTATTCCAGAGCACACCCCTTTTAATATCGAAGTATTTAACAATAGGACCAACATAACACATCTGAGCTGTTGTTGGTGAAGGGTCTCATACCTGCAAATGAACAGTGCATGTGGGACAGGCAACTTCCTTCATCCTCCTTCCAGAACCATCTGACTGGGAGCCTGTAAAAAGACAGTTCCTCTGTCAACACTAGACAGAAGCTCAACTAACAACAAGCCAAAAAAGGGTACTTTCATGACAGAATCCATCAGGTACAATAAAAAAACGGATCCTCTGAAAATAAAAAGCCGCGTTGAGAACACGTGTATACAGTTAAGATTACAGAATTACCTGCTGATCCTTTGCGATTCCTCTCCATTTCCTCCTGTCACATACAAATAATGTCAGAAAGTTATAGCGTGACAACACACATTCTTCAAAAGAGCTCTAAAAAAGATTGTGCAAAGTTGTCCGAAGACTTTGCCACAAAGAAATTACAGGGAACATGTCTACCTGAAGCTATCTATGCAAAGTATCAGAAAAACTACCTGAAGCTTTCTTGCAAGGTCCTCATGACTCTGAAATCCCACCGGTTTACTAGATACTTCCTTTGCATTGCTCAGTCGCCGAGTAACTTCAGCCTACAAAACCCCATTGTTTAGAGTGACAAGGTATGAGGAGTGTAATATGCCAGCCTATTGCAAGTTGTAATAGGTCTCAGGCCCAAGCACATTCTATGATACATGTGGGGTACATTCACTTCAAAGAAACTAGAAATATACCAAACAACGGTCACAAACACAAACTGGTTGAGCATTTTCTTCGGCAGTTAGGGCAATCCTACCATGGGTACATTTATCGCAGAAAATATCGCCACAATTCCTGCAGTGGTGCTGAATCCAAAAAAACCAGACATGAGGGAAAACAATACAGATGAACACTGAAGAGACTAGTAGTGATATAAAAGTATGTACCCTGCGAATAAAAGCACTAAAATCCGTTCCACAAGCTGTACACTTTGAAACTGCTTCATCGGGAACCTAATAAGGAAAAACCAAGGAATGTGAGTAGCTTTTATGGCAAACAAGGCTGATGTGAGATTCTAAGGAAACCAATGATTTGATACTTCCATGCTTTTGATAGTAACTTCTCATTCTTCTCATAATGAATGAGAATAAATGCATACAAAACGCCTGGTAAAACACGATATAATACTATTTCAAAGGGTGATAATTTTTTTACACAAAAAGGATTTACTGAGAGACATCAGCATTTGGTGACTATGTCTCGACGAAAATCTGATTGTTGTGAAAAAGACAACACACTTGACATGTTTTGATCCATATTTTCACTTTATGTTAATGACATAAATGACCGACACAAATACAAAAAGAAAAACACAAATTTGATGGCATGGCACAAGTTGCTAGCCAATTTTGGTCTGCACAAGATCTCTATGTACCTAGTCTAAGCCCTCGTAAGGTGGGAGATCCAGGATACAAAAGGATGTCAACATATATAATTGTCAGATCTTCCATGAAATGGACAATAAAATAGGGATGATGAAGTGCAAAATCTTGTAGAGTACACTCGGGAAAATACTCACGCTAAATGGATTTCAAGGCATCAAATATGCATAAGCAATTTGAAGATGTTTGGTGTATGTGTGATGGCTTGAGAATTGATATAGCTCGAAATGGAAATCCTTAAAAAAGCTGGAGGGGCTGATATAGCTAGAACGAGTACCTAGAGGGGGGGTGAATAGGTATAAAACGATTTTTCACTAAAATCACACAACACTAGACAATTGATGGATATAAACAGCAATCGAAAGACTGAGAGAAGGGAAAAGAGAATTGAACACAATGATTATAGTGGTTCGGCTTTTGTTTAAGCCTACATCCACTTTTCTGCACTGACAGCCTATTGGCTGGATTCCACTATGAACAAAGAAGTGTTACAGTGTTGTTCTTCCTTGATTCAAAGGGTGTAGATGATCTACCACACTTGCTCAAGATACCACTAAGTATAAACACTCTTTTGTGTATATAATTTTGCTCGAGAATGAATCGACGAATATCAAGGAACTTCAAACTCGGAATTCGTCTATCGAGCATGCACTAAAATAACTTGAACGACTTCCTTTTATACTCCTTCATGCCATCATACCTGTTGGCACTTACCAAAGGAATTCCTCCAATCTATCCATTGGACGGAATCAATTTAGGAGATCTTTCGAGCTATTAAAGGAACTTGACGATAGCCCATCAATCATGTTCGCCCATACAACCAGGATCTTGGTTTCCAAGAATAGAACTTTCCAAGATTACTTCGTCAATCATCGGATCTTGAATAAAAAGAATCCATTAGCTTAACCCAGCCAAGATATCTTCTCTAGAGAATAGGACTAACTTCTTAACCAAACACCTAGGTTCGGATAGCCTTTCGACACTTTGGATTAGAAAACTGTCAATGAGAAAATCTTTAAGTCTTGAGTCTTGAGTCTTGAGTCTTGAGGTCCAACTGTCTTCAGACTCTAAACAGAAAGACTGTAATGGTCCAGACTAGACTGATAGAAACGTTTTGTCAGCTTCAAAATATTCTGGCAAGATTTCTCCAACAATCTCCCCCTTTTTGATAGTGACAAAACTTTCTTGTAGATTTGAACAACTTTGACCTGTAAAATATTACTCAAGTAATATGGCTATCTCATAAAAATTAATAAAGAACAACCACAACCAGACTCTGCATCCACAGGAAGATTGGTTAGTCCTTCACAAGTAAAACCATATAATAATACTTGATGTAACTACAAGCATTCAGATATCAAAATCCACACTACAGACTAAGTTCAAGTTCAAGCTCACACCCAAATCAAAACACATAAAAGAGATACAATTTAAAGTTGAAAGTTCAAAAGGTTCAAAGTTCAGAGTTCAAAGTTGGCATTTTAAACTCATTCCCATAGTTCTTACTTTTGAGAAACTCATTCACGTGGTTCAACGGAGTTCCTATGCTTTTCAAAGCACGATAGAATTTATAGATAAAAGAAAGTTTTTGTATTCTTACAGGCTCTGCATCCTCGATTATCTCATCCTCTCGATGGTGACCCGCACTTTGTGGGGTAGATGGAGAAGAATCACGTGCTGGAGAGCGAATCGGGCTCGTTGTCGACTTGATAAGTCATCTTCTTCGGTGAGATCAACATGGGTAGGACCCTCTCTTGCTCTTTGTGGTCCCCGCTTGCGATTCTTGAGGACTTCCTTGAAGAAGACATCTTTCTTTGATACGAGAGATTTCTTTAATCGTTTTCCCAAGAAAAGTTGACAACTTTCTCGAGTTTGAACACGAAATGGAAGCGAGATTGAGAGAAAAAATGCTTTTCGAGGGTTTAGAAGATAGAGAAGAAAAATCTGTATATATATAGCTCTGTTTTAAAAAGGAAAAACCAATCGGTACGAAGGAAGATGAACCGATGAATTCTTTTAAAATCAATAACTGCCATTTTTAATGGAAGTTATATTTTGAAAAGACACGATTCCCTTTTTCTCGGTAATTATAAATTAGTAAAATAATCATACCTTTTCGAGACGAATAAAATAACAACTTACGCTTTATAGTCATGAGTCCGAGTCCGAGTCCGAATGTGAGAGTCTCTAGACTTCCTCAAGCTTCAAGATGTTGAGTCTCGGAGCGAATAAAATCAAATTGATTTTTCTCCAAAGGCTTTGTGAATATATCCGCCGCCTGACTCTTTGAGTTAACAAATTGAATCGAGATTTCTCCATTTTGAACATGATCTCTGATGAAGTGATGTCGAATCTCTATATGCTTTGCTCTTGAGTGAAGAATTGGATTTTTTGTGAGATTTATTGCACTAGTACTGTCGCATCTGATTTCTGTGCATGAGTCTTCAATTCCGAAGTCTTGAAGCTGTTGCTTAATCCACAGAATTTGCGAACAGCAGCTGCCAAGAGCTACATACTCTGCTTCTGTTGTTGAAAGAGCCACAATACTCTGCTTCCTTGAAAACCAAGATATTGTCCTGTTTCCAAGTAACTGGCACGTACCTGAAGTACTCTTTCTATCAACTCTGCAACATGCTAGATCTGCGTCTGAATATCCTAGAAGATTAAAGTCTCCCTTATTAGGATACCAGAGACCAATGCTTGAAGATGAAGCAACGTATTTGATAATACGTTTCGCAGCACTGAGATGAGATGATTCTCTAGGGTCTGATTGAAACCTAGCACAGATGCAAACACTTAACAAAATATCAGGTCTAGAAGCAGTAAGATAAAGAAGTGAACCGATGACACTCCTGTATAATTTTTGATCAACTTTCTTCCCTTCTTCATCTTTGTCTATCTTCAAGGAACAAGACATTGGTATGTCGGTCCGTTTGCACTTTTCAAGCCCAAATCTTTTGACAAGATCATTAGCATATTTTTCTTGATAAATGAAAGTTCCTTCCTTCAATTGTTTTATTTGAAGTCCAAGAAAGAATGTTAACTCTCCCATCATACTCATTTCAAACTCATCCCGCATAGACTTAGAGAATTTCTTGCATAGACTTTCATTAGATGATCCAAAAATAATATCATCTACATATATTTGAACAAGTAAAAAACTTTTGTTTTCCTTTTTGATAAATAAAGTAGTATCAACTTTACCTTTAACAAATCCATTCTCGTATTAAAAACTTACCGAGTCCGTCGTACCACGCTCGAGGTGCTTGCTTTAAACCATACAAGGCCTTTTTCACCAAGACCGAGTCCGGCTTCTTTGGGTCTTCAAACCCAGGTGGTTGTTCCACATAGACTTCCTCATGGATAAATCCATTTAGGAAGGCACTTTTGACGTCCATTTGGAATAACCTCAAATCTTTATAACAAGCAAAAGCAAGCAATAATCGAATAGCTTCTAACCTTGCTACTGGGTGCGTAAGTCTCATCATAGTCTATCCCTTCTTCTTGCGTATATCATTTGGCTACGAGTCTGGCCTTGTTTTGTACGACTTTACCTTTCTCATTCATCTTGTTTCTGAACACCCATTTGGCTCCAATAATAGTTTTACCTTTTGGTTTAGGTGTCAATTCCCAGACATCATTAATGATAAACTGTCTGAGCTCATCTTGTATAGCTTCAATCTAGCTTTCGTCAGATAAAGCTTCTTCTATGCTTTTTGGTTCAATTTCAGAAATGAGAGTTACGGCACTAGACTCTTCACGCCTTTTGGATCTGGTGCGAATTCCTTCATTAAGTTCGCCAATAATTAGATCTTTGGGATGACTGGACTTATGCTTCCAGTTGCTGGTTGATTTATCTGGCTGATGATCCATTTCTTTGCCTGAGTCTTCAAAAATGGTTTGATGCTGGTCTTCCTGAATCTGTGACGCCTCTTGAGTTGAAGACTTTGGAGAGGTTGGAGCAAGATCAGACTCTTCATGATGAGTCTGATTGGATTCATCTTGTACTGAGTATTGAAATTTGACATTCACTGACTCCTCCACAGTCTGACTCTTCTTGTTATAGACTCGTAGGCTTTGCTTGATGAAGAATATCCAAGGAAGATGCCTTCATCCGATCTTTCTTCAAACTTACCAACATAATCTTTTGTATTTTTCAATATAAAGCATTTGCAACCGAATACATGAAAGTATGAAACAATAGGCTTCTTACCTTTGAATAATTCATAGGGGGTTTTCTTTAAAATATGTCTTAAAAAGATTCTATTAATGATATAGCAAGCTGTTGAAACAAAGCTTCAGCCCAAAATCGAGAAGAAATTTTGCTTTCAATTAAAAGAGTTCTTGCCATTTCTTGAAGAGATCTATTCTTCCTTTCCACAACTCCATTTTGCCGAGGAGTATATGGAGAAGAGAACATATGCTTAAAGCCAGATTCATCACGTAATTTTGTAAAATCTTGATTTTCAAATTCACCACCATGATCTGTTTTTATGCTTGAAATAACACATCCCTTTTCATTTTGAACATTTTTAGCAAATTTTTCAAAATATGAAAATGTTTCGGATTTACTTGCTAGAAAAAAATACCCAAGTAAAGCGAGAGTAATCATCCACGATTACTAAGCAATATTTCTTACCTCCAATACTGGGGTTCCTCGGTTGGTCCGAAAAGATCCATATGAAGTAACCGCAGTACATGATTAGTTGAGACATGATTTATAGACTTATATGAATTTCTTACCCGTTTCCTGAATACATGGAGTACACAGCAGTTCGCCTTTTGATAAGGCAATTTGGGTAGACCTCAAACAAGCCGCTTTGATGAGATTTGGGCTAATTGCGTCATATTAATATGCCCAAGCTTTACGTGCCCTGGACTTGCTTGGTCTTGTATTGAAATCAAGCATTGCGATTCTTCCGGTTTCACGTCCGTGAGATAGATATTTCCATGCCTTCTACCCAAGAAAGACCGAGTAGAGTCTTTACCGGTTCCGAACATATTCCTTCTTGAAAGAAGATCTTAAAACCAAGATCACATAGTTGACTCGATGCTTGAGAAGATTGTAATTGAGTCCTTCCACTAGAGAAACATTGCTTATTGTGAGATTTCCAATTTTCACAGCCCAAAACCCACAATTCTTCCTTTGCTATTTCCTCCAAATGAGACTTTTCCACCATTTACTTGAACAAGTTTTATAAAGCATTTTGAGTGTCCTGTCATATGTCTTGAACATCCACTGTCTAGATACCACTTTACCTTTCTCTTGATAGATACCTGCATTCAAAGAAATATCTCAAGCTTTCTTTGGTACCCACATTTTCTTGGGTTCTTTTGTGTTAGTAAGATAAACAAGATTAGCCCAAGTTTTCTTAACAGTTTCCAAACCATAGGACATTCTTTTTCAAAATGATCTGAACTTTTGCACTTAGAATACCCGAGAACATCTCGACCTACAGCTTTACAAAAACCTTTTGAAATGATTTTTATAAGCTTCTTTTGAAGGTCTTTGCTTAATTCTTTCTTTTACATTAGGAAAATCAATTAAGGGAATAGTTTCTTCTGTCATACCTAAACCGACTTATTGAAATAAGGTCTTTGTACCGAAAGAATTTTTTCAAGTTTCTCGACCCTATTGAAAATTTCTTTGAAATATTCGATGAGTCAATTTTTAAATGAGAATTTTCTTTCAAAAGATTTTCTTCATTTTCTTTAAGAGTAGAAACATTCATGTCTAAACATTTAACTTTTTCTTTCAAAATATTTTCCTGTTGTTTTAAAACTGAGTTTTCCCTTTTAAGTTCGAAATCCTTTTAAGAGAAGTCTTAAGACTTAAACATAGCTCATCAATATACTTAGAAACCTTGACAGAATTTTGAAATTACTTACTTCAAATTCGCCCGTCCGAATCCGATTCGAGTTTGAATCTCGAGTCCGATTGCGCCATCGACACAAGTTGGCATATTCATCATCACTTTCTTCACACTCTATATCACTCCGGTTTCAGCTTTGAGAGCCTTTCGAGACTTTTCAGCCTTTCCTTTCTTCTTCTTTAGAAGAGGACAGGTTGGGTCGATGTGTCCATTTTTCTTACATTCAAAGCAAACAACATCTTTATTTGCTTCATCATCATCAACAGTCTTGGTCTCATTGTCTTTGAAAGCCTTGTCTCTTAGAGTTGAATCTTCTTCCTTTTCTATTCAACTTTCTGAATCTTCTAATCATTAGGGCAAGCTCCTCATCGTTCATATCGTCTTCGAATCTGTAACATCGAATCATCATTTGATTTTAATGCAATGGATTTCTTACCTTTTGGATCTTCGTCTTCGTTTATTCGTTCCACTTGATAAGACTCAAGAGTTCCAACCAGCTGATCGACGTATAGTGGCATGATTCTTTGTGTCTCTCTTATTGAAGTCTTTATGTGATTCCAATCCTTGAGAGTCCACGCGAAGCTTGTTAACCTTCATGGAATCAGAAATTGGTTGACCTTGATTTTGTAGACCATTCACAATTTCTGTAAAATGACTAAACATGTCGCTTATTGATTCTCCGATCTCATTTTGAAGGCTTCATATTGACCGAGAAGAATGTTGATTCTAGTCTCTTTTACTCGATCGGTTCCTTCATAGGTAATATGTATCCTATCTCAGACTTCTTTTGCTGTATCACAAGAAGATATTATGTTATATTCAGTAGGTGATAAAGCACAATATAAAGAATATATTGCTTTTGCATCAAGAGTTTGTCTCTTGATTATTTCTTCCTGAGACATTCCGCTAGCTTCCACAGCTTCTTTTCCTCTTTCCGAGACAAATGCAACTTTAGGAATGATTCATTTTTCTACAACGTTCCATTCCGTAGAGGATCCTTTGATCGTAGAAAAGCTTTCATCTTGTTCTTCTAGATGTTGTAATCATTTCCATCAAAGTAGGGTGGTCTGGTATTGCTTTGCCCTTCCACCAACCTTGGTGCTAACATACTAGCCATGGATCTTTTACTCTGAAGTAAAACACTTCAAATAAAGTGAGTACACAGGCTCTAATACCAATTGATATAGCTAGAACGAGTACCTAGAGGGGGGTGAATAGGTATAAAACGATTTTTCACTAAAATCACACAACACTAGACAATTGATGGATATAAACAGCAATCGAAAGACTGAGAGAAGGGAAAAGAGAATTGAACACAATGATTATAGTGGTTCGGCTTTTGTTTAAGCCTACGTCCACTCTTACGCGCACCGATGCCCTATTGGCTGGATTCCACTATGAACAAAGAAGTGTTACAGCGTTGTTCTTCCTTGATTCAAAGGGTGTAGATGATCTACCACACTTGCTCAAGATACCACTAAGTATAAACACTCTTTTGTGTATACAATTTTGCTCAGAATGAATCGACTGAGTATCAAGGAACTTCAGACTCTGGAATTCATCTATCGAGCATGCATTAAAATAACTTGAATGACTTCCTTTTATACTCTTTCATGCCATCATACCCGTTGGCACTTACCAAAGGAATTCCTCCAATCTACCCGTTGGACGGAATCAATTTAGGAGATCTTTCGAGCTATTAAAGGAACTTGACCATAGCCCATCAATCCTGTTCGCCCATACAACCAGGATCTTGGTTTCCAAGAATAGAACTTTCCAAGATTACTTCGTCAATCATCGGATCTTGAATAAAAAGAATCCGTTAGCTTAACCTTGACCAAGATATCTTCTCCAGAGAATATGACTAACTTCTTAACCAAACACCTAGGTTCTGGATAGCCTTTCGACACTGGATTAGAAAACTATCAATGAGAATATCTTTAAGTCTTGAGTCTTGAGGTCCAACTGTCTTCAAACTCTAAACAGAAAGACTGTAATGGTCCAGACTAGACTAATAGAAACGTTTTGTCAGCTTCAAAATATTCTGGCAAGATTTCTCCAACAGGGGCCACATAAAATAAGATGATAAAAAACCTCCTTAAGAGTCCATTTCAAAGAAGATGTTTACCACTAGATGCCTCGAAATAAAGGCAAATTTATGGTAAGGCCACAAGAGAACCAATCAAGACGTAAGGTAAGCATATCTGTACAGAGACTCTAGCAAAGCTGGAAGAATTCTAAATAGTTTAAAATTTCCATCCCATTTGCCTAATGGAGCTTCCAAGTTTATGTAAATGAATGCATTCAAGTCCACATGAAGCAAGTTTGTTTCTTCAATAGAGTTCCACAAATCTAGACAGATCAAGATCTCCAAACAATCCTGCTTTCCCAAAAGCCTACTTGCAAACCATTGCAGGAAAAATTAAACCAAAGCTTAAACAGAAGCTGCCACCGACTGAAGGAACTTTTACCTCAGCATAAGGGAAAATGCCACAAGCAACAAAAAAACAAACGCATGCTTGCCCAAATAGCCAATGCAACAAAATAACATCAATTCCATCAGCATACGCCCCAGGGGGGCTGAAGAAGATAAAAATGGATTTTGCGTTATACCCAGTGATCTTTCTCTTCATTGCCAGGCTTCATCAAATTCATCCAGTCAGTAATACCTTTCTTCCTCTCTGCAGGCTGTTCACTTGTCTTTACAGGATCAGAAGGCCTGCTCCTTCCACCCATTTCCTTTAACTGGCGCATGTAAAACATCTACTTTCAGTCCAGAAAGCACATAAACCATCAGCTGAACTATGGAGCTATTTATATATATATATATATAAAACTATGGTGCTATTTAAAGTCCAGAAAAAAATTTAACTATGGAGCTATTTTCTATTGATGGTCTAATGCAGGGATATGGTTCCTTAAATGAATTCATCTCTTTGCAAGTATGGGCGATGTGTGGTGTAACAGTTCAAGTGCACAAGTGCATCTCAATTCTTGGACCCCGGTCAAAGGTTCAAATCCACAAAGACTACGGTTCAGCCGATGAATGGCTGGTGTGAACAATGTACATCCAATAGTAAGTCCCTGGATGAAAACTCTAAAACATCTGATGCCAGTTTAGCCACAAACAATTTAGTAGTCTAAATCTGACCAGACCTAAGACCAGTTCCAGTCAAACCAGCCAGTCCAGTGAGGTTTCAAAGTTTAGAAATGAGTGAAGGCCTGGCTTGCATTTCTGCAAGGCCTTGCAAGTCCCACCAATATGCAGGTGAAAGGAAGGACTCTGGCCTTGCGCCAGTATGCACATGAAAGCAAGGAAAAAGGCAGGAAATACTCAATATCTAAGCAACGGCGATAGAGTGTGAGAATTCATTCATAAGTGGCTACAAATTATAACATATTAACATAACAGGGTAAAAAGTCTACTTCACACACACATTGGACAAGCTTTGTCAGCTCACTAATTTATCCATCCAGCACATCATGCACATAATTGGTAAATGCAGATGTAGCATTCTACCTGAACAGTCGCAGCTGTCACCGTATCAAGGAGTGTGTTAGTTGTGTAACGATTTGATTGTAATCTAATACGCCTGGGTTCAATATCCACAGAACTCTTTGACCAAAATGAAAATATAGATGAATCTGTCACCTGCGTGGCACCATGCATCCATAGGTCAACATTAAGTTATAAACTGTAAAAGAACGCGTAAACAAGGACAATTAACTCACTTCACATCTGGTTATGGTCTCTAAGGGGTATATCCTCAAAGTCCGACTTGTTGAAGGATCAAGCATACAAATTCCATCCAAGCCTATCTGAAAGAGAATATGTAACATCAAGAATCAGTCGCAATAGAATCAACCGCCAAATGACTGAAGGATAAAAGCAAGAAAAGCACAAAATGATCTACTGTATTGTCGCAACTCTTGTTTACTACAGGTATCTTACAACAAAACAAAGAGATGTTTAAGATCTTTGAATTAATACTAAGAACATGGTAAGGAGATAATATGAATAGTAACGAAATCAGTGAGTTCAATTATAGGTGTTCTCCACCTCATATTTCCCCCCAGGCGCGGGGGAACGAAACACAGAGTGCACGTACACCATGATTTATCAATGCCAAAGGGAATTATGTTGGTTTACTAATAGGTGTTCTATTCCTCCTCTTGCAATAATTGGCACTCAGCAAGAGGGTGAAAGTAACTATTAATGAGATTGAGAAATCAATGAACAGCTCGTACGATAAATTCGAAAAATAAGTTCTCAGAATTTAGACACTGAATATGTTTGATTTGTATGGATTTTAAGTTATTTTTTCCAAATCCTGCAGTGCTTATAATTCGATTATTATTTTATGCAAAACACGACATCTTTCAGAAAAATGCAAATATTGACATGTATACACCTATAAATTGTTAAATTTTCAATTTAGTAGGAAAGAAATTTTTTAAGGCAAACAAAACAAGTGCTTAACAAAAGATTGTTCAATATAAGCTTTGGAAGATAAACATTGCATCTCGTTAGTTTCTCAGCAAAAAGGAGTTGCAGATGTGATAATAGGCTTTAGCAATATAATTGGTAAAGTTCCAACTCCCACAAAAGTTTTTCCATCAAACAAATTAAGTAACTGCTTCCTTACTTCATCTTGAGTGAAATTTTTGCTTAAATGAATCTGTCTAGTCAAAATTAGTCAGTATTACCAGACTCTTTTAATCTTTTTAAGTGTCAAATTTTTCAGTTATCGGCATTTAATTAAGTTGTCAAAGAGGACCAAACTATTTGGGCTAATATGGGTACTAAACAAGAAACCTTCTAGGCATAACAATTTTCACCCATTCCTCTTCTAGCTAGTCTAGGTTGTTTAGTAACGTTTTCTACAGCAAATGCAGTCAGTGTCCTTCCCCCATTATATAATTTGGTCAGTAATAGTTACATTATTGATTGATTTTATGGTGACTTATGTAATTTTTATTATATTAGTCTTTTGAAGGCATCTACAAACAGTGATTGCTAACATCGCATTTATCCCTTGAGAGTGCTAGTAAGAACACCTAGAGGGGGGTGAATAGGTGTTTAAAATAAGCTTGGCAAATATATGCGGAATAAAATAAATTTCAAACAAAGGAGTTAGGGAAGAGAATAAGAACACAAGATTTATAGTGGTTCGGCTTAATCCAAGCCTACGTCCACTCTCCCACACTAATAGCCTTATTGGTTGGATTCCACTATGCAATCAACTAGAGATTACAACTTTGAGTGCAAACACTTAGTAGATCACACTATCTCACTAAGTTGGTATTTCTCTCACGATCATAAACGTTTAAGCTCTCCAAAAACAAGTGTATGATCGAACGTTGCTCAGACTTTGGAATTATAAATTATACGCTCCATCTCTTACTTACTCATCGGTCATTCATCTCCTTAAATATTTCTCCACTTCCAAACTAGCCCTTGGACAGTATCTCAGAGAATCGTCTTCCAATATACCCATTGGACAGCTCTGTATCTAGAAGATTTGGTAGCCGTTGAGTGATAAAGGTAAAATTCCAAATTGATTCCGATCGTCCATACAAACAAAATCTTAGTTTCCATAAGTAAAGTTTCTTCGTATAAAAAGTTCTTGTCTTTAAGATCCAATTGTCAATCAAATAGATTGAGTCAATCAAATCAATCTTGATGTGGAATCTAAACCAGATCACTAGCCGTTGTATCTTCGGGGCTTGAGTTACAATCTGTCTCGTTCTGGATGTAAAGTCTGAGAGCAATAGACTTTACGTGCGATAGACTTTGCAATCTAAGTTTGAACATATTATGCTTCTGAACAGATTTAGCTTTAAGGTTTGTACCCAGTTCAGCTTCAACATAGAGTCTATCTTCTGGTTCTTCCAAGTATAGACTTTGACAATATCCTTTACATGTTCTAACATCTGCATAGTCTATTACTCAACCATCAAATATGTTAGTAGCCTTTGATTTATTTTGTCATCTTCAAAACATCATAAGGGATTTCCCTAACATCTCTAACATCTACAATCCTCCTAATCCACATAATTTTATGATAAATCCACATAACACATCTATCAAGCAATTATTTCATCAAACAATGATCTTCAAGACATTTAAAGATCAAAAGGGCATATCTTCAACTTCTTAAGACATGAACTAATGGAAAAAAAATATATTAGCATTAGCATCTAAGGCAGGCAATCCTTTTACTTGCTTCAGTAATAAGCAATAAGCAAAGAGTATAACAGGAACTGGAATAATGAAGACAGTACAAAACTACAACCTTGCATCTCTTACAAGCTATTAGTGTGAAATGTGCTAAGGTTTTCCAGAACAACAACAGGCGTTGCCCGATAAAGGAAAGTTCTTTGCTTTTTATGTTAAAATCATTATGGCGGTTTAGCCAAAACATCAGTTACTTCAATTCACTTGCAATGTAAAATCACAATGAAAACTATCATAATATTACAACTCGATCAGTCAAGAGATGTAATATATTCAGTTGCATCAGATGATTTGTACCCATACATTGCAGGTTTATTTTTTTGTAATGAAACACTTTGATGCTCATACGGTCTATCTGTCCTAGAACACCCCAAAGAATCTTAGGTTATTCTCTGATTTAAGACGAACTAGGCATTAAACGAGTCAAATTCAGCAGCGCTGAAATACTAACGATGAACTTACTACTCTGCACACTATAAACTTCTAAAGGTAGAAATTAAGGAAAATGAACAAGCAAAGACAAACCTGACAGAGAACATCCATTGTACTTTGAGAACCACTTTCAGGCAAGAGCTTCACCCTAAACTTCTGGACCCCACTCTTTACATACTGCTGCGTCTCCGCCTTGGGCACTGCTCTTACAATCTTGGGTG
This sequence comes from Eucalyptus decipiens, assembly GCA_014182575.1. Lineage (NCBI taxonomy): Eukaryota > Viridiplantae > Streptophyta > Magnoliopsida > Myrtales > Myrtaceae > Eucalyptus > Eucalyptus decipiens. The sequence goes on from CM024614.1 coordinate 7,267,814, forward strand.
AGCTGACTGAAGACTCCTTCCCAGAGGGAAAACTGATTGGTCTTCCATAATCATCGAACGCAGACCAGGTCGATGATTTTGAAGAAGTGCCGCGAGCACCATATGGCTCGACTTTCCCTCCTTCGTAAGCAAACACACCATCTCCATACGCGTCCTCCCGCCTTGAACCCGAACCATACTGCGAAACATCCGATTGCTTCCTGTAGAAGTCCAACCCGTAATCGGACATGCTACGACCGTATCCCCCGCCATACCTATCATCGAGGAACGATCCCCCCTGATCGTACTTCACGGAATTATCATAAGTCGGCTCGTACGGGTCGCGTTGTACAGAGCCGATGAGGCGTAGATGGACAAGTACGGCGAATTCGTGCTCGGATTGGGGACTGAGCTAGGGTTCAGGGGGGGCGCGATTGAGGTCTGCGGAGGGTAGCTCGCAGGAGAAAATATTGGGTACCTAAAGGGATCACATCATTGGTGCTTTGAACAGAAGCACAGAAGACGGAGAGAAGAGAGAGAACAGACGTGGACCTGCCAGTGGACAGGTGTCGAAGCCTGACTCGTTCAGAGCACCGATGACGTGGTCCCTTTAGGGTACTAAATATTTTCTCAGCTAGTGGCGGCCTGAAGCTGATTGTGGGGCCCGAGCAAAAGAGAATTCCAAATTAAATCTGATCGTCCATTTTTTATAAGTAAAGTTTCTTGCTTTAGAAATGTATTATATGACTATCTTGAAGCCTTGTGAATAAATTGCATTTTTGGGCACCACGACCTTGGCTTGTGGTGTGCAGATTTGCATCATTAGGCAGAGAGAGAGAGGTACATTAAAGACTGTACCAAGATTTGGACCATTTTTTAATAAAAGGATGAGTCCAAAGCATCTAGAAATAAGTTAAATGAATTAGGAGGATAGAAAAATCAAGTGAGTATGCTCCACTGGATGCATTGGAAGGCCCTTCTTATAAGTTAAAGTTCTCAGTGGGACAAACTCGAGACGCTATTGAAGGACAAACTTTAATTTTAAAAGTAAGTGGAAAAAGATTTAAGGAACAGATAAGCAATTAAAACGTTAATCATGCGAAAGACACGGCGGCTGATATTCACAAGTTTTCTGTTTCATGGGAAGACAGAAGCCAAAAGATCATGCATTTTGAGTTTGGGGAAATGATGGATTAGGGTTGGTATCAAGGGAATGCCATTCTCGTGCAACAATATATGCATGTGGATGTAATAGGTCTTTCAGGCTTTCTCTGTGAGCATCCCCACCAAAGACCCGAATACTTGCCTGACGTTTCATTGGGTGCTTATTAGTAAAAGACGGATTCGATGATCAGTGGCTGCTTTTGTGATTACTTTTTGAGCGCATGACCACTACCCTTGTTTTGATAATTTACCGTGTTATTTAGAGCTTATTATGATTTGAAGCTGTTTACGATTTATCTTGATTTGTAATTGGACGAAATTATTTTTCTCTTGTATCTCTACGAGAACGACTGGAATGTTATCTTTATAAAAGAAGAAGAAGAAGAAGAAGGAGGTAAGAATAGCGCCCTTTCCAATACAATAAATCTCATCAAATGCCCCGGTGGCTTCTATGATGTCTCCATATAAAATCTTTCCATCATACTTTGGTAGAGAAAAGACTTCAGTTGTCTTGGGTACTAGTTCCGCTGTTAAATGGAACTTCTTTCTACAGAAAATGAAGAATATTCCAAAGAAAATAAACAGAAGAACTGCTCCTAATAAAGGAAACACAATTGGAAACACTTGGACTCTCGTCGGAAAGCTTTTCCCATCCACCATCGCTTGATCACAGGGCTTAAGTTTGTCACGCCCCAAATCTTGAGTACGCGCACATTCCTCAGCGGTCGATTAAAAAATGCGACATCCCAAGACGCGTCGCCGACCCATTCTTTTTATCTTTCAATTAAGCATGTGCGGAAGTGAATTAAATAAACTCCCGGCCAACAAACAAACATAGGGATAGTAAAACACGGCAACCATTGCCGAAAACAACATATTCATTCATCAATTGTTAACCCTAGTAAGTTTAATACTTACAAGCCTTTCCATGGTCACTTTCTATCGATCCTCTCAAAAACCTTTAGGGACTAGGGTTAACCTAAACTTCACTAATGGTAGGGCCAGCCAAAATGTATCGCATCTCGCGCCCACCACATCCGCACTATAGCCCTGAAAATGTTTAACCATGACAGGTGAGAAAAATCTCAATGAGTCAACAACCTAAGCCCCGACTAGGACGCAACTTCGCCTCAAAGGTAGCCTAAACAGGCACCACAAACAAACTCACCTCACTTCGGCACGTCCTTGCATATTAGCGCATCACATATGCTATTATAAATAGGACAAGCACAATTAATAACTGGAACACACAATTCTCATTCTCCAAGCACTCACACGGGTCCCAATTATAAGGTAAAACTGTTTTGGCACGTCCCATACCATGCTTAATAATTTTGTCCCATAATCAAGTGTAAAGCATCACAACCATTTAGGTGTATCCTGATTATTATGACCTCTCGGCCCACGGCCAACACAAGTGTTGGCGATCTTCCGACGTAACAAGCGCATCGTCCCGCCCCATTACGCATAGCAACGTCTAGAACCCCCACCTAGACGGCATTCCATAAAGGAGCATCGGTCCGGCCTCCATTGCGAATCGGCTTCCGGACCCCCGTCGGGCATCCGATAAAAATTAAGCATTATCCCCAAACTCTCGTTGGGTGATAGGTTCCATTAAGTGACCATGCAATCACGTCATCAATCAAATCAGCTTTTATTTCTATTTAGCCAAGAAAAACACAATCCATTTTCAAATAATAAACCTAGCATCTTTTTTTTTTCAAAACTTTCCGAAATAAATTCGGACGGGGTCACGTATTTGAAATCAACTCGTCAAACTTTGCACACGTCTAGTTTGAAACCTCACGGTTTTATTGAGCACATAAAACTTGACGTCCAAACCTGACACCAGATTTCTTTTCTATTTCTTTGTCCAACCACCCTTTTTGGAAACAATCTTTGGTACCCTTTTTTTTTTCTTTAAAACTTTTGGAAATAAATTCGTAGGTGCTCTCGTACTCAAAATTAATCCATCAAACTTTGCACGCACCTAGTTTAAAATCTCATTATTTTATTGAGCAAATAAGTTTTGGTGTTCAAACCCGACACCTTATTGTTTTTATATTTAAAAGCTTATAAAGCAATCTTTTGACATAAAAATCAGAACCAACATAGAGCAACCAATATCATAATATCACGCATAAGTTTTCAGCATGCCAAAAATCAACCAAATCACAAAATCTACATTTTCCAGCAAGCAAGACACCAAGAACAACCACAAGACCACAATCGGCCCTCACCGGCAGAAACCGAGTCCACTCGCACGTATCCAAGATTAATTCCAGAAATATAACCAAGCGAGTTCAGAAAATCGGGCATGATTTGCTCCGATTTGTTGACGACATACACCCTTGTCCATCGCTTGATTCGTCCAGATCAGCCAGTACAAAACGCACATTGTGAATCCACGAGGACCAGCTATTGTTATCCGCCATTTTTGGCTCAGTTTTTGAATCCATTTTGCGCTGATTGCATTTAGCGAAACCTCTCAAGAGGCAATGAAAAAGCTCACCAACCTATATGCCAATAAATCCCGTTTTTGAGTAATGTTTCTCAAGTACCAGTTGTCCACAATTAAGTGTCAATTGAGGTCGGTTTTCGAATATCTTCAAGAATTAAAGGGTATTGCCAATGAACTCTCTATTATTGATACTCTTTCAAGACGATGATATTGTTATGCGTGCCTTAGGTGGAATTAGTCCTAATGTGAAGAATTAGCGATTGCAATTCGTGCAAGAAAAAATCCTATTTCATTTGAGGAATTACACAACAAACTTGTCGCTCACGAAACTTACCTTAAGCATGAAGAAAAAGCTGCAGAATTCATTCCTGTCGCAACTCAGTATACTGCCAATGATCCATCCGGACAACCAACGCAAGTGAGTATTGAAGTCTTACTAGGGCCCTTCAATATCTCACTATCACAAGACCTGACATCGCATTCTTTGTCAACAAATTATCCCAATTCATGCAACGTCCCACTACCACACATTGAGCTGCTGTTAAGTGACTTTTCCGGTATTTAAAAGGAAGCATATTTCATGAGTTATATCTAACCTGCTCCATGATGTCTACTCTTCAGGGGTTCTCTGATGTTGATTGGGTAGGCAATACCGATGACCGATCATCCACCACTGCATTTGTCATCTATCCTAATCCAGTGTCTTGGAGTGTGTGGAAACAACGCACAATTGCCCAATCTTCTACCGAAGCCGAGCACCGCACCATTGCCACAGCCACAACAAAATTACAATGGGTCCAAGCATGCTGTCCGAACTTGGCATCAAACCGATCACCACTCCAACTTTGTATTGCGACAACATCAATGCCACATATGTATGTGCAAATCCGGTATTTCACTCCTGAATGAAACACATTACCATAGATTATTATTTCATTCATGATCTAGTTGCAAACGGAGTTCTTTGCATCTCCCACATCTCAACCACGGATCAACTTGTAGATGCCCTCACAAAACCATTATTCAGACCTCGGTTAAGTTATTTATGACCCAAGATTATCGTCTTTGATGGAAGCGCCATCTTGCGGGGGCGTGTTAAGGATGATGACACAAATTAGGGAATCAAGATCAAATCAAATCAGTCAAGTACTAAAATCAAGGGTCTCACATAACAATCAAGTGCTAAGATGAAGGGATTGTTAATTCAATTTGATTGATTCTAATAGCTTGTAATCTCTTGTATAAATACATGTACTTAGCTCATGTAAAATGTATTAGTTGCAGAAATTTTTTTTTTCTCATAATTCTTTCAATTCTCTTAAAACTTTATACAGAGCACACACTTTTGAAGTTTGCTGATGGGGAGGCTGCAAAACTGAATCACGCAGTTTGCAGTTTTGCAAAACTACAGACACTTCTTGAAAATCTTTCCATTTTCTTCTTTTCCTAAATTGTTCAAATTGTTCCGCTCCTGTGCAAGTTTGCCGGCGAGGAGGCTGATGTTTTTGAAGGAGGTGATGCAGAGTGAAGGAGGAGGCGTGAGCAAGATGAAGAAAAAAAAAAGAAAAAAAGAAAAGAAAAAGAAATCCTCCGAGGAAAACACCCTTACTTGCAAATAAGATTTGGCTAACTTCTAAGTTGAGGCCTTTATTTAAGACTAAATTGGTCATTTTAGACCCTCATTTGAGATAATGCCTATTTTATGTCTTTCTTTGAGAAAATAGTTCCATTTCATGTTCTTATTTGAAATTTTCCCTTATTTTATTATACTCAAAAGTAGAAGAATCTTCGTGATCATGATTTAGGGTCTACCTATTTGAAGAAAAACTATTATCAAAATTGTTTTTGAACTTGTTGGTATTAGATACCAGAAAACTAATCGAATGTCGGAAAAAAAGAAGGAAATCACTTTTCCTAAACCACTAATTAAATGAAAACTAACTGTTCTAGCTAAAAATAATTCGCACATTTTTTTTTTCTGTTATCATGAAGTTTTTAATGTAATAAATGGACCCTTATTCAATTATTGAAAAAGAGTACGCTATGATTATCTTGGAATTTTGAAGTGCTCGATAGCTCCAATAAAAATATGTCCGCACGTTACACAGAATAATGATTTTGTTGTTGGATTATGAATTTGTATAGGTGGATTATATCGAAATGTAACGACCACCACTGGAATCTACCCATGATAAGAACTAATTTTCCTTTTATTTATAAGCAATGCGATTAATTTTTTCTTTAGTTTATTGCATTTACTTATTTTGTAATAAATCAAATTAGTGAGTACCATTGCCTTGCTTTGATTAAAAAATCTAATGACCACAAGAAAGTGATGGACATTTTTTTTTTTATAGTTATTTCTTTCCGTATTCTATTTTCCATAACCAAGGGAAAAATTACTGAGAATAGAAACATAATTGGATTGAATAAGAGTTGAGTCCAGTGGAGTTGTGTGTAGATTGCTAAAATTGTATTATGTAAAGATGGAACTGTTTGACTTTAAGTGGGTCAATTTGAATCAAACTCATTTTCTATAACCTCACCCAACAATCAGACAAGTCTATATAAAGGTCGTATGATCATCAATTGTATGGGAAAAACACAAGATATACTTAAGAGAAAGGGCTTTAAGTGGGTCAATTTGAATCAAACTCATTTTCTATAACCTCACCCAACAATCAGACAAGTCTATATAAAGGTCGTATGATCATCAATTGTATGGGAAAAACACAAGATATACTTAAGAGAAAGGGCAGAGAGAAGCATAATCAATACTTAAATTATAAGTTTGAGATTTTTTGGTGTCACAAAAAAAGTCTAAAGTAAATATATTACAGTGAGCATAATTTTGGGTTTTTGATGGTTTTTTTCCTCTCTTTTTTTCAAGATATACCCTTACCATAGCTGTTAAATCAAGATACCTATTGTGAATCGAGATCTTGAAATTAACTCGGGATCTAATCGAGTCGTAAGGTTCGGTCAAGTATCTAAAATTGGTATTTCAAGACAATTACGAGTTTTGTTAATGATACTATAAAATAAGAACGTTCAATGACATTATTATAAAATATGAGCTTAAAGAAAGAGAATTTCAAATAAACAAGAGAGGCCCAGCCCAGTATACTTCCCCAGCCCAAATTAGCTTCGAGGGTCTTCTCCTTCCTCTCCTCTTGCTGTTGCTTTCTTCCATAGAAGAGAAAGGAGAAAGCAGAGCCTTGAGGAACCGAGACAAAAAGAGAGGGAAATCGCGGTGGTTGGTCGGAAAACATTAAATTAATGCCCGAATACGCCTTTTGCATGTGATTGGTAAGCGTTTCCTTGTTGTTTTCTTTCCTCTTGCAAGTTAGTTCATGTTCGAGGAGTTAATGTCGTAGCCCTGGCCATGTTGACTTCGCCGGTGACACTTCGACCGAGATATGTCGCTTGGATCTCAAAGAGGATACTAAAAAAATAAGAATCAATAACTTAGCGGATGCAATTTGTCAAGCTTCTTGGAATAGAACCCGAACATTGAGTCTAGCGGAGGAATACATATTTCTGGTCTGTCACGTTACTGAAAGAAGGACCGGACAAGTGAGCTGATTTTCGCTCCGCTCAAAGTCAAGCCTGAAGGTTTTCTATCTCATTAGGAATATTACTGGAAAGCTGGTTACCCAAAAGAGAAACCAAAGGGTAAGCTCTGTCAAGTTGCCTAAAGACGGCAAGATTGAAACGGTGAGATTATTATTGTAAAGGCTCAACCATTGAAGAAATTTCTAATTCCCTAGCTCTGGTTGGATGGAACCTGTAGGTTCATTATCAAGTAAGAAGTGCACTTGGTGGAGTGACGTAAGACGGTGAAAATGGCTGAGGAGCTAGAAGCATTATGACTATCTTGAAACTAGATGTGAGTAACTTGAGGGATTTAAATCGTGCTACTCCATTTTCACGATCTTGGAGTGTAAGGTAGTAACTTGGGGAGCTAGAAGCATTATGACTCTTGAAATTAGTCTGCCTTCATGCTCTTGAAGTATAAGATAGTAACAGAACAGAACTTGCACTCTTTCAGAGACAAAGCATTGTACTATAGAATCTCCACTCGAGATAAAAAGATGATCATCTAATGACATTGGAACTAGTGCTATTTCTTTCACAAGAGTATGTTTACGTAAGATCGTGTGTGTTGAAATATCATCTCATACTAATGACATTTAATAAACAAGGTTGATGGCCACGGTTAGAACGTTTAGTTTCTGATTGAACGCACTCTGAAAAGATGCATGATTGAAACTCTTCTGCATGTCAGAGGATTTTATATCTACACAAATCCACAATGAACCTTACAAAAGGAGTAACAAAGGACAAGATTTCAGAGACTTAATATAAATATTCCATTGCAACTTTTTTGCTCTCGAGATGATAACACCAGATACACAAGCAACTTTACACTGACACGAAAGTCATATTTTCTAACTCTAACTAGACATGGATACATAACTTTTGCTGCGACGGCACTAGTCTGAATAAGATTAGATACATAAACAGTATGAAATATCTCGAGTTCAGCTGTTCTTTCTACAAATGAAACTAGATGCTAGTAACTTCAGGTTTTGCTCCTTCCAAAAGAAAAGGCAGTTCTATGCTTACTTGGGCATGGAGGACACGTAGTTCTCATCCTCATGCTGGTGCGCGCTAAACACGTAACTTTGCTTCCGGTCAAAATATTTCTCCTAAATGCAAATAAAGTTCAAAAAATAGTGAGCGAAACAAAAAATTAGAAAGGTCTAAGCTTAATTTATTAGTTTAAACGTGTTTTTCATTAAAGACCAGACCTTCCTGCATGTGATTGACAGAGCAAAATCGTTTATTAGACGATATCTTCTTCAAATTGATCCAGTTCACGGCTTGAATTTGTTGCATCTCTCACAGGATCAGTGGGCTTCTGTGCTTTTTTAACTCCATCGAAAATGGTCGAACGAGCAGATAGTACATGAGAAATCATTTCCGTCGACGGCCTGAGTTGGGGATTAGCAGATACGCAAGCGACTGCAAGCTTTAGGATGGTCAGAAGTTCATCCTCAATGCCTGGCGTGGGCGTTGGCAGGCGTGAATCCAATATATTCTTCAAACCAACTGAGATTTCCATGTCGACCAGAGCTAATAGAGATGAAAGGCTCTCACCCGGATGTCCTCCTTTGATCACCTCAATGGCCACTATTCCAAAGCTATACACATCGCATTTCTGCGTCACCTTCATTGTGTAAGCAAGCTCTGCACAAAGGAGATATATGTGTTAGCACAAAGACATTACTTTAGCTAAACCGTCAGATCAAGAGTTGATTTTAGAAATTAACCTGGTGCTATGTAACCGTATGTGCCAACGACTGCGCTCCAGTTTGATGTGTCCAGCTTAAGAAGCTTAGCTGTGCTGAAGTCAGAAACATGTGCCTCGTACTCCGAATCAAGAAGAATGTTGTTACTGGAAATATCTCGATGGACGATTGGAGGGATACAATCATGGTGCATATAAGATAAAGCATGAGCCACACCTTTTATTATATTCACCCTCTTGTTCCAGTCCAACTCTTTAGCTTCTTTTTCATTGCTCAAGATTGTAGACAAGCTTCCTCTATCAAAGTAATCATACACCAAGAATGAGTGTCGTGGATGAGAGCAAAAGCCCACGAGTTTCACAATATTGCGGTGTCGAATTTCCGTCAATGCCCTAATCTCATTCAAAAATTCCTTTCGATCTGTTTGCCCACTATCGACCGTTTGATGGAGCTTCTTTACAGCTACTATATCACCAGATCTTAATTTGGCCTTGAAGACACTTCCATAGCCTCCCCTTCCAATACAAAAAATCTCATTAAAAGTCTCGGTGGCTTCCATGATGTCTTCATATGAAATCATTCCATCGTACTTTGATAGAGAAAGGACTTCAATTGTCTTGGGTGCTAGTTCCACTGTTGGATGGAGCTTCTTTCTATGGAAAATGAAGAATATTCCAAAGAAAATAAACAGAAGAACTGCTCCTAGCAATGGGAACACAATAAGAAACACTTTGCCTCCTACCGAAGAGCTTTCCCTATCCACCACCACTTGATCACAAGGCTCAAGTCCTTCAACATTTCCACACAATCCATTGTTACCTTGAAATGATTCTTTTGTTGCATTTTGGAATGCTGTGGTGTTGGGGATGGGACCCTCAAACTTGTTGTAAGAGATGTCCACCTCCACCAAACCTCACATATCCTTAAAAGTCTTGTATATTAGGCCAGAAAGATTATTGTGTGAAAGGTTGAGTTTCTCTAGGCTTTGCAGCTTGTTGAATTCAGCTGGAACCCCACCACTTAACAAGTTATTACTCAAGTCTAGCTCGGATAGGTGAATCAGCATCCCTAATTGCCCTGGAATATCTTGGCTCAACTGGTTGTTGCTTAGATACAAGTGGGTCAGTTTTGAAGAATTCCCAATAGTTTGCGGGATAGACATGCTTAATCTATTCCTGGACAAATCCAATTTTAGAAGACCAGGTAGTGATACAATCTCAGGACTTATTCGGCCTAAAAATTGGTTCCTGCTTAGATTCAATTTCTCTAGAGAAGTCAATTTTCCAAATTCTTTTGGAACCTCACCAAGTAAACCATTGAAAGAAAGATCAATTTCACCCAATCGAGTCGCGTTCCCAATCTCAGGAGGCAAGTTACCGGTGATGTTATTTCCAGCAATTCTTAGATGAGTTAAGCACATGCAACTTCCCCAGTTTGTTGAGATTTCTCCAAAGAACTTGTTGAAACTCATGTCGATAAAGTCCAATTTGGGGTAGACACCAAAGGTCTTGGATATGTTTCCAGTGAGCTGGTTTTCCTCTAGGCGTACTCTGACTAGGCTTGTGCAATTTCTCAAGCTTCTAGGGATAGAACCGGTTAAGTTATTGTGACTCACTGTAAAGTTTTGGAGCGAGCCACCTCGGCACAAGTTTTTTGGTAAGGAGCTGTTTAATTGGTTGGTATCCAACTGCAGAACCACCAAGTTCACTAGATCACCGAAGGATTCAGGAATTGAACCATAAAGGTGATTCTCGCGAAGGAACAAAGATTGTAGGTTGGTCAAGTTACCCAGAGAAGAAGGAATTGGGCCAATAAGATGGTTTGTACTTAGCTCTAAGTCAAACATAGTGTGGAGATTTCCTATCTCATCAGGAATGTGCCCCGAAAGTTGGTTACCATAGAGATAAAGAAGGGTGAGTTTTGTTAAATTGCCTAATGTTGGTGGGATTGAACCGGTAAGATTATTCCCATTAAGGCACAACTCGCTAAGAAGATTCAATTTTCCTAGCTCCAATGGGATGGAACTAGTAAGCTCATTAGCAAATAGGTGTAGCTCTATCAATTTGGTTAAGTTCCCCAAAGTGGAAGGAATTGGTCCTGTTAGGAGGTTGGTGTCCATGTGGAGCACTTCCAGATTCGTCATACTTCCCACTTCAGGAGGTATAGAACCAAAAAGGGAGTTGTTATAGACATACAATGTAGCCAATTTGCTCAAATTACCCAATGAGGAAGGTATGGGTCCATTCAACTGATTCGAATACAGCGCGACCTCATTGAGCAAATGCAATTGCCCAATTTCTTGGGGAATGGAGCCATTTAACTCATTGGAAGCCAGGTGCAGGACTTTTAGTTTAGTTAGATGGCTTATCTCCGCCGGTATTTTCCCCATGAACCGATTGATAGAGAGGTCGAGATAGGTGAGATTGCTCAATAGACCGATTTGAGGCGGAATATGGCCAGAGAGACTATTTATACTCAGGTCCATGTACATGAGACGAGACAAAGACGAGAATGGGAATTCGTCGAGTGTACCTTCGACATAGGCACTAGTAAGATTTATCTCGATCACGCTCCTCGCTTGATTGCAAGAGATGCCATACCAAGCACATGGACTCACGGTCAAGTTGGAACCGGTGGCATTACGAGGAGAGGGAGTCCACGAAGAGAGGGAAGAATCTGAATGGTTGCCAAGATTGGACTTCCATTTGAGGAGGGCTTGGGCTTCTATAGGGGAAGCATGAGCAGGGAGTGGAATGGTAAAGGTAGTGAAAAGAGTAAGGGCAGCTACAAGGCTCATGACCCTCTTGAATTCTGGTGAAGAATCCATGGATTCTTCTTCTCCTTCTCCTGTTTTGGTTTGGGTAAGTTGGTTTGTCTTTCCCTGAGGCAACGAGTGATGCTTAAATAGGCCGTGAAAACTCACCTTCCTATCATTTTCCATGGTAGTGGGTATGCAATAAAACGGCGGCTAACCAGTGGAGACTAAGAAGAGGTACGTTTATTTGCTTTGTACCCCGTAGGGGACCAGGGGTAGTCATCTAACAGCTGACTAAGACGGTTTTTTTGTTCTTTGAAGACTCTGGAATTGGTTACTTTTTGTAGTCTTCGTAGTGACATTTCTGACTTGGTCAGTCCTCTTTTCGGAATTGAGCCCACCCATTATATGACTTCGGAGACTTTGACTTTGACTGAGAAGTCTTCGAGGAAAGAGGCAAAGTCAGTCAAGGCCTCGCGTATGGTTTGGGAACACTCAACTTTCCACAAGATCAGACCCTAATCTGTGCCGCACAAAATTTTGATTTTAAAGCGCAAAAGGAAAGTCTTCTCACTTGGCATTCATGAAAAGAAATCTTGACGCGGTCGACCCTGTTATTGCAGAAACGACAGCTGATGATCTAGCCAAATGGCCCCCGAGAGCATGGTTAAAAACAAAGAAAAAAAAATCTAACGACATATTTGAAGTAGAAAATTGCTAAAAATTGGAGCTTAGGTTGAGTTGGGTAAGATTTGGGTCCAAGTGAGATCGTGTGCAAGCTACCAAAATTTTATTACAAAAATATGGGTCCGTATATGTTATATTGGTCAATGTGAATTGGATCCATTTTCTACCCATTTGTACTAGATCTGATCCTTTACCAGGAATAACACCCGAGAAATCTAAAAGGTTATTTATATCAATTGATGGAAGAGCAAATATTCACTTAAGAACTTAAAACTTTTCCAGTATCAATATTTTCTCCAAAATTCAATCAACTATTATAAAAATTTAAGGACAAAGTACAAAAACAATACAAAAATTTTATGTGCTCAATGTGGAAAAAACTACAAATCATTCAAAACTTTCACTAACCACCAAGAATAGCAGAAAATACAGTAGTTCATCTCTAGTCACATAGCTAGAGAATGAACATATCAACGCTACGACAATATATCATTTATAGATTAACAAAAGAGGCAAGAAAACTCAGAAATTGAAAGACAAATTGGAGAAGGGTCTCAATGATGAACTTGATCTCACGAACAATATACTAAAACTTCATTGATTCTGATAAGATTTCACCATTAAATTTGAACTGCCTCTTCTCCTTTGAACCTTGGTCTCTCCCCCTCTTTTATTTCTCTTTTTGTTCGAACACTCCTTTTTCTCTTTTCACTATAAAAACCATTCCACCCTCATTCTTATTTCTTTCTCTTTAAAGATGTGCTGGCCCCATGAGGCGGACCCAACCCATCGTCAAGTAGGAAGTGCACCTGTTGGAATGACTCAGATTAAAATGGCTAGGGAAGCTAGAAGCATTATGACTATCTTGAAGCCTTGTGCATACATGGCCATTTTTCTCTTTTGGTCCGGAAGTTGTTTTTTCTCAGGTTCACAAGGATTCCTCGATCTTATTTTCCTGTGATTTTCATATTTGACAATGAAAATGCATCAGCAAGTATTAACTCGTGGAACACATATTGGTATATGCCATTTGGCATATTGAAAATGTTGACAATTCCCACTGGGTGGTTCTCTCTTGACATTGCATATTTCTTGTTGCCTTTCTTCTAAGTAGTACAATCAACAATTGAGATGAATTGACACAACTACTTGAGAAGGTTGGGTGCACATAACTCATTGTCTCGCTACACCTTGAACCGAATATGTCACGCCCTAATCTTCCGAGCGCGTGCCCATCCCTCGGTGGTTGATTAAATAGCGACATCCCATGACGCGTTGCCGACTCCAGAAGGGGGCCTTCTCTGGGTCTATCTCGCTTGTAGCGATGCCACGATCTGAATTGATTAGGTACCTTCTGGGATAGACCCGCATCAACGCAGACAATGGATCTCATGAGTTCGTAGACCTAGTCTCCTTGGTTCCCAAGAGAGGAATATGAGAGATTTGCTCGATAACCTTCTTCGATTGGCCAAAATGCTCGGGAGGTATAACTATCTAAGGACCTGTAAATGTTAGCCCACGATGGTGTGAGACGATGTCTCAGCAAGTTCACCCCCTAAACTCAAACTAGGAAGGAAATATGCCAAAGATACCTATACACGCATGAGATAGAGAACTTACCTTTGCCTCAGTTCCTTCCTGCAAGTTAGTACAATTCATAAACCTCAACCAATCAATTAGTCCAATCGATTCAATACCATCGATACCATCTATCGATCAACCCAATCAATACTATCTATCAAATCGTTTCATCAAAACGATCACTGCTCACCTAAGTTGATATATAATAAATGCTTGCCTAAGCTGATATAGATAGATAATATAGCTCACCAAAACTGATATAGATAGATAATATAGCTCACCGAAGTTGATATACGCTCATTGAAGCCGTTATATGCTCACCAAAGCTGTTATAAGTATATTATTCTCATCAACTGACAATTTCACCGTTTTCATAATATCCAGTAAAAATAATCGTGTGCGGGTACACACAGGCCTAAGCCAAAAATATAATACATTTTTTTTTTTATAAAATCCCACTAATTATATAGTCTATAAAAATATTTTTGGTGCTATAGACCGAGGTCCGGTAATTTTCTAATTAAATACTGAAATTATTAAATTTTTGGATAAATACCCAAAATTACAATTAACACTCAATTTGCACAATTTAGCACTCAATTAAATAAACCATGCATACCATTGTGATTAGCACGAAATTCCGGTCACCGGCTATCTCGGTATAATTTCTGAAAAAAAATAAATAATTAAATAATCACTGAAATTAATTAAATAAATACCAATAAATGCAAAAAATGCAAACGTAGGCCAAAAAAGCCTAATTAAATATTGAAATGGGCCTGGAAAATTTCTAAACCTATCCAAATAAATAATACAACCTATCTAGTCACTAATTACGCTACTCTAATCACCTAACATGCAATAATGGGTAATTAAATTGTTAATCCGTCTAACTAACCACCTAATCCCTAATTAGCCTAAACTAATAAATCATTAAGCATCATTAACTCCATAAGCAGAGATTAATGAGTAAACTTACTAGTTTTGAAATCCAATGAGTTCATGATGACGGCGTCGCGGAGATGGACAACAACTCCAAAGCGGTGGCACACCACGAGGCTTGGAAGAGGTCCAAAGTGGGCCTCGAAGCCCACGGTGGTTTGTTGGGTTTCGGCTTCTATTGCTAGGTCAAAGGGGCTGCTTGGATGGCTTGCTTGGGCTAGAAATGGCATGGGACAGGCAGACGGGCTATAGTGGGGCTTGGTAGAGCTTGATGGCGGTAGGCAGCAGCTGGATGGCTACCACGACGACTTAGACGAGCTGGACAGAAGCTCAACGATGGTCCAAGGCACCATAGGAGGCACGAGATGCGAGCGGGAGTATGGTGCTGCTTCGGGCGTGCAACGGCGCACGACGGTGCTCCGGTGGCTGACGAGTGGTCGACGGACAAGAGGGAGGGGTGCTGCTCAGTTCTTTGCAATTCTTGAGCTCTAAAGTGGTCCCACCATGGCTGGCTGGCTTCCTTAGCACAATTGCATACCACAAAGCTAGAAGCTTAGGAAGTGGTCCAAGGTTGAGGACCAAGGGGGCTACAAATTTACAATATTTTCTTCCAAATCTACTTCAATTGCCTCTTGAATTGATTCGATTCGGCTCCATATATTCAACCAAGGTATCCTTGACCCAATTGACATTTTTCCTCACCAATAGAACCAACTTGCATCCTAAAAATGCGATAAAAATGGTCCTTTGAATTTTCCGATCGAAAATGCCCTTACTTTGAATTTCCACCAAAATCTAGGTTTGCAGAAAAATCTTCGGAAGATGGTTCGACATTTCTAAAATGACTTGTGACATGAAAGAACTTTCAATTTATGAAATCGGATTCAAATTCGTAGTTAATTTCAATCTGGCGCGATTTTAGCGTGACCTAACCGACCCGGTAGCTTTCAGGAATTTTTAGTGCAATTGACCCGTGGTTAATTTTTTCAAGCCACAATGTACATCTTTGACACATTGGCGACTCTCGGTGGTCGTGAAAATCTCGAGATTTCAAATGCGGGCACAAGGTACCAAAATGACAGAAAAATCGGTTTAGTGCCGATCGACAAGAATTTTGCAATCTGGTGGAATCACCCACACTTTGATCACTTATCTTAGTCGAATAGACTTTTCTCTGATCCTTAATCGATTTTTAATTGTATCGTAATGATCTCTGCAGATGAGCACGATTGAGTAGGCGATTCCTAGTCAAATTTTCAAGTCTTATCGCATTAAAATCTCTCAATGGCTTTCCCCGATAATCTAGTTATCTCATGAGTGATAAGCTCAAAGAATAGCACTATAGGTGCATCGATGGAAAGCCTAATTTATTTAATTGAAAATAGAACTGAAATTTTAGGATATCACATCGACAGGGCTGGACGATGCCCGGTCATGTCGGAAGACCGCCGACACTTGTGTTGGCCGTGGCCTGAGAGGTCGTAATAATTTGAACATGTTTGTCGACAGTGCATGTGAAATTCTAGTATGTGTTCTGATTGTTATTTATGCACATTACACTATTATTGTCGTGTGAGATGCACTAATATGCAGAGGTGTGCCGAGGCGATGTGAGTTTATGTGTGGCGCGTGCTTAGGATGCCTTTGAGGCAAATTTGTGTCCTAATCGAGGCTTAGAGATTTAACTCATTGAGATTTTTATCTCACCCAATTATTGTCAAATATTTTCAAGTCCATAGTATGTAGGGGTGTGCATCAGGCGGTTCCCGACCTAAAACTGGGAACCGCCCGCTAAAGACCGATTTTGAAAAATTGGAACCGAGATTCACCTCGTTAGTTGCATGGATCTACCTAGGAACTAGACCGGACCGAAACAATTTTGGTTTTCGACCGAAATTGCTGATTCTTCACCCAACCTATTCTTCTTCTCCTCCTCCTGCAGCCCTGCTTCTTTGCGTGCTTGCTTTTTGCCCACTCATTGCTTGGCGTTTTGTTAAGGACTCAAGGTGCAATTTGGATTTTTTAGCCTCTGGACCTCTCCATTTGGTTTGACTAGAGATTACCCAGCCCTGCTTCTTTGCGATCTTGACTTAATTTTTTTAGTTATTTGATTTGGGTTTGTTAATTAGTAATTTCAATTTTTTTAATGTTAAAAATTAATATATTATTTTAATATAATTGGTTCAGGTCCGGGTGAGCGGGTGGACGGATTCGCCCATGGAACCGGCAACCGGATTGGTACCCACCGGTTCCCATAAATTGGAATCGAGAACCGGACCGGTTCCTTTAAGAACCACTGGTTTTGAGCGGTTCCGATCTGGTTCCGGGCAGTCCGGGTAGGTCCTAATTCTTTTGCACACCCCTAATAGTGTGGAGGGTCGCCCTGTGCATTTTGGGGTCCCTTGGAACATGAAGGTAGAGACTAATCTATATCTTATCCCTAGGACCGACCAATTTCGCGAGTTGGTGGTTACGACAGTGTGGGTAGATGAGGGCTTTGTACATGTAGTGCCCCATAATTTTAAGGCAAGGTTCATTAGGGAGGCGAACAGTGATTGGATTGGTCCCCTGCATGGTTTTGATGGACCGCCCATCGGAAACGTGGATGGACAAGTAGGCAACCCTATGGATATTGACATCCCTAATGGTGTCGTGGTGAATCAAGATTCTGAGCCGGAGGGGCCCAGGGAGCCATGCTTGCCTAACCATGTGCACGACTTTGCGCCTGGATACTAGGACGGATGTTTGGAGTTTGTGTAGCTGGAAGTTAACCATGACCTTCTGACCTTTTTTGGTTGTAGGTCGCATAGGAGTTTCGTTTTGTGGTAGGCTTGTATATATAAAACTCCTTGGGTTAACCTGTCGATAAATAAATTGTGGTTTTTGGGAAATTGTTGTTGTGTTTTACTATTCCTATTGTTGTTGATTGACTGGGTATTTAATTTAGTCGCTTCCGCATGTGTACAATCAAAAGATAAAAAGAATGGATCGGCAACGCGTCTCGGGATGTCACTTTTTTAATCGATCGCTGAGGGATGTTCGCGTACTCGGGTTCAGGGCGTGACACATTGCTTAATTTTTTTTTTCTCTCTGATTTTGTTTGGATGAATGGATTTCATGTTGGGAAGCAACTTTACTGATGAAAATAATAATGTTAGTGATTAAGATGAGATGAGCAATTCAATTGAAGATGCTAGTGATGAATGAGTCAAGACACCAAGAAATCCTAAGTTAGTAGCGATGAAAGCTAATGTGTTTAGGCCACTAGAGAGTCCTTTTAGAGTAATGAATCAAGTGGAACGAATGAGAAATCACAATGCACAATGATTTTTGTTATTAGTTGCAAAGCCAATATTTCAAATTTAACTCAATAATAATACTTGTTTTACTTGTGATTATTTATTTGGATTAATACCCTGAAAAACCCAAAACTGGTACACTTGTAACAAATTTACCATAAACTATTTTTTTGACCACCAAAAATCCCAAACTGGTATAATTTGATAAATTTACTCCAAATTGGTATACTTGTGACAAATTTACCCTCTATTAGTTTTCGTTAAATTTTACCATCAAATTATTAAGTTAAATGACACATGACAGTTGACTTGTATACCAATTTGGGAATTTATGCTTTGTTTGTCATAGTTTACAATTTTTGTGATTTTTTTGTGGTATTAATTCAATTTAACGGAGGGCATATTTGTCACAAATTTATCAATTTTGGGTTTTTTGCGATCGAATAAATTAGTTTGGAGTAAATTTGTCATAAATGTACCTTGGTTTGTGGTTTTTTTTTTTTTTTTTTTTGTCAATCGGGGTAAATTTGTCACATGTGTACCAGTTCGGGATTTTTCATGGTAAAAAAATTAGTTTGGGGTAAATTTATTATAGTTGTACCAATTTGGGGTTTTCAAGGTATTAACCCTATTTATTTCGTGGTATGTATTCTGTTTTTCTTTTTCAAATTCAAGGGTTTTAACTTACTAGGATATGTAGAGTTTCCCATTTTTTTTTATCAGCCCTACTATATTTCTATTATAACACTTATTCTTAGACTTTTGCTCTGCCTCTTATAGGGAGTGGGAGTTCCACTCTTGAAACTTACTCGTCCCCACCCCAACCCCCCTGAGAAGGTGAGGATTCGAACCCCCCACCTCCTCCTTCCATGGTGGAAAGGTGGCCACTGAGGCAAATCCCAGTGGTTAGAGTTTCCCCATTTAGATAGGTGCTTTTTGGGCCTTTATAAATCTTCTAATCCTAAATTAAGCCAAGAGCAAATGGAAACGATATAAAGTTAAGAGAAAAAAAAAAAACAAACAAACAAACAAGAAATCGGTCATGGGATTATCTTGTTTTCCTCCATTAAAAGCTGTGGCTGGTACAAGACGGTTAGAAAATTAAAATTACGATACCGATAAGATGGCCAAGCTCATTGAAATTATATGTCAGATGTGGACACTTGGATTTATTGCTCCGACATCACAACATGTGATGCGAAGGCCCCAACCAATGCCCGGACGCTTTCCTCATATAATTCCTCCCGTACACCAATTTGGCGCACCACAATTTGCAGCAGATACATTCAATATGGGCTTCATGGCGCACTTTCGGTCCCATCCTATATTCCATATCGCTCTGAATCTTCGCAAAACCACCATAGTTACGTTAATCCATCACTTTCAGATCCGAGGAGACCCTGGTAAAGAATCGAGAGAAAAGGAAGTAGCGCATGGGCGCGGAAGTCCGCACACTTAATAAGATCAATTGTGCTATATCTTTTTACAAGATTGCTAATGCCGTGACTTTTCATCGCCGTTGCATGTCAGAATCTCGCAACTAATGCAATGGCCGAGAGTAAGGCCAACGAATCGAACCCATTTTCTGGAAACTTCGTCAAGACCCAAAAAAATTGCCAAATTCGGACACCCACTGCTGTAAGAACATAAACAGATTGTGCTTATATCAAGACTGTGTTTCATCCGGTTAAGCTTATATCAAACTTGATTGTTTTAATTCAGCAATATTTGTAAAGTTCATTGAAATAAGCTGTTCATCCCCACTAGGTAATACCGTTAGCCAACATTAGTTAGCATACCAAAAGGACAGTAGTTAGAGAACATGTACAATCAAGTATCTAATCTCTATTTTTGGTTGCGTAAAATTATTTTTCCAGTTGGCTCCTAGACAGCCCCAATAGACTAGTGATGACCCCAAATTGTAATCTTGCCCCAGTTTTGGCCTCGTTCTTGCAGAAACGAAAGCTGATGATTGAGCTAATGAGCCTGGACCACACCCACTTGCAAACTCACATCAATTGAAAGGAAAATTGAAGAGGAGAAATCAAAATTGTATTTAGCCCGCTTTTCCAGTTGGCTCCTAGACAGCCTCAAGCCTCAATAGACTAGTAATGACCCCAAATTGTAATCTTGCCCCAGTTTTGGCCTCGTTCTTGCAGAAATGACAGCTGATGATTGAGCTAATGAGCCTAGACTACACCCACTTGCAAACTCACATCAATTGAAAGGAAAATTGAAGAGGAGAAATCTAAATTGTCTTTAGCCCGCTTGTTCCAGTCTTTTCTCACAAACAATAATGTGGCTGTGGAGGCTTGCATTTATCGATATTTATTGATTATCAAGTTGATCATCATTGCCGGTCTCTTTGGCCCGATGCTAGAAAGCCAAACCTGAAGTGACAGCTCAAGAGAGTGCTCAACCTGGAGTTCTTGGGGCGGGCGTCCTGAAGATTTCATTGTCGGAGAAGGCGATTGGCAGCAAATAATTTCAATCCGGCTTTTGTCGAAATTGATGAGTGCCTGCACGAGGATGTGGAATTGCAAAATGCAAAGCACGCACATTTGAAGTTTGCTGATGGGGAGGGTCCAAAATTGAATCGCGCAGTTTACAGTTTTGCAAAACTGCAGACACTTCTTGAAAATCTTTCCAGTTTCTTCTTTTCCTAAATTGTTTCAATTGTTCTGCTCCTATGTAAGTTCGCTGGTGAGGAGGCCGATTCTGTTGTCAAGAAGGAGGTGATGCAGAGTGAAGGAGGAGGCGTGAGCAAGATGAAGAAAGAAAGAAAAGAAAAACATAAAGGAAAAAAGGAAAAAAAAAATTAAAAAAAAAAAAAAATCCTTAGAGGAAAATACACCTAGCTGCAAATAAGATTTGACTAACTTGTAAGTTGAGATATTTATTAGAGACCAAATTGATCACTTCAGATCCTTATTTGAAATAATGTCTACTTTAAGATTTTCTTTTTTTTTTTAGAAAAAGATTTCACTTTAATTTCTTATTTGAAAATTTCCCTTGTTTTATTATACTTAAAAGTAGAAGAATATTCATGATCATGATTTACGGTCAACCTGTTTGAAGGAAAACTATTACATAAATTGTTTTCCAACGGAAAAAAAGTATTTTCATAAATTGAAAACAACAAGTTTACATTGAGAGAAAACCATTTCCACTTCTATTAAGAAGGAAATCACTTTTCCTATGAAAACTAACTATTCTAGGTGAAAATGATTTTCACAATTTTTTTCTGTTATCATGAGATAGAGTACACTATGATTATTTTGAAATTTTGAAGTGTTGGATGGCTCCGATACAGATATGTCCGCACGTTACACAGAGTAATGATTTTGTTGTTGGATCATGAATTTGTAAGGTTGGATTATATCGAAATGTAATGACCACCACTGGAATCTACACATAATAAGAATTAATTTTCCTTTTATTTATAAGCAATGCGACTCATTTTTTCTTTAGTTTATTGCATTTACTATTTTTGTAATAAATCAAATTAGTGAGTACCATTGCCTTAATTTGATTAAAAAAACTAATGGCCGCAAGAAAGTGATGGACTTTCTTTTAATTGGTTATTTCTTTCCATATGCTATTTTCCATAACCAAGGGAAAAATTACTGAGAATTGAAACCTAATTGTATTGAGTATGAGTTAAGTTCAGTGGAGTTGTGTGTAGATTGCTAAAATTGTATTATGTAAAGATGGAATTGTATAAGTTAAATGGGTCAATTTGAGTCAAACTCATTTTCAATTGGATTGAACCTCATCCAACAATCTAAAAGTCAGTACAATCATCAATTTTATTGGAAAAACACAAGATATACTTAAGAGACTACCAATCCTACAAGGGTAGAGAGAAGCATAATCAATACTTAAATTAAAGTTTGAGAATTTTTGGTGTTGCAAAAAAAGTTTAGAGTAAATATATTACGGTGAGTATATTTTGGGATTTTTGGTGACTTTTTTCCTTTTTTCTTTCTTTTGTCAAGATGTACCCTTACCATAGTTGTTAAATCAAGATACCTATTGCAAATTGAGATCTTGAAATTACTCGGGATCTAATCGAGTCGTAAGGTTCGGTCAAGTATCTAAAATTGGCATTTCAAGACAATTACGAGTTTTGTCAATAATACTTTGAAATAAGAACATTCAGTAACGTTATTATAAAATATGAGCTTAAGGAAAGAGAATTTCAAATAAACAAGAGAAGCCCAGCCCAGTATACTTCTTCAGCCCAAATTAGCTTCAAGAATCTTCTCCCTCTTCTTGCTGTTGCATTCTTACATGGAAGAGAAAGGAGAAAGCAGAGCCTTGGGGAGCCGAGAAAAAAAAACAGAAAAAAAAAGGGGGAAAATCTCGGTGGTTGGTCGGAAAACATTAAATCAAAGCTGGAAGACGCCTTTTGCATATGATTGGTAAGCGTTTCCCTGTTGTTTTTCTCCTCTGGCAAGTTAGTTCTTGTTCGAGGAGTTAATGTCATAGCCCTAGCTGTCTAGTAGAGGAATACATATTTCTGGTCTATCACATTGCCGAAAGAAGAAGGAACTGGACAGCTAATTGTCGCCCCACTCTTAGGCAAGCCTAGAGGTTTTCCATCTCATTTGGAAAAAGCTGGTTACCCGAGAGAGAAACCAAAGGGTAAGTTCTGCCAAGTTGCCTAAAGATGGCAAGGTTGAAACGGTGAGATTATTATTGTAAAGGCTCTACCATTGAAGAAATTTCAAATTCTCTAACTCTGGTTGGATGGAACCTCTAGGTTCATTATCAAGTAAGAAGTGTACTTGGTGGAGTGACCTAAGACCGTGAAAATGGCTGGGGAGCTAGAAGCATTATGACTATCTTGAAACTAGATGCCAGTAACTTGAGGGATTTAAATCGTGCTAGTCCATTTTCAAGCTCTAGAAGTATAAGGTAGTAACTTGGGGAGCTAGAAGCATTATGACTACCTTGAAACTACTCTGCCTTCACACTCTTGAAGTATAAGGTAGTAACACAACAAAACTCGCATTCATTCTAAGACAAAGCATTGTACTATAGAATCAAAACTAGAGATAAAATGATGATCAATAATCTTCCTAGTTTAAGCACTTTTACATGGTATTGGAACTAGTGCTATTTCTTTTGCATAAGTGTGTTTACGCAAGAGGGTGTGTTGAAACATTATCTCACACAGCTTAATAACATTTAATAAACACGGTTGATGGCTGCCATTAGAACATTTAGTTTCTGATTGAACGAACTCTGAAAAGATGCATGATTGAAACTCTTCTGCTTGTCGGAGGATTTTCTATCAACACAAATCCACAATGAACCTTATAAAAGGAGTAACAAAGGACAAGATTTCAGAGACTTAATATAAATATTCCACTGCGACTATTTTGCTCTCGAGATGATAACACTGGATAAGCAACTTTACACTGACTCCAAAGCCATATTTTCTAACTCTAACTAGACATGGATACATAGCTTTTGCCGCGACGACACTAGTCTGAATAAGACTAGATACATAAACAGTTTGAAATATCTCGAGTTCAGCTGTTCTCTCTACAAATGAAACTAGATGCTAGTAACTTCAGGTTTTGCTCCTTCAAAAGAAAAGACAGTTCTATGCTTACTTGGGCATGAAGGACGCGTAGTCCTCATCCTCATGCTGGTGCGCGCTAAACACGTAACTTTGTTTCCGGTCAAAATATTTCTCCTAAATGCAAATCAAGTTCACAAAATAGTGAGCGAAACAATAGATTAGAAAAAAGTTCGAAACTTAATTTATTAGTTTAAACGTGTTTTTCGTTAGAGACCAGACCTTCCTGCATGTGGTTGACAGAGTAAAATCGTTTATCAGACGATATCTTCTACAAATTGATCCAGTTCACTGCTTGAATTTGTTGCATCTCTCACAGGATCAGTGGGCTTCTGTGATTTTTTAACTCCATCGAAAAGGGTTGAACGAGCAGATAGCACATCAGAAATCATTTCCATCGACGGCCTGAGTTGGGGATTAGCAGATATGCAAGCGACTGCAAACTTTAGGATGGTCAGAAGTTCATCCTCAATGCCTGGCGTGGGCGTTGGCAGGCGCGAATCCAATATATTCTTTAAAACTACTGAGATCTCCATGTCGACCAGAGCTAATAAAGATGAAAGGCTATCACCTGGATGTCTTCCTTTGATCACCTCAATGGCCACTATTCCAAAACTATACACATCGCATTTCTCTGTCACCTTCATTGTGTAAGCAAGCTCTACACAAAGGAGATATATGTGTTAGTACAAAGACATTGCTTTAGCTAAACCGTCGGATCATGAGTTGATTTTAGAAATTAACCTGGAGCTACGTAACCATATGTGCCGACGACTGCGCTCCAGTTTGATGTGTCCAGCTTAAGAAGCTTAGCTGTGCCAAATTCAGAAACGTGTGCCTCATACTCCGAATCAAGCAAAATGTTGTTACTCGAAATATCTCGATGAACGATTGGAGGAATACAATCATGGTGCATATAAGATAAAGCATGAGCCACGCCTTTTACTATATTCACCCTCTTGTTCCAATCCAACTCTTTAGCTTCTTCTTCATTGCTCAAGATTGTAGACAAGCTTCCTCTATCAAAGTACTCATACACCAAGAATGAGTGTTGTGGATGCGAACAAAAGCCCACAAGTTTCACAATATTGTGGTGTTGAATTTTTGTCAATGCCCTAATCTCATTCAAAAATTCCTTTTGATCTATTTGCCCACTATCAGCCGTTTGATGGAGCTTCTTTACGGCTACTATATCACCAGATCTTAATTTGGCCTTGAAGACACTTCCATAGCCTCCCCTTCCAATATAAAAATCTCATTAAAAGCCCCGGTGGCTTCCATGATGTCTTTATAAGAAATCATTCCATCGTACTTTGATAGAGAAAAGACTTCAATTGTCTTGGGTGCTAGTTCCATTGTTGGATGGAGCTTCTTTCTACGGAAAATGAAGAATATTCCAAAGAAAATAAACAAAAGAATTGCTCCTAGCAGAGGGAGCACAATAAGAAACACTCTACCTCCCACCGGAGAGCTTTCCCTATCCACCACCGCTTGATCACAGGGCTCAAGTCCTTCAACATTTCCACACAATCCACTGTTGCCTTGAAACGCTTCTTTTGTTGCATTTTGGAATGCCGTGGTGTTGGGGATGGGACCCTCAAACTTGTTGTAAGAGATGTCCACCTCCATCAAACCTCGCATATCCTTGAAAGTCTTGTATATGAGGCCAGAAAGATTATTGTGTGAAAGGTCAAGTTTCACTAAGCTTTGAAGCTTGTTGAATTCAGTTGGGATCCCACCACTTAACAAGTTATGACTCAAGTCTAGCTCGGATAGGTGAATCAACATCCCTAATTGCCTTGGAATATCTTGGCTCAACTGGTTGTTACTTAGATTCAAGAAGACCAAGTTTGAAGAAAACCCTATAGCCTGCGGGATAGACATGCTTAATCTATTCTTGGACAAATCCAATTTTTGAAGACTAGGTAATGATACAACCTCCGGACTTATTCGGCCAGAAAGTTGGTTCCCGCTTAGATTTAAATTCACCAAAGAAGTCAATTTTCCAAATTCTTTTGGGACCTCACCAAGTAAACCATTGAAAGAAAGATCAATTTCACCCAATCGAGTCGCGTTCCCAATCTCAGGAGGCAATTTACCGGTGATGCTATTTCCAGCAATTCTTAGATCACTTAAACTCATGCAACTTCCCCAGTTTGTTGAGATTTCTCCATAGAACTTGTTGGAACTCAAGTCGATAAAGGTCAAGTTGGGGTAGACACCAAAGGTCTTGGATATGTTTCCAGTGAGCTGGTTTTCCTCTAGGCGTACTCTGATTAGGCTTGTGCAATTTCTCAAGCTTCTAGGGATAGAACCAGTTAAGTTATTGTGACTCACCGTAAGGTTTTGGAGCAACCCACCCCGACACAAGTTTTTTGGTAAGGAGCCGTTTAATTGGTTGGTATCCAATTGCAGCACCACCAAGTTCACTAGATCACCTAAGGATTTAGGAATTGAACCGGAAAGGTGATTTTGGCGGAGGAACAAAGATCCCAAGTTGGTCAAGTTACCCAGAGAAGAAGGAATTGGGCCAGTGAGCTGATTTGTACTCAGCTCTAAGTCAAGCATAGCGTGGAGATTGCCTATCTCATCAGGAATTTTCCCCGAAAGTTGGTTACCATAGAGATAAAGAAGGGCTAGTTCTGTCAAATTGCCTAATGTTGGTGGGATTGAACCGATAAGATTATTATCATTAAGGCACAACTCACTAAGAAGATTCGATTTTCCTAGCTCCAGTGGGATGGAACCAGTAAGCTCATTAGCAAATAGGTGTAGCTCTGTCAATTTGGTTAAGTTCCCCAAAGTGGAAGGAATCGGTCCTGTTAGGAGGTTGGTGTCCATGTGGAGCACTTCTAGATTTGTCATACTTCCCATTTCAGGAGGAATATAACCAGAAAGGGAGTTGTTGTAGACATACAATGTAGCCAATTTGCTCAAATTACCTAGTGAGGAAGGGATGGGTCCATTCAACTGATTCGAATACAGCGCGACCTCGGTGAGCAAATGCAATTGCCCGATTTCTTGGGGAATGGAGCCATTTAACTCATTGGAAACCAGGTGCAGGATTGTTAGTCTAGTTAGATGGCTGATCTCCGGTGGTATTTTCCCCATGAACCGATTGATAGAGAGGTCGAGATAGGTGAGATTGCTCAATAAACCGATTTGAGGTGGAATATGGCCAGAGAGACTATTTAT
The DNA here is from genome assembly GCA_014182575.1 of Eucalyptus decipiens. Lineage (NCBI taxonomy): Eukaryota > Viridiplantae > Streptophyta > Magnoliopsida > Myrtales > Myrtaceae > Eucalyptus > Eucalyptus decipiens. The sequence continues at coordinate 7,294,782 of CM024614.1, forward strand.
ACTCAAGTCCATGTACATGAGATGAGACAAAGATGAGAATGGGAATTCGTCAAGCGTACCTTCGACATAGGCGCTAGTGAGATTAATCCCGATGACATTCCCCGCCTGATTGCAGGAGATGCCATACCAAGCACATGGACTCACGGTTGAGTTGGAACCGGTGGCATTACGAGGAGAGGGAGTCCACGAAGAAAGGGAAGAATCTGAATGGTTGCCAAGATTGGACTTCCACTTGAGGAGGGCTTGGGCTTCTATAGGGGAAGCTTGAGCAGCAAGAGGAATGGTAAAGGTAGTGAAAAGGGCAAGGGCAGCCACAAGGCTCATGACCCTCTTGAATTCTGGTGTAGGATCCATGGATTCTTCTTCTCCTTCTCCTGTTTTGGTTTTGGTAAGTGGGTTTGTCTTTCCCTGAGGCAACGAGCGATTCTTAAATAGGCGGTGAAAACTCACCTTCCTATCATTTTCCATGGTAATGGGTATGCAATAAAACGGCGACTAACCAGTGGAGACTAACCAGTAGGGGACCAGGGGTAGCCATCTAACAGCCGACTAAGACGAATTTTTGGTTCTTTGAAGACTCTGGAATTTGATACTTTTGTAGTCTTCGTAGTGACATTTCTGACTTGGTCAGTCCTCTTTTCGGAATTGAGCCCACCCATTATATGAATTCGGAGACTTTGACTTTGACTGACAAGTCTTCGAGGAAAGTGAGGCAAAGTTAGTCAAGGCCTCGCGTGTGGTTTGGGAACACTCAATTTTCCACAAGATCAGACACTAATTTGTGCTGCACAAAATTTTGATTTTAAAGCGCAAAAGGAAAGTCTTCTCACTTGGCATTTATGAAGCAAAATCTTGACGAGGTCGACCCCGTTATTAGAGAAACGACAGCTGATGATCTAGCCAAATGGCCCCCGAGAGCATGGTTAAAAAATAAAATAAAAAATCTAACGACATATTTGAAGTGGAAGATTGCTAAAAATTGGAGCTTGGGTTGAGTTGGGTATGATAGGGTCCAAGGGAGATCGAGTGTGAGCTACCAAAATTGTATTACAAAAATACGGGTCGGTATGTGTTATATTGGTCACTGTGAATTGGATCCATTTTCTACCCATTCATACTTGACATAATCCTTTACTAGGAATAATACCCGAGAAATCTAAAAGATTATTTATATCAATTGATGGAAGAGCAAATATTCACTGAGAACTTAAAACTGTACGAATATTTTCTCCAAAACTCAATCAACTAATATAAAAATTTAAGGACAAAGTACAAAAACAATATAAAATTTTTATGTGCTTAATGTGGAAAATACTACAAATTGTTCAAAACTTTCACTAATCACCAAGAATAATAGAATATATAATAATCATCTCTAGTCACATAGCTAGAGAATAAACATATCAACGATATAACAATATATCATTAGTGGATTAACAAAAGAAGCAAGAAAACTCTAACCATTACCAGAGAAATTGAAAGACAAATCGGAGAAGGATCTCAATGATGATCTTCATCTCACGAACAATATATTAAAATTTCAGCTGATTCTAAATTTGAACTGCCTCTTCTCCTTCGAACCTTGGACTCTCTCCCTCTTTTATTTCTCTTTTTGTTCGAACACTCATTTCTCTCTTTCCACTATAAACATCATTCGACCCTAATTTTTATTTTTTTTCTTTAAAAATGTGCTGGGCCCCATGAGGCAGACCCAGCCCATCGTCAAGTAGGAAGTGCACTTGTTAGAATGACTCAGACTGAAAATGGCTAGGGAAGCTAGAAGCATTATGACTATCTTGAAGCCTTGTGAATACATGGCCATTTATATCTTTTGGTCTGAGAGTCGTTTTTCTTAGGTTCACGAGGATTCCTCGATCTTATTTTCCTGTGATTTTTCTATTTGACAATGGAAATGCATTAGCAAGCATTAACTTGTGGAACGCATATTGGTATATGCCATTTGGCATAATAAAGATGTTGTCAATTCCCACCGGCTGATTCCTTCTTGACATTGCATATTTCCTCTTGCCTTTCTTCTAAGTAACACAACCAAGAATTGAGATGAAGTGACACAACTACGTGAGAAGGTTAGGTGCACAGAACTCATTGTCTTGCTACGCCTCGATTCGAATAGCTGTCCCTTCATTGTTTTCTATCTATACTATTCATTCACGAAGTTTTTTGAAATTTTGATTTTATGATGTTGGGTTTTATTTAAGAGTTATTGAGGGTGGGGTCAAAATTGGTCTACTATGGTATCCTTTTTCAAATTCTCAAAGCTCTCAGAGGCTAAAGTCTATTGTTTTCCATATGAAGTTCATAAGGAGACGTTGTTCTGACATGTTTTGTGCAAGGCTATTTTCCAGATCTAAATTCTCTGTTATGAAGTGTTAAATTATATCTCGAATTTGAATGTTTGCAAAATGCGATTTGCTCGATTCTTGAAAATTTACAAAAGAGAAAATAAAATAGAATATAAAAAAAAAAGGGCAGCAAAGTTTTCTTTTTCGTTGAGGAGGAGGCCAAATAAGGTTAGTTATGTGGCGCGCAAAGTCAAATGTCACACACATATATTCCACACCGGAGTTTCCTTTTCGCTTATGAAAATTAAAGGGTGGAATCTGCACATGGAACCGAAAAAAAAGGAGAGCTGGTGGGCCCAGGTCAATTTTTTGACCTTTGCCCTTTGGCACACGTTTTTCTTCTTCAGGCGTGCGTGAAGCGGTTTAAAAAAAAAAAAACGAAAGCAGAGAAAGAGAGGAGCCGCATGTACACGCCACTTGAGAAGAGCCGCAAGTTTTCCTTGAATTCAAGTGAAGCTTTCCAAAGGAACGTGAAGATTTACGTACATGGATCAAAGACAAACACCGGAATTCTTGATTTTGTTGTACGTAGAGTATTTTGTTTTGAGCTTGAACGCGTGGTAATTTTCTACTGTGATACGTAAATTTTCTGGATTTTTCTCTTTATTTTCTCGTTTTTTTTTTTTGTAAAGAATTTCTCTGATGATTTCGCGTTAACATAAATTACAAAATTCTATCGTTTCTGTATATTCTATCCCAACATATTCTATCCCAACATGAAGAATAGAAAAGATGGTTGATGATGAGCTAAAACCCCAATGAGTTCTACTTGTATTTGACAATGGAGCCAGGCCTAGTAAAAACAGCCCATCATGATTTAAAACCTCCAAGATTTTAGAGGGCTGGATATCGTCTACCTTCACGCTCTTGAAATATGAGGTAGCGCTAGAACAGAACTCGCAGTCTTTCTGAAACAATGGATGATCTCCTCTTGAGATGAAACGATGACCAGTGGTCTTCCTAATTTGAGCACTTCAAGTTCGAAGCTCTAATGAAAACGAAGTCTGGATTTCTCTATTTTGGACGATCAAAAGCTACTAAACTTCTATTAATGACTCATGCCACAGCAACATGCACATGGCACTCCGAATAGGAACGGATTGATCGCCCTCTCTGTCATGATACACGGTTGTAGTAATTGCACAAAACCCAAAATTATGGTGGATGGCCACGATTAGGGACAATTAGTCTCTGATTGAATGCACTCTGAAAAGATCCATGATTAAAACTCGTCTGCATGTAAGTCGATTTTGCATTTAAATAAATCCCAAATAAACATATAGAAGGACTATTAATGATCAAGAGTTTAGAGAGTTCATATAAATGTTCCATTTCATCCTTACATGGACATTTCGATTTCAAGATAACAACACTGTATACATTGATTACATTGATACAAAAGTAATTTTTTCTAAGTCTGACTTGACATGGATACATTGACTCCAAAGACCCTAGTCTCGTTAAGACTAGACGCAGAAACAGTTTGAAATGTCACTTGAGTTCAGCTGTTGTCTCTACAAACGAAAGTAGATGCCAGAATGTTCTAGTTTTGCTTCTTCCAAAACAGAAGGCAGTTCTATACTTGGGCATGAACGAAACATGGTCCGCATCCTCATGCTGATATGAAACACTCAACTTTGGTTGACGGTCAAAATATTTATCCTAAATGCAAATAAAGTAAACACATAAGTGAGTGAAACAGTGTATTGAAAAAAGTTTGAGACTTAATCAATTAGCTCAAGCGACTCTATTTTTCATTAAAGATCTTAGACCCACTTGCATGTGGTTGACAGAGCAACATCATTTATCAGACGATAACTTATATGAATTGATCCGGGAAATGGCTTGAAGCTATTGCATCTTTCACAGGATCAGCGGCTGTCTCTGAATATTGAACGCCGTGGAAAGTGGTTGAACAAGCTGATAGTCTCTGAGAAATCCTGTCCATCGACGGCCTGATTTGGGGATTAGCGGATAAGTAAGCGACTGCAAGCTTGAATATGGTCAGAAATTTATCCTCAATGCCTGACGTGGGCGTTGGTAGGCGTTAATTCAATATATTCCTCAAAACAACTTAGATCTCTATGTCGACTGGAGCTACTAGAGACGAAATGTTGTCACCTGGATGTCTTCCTTTGATCACCTCGATGGCCACTATTCCAAAGCTATACACATCACATTTCTCCGTCACCTTCATTGTGTAAGCAAGCTCTGCACAAAGAGGGTGATATATGTATTAGCATGGAGACATTGCTTTAGCTCAACCTTCGGATTAAGGGTTGACTTTAGAGTTTACCTAGAGCTACATGACCATATGTGTCGACGACTAAAGTCCAGTTTGATGTATCCAGCTTAAGAAGCTTAGCTGTGCCGAAGTCAGAAATATGCACCTCATACTCGGAATCAAGCAGAATGTTGTTACTTGAAATATCTCGATGAATGATTGGAGGGTTACAATCACGGTGCATATAAGAAAGAGCATATGCCATGCCTTTTACGATATTCACCCTCTTGTTCCGGTCCAACTCTTGAGCTTCTTCTTCATTGCTCAAGATTGTAGACAAGCTTCCTCTGTCCAAGCACTCGTACACTAAGAAAGAGTGTCATAGATGCGAACAATAGCCCTCAAGTTTCACAATATTGCGGTGTCAAATTTCTGTCAAAGCCCCGATCTCATTCAAAAATTCCTTTTGATCAGTTTGCCCACTATCAACCGTTTGATTGATCTTCTTAACAACTATTATATGCCTGATCTTAATTTGGCCTTGAAGACACTTCCACAGCCTCCCCTTCCAATACAATAAATCTCATCAAATGCCTCGGTGGATTCTATAATGTCTTCATATAAGATCTTTCCATCGTACTTTGATGGGGGAAAGACTTTAGTAGTCTTGGGTGCTAGTTCTGCTATTCGATGGAGCTTCTTTCTATGGAAAATGAAGAATATTCCAAGGAAAATAAATAGAAGAACTTGTCGCGACCAATTTTTTCAGAGTTTAAACCACCTAGGGTTTGGCTAATGGATTGTTAAGCCTAGACTTAACTCGGGCTCTCCCAAGCCCATACCAATTCGCGACTTTCGGTTCAAGTTCTTAACATACAATTGATTTTCAATTAGGAGTCGCCACTAATCTATTTTTGGTGGGTCGATTAGAAACCCAAGTAAAATAACGGGAGAATTATTTTACTACTACGAACCAGAGACTATGGGTACGGGGACTTGGTTACACTAGAATTCTCTAACGCCCTTTCGGTACCTTTCTTTTTATTTTGAAAAATGTTTGGCAAGCAATTTGAATTGATTTTAAATAAATTCCCTAACATGTGAGGTGTTCATGCAGGTGCGCAAACCACCAATTTAACACTCAAGTAAAGCAGAAAAATAAATTGCAGGACTTACCTCAAAGCAACGAAAGCATCTGCAGTGTTAAATTAAAATCTACATCAACAACCCTAGATATGGTTTCTAATTAACACACAATTTTTGTTTTGTTTTCACTTAATCAATGGAAATCATGCAATATGCGATGCAAAATTAACTAAATGACCTAATTCCAATGACATGTAATTTCTAATTAAATGGGCCTAGCAAAAGTACTAAATGACATGCATATCAATGAATCGAACCCTAATGACGTGCATATGACGATTTTTCTTTTTCCTAAAAGAATGCATTTATCCTAATATAAAACTAACATCTTAAATGAATGCATTTTTTTTGTATTTTTATTTAAGGAATTCGAAATAAATTTCCTATCCTAAATATGCAACATAACCTTAAAACCAGTAATATCCTAACATGCATTTAACCTAACTCGAATATTGTTTGGGTTTTTTCTTTACGGGAGCAATCGAATAAAGGCATACAGCAACAAATCAAACAAGATATCATCCATGTCCGTTTAATTCTGGAAATAAATTGACGAATCGTATCTCGCACATGAGATCGGATCGGCCAATTTTTAAGTAAAATCACGAATCGTATCTCGAGCGTGAGATCGGATTGGTGATTCTTCCGTGCGATTGCGGGTCGTATTTCGAGCATGAAATCGGACCGTCAATCATATGCACGTTGCGAAATTAGGAAGATTTCCTAATTTGAAAGGCCACTCGAAATTACGAGCATCATAACGTATCGGGAATTTCCATCACGTGCATCAACGGATATTTCAAATGAGGAAACGAAATATTCGGAAATCAACTAGAATGAAATTTTTACCTATCCCAAATATTGCTTCCAAATTTGGTCTTCGAACGGCGGCCGGTTCGTGATGACCAACGTGCTTCGAGCAAGCCGGCAAGGCATCTCAGCTTGGGATGCTCGAGCTGGTAATTCATGGTGTTCGGTTGACTGCAAAATCAAAACAAGTGCACAGCAAGGACCAACGCAATATAAAGAAATTAAAGAATTAAACCCCAAACTCTTGAATCTCCTTACTGTCAGCGTTTCCCCTGCTGCCATGCACCCTTATATTTCTATTTTTTATCTAACCCCCCTCTCCCACAAAATTTCCACCGCCTCAGGCTACACAGAAGCCAATTCTTTCCCACGTGTTTGTCTTTTGGCTTTAACTTTTCGAGTGAACTTCATGAGTGGCCATGAATTCCAAATATTTCATTGAGAATTCTCGTATTTTTCTTATTTGATTTCAACCAGTAGTGTCGTGACTTGATGGACGCCGAAGTGTGAACACGAGTGAATTTCTTCACGGACGATATACTCAAGAATCATAGGGACATGGTCACCTGGTCACCAGCGCACAAGTCAGCCTGCAAAACAAAGAAATTCAACGGCACAATCCGAGTAGCGAGTTGTCGAGGCCGGGGTCGTCGACGAGGGTAGCCACTGGTGGTCCGGCTCTTCTGGACGGCAGGTCTTCGCCGTACTCGGCTCGGGTAGAAGCTGCAGGTCGGCGATGGTGCAGCGAGCGGGGGCCGGCGTTCGGATCTAGATTTGCTGTCGTCGGGGAAGGCAACGAGCTTGGCGGCGAGATCGGCGTTCGAGCTCTAGATCGGATGGTGGCAGCGCGGGCGAGGGCTGCCGGGCGTCGGAGCGAGGCGTCGCGGGTAGAGGCGTTGCGGCGGGGGCGACGTCGGCGCTTGGACGGAGCAGCGAAGCAACGGTGTCTTCGCGGGGGCCCGGCGTTCTATTCGGGACTTGCTGGCGGAGCGCGAGCTAGTGAGCGATGGAGGGCTCCGGCGACGGGCGAGACGGTAGTGCGGGCGCAGCGGTTGGCGGCTGCGGCAGGCGTCGTGCGTGGTGCGAGTGCGGCGGCACGGGCGTGGTGGGCGGCACGGCGCTTGTAGACGGGGCCAGCAGTGGGCGGCTTCGCGGACGAAGATGAACAGGGGCACCTTTTCTTCTTTTTTCCTTTTTTCTGCTTTTTCCTACCGATTCCTGCCGATTGACGTCCCTCACGTCAATCTCTCTGCTGTGCTGTTCTGCTTCTCTGCTTTCTTCTGCTTTTGACTTTTCTTCTCAAGAGCTTTCCTTCTCTTTCCCTTGAAGATCCGATGGACGGCTCCCTCTCTCTCTTTCTCGTGTTGAATTTTTTTAACCTAAAACTCATAGAGAAACCCCTTACGTACGGCCCTGTGTATCAATATATGTGGCCCCTTTTATAAGCCAAAAAATTGGATCTTCGTGGTATATTTTACTTTCTAATTTTGCTCATGGAAAATACCACTGAATATATCGTTACACCCCGCGCAATATTACCTTTTGTATTTATCAAAGAAATTCCCCTTTTGCTCAAAAAATGCATCTCCCAGTGTATATTACCTAAATGTGAAAAATCTTAACGAAATATAACAAAAAAATAAAATTTTCCTAAACTATATGCCATGTGATTGTGATTTTTTTTTTATTTTTTAGCAAAAATTAACCCCCAAAATTTAGGTGTCAACAGAACTGCTCCTAACAGAGGAAACACAATAAGAAACACTTTGCCTCCCGTGGGAGAGCTTTCTCTATCCACCACCGCTTATGTGATATCCTGAATTTCCAATTCTATTTTCAATTGAATGAATCGGGCTTTTCATCGACATGCCTATAGTTCTGTTCTCTGAGTTAATTACTCATGAGATAACTAGTCTATTTAGTGAAGCTGTTAAGAAATTTTAAAGCAATAAACTTGAGAATTCGATTATGACTCGACTACTCGATCGTGCCAGTCTACAAGGATTATTACGGCACAGTTAAAAATCGACCAGAGATCAGAGATATGTCGTCTTGACTGAGCCATGTGATTAAGTGTGGGTAATTCCACTTAATTGCAAAATTCTCGTCGATCGACACTAGACCAATTTTTGTGTAGTTTTGGTACCTTGTGTCTGCATTTGAAACCTTGAGATTTTCACAACAACTAAGAGTCGCCAATGTGTCGAAGATGTACAATGTGGCTCGAAAATAATCGACCACGAGTCAATTGCACTAAAAATTTCTAAAAGCTACCCGATAGGTTAAGTCACGCTAAAATCGCGCCAGATTGAAATTAACAGCGAATTTGAATCCGATTTTATAAATTGAAAGTTCTGTCATATCACAATTTATTTTAGAACCGTTGCCTCATCCTTCGAAGATTTTTCTACAAATTGAGATTTTTTGCAAAAATTCAAAGTAGGACCATTTTTGACCAGAAAAATCCAAGAACCGTTTTTATCACGTTTTTGGGATTCACATTGGTTCAATTGATAAGGAAAAATGTTAATTTGGTTGAGGACATCTTGGTTGGATTTATGGGGACCGAATTAGACTCAATTGGAGAGGAATTTGGTTCTATTTGGGGGAAAATGTTACAAAATTCGTAGGCCATGGGAGGGGGAACATTTGGACCACTTGATTAGCTTCTAGGAGAAGATTGTGTGTTGCCAAGGGACCATGGATGATAGCCATGGCTGATGGGGCCTTGCTAAGGGACCAAATGAATAGAATGAAGGCTTTAGAAGCCAAAGAGGGACCCTCCACATTTAGCAACCCCTTCTTCATTTCCAACCACCTTTCTCCATTTTTAGTCCCTTTTGAAGCTCCAATTGCAGAGAAACCAGCCACGCTCCCCCTAGCCCGTTGCACGCCCGCCAAGCCGCTAGGACCGCCGTGTCGCCGTCACGTCGCTCACGAGCCTCACGCACCAGCCCATTCACGTCCCACTCGTCCCACGCTATCTCGCCGTCCCCCGCAATCCCTAGGCTGCTATCGAGCCTCCGTCTAGCTGCCTGAGCCGTCTCTGCTGCCATCCAGTCACCGTCGAGCGTCGCCATCACCTGCTGTAGCCATCGCCACCCGTCCTTGTCTTTTCCAGCTCTTCAAGGCCCGTTTTGGACCTTTTGCAAGCCTTACTTGGCTTCACCGCCAAGAGGTTTGTCACCCGTCTCTACGTCGCCGTAGCCATGGATTCACCGGATTGCTAAATCGGTGAGTTTACTTGCTAAACTCGGCTTAGGGAGTTAATGATGTTTAAGGGGGTTTAGATTAGGCTAATTAAGGTTTAGGTGGTTAGTTAGAACTGATTAGCGATTTAATTATTCATTTATGTATGTTAGGTGGATATGACGGCTTAATTAAGGACTAGATAGATCGTGCTATTTATCTAGATTGGTTTGGAAATTTATGGACCTGTTTCGGTGTTTAATTAGGCATTTCCGGCCTAAGTTTCTATTTTTGGTAATTAATTGCATTTATTTAATTAGTTTTTATATTTATTTAATTATTTATTATTTTTGAAAATTATACGGGATAGCCAGTGACCGGAATTTCGTGGTGATTGCAATGGTGTGCTCGGTTATTTAATTGAGTGCTAATTTGTGCAAATTTAGTGGAAATTGTAATTTTTTGTATTTATCCCAAAATTGTGTAATTTTGATATTTAATCAGAAAATACCAGGGTGTCGATTTTTAATGCCAAAATTGTTTTTAGGCACTATATTAAATAGTGGGATGTTTTAAAAGAAAGATATAGCATTTTGGCTTAGACCGACCGTGTACCCACACACAATTATCTTTATCATGTATTTTCAACACAATGAAAATAGGCCAAGTTCGTTATTTAATTGAGAAATCGGTGTGCAAAGCACAAGGTCCTTGTCCGAGATTGATTTATCGTGTATCAGCTTAGGTGAGCATTATTGAATTGTCAACTTGTGAGAGCAGTATACTATATCAGCCTATGTGGGCTTGATATGTTAGCTTATGAGAGCAGTATACCTTATCAGCTTGTGTGAGCAATGATCGTTTATCAGCTTGTGAGAGCAATGATCCGTATATCAGCTTGTGCGAGCTACTATCTATCTATATCAATTTGTGCGAGTTACAGTCTTTCTATATATCAGCTTGTCAGAGCTATTACCGTCTATACTTCAGCTTATGGGAGCAATAATCGAATCGATTGTTTGATATACAGTATTGATTTATAGATGGTACAGATCATATCGATTGTGTTGAATTGAGTTGATTGATTGAGTGGATTGATGATTTGAATTGAATTGATTGGTTGAATATATGAATCGTACTGACTTGCAAGAAGAAATTGAGGCAAGATAAGTCCCCTGTCTTATGTGTGCATAGATTACCTTTAGGCGTATTTCCTTCCTAGTCGGAGTTTAGGGAGTGAACTTGTTGAGACATTGTCTCACCCCGTCGTGGGTTCAACCTTTTCAGGTCCTTAGATGGTGGTTCCTCCAAAACATTTTGGCCGGCCCATGAGGGTTACTGAGTGGCTTTTTAGCTACCCCAATCCCGAAAGTCACTGGGTCTATGAACTTGTGGTGACCACCATCTAGGTTGAAGAGGACCTACCTCATAGGGTACCTTATCGAGTTAGAGCGTGGTTTTGCTACAGACCCAATAGATTCAAGATGGGTCCCTTCATGAGATATGAAATTTCCGCTGTGATAGTCAATGCCACTCTATGTGAGAGTGCAGCTGACCCTCGTAATGGTGTGGTGAAGGACCCGACACCCCCGGAGCCTGTGGAGACAAAAGGATCGGCAAATATGTCTAGCTAGTTGGTTTTCGAACAACTTCGTTTGAGAGCCAGTCTTTTGTAGACTTTTGTCTATAGACTAGTATTGTAAATAAACTAGTCGGCTGTGTATAAAGGTGTGTTGTGGTTGTGTAATGATGGTCCTACTTTTATATCCCATCTTTGTGCTGTCCAGGGATTTATTTATACGTTTCCGCATGTGCATTAAAATGAATGGGTCAGCAATGCGTCCTGGGACGTCGTAATATAATGGGATAAGTGCTACAAAAGTCCTAAAACTTGTCACGAAAATGTATTTGAGTCCTAAAACTTGCAAAAAGTGCAATTAAGTCCTAAAACTTGTTAAATTGTTTCAATCGAGTCCTAAAGTTAATGCCGTTAGGCTTTTCTCGTTAAAAATACGACGTGGCATTTTAAATTAATTTTTCAACTTCCACGTGGCTTTTTTAATTATTATTTTATTTAAATTAGATTTAAAAATTAGAAAATAAAATTCAAAATTTATTTAAAAAATAAAATAGTTTAAAAAAAAAAAAAAAAAAAAAATTGGCAGCCGTTGCCCATCGCTGGAGGGGCCGAGAGGGCCAGCGACGCCTCGCCCGGGTCGGGGCGAGGGTGCCTAGATCCGGGTACGCCGGCCCTCACGGGGGCAGCAACCGACGCTCGCCCTAGGCGACACCACGTCGGCCCTCGCTCGGGGCCGACGAGGCTTGCCAGGATCTAGCCGGCCCCAAGCGAGGGCCGACAAGGCCTCGCCCGGGCTAGTGACCGTCACCGGCCCTTCGGCAATGGGCGGCGGCAGGGGAGGAGCCAATGATTTTATTTTCTTTTTTTAAAAACAATTTTAAAAAATAAAATTTAACTTTTATTTTTAGTTTTTAAATTTATTTTTTTAAATGAATAAAAAATAATTTTAAAAATCCACGTGGAAAATAAAAAATTATTTAAAATGCCACGTCAGCATTTTTAACGAAAAAGGCTAACGGTGTTAACTTTAGGATTCGATTGAAACAATTTGACAAGTTTTAGGACTTAATTGCACTTTTTGCAAGTTTTGACTCAAATGCATTTTCGTGACAAGTTTTAGGACTTCTGCAGTACTTATTCCTAATATAATCAACCACCGATGGATGGGCATGCGCTCGAGGATCGGGGCATGACAGCTTACATGGCTCTAGTCCTTCAACATTTCCACACAATCTACTGTTGCCTTGTAACACTTCTTTTATTGCATTTTGGAATGCCGTGGTGTTGGGGATTGGTGTAATACTTGAGATTTTGAATCAGACAAAAAGAGAAGTGGTAGGGTTCACACAAAAAAGAAGAAAAGAAAAAAGAAGTTTGAAAAGTCAAAATAAAATGGAAAAAGAAGTGAGTGGGGCTAAGCTCTTTTAAGAGAGCCCGAACTAGTTCAGGAAGAGAGAGAAAAGAAGACAGAGAAAGAAAGAAAGAAAGAAAAGGAGGAGGAGGAGGAGGAGGAGGAGGAAAAAGAGGAAGAGGGTTTGACGCGTGCATGCTGTGGACAACTTGCCAAGCCGACTTGATTCTATAATGCAATGCCCAATAAGAACTTAAGCCCCTTGTTCATCCAATCGAAGTATTTTCTAAGTTTAGCGCTTAAATTCGAAATTTGAAAAAATCGAGCGGTTAAGTCCAATTTTTGAGTTGTTGAGCCACGTAATTTTATAGAAATGATAGTTTAGGGTGTTGTAGAGCCATAGGATTTTACGGATCGTGATTTAAGCTTACAATTTACCTAAAACAAAATTTTGAAGTTTCCTGCATGCGATAAACAGTATGCGTCCAGCATATTCGAGCCTTATTTTGTTGTTTTTCGGCTTGATTTTGGGATGGTCAAGTTGGGATTCTTGTAATCTATTTGAAAATCTTTCTATTAACTGTAAGTACGTTCAGAATGGGGTTTAGAGGAGGAATTTATGACATAACCAAAATTGTGCTCAACCTACGCATTGTGAATGGCTTAAATAATCATTTTGGGTATGCGATTTGTTAGTACATATGAGTCATTTTGTTAGCATTGAAGTGTAGTTTAGTCGTTTCGTAGTTGAGGTAGAATTTTATTTGATTTTAACATTATTCCTTAGTTATTTTATAGGGCTGTGAGTTCAACGATACAAGTATCATTTATTATTTGATTGTAGGTGTCGAGATGAGTGGTACTATATCTTCTTTAAATTTGTAAAACTCATGTTCTGAAAATGTTGCAAATTATATATATATATATATATATATATATATATATATATATATTATGAATTATGAAAAGGCATTGTTATTGAATAAAAGCCAGATTGAATATTTACTACTCTTTGGTTATTTGCGGATGTTTAGAAAGTATATTTGCAAAGTATTGTAAAGTAATATATACATGTGACTACTTTGCAACTAGCTTATGGAAAGGTTTATAAATGACTTAAGAAATGATGGATGATTATGTTATGGCAAAAATTTATTTTTTTGGTTTAGGAAATTGATTTCTTGATTGGATTCCTCGTATTGGAGGATGAATATTTATGTTCAATAGAACTATGGACCTAGTGAGGGGTTAAGGGTTATACATATTGGGGTTAGGATATCCTTTTAGGCTGAGCCACCAGTTTTGTAGGCAGAGACTTTGCCAAGGGGGAATCTTAGTTACCTTATTACTAGTGTGACGTCCTGATTTTCAAGTTTTGCTTTCGATTAGATAAGTTGGGCTTTTCATTAACACGCCTATAGTGCTATTATCTGAGTTGGCTACTCACGAGATAACTAGCTTATTAGGTGAAGCTGTTAAGGAATATAAATGCAATAGACTTAAGAATTTGATCAAAAATTGACTGCTCAACCGTGCTAATTTGTAAGGGTCATTAAGACATTGTCAAAATCGATCAAAGATTAGGGATAAGTCAATTCAACTGAGATGTGTGATCAAAGTGTGAGTGATTCCACCTGATTGCAAAATTCTTGTTGATCGACACTAGACCGATTTTTCTATCATTTTGGGTGTCCTATGTCTGTATTTGAAACCTGGAGATTTTCACGACTACCGAGAGTTGTCAATATGTCGAAAAGGTACGTAGGGGGTAAAAAAAAACGACCACAGGTCAATTACACCAAAAATTTCTAAAAGCTACTGGATAGGTTAGGTCACGCTAGATTGAAATTAACCGCGAATTTGAATCCAATTTCAAAAATTGAAAGTTCAGTTATGTCACGATTAATTTTAGAAACGTCAACTCATCTTTCGAGAAATTTTTGGTGAGTTTGTGATTTTTACGGAAAATTGATTCAGACGATTCGGAAAAGAACGGAAATTTGAATTGGTCAAGTTGAAGGGATCTTTGGCCTCTTAAGTGAGCTACTTAGCAATGGGAAATTGTGGAAATTGTGTGGGCTTCTTCCTAAAAAAAAAAAAAAATTAGACATTAAATTGGAGAATTGGATAGAAATAGAAGTCCAATTTGAGAATTCGGAGGCTAGTGTGGGCCTACAACATTTGGCACCAAATTTGAGTGTTTGTGGAATTTTATGTGCATAAAGGCTTGGGCGACATTAGGGATATGCATGTGAGCTTGTGGGACCAAGACTTGGTAAGTATAAGATATTTTATCTATTTCCCCCCTCCTCCTTTGGTCCCTCCATTTCGTGCGTCCCTCTCCTTCTTTTTCTTATTTTCGCATGTCCTCCCCACCAACCGACAATCCCCTGCAATGCTCTTCCTTTGCTTTGTTTCTTTGACCGTGTGGGCCCATTCTTATCCCCCATTTTCTCGTACGTTACTCTCTCTCTCTCTCTCTCCCCTTTCTCTATTTTTGTACGTTTCTTTCCCTTGGCTGACACTCAATGCTCACTCACTCACACTCTCTCTCTCTCTCTCTCCTATTTGTCTCACACACCAGGCCACTGAGCCTTCTACTTCTTTTTCACTTTAAATTTTCCCCGCACGATCGCTGTCCCACCATCCACGCAGCAGCCACCGAAGAACCACTTGCAGCTCCACCATCTGTTGTCTTTGCTCGTCAAAGTCCCTAGCAAACCTCTCGAAGTTGACCCTCCCTCACGGCCCATCTCCTCCGCACAAAATTGCTTCGTCATTCGCCCACTCTAGCACAACCGAAGCCCAAGCAGCAGCTTCGTCCCAACGATTCCGCGTCCCACGAGCCCTTCAACCCTGCCGAGCAGCCCACTCACCATTCCAGCTTTCCGGCCCAACGAAACCAGCCCACCAAAGTAGCCCTTTGCGTCTTCCATCTCTACCGAAGCAGCAAGTCCAGCAGCGCAAAAGCAAAAGCCAAGCTCAACCGTGAGCTTCCTTTAGGCTGTCTCGGCCCCGCTTGGTGCTCCTGCTTTGGAATTTGTCGGCCGCTGTCGCATCGCCATCGCAGTGAACTCACTAGCTCGCAAATTCAGTGAGTTTACTCACTAATCTCCACTTATGGAGTTAATTATGCCTAATGGTTGATTGATTTAGGTTAAGTATGGATTATGTGGTTGGTTAGAACAGATTAATAATTTAGTCGTTCGATATTGCATATTAGGTGGTTAGAGTAGTGCAATTAGCAAGTAGATAAGTTGTAGTATTTATTTAAAAAAGTTTGAAATTTTACGGGCCTGTTTCAATATTTAATTAGGCTTTTCCGGCCTAAGTGTGCATTTTTGCTATTTATTGGTATTTATTAGTTAATTTTCGTAATTATTTAATTAATTATTATTTTCCAAAAATTAGATTGGGATAGCCGGTGACCAGAATTTTATGCCGATCGCAATGGTATGATTAATTTATTTAATTGAGTACTGGATTGTGCAAATTGAGCGTGATTTGTAATTTTGGGATTTTATCCGAAAATTTAATAATTTCAGTATTTAATTAGAAAATACCGAGTGTTAGTTTACAGTGCCAAAAATGTGTCCAACCGAGTGTTAGTTTACAGTGACTATTGGAATTAGTGAAATTTTAAAAATGGAAAATATTGTATTTTGGCTAAGGCCAACCGTGTACCCACACACGATTATTTTTATCGGGTATGATAAAAATGGTGAAACTGTTAGATAATTAGGATGGTATACTATATCAACCTGCTAGCTTGATATGTCAGCTTACCGGTATACTATATCAGCTTACGGGCTTTGATATATCAATTTTGGGTGAACAGTATACCTTAGTAGCTTTTAGTGAGCATTGAGAGTATACTATATCAACCTGTGGGCCTTGATATATTAGCTTAGGGTGAGCTGTATACTCTATTATCAGCTTCTGACGAGCTACGTTTATTATCAGCTTTGGGTGAACTATACTATCTATCTTCAGCTTAGGGTAAGCAATTCTTGATATGATCGAACTGGATAGATAGTATTAAATGAGTTGACCGAGAGATGGTCTTGATGGCATGGAATCAAGTGGGTTGATTGATCAATGATTTGATGTAAGTTGATGACTTGAGTTAATTTGAGTTGTATTGATTGGTTGAATTATACTAATTTGCAGGGAGGAATGGAGGCAAAGGTAAGTCCTCTGACTTGTGCTTGTGCTTAGGCAACCCTTGAGGCGTATTCCTTCCTAGTCGGAGTTTAGGGGGTGAACTTGTTGAAATATCATCTCATCCCGTTGTGGGATAACATTTTTAAGTTTTAGATGGCGAATCCTCCTGAGCGTCACGGTCATCCCATGAGGGTTACCGACCGGGTTTCTAGTTTCCCCGATCTCATAAGTTTTTGGGTCTATGAGTTTGTTGTAACCACCGTCTGGGTCGAAGAGGTTCCACATCAGGAGATACTTAATTGATTCAGAGCGTGGTTCCATTACACTCCCAACGGTGTCAGGCTAGGTCCCTTTAAGACTTTTGATATTCCTGATGTGGTAATTGATGCTACTTTGGATGAGGATCCAGCTGACCCTCCTGATGGCGTAGTGGAGAACCTGCCGTCCCGCTCGGCTCTTGTGGATACTGAAGAATTGGCGAACGAGTTGAACTAGCTGGTCATAGGACAGCTTGTTTTGAGAATTGACCTTTTTGTAGACCTTGTAAATATCGGCTAGTAATGCATATAAATTAGTCTAGTATGTATAAAGGTGTGGTTTGGTTTTCGAAAATTTGTGGTCTTGCTTTTCTATCCCATCTTTATGTTGTCTAGGGATTAATTATTCGCTTCCACATGTGTATTAAAATGAATGGGTCGGCAATGCGTCTTGAGACGTCGCTATTTGAATCGACCATTAAGGGATGGGCACACGTTCGAGGATTGGGGCGTGACAACCAAACATTATGTCATGACTATGGTAGCATAGTGAGCAATAGATTGGTCGATGGAATGGACCATCGACGGGTGATTTGATGAAATTAATCAACATAATAGACCATTGATATGTGAGTTGTTGAGATTGATCAATGAATTTGACTATTGATGTTTATGATGATTAAATGATTATTTTCTAAATTGCATAAAGCTTGTTGAAATTAAACAACTCATATGTGATTCGATACATATTTTATACCTTGAGTTTGGATTATGAGTTTTTGGTATTGTTTTTATATACATGCATAGTAGCTGTTCAATTTGCTTAGAAGATATACAACTTACTGACCTTATGGTTGCTCACCTCTCTCTTTCCCAACCTTCTCAAGCTCTTTGGTTAGCAGCTAGTAAAGCAAGAGTGCTATTTATGAGGGCTTTTGGGAGTTGAATTTTGATGGTTTGAGGCTTCGTCCTTCAAGTGGAAGGACAGCCATGTCATCTCCATCCTCGTAGGGTTTGGGGTGTGATATCTTGTGATATCAGAGTTTAAGTTATGATTTTTGGGTATAGATTCTTTGGGTCATAGTGAGCTTGTGTGCTAGCGTATGATGCGTTAGTTTTTTGGGAGATACTTGGATATATGTTTCTTTTGGTGCAAGTGCTCATCAATTATGATTCAAAGAAGCATGCTTAGCTTTGTGAGTGATAATAGAGATGGGCGAGTTGTATCTTTGATACCAAAAATGGATCTTATGGTTCTTGAGGTGCAATTTTGATAAGGAGAATTTATCTTGAAAGTCTTGAGGTGTTACATGATGATATTTGGTGTAATAAGAATTGATTTTAGAAGTCATAAACTTGAATGGTCATGTGAGACATAAATTTACTTATGGTGAATAGGTGGGATCGGTTTGTGAACTTTTGAATTGCAGGTGATGATCTTACTCTAAGCAACTTTGTGGAGCTAATAGACATGGTTAGTTTCAATTGTAGTTTTTCTGGAGGCAATGGGAATATTTAAGTCTTTGTTAAGAAGTGACAAATTTTAAGTGATGATTCTTTAAGTTGAGAACTTGAGGCTCATTAGATTTAATGGAAGCTAGCTAAGTTCTTATCTCAGCGATTTGAGGAGTTATAGGCATTTAGCCATAAGTGATGATCTCTTAAATGATGATATTCTTAGGTTATGATCTATTTGGGTGTAGATTTTATAGGACGTTGTGAGGTTGTGTGTTAGTTTGTAATGCGTCAGTCTTTTGTACGTTTCTTTTTAGGTCCAAGCGGTCATTGATTCTGATTTAGAGTGGTGTATCTTAAGGTTCTCAACGTGCAATTTTGGCAGGAAACTAAAGGCGAAAATATATGGCAAGTCACGGCTCAAGAGGTGTACTCTTGAACAGGACCCAATTGTCATCCACCATGGACAAGCAAGAAGACAGGGAGCTTTTAGTCTCTAGTGCATCAGAACGTATAGTGTCAGCAAGCTAAGATAGAATTAGTGGTGGAAGGGAAGAAACCTTAGATGGAGGATTGTGGTGGTCAAGGTCGGAGGAGGGGCCTTGTTGTGGAAACTGTTGCAAAGGAATGTGCACTTAATAATGGAAATGACTTAATAGTCGAGGTTTCGGATTTTGAAATCTTTGTAAATGGCGGTTGCAAACCTAGTGATGAAGAGAATCTAAAGTTTAAGGTAGGTGTGATGCATTGACCGGCGGAAATAGGAGGTTAAAGAGAGATGCAAAGTCTTTGCAAGAATAAATTAAGAGCTTAAATTGGTGCTATAAAGTGTTCTCTCCCAAGTAGGGTAGGCAAGTCTCGACCTTGCATGTGTTGGATAAATAGTGAAGGAGTTGCAAAACAAGAATGTGCAACTTATGTACATTTAAGTGAGGCACGTTTGGTGCTTTTGGAAAACTATGTGCGCGTTTTGCAAGAAGGAATTTGAGGAAGAAGTGGAGTAAACATGCAAGTTGAGACTTTTTTATCTTACATAAGTTTGTAGAAGATCTGAAAGCAAAGAATTTACCCCTCTAATTAAAATGTGAGAAACACATTGAAGCCTTGCAATTATCGAACAAATTGATTAATGAACTGGAGAGCGTCAAGCAATCAGTAGAAAGGGAAATACCGGCAAATGAAATTGGAAGGCTGAAGACGGCATTTTATGGAGTGTTCAAAACAATTCAAATTGATGTGGAAGTAGGCTGTGAAGGTGAGATCGTGAAACAACAAATGTTTTCCCAACTTGACAGATTGCTTTGATAGCATATCTTGGACAAAATAGGGCAATTAAAGAATCACTCACAAGGAGCAAGGATGAAGAGCAAAAGTCGCTAGTTGAGAACTGTCACACCCTGATCCTCTAAGTATGTGTCTATCCCTCCATGGTTGATTAAATAGCGACGTCCTAAAACGCATCGCCGACCCATTCATTTTAATACGCATACAGAAGCAAATAAATAATCCTCAGACAACAACGATATGGGATAGAAAAGCAAGGCCATAAATTTTTCAAACTGAAAACCACAACACGCTTATATATATATATATATCAAGTCCATCACAAAGCCAGTCTAAGAACATAAGGTCTGCAAAACAGGAGGGTTCATAAAACTACAGATCCTCTTGCTCCACCTCCTTAGTATCATTGGAGCCTTCCTTTGAGTACATTGGAGTTCTTGGATCTTCAAGATCAGGGTCCATCGAGTCTACCATCGAACCACTAGAGGGATCTGCAGTGCCTTTCCCAAAAGCAACCTCAAACACATACACATGTATCTCCGACTCCGATATGAGTCCCTCTTTTTGTCCATGCCGCTTACGACGGTACCATGATCTGTATCAATGGGGTACCTTGTGGGGTAGAGCCTCATCCACCCAGATTACAGACTTCACGAGCTCATAAACCAAACCCTTAGGGTGCCCATGAATTAGAATATAGACTACCTGTTCTGTGATCTTCTTCGGTTGACCAAAACGCTCGGGAGGAGCTGTAATCTATGGACCTGAAATTATTATCCCACAACGGGGTGAGACGACGTCTCAGCAAGTTCAACCCTCTAAGGCCGCACTACGAAAAAAATACACTCCAAAGGCTGCCTAAGCACAAATATGAGTTCGAGGACTTACCTTTGCCTCTACTTCTTCCTGCAAGTCAATATAATTCAAATTCATGGAATCACATTAACAAATAAAATCATCACACTCGATCGACTTGTTGATTAATCGACCTAGTGGATTAACTATTAATTACGGCCCAACGAGCACAGCCTACTAAAAGTTCAGCGGTGGATTACGGCCCAATGGGCACAACCTGTTCCAAGTTCGGCGGTAAATTACGGCCCAATAGGCATAGCCATACTTTGGCAGTTAATTACGGCCCAATAGGCACATCCATACTTCGGCGGTTAATTACAGCCCTATATGCACTGCCGACTTCGGCGGTTTTCTTAACCCAACCTATATCATCATGCACCACATACGTCACCTCATCTCTCAATAGTTATCTTATTACGACTATAAGCCATCACACGATTATTTACCCACGGCCAATGACATTGTGCCTCACACTTCAATTCCCCAATTTAAATCATATATTGGCCTATTTTCCTCGTGTTAAGGATACCCGATAAAAATAATCGCGTGTGGGTACACGGTCGGTCTCAGCCAAAAATATAATATCTTTACTTTATAAATTCCCACTATTTTCAATAGTCCACAAACACATTTTTGGCATTGTATATCGACGTTCGGTATTTTCTAAATAATTACCAAAAATAATAAATTTTGGGATAAATACCCAAAATTGCAAATCAAACTCAATCAGCACAAATTAGCAGTCAAATAAATAACTCAATCATACCATTGCAATCAGCATAAAATTTCGGTCACCGACTATCCCGGTCTAATTTCCAAAAAATAATTAAATAATTAAATAATTACGAAAATTAATTATTAAATGCCAATAAATACCAAAAATAGCAACTTAGGCCGAACAAGCCTAATTAAAAGTCGAGACGGGCCCAGAAAATTTCTGAACCACCCTAGATAAATACTAGAGCTTGTCTAGGCTCTAATTACACTACTCTAACCACCTAATATGCAATAACGGTTAATTAAATTGCTAATCTATTCTAACTATCCACATAATCCATGCTTAGTCTAAACTAATCAACCCTTAAGTGTCATTAACTTACTAAGTAAGGATTAATGAGCTAAACTCACTTGATTAAAGATCCGCTCGGATCAAAACAACGAGGATGCGGCGAGGGTCGAGATACTTCAAAGCGGGATCGCATTTTGAGGTTCGAAAGGCCACAAAAACGAGCCAAACAGCGGCTTGGAGACCCACATGGTTCGATTCTGCATGGTGGCTAAAGGAGATGCTCTGGTGGTAAGTTGAGGCTGAAATAGGTGGCGAGGCTAGTCGTGAGTCCAGGCAGGCTGTGGCAGTGTTTCATGGTGGCGGAGGAGGCCCGAATGGGCTCTGATGGTGCTCAACGGTTTGCTGGGCACGAATTGGAGGCGGAACCGGCGTGCGGTGCAGGCAGACGGCGAGAGCACGCGCGTGTGGACGAGCAGTGTGAACAGCGACGTGCAATGGTCGGACGGGTTGTTGGGCTGCTCCGGTGGCTTGCTGGTTAGGTACCTGGGCTTGCTGGAAGTTTCAAGGAGCTGCTAAAGGGGGAGGGGTCTACGGAAATGGGGAAGAAGGAGAGGGGGAACTGGTTGGGCTAAAGGGGGCCACCTTGGTCTTCTCTTATCTCATTTGGTCCCCTCGACTTGGCCCCACACCAAGCTAGCTCCCTTAGCACATTTCCAACAACCTAACTTCCTTCTAGAAGCCTTGAAGTAGTCCAAAGGTTGGGTCCAAGGGCGGCATACGAATTTACACAACCTTTGGCTCAATTTGGATTAAATTCTCACTTGATTCAACTCAAATCGGCCTCTATAAATTCAATTATCGAACTCACAATCAAATTAGCATTTTTCCTCACCAATAGATCCCACTTGCATCCCAATGTTGCCATAAAAAACGGTTCTCTCCATTTTCCGATCGAAAACGGCCTCATGTCGACTTTTTCCGCCAAAACCTCAGTTTGTAGAAAAATCTTCGGAGACTGAGTCGACGTTTCTAAAATGACTTGTGATATGACAGAATTTTCAATGTCTGAAATCGGATTCAAATTTACGGTTAATTTCAATCTGGTGCGATTTTAGCGTGACCTAAGCTACCGGGTAGCTTTCAAAAATTTTTAATGTAACTGACCCGTGGTCGATTTTTTTCGAGCCACAATGAACCTCTTCAACACATTGGTGACTCTCAGTTATCGTGAAAATCTCAAGGATTCAAATACAGACACAGGGTACCAAAACGATAGAAAAATCAGTCTAGTGCCAATCGACGGGAATTTCTCAATTTAGTGGAATCACTCATGTTTAACCACACATCTCAGTCGAATCGACCTATTTCTGATTTCTAATCGATCTTATTATGTCGTAATGATCTCTGTAGATAAGCACGGTCGAGTAATCGATTCTTGGTCGAATTTTCAAGTCTATTACATTAAAATTCTTTAATGAATTCTCTAGATAGTCTAGTTATCCTTAGAGTGAGCAGCTCAGAGAATAGCACTATAGGCGTGTCGATGAAATGCCCGATTTATTTAATTAAAAACATAACTGAAAAATTCGGGATGTCACAAGAACACCATGCTAATAGCCTTTCTTAAAGGACTCGGATTAGAGTGTAATGAGCTTGAGCCAAATGAATTCCTTAAGCAGGAGCTTAGAATCATGATCGAGCATCGTTTGATGCTATAAAAGGATAAGCATGAGCTTCTAGAGATGAAAACCTTTTCAGATTGGATCTAGGCAAGGCAGAGCAACAATAGAATGCACTAGAGACTGATATGAAAGTGATGTACAAGAAATTGATTGATGTGCTAATAAATTACTGGCAATTGCAAGTGTTGAGAAAACTCCTATCAGGTTTTAAAGTTGACAAAACTTTCATTCTCTTATTCTTATTCTTACTCTGAAGAATATTAGACTTTTGTAGAATATTGTCAAAGTTTATTAGAAGTCTTTTCCACTCTGACGAGGTCCAAACTGAATTCAAGACAAGAACGGAGTTATAATCAAACTTAGGATTATTGATCATTCAACAAGGATTCAGTACATACAAGATATATCTGGCTTTCTAGCGGATAATCTCACTTACATTTTCTAAATATATTGATGAAATCAATCACGGATTGATAAAATCAATTTTGAAGAGAAGTTCCTTCTTGGGAAGAATTTACTTATGAAAACCTAGATTCTGATTGTATGAGCGACTGGAATTATCGGATTTTCATCTTAATCTTCAAACGGTTACAAGATTTCCTTAATAAATTATGTCCAACAAGTTGATTGGAAGAAATTCCTCTGGAAAGTGCCAATGGTTAAAAAAGCGTAGAGGAGTATTTAAGGAGGTCATTCGGTCCATTTGGGAGAGAGTGTGAGAATAAAAATTCCAAAGTTTGAGGTCTTTCCAATCACTTGTTTTTTATCGATAGTGCTTATATATTGTATTCAAGAGAGAAAAACACAAAAGGAGTGACTTAGTGAGAGAAAATGAAACTCTTCACTAAGTGATCATACTCAAATCGTTATATTTCTCTATTGAATCCATAGTGAAATTCAACCAAAAGGCTGTTAGCATGGGAGAGTGGACGTAGGCTTGATCTAAGCTGAACCACTATAAATCTCATGTCTAATTTTCTCTTCCTTTAACTCTTTTGATTTGTTTGTTGCAATATTTATCTAAGTTCTAATTTCTAAAACATCATATTTAAGTCTGAATTTATATCAGAAATTTGGTGTCAGTCAGACTTTGCTTAAAGAAAATAACTTTTACAGCTTTTATTAGCTTAATTTGTTTTTACACTTATTCACCCCCCCTCTAGGTGGTAATACTAGCACTTTCAGCTAGAAGATAACTCCAACAGACTAATCGAAAACCAAGCTTTGTTGGAGAAGATTATAGATTAAAAAAAAAATGGAAGCATGTTCTTTCGGGGGAAACTCTTAAGATAATCTAAGAATGAAATACTCTTGGTAACCTCTCTCTATTTTTCTAGAGCTTTGGATAGAGAAATCTGAAGAACTAAAAGCTCTTGCTAGTGATCCTTGTGGCCTCCAAGTGGTTAACATCAATCTAAGGAGGAGATTGATATGCTAAGGAAGAAACTAGAGATAGAAAGAGGCTTCAGGTTAACTCAATCAACAAGTTGGACAAAGAGTTCGATGAAGGGAGGGACTTCAACCATAAATTAAACCACCAAATTTTGAATTGGCACTAGATGAAAACTATAGATGTTATGGAGCTAGTTGAAGATAAGCAACCTTGCTCCAATGAGGATTTCGCTTCTGATGTCAGTCATTCAAATGTAGAAGACAGAGAAGTTGAAGAACAAGCTTCTAATATCGTTGTCGTTGGTTTAACTAATATCGATAAAATGGAAATCGATAATCAGCTTACAGACAATGAAAAGCAAAAGGAAATTGAGCAGACAACTATTGTAGATGGAGGTTCAAAGCTAGGAAGCTTAGTGGGAGTGAACCAAACTGTTTATAAGTTGCCAAAAAAAAAGAAGAAGATGAAAATATATTGTCGGTGTCTATTTCGGTTTGAGGTAAAGTAAGAAGCTATTCGTGATAGCCTGGACAGATCTTTGATCCTTTTGAATGTTGTAAACTGCGCTTTGGATGATCTCAAGAGGGATTGAGTTAGGATTGGCTTGCTTTTTGCATACCAAAGGATGTTTATGACGAGATAAACGTCCACATTGTTGAAAATATTGGAATTCAAGAAGAGTTAGGCTCCAGAGAAGTTGTGGATGAAACCATGAGTGCGAGTTCTTTCGAACCGAATAAACTACTGAAGTAAAAAAAGAGGAAAAAAAAAAACAGAGAGAGAACATTGGCTCAATGCTTTTCTAGCAGAGGTGATTGGCTCGGTCTTGTGATAGCTAAAGCTTAGTTGTTGGCCTTTCACATGTAGAAAGGTTATAATGAGCTCCCCGAATTACAATTTTGTGAAGGCTTAATGGAAAGTGTGGCTAAAGCTATAAATTCTGATGGCGATAATCATGTGGGCAATAACACAGAATTTGGCACTCTGTTTTTGAGGACACGATGGTCTCCTCTTGGCGGGATGGTTTGAAAGCCCCCAAGGTTCGTCTCATGGGCGCAAACACAACTTGAAGGTATAGATGATTACAAGAAGAAAGAGAGAAATTTGGCTGAATCAATGGATGATTCTATTGATTATTATACGAAGAAATTGATCTGGACAGTAAAGCTTCTTGTATGTTGGTCTCACTATCTTCTAGCAAGAACCATAAGGCACGAGATCCCAGTGCTTAATCGATCACGCGTGCAATTCAGATACTTATATTGCCTCTTCTTGATCATGTTCCACGCAAAGTTTGGGGCAAGTTTTTAGTCTAGCAAGGTGTTCAACTTAATGCTTGAGAGGAACGTCGTTCCTTGGGCTACCATAATTCGATGTTAGGGTGAGGCGGTGGTGATACGGATGCGTCGTTTAATCTGTTGAATGAGGAGCGGAGTCCAGCTTGGTGATAGGGTTGTAGTTGCTTGCTGGAGATTTGTAGCATACAAGAGTGCAATGTTTGCATTGTATGCACTGATATATGGTTTTGGATCGGATGTAATCTTAGTGAATTTCTTCTTGGATGCCTATGGTAAATGCGGATGATATGAATTGTATGGGCTCAAGGGTTGTAAAATAATGATCGAGTAAACCTTTGGTGCAAAAGGTGATAAAAGATGGTATAATCGTGGCGAGAAGTATTGAGTTTAAGGACAATAAAAAACTCTGATGATAGTCTTGTAATGAAGTTGAAGAAGAGCTAGAACCGAAAGCGGCCAGTGAACTTGAATTAGCTCCTAAAGTTATGAATGGGAGCTTGAGAAGGAGGCAAAGTGGAATTTTGTTTGAAAGTTCAAAGTGAGTCCAAATTTCAAGGACGAATTTATTTTTAAGGAGGGTAGAATGTAATGCTTGAGATTTTGAATCAGTCAAAAAGATAAGTGGTGGGGCCCACACAAAAAAAAAGAAAAAGAAAAAAAGAAGTTTGAAAAGTCAAATGACAAGGAAAAAGAAGTGAGTGGGGGCTAAGCTCTTTTGAGAGAGCCCGAACCAGTTCAAGGAGAGAAGAAGAGAGAGAAAGGAAAAGAAAGAAAAGAAGAAGAAGGAAAAATAGCATGGGGTTTGGCATGTGTACACTACGGATGCCTTGCTAAGTTGACTCAACTCTGTAACGCAACACCCGGTAAGAACTTAAGCCTCTTGTTTGTCCAATCAAAGTATTTTTCGGGTTTAGAGCTCAAATTCAGAATTTTGAGAAAATCTAGCGGCAAAGTCTGATTTTTGAGTCGTTAAGCCATATATTGTTATGGAAAAAATAGTTTAGGGTGTTGTGGAGCCATAGGATTTTACGGATTATGATTTGAGCCTACGATTTACTTGAAACAAAATTTCAAAATTTCCCGCGCGCGATAAATTATGTGCGTCCAGCATCTTTGGGCCCTTATTTTGTCATTTTTCAGCTTAATTTTGGGACGGTCAAGTTGGGCTTTTTATAATCTGTTTTAAAGCCTTTCTATTGATTGTGAGTATATTCTAAATGGGGTTTAGAGGAGAAAGTTTCAATGTAACCAATTTGTGCTCAAACTCCGCGTTGCGAACGGCTTGAATAATCACTTTAGGTATGTGATTTATTAGCGCGTAGGAGTCGTTTTGTTAGCATTAAGGTGTAGTTTAGTCGTTTTATAGTTGAGGTAGAGTTTTATTTGATTTTAACGTTATTCCTCGGTTATTTCATAGGGCAGCAAGTTCAACGATACGAGTATCATTTAGTGTTTGGTCATAGGCAATGAGGTGAGTGGTACAATATTTTCTTTAAATTTGTAAAACTCATGTTCCAAAAATGCTACGAATTATAAATATTATGAATTACGAAAGGGCATTGTTATTACATAAAAGCCGAATCGAGCATTTACTATTCTTTGGTTGTTTGCGGATGTTTAGAAAGTGTGTATGCAAAGTACTGTAAATTGATATATACTTGTGACTGTTTTGCAATTGATTTATGTAAAAATTTATAAATGATTTAAGAAATGACAAATGATTATCTTTTGGCGAAAAGTTATTTGTATGGTTTATGAGAATGATTTCTCAATTGGATTTTTGGTATTGGAGGATGATTGTTTATGCTCAATAGGACTGTGAACCTAGTGAGGGGTTAAGGGGTATGCATATCGAGTTTAGGATATCCTTTTAGACCGAGCTACAGGCTTTGTAAGTATAGACCTTTCCAAGGGGGAATTTTTCTTGCCTTGTATTTAGGCATTGTGCCGTGATCATGGTAAGATATTAAGCAATAGATTGGTCGATAGAATGAACCATCGACTTATAATTTGATGAGATTAATCAATGAAATAGACCATTGATACATGAGTTGCTGAGATTGATCAATGAATTTAACCTGTCACGACCCCAACTCCATCTCCAGGGTCACGAGTAGCATGGGTTATTTTTGCGACGTTCTAGGCTTGTTGCCATCCCTATTCTTTTTATCTCGTTATCATGCACATGCGGAAACGTGAATGAACCACTCCTTGGACAAACAACTGTTGGAAAACTAGGTTCTACATTAAGTAGAACACATTAATTTATATTATAACAGTACTTTTACAAGCCTTTTCTCTACGGGCCCTCTTTCCTTTTTACATCACAGTACAAGTTTTCCACATAGACCAAGAGAAATCCTATCTCCTTTAGTGTGACTGGAACTCCCTAAACTGACGTGACTTTAATGCCTACAAGACTGAAAGATGAATGAGTGAGTTTTGGGGAAACTCAATAAATAAAATTCATAATTCTCTACTAGGAAAGCATCTCATCGTTAAAGCCTAACAAGTACAACACTCACAAACAGTGTCAATGGCAGATCAATCGCAAGTCCATTGACAGCTCCTAATTATTTGGATGTGATCCACTTTCAACTTACCAAATAAGTTATTTCACCAAACAAGCTTATCAACATCACATAGTAACATGTTCAATAAGTTCATTGATTGTATAAACGATTCTTCCCATACTCTCAGGGGCTTCCAGCCGAAGGCTAGACATCTAGCCTCAAGCCAGACATTCCATACTCTCAAGGGCTTCTTGGCTTAACTAGGGCATCATGTTCAATAAACGAGGCATTGCCACCAATGCTATGTGACAATGGGTGCTTTTTCCTCTTTAAGTGCATGCATAAATGCATCATACAAGCCGATTCTTATCTTTTCTCATGCATGGCCTGAAGGCATGCTCATTCATTTGTATGTGTCATGAATTCTCGTACTTTGCTAACAAGTATATCAAGAACGATCTTTGGTCCGTAACTTGAATCAACCACTTAGCACCAATCCTCGCATCGGACAAGGCTTGGAAACGGCACGTCTCAATGCTGATTTAAGACCTCAAGGCTTGGGTACACCTCACTTTAGTGACAATCCCAAGCTTGACGGACTTGGCTCTGACTCAATGTGAATTACATGTATCGTGAATGACCATCGGCTCACAGTTTGATCCAATGCCAAGCGCAAAGTCCCCTACGTCCATTGGGCTATAGAAATCAGCATGCTTGATGCCTTACCAAGGCCTCATGGATTTGGACGATTCTCATACAAATCAAGCCATAAGATCAACATGCCTCAATGTCGATTCAAGATCTTACGGCCTTAAGCAACCCCCGCACCTAGCGAGACTTGGACCTAGCATCCTATTTATGCCAAAATCAAGGCCTTATGGCTTGGGGCGACCTTGCCTTGTGATGAACTCAACTCGAACGAACCTTGGCCTCATTCCGGGCGTGAACAACTCAAGCAAACGTTCAAGGACAAACATGAGCAAAACCATACAAAAAATCCAACATCTTACCCACGGCTTGACGGGTGAGCACCTAACTAGACTCGACAATTGAGACTACCGCCCTAGTGGAGACATAGAAATCTTACTTACCTCGGCAAACTTGAAAACCAACGTAAATAGCTTGGTGGATTGAGGATGCGAGGCCAATAGAAAGAAGAAGGGGGAGGAGGTAGGCGTGAATGGTAAGGGGTGTAAAGTGGTGGAAATGAATGTGAGCCTCCCCTATTTATAGGTACCAAGCTAATCATTACTCATCCAAGCAAGCAATCCAATCACGTTTCTTAGAGTGGCATGGCTATGGCATCAAGTTGGCAAGCCTATTTTGCAAGGTGGCATGCCTATTTTAAAATGTGGCACACCTAATGGTCTAATGTAATGATTGGAGGCTTACTTGTTTCATTCTTATTGGACCATTTATACAACGCCATCATGACTTGGCCTACTTGTTCTCTAAGGAAAATCTTATGGTAATGATGATCATATCTTCATGGACACCTAAGCCAATGACTTACCATTCTCATTGAATGCTTAGATTTAGTTAATCATGGGGTTTGGATATTTAGCATATGCCTAAATTCAAGAACTTGCTTTATAAGTTTTGGCATTCTAGAATATTCCACAAAGTTCTATTCTTATTGGTCCACTTAAGTCCTTGAGTCATTCACTTCTTCCCCAAGGAAAATCATGAGCCATCATTACCAAATCTTCAAGGGACACCTAAGTGGGATGACTCATCCTTGCATTTAATGAAGAGTTCTAGAATATTTTATATGTCTTCTCTTGATTGGCCCATTTGTCCAAGAGTCCATTACTTAATTCCCAAAGTGAATCTTTGGTAATCATTACCAAATCTAGAAATATCTATCCAAAGTGGTGAGTCATCCTTCTTCCAGAAGAACGTAGGATGTTCTAGAGTTTTCTCTATTTTGTCCTTTTCTTTCTTGATAATGTGTTCTAGAGAATTCCGTCATCTAAGTTAGTTTTTAGGCTGGAGAAGAGATCGTTAGATACATCTCGAAAAATCAAATCACGTACACCCGAGATTCGGCCATCGTGTCCCACGCTTAGCCAAACCATTCCCTTAGACGGTCAGTCGGCGTAAAAGGCGATCCTTGGTCCTATGGTGAGTTCAAGCCCATTTTTAAAGCTATCCATGGCCTAGTACTAAGCCAAGGCACTCATGGACTTTAGAATTCATGACGGAATAGCCGGGTCTATCCCGAGGCTCATTCCGATTGGTACCCGATCCATCCGTATGGTTCGTGGCCAGTGCATTGCCGATCCACAATCGGAAATCACCAATTCAACAATCCCTTCTGATCACTAAGAATTAAATAGGGAATGATGTATTTTTGGTCGGAAGATGATCGCATTTGATCGAGTTGGATCATCCGTGTATCGGTGCATAGCCAAGCGGAATCACCCCCGGCTGGGCACTATGATCGGTCATGACCATTCGCCGATCCAAAATCATCTCGTGATCAATTCTCGTAATCCTAAAGTCATCTTATGAACTAGTGATCCGATCCTACTAGTATGGTCGGTAGGTCATTCACGGCTGACACCTAGGCCACTTCATGGCCGGTTGATCGGTCGGATCATGACCAATCCTTGATTCCTTATCGATCAAACCAGTCGATCCCATGCCTAATGGTCCATGGTCAATCCATCCATGACCTTATGGCTGATCCTTATGGGGTAGGAATTCAAGGATGTTACATGACCATTGATATTTATGATGATTAAATGAGTATTTTCTAAATTGTATAAAACTTGTTGAAATTAAATAAGTCATATGTGATTCGATACATATTTTATACCTTGACTTTGGATTATGAGTTTCTCTATTGTTTTTGTATACATGCATTGTAGTTGTTCAATTTGTTTAGAAGATATGTACTACTCATTGAGCTTGTGGTTGCTCATCTCTCTCTTTCCCAACCTTCTCAAGTTCTTTAGTTAATAGCTAGTAGAGCAAGAGTGTTGTCAACAAGGGCTTTTGGGAGTTGGATTTTGATGGTTTAAGGCTACGTCCTTTAAGTGGAAGGACGACGTATCATCTCCATCCCTGTAGAGTTTGGGGTGTGACAATTGGACCCTCAAATTTGTTGTAAGAGATGTCCACCTCCATCGCATATCCTTGAAAGTCTCGTATATAAGGCTAGAAAGATTATTATATGAAAAGTCCAGTTTCACTAGGTTTTACAGCTTGTTGAATTCAGCTGGGATCCAGCCACTTGACAAGTTATGACTCAAGTCTAGCTCAAATAGGTGAATCATCTTCCCTAATTGCCATGGAATATCTTGGCTCAATTGGTTGTTGCTCAAATTTAAGAAGACCGAGTTTGAAGAAAACCCTATAGTCTACGGGATAGACATGCTTAATCTATTCTTGGACAAATCCAATTTTTGAAGACCAAGTAATGATACAATCTTGGGACTTATTTGGGCAGAAAGTCGGTTCCTGCTTAGATTTAAATTCCCCAAAGAAGTCAATTTTCCAAATTCTTTCAGAACCTCACCAAGTAAACCATTGAAAGAAATATCAATTGCACCGAATCAAGTCACATTCCCAATCTTAGGATACAAGCTACCCTTGATGTTATTTCCAACGATTCTCAGGTTAGTTAAACTGTGTAACTTCCCTAGTTTGTGGGGATTCCTCCATAGAACTTGTTGAAACTCATGTTGACAATGTCCAAGTTAAGGCAGACACAAAAGGTCCCAGATATGTTTTCAGTCAACTGGTTTTTCTTGAGGCGTAGTCTGACTAAGCCTGTGCAATTTCTCAACTTCTAGGGAAAAAACCAATTAAGTTGTTGCCACTTAGTGTGAGGTTTTGAAGCAATCCACCTTGGCACAAGTTCTCTGGTAGTGAGTCGATTAACTTGTTGGCATCCAATTTTGGCGTCAGATCCCCTAAGGATCCAGGAATTGAACCAGAATGTTAATTCTCATGGTGTAACAAATATGATAGGTTGGTCAAGTGAACCAAAGAAGAAGGAATTAGGCCAGTGAGCTGATTTCTACTTAGCACTATTTTTAGCATGGCATGGAGATTTCCTATTTCATCAAGAATGTGATCGGAAAGCTGGTTACCATCAAATTGCCTAATGTTGGTGGGATTGAACTTGTTAGATTATTATCGTAAAGGCTCAACAAGCTAAGAGGGTTTAAATTCCCTATCTCTAAGGGGATGGAATCGTTAAGTTTATTATCAAATAGGTGCAGCTCTCTCAATTTGGTTAACTTCCCCAAAGTGGAAGGAATTGGTCCTATCAGGGAGTTGGAAGCCATGTGGAGCACTTCCAAATTTGTCATATTTCCTATTTCAAGAGGAATAGAACTAGAAAGGGAGTTGTTGTAGACATACAATGTAGCTAATTTGCTCAAATTACCCAATAAGGAAGGTATGGGTCCATTCAATTGATTTGAATATAGTGCAACCTCATTGAGCAAATGCAACTGCCCTATTTCCTAGGGAATTAAGCCATTTAAATCATTGGAGACCAAGTGTAGGACCTCTAGTTTCATTAGACAGCCGATCGCTGATGGTATTTTCCCTTAGAACCGATTGATAGAGAGGTTGCAATAGTTGAGATTGCTCAGGAGATCGATTTGAGGCGGAATGTGGCCAAAGAGACTATTTATGCTCAAGTCCATGTACATAAGATGATACAAAAATGAGAAGGGGAATTTATCAACCGTACCTTCGACATCGGCATTGGTGAGATTAATCCCAATCATGCTCCCTTCTTGCAAACTCACACCAATCAAAAGGAAAATTGAAGAGAAATCAAAATAGTCTTTGGCTCGCTTGTTCCAGCCTTTTCTGACAAACAATAACATGGTTGTGGAGGCCTGCATTTATCGATATTTCTCGATTATCAAGTTCATCATCATTGCCAGTCTCTTTGGCCTGATGCTAGAAAGCCAAACCTGAAGTGGTAGCTCAAGAGGCTCTTCAACCTAGAGTTCCTAGGGTGGGCATCCTAAAGATTTCAATTCAACTTCTGCTGTAATTGATGAGTGCCTACATGAGGATGCAGAATTGCAGAATGCAGAGCACACACTTTTGAAGGTTGCTGATGGGGAGAGTGCAAAACTGAATCACGTAGTTTGCAGTTTTGCAAAACTGCACACACTTCTCAAAAATTTTTCCATTTTCTTATTTTCCTAAATTGTTCAAATTGTTCCGCTCTTGTGGAAACTCGCTAGCGAGGAGGCTGATGATGATGTCAAGAAAGAGGTGATGCAAAGTAAAGGAGGAGGCATAAGCAAGATGAAGAAAAAAATAAAAGAAAAAAGAAAGAAAGAAAGAAAAATAAAGAAATCCTAGAGGAGAATACCCTTACTTGCAACTAAGATTTGCGTAACTTGTAAGTTGAGTCCTTTATTTGAGACAAAATTGGTCATTTCAGACCCTCATTTGAGATAATGCCTATTTCAAGTTTTTTTTTTTTTGAGAAAATGGTTCCACTTCATGTCCTTATTTGAAATTTTTTCTTGTTTTATTATACGCAAAAGTAGAAGAATATTTGTGATCATGATTTAGGGTCTACCTATTTGAAGGAAAACTATTACAGAAATTATTTTTCAAATTTTTTATATTAGATGACAAAAAACTAATCGAATTGCGGAAAAAGTTTTTTTATGGATTAAAAACAACAAGTTTACATTAAGAGAAAACCACTTCAACTTCTACCAAGAAGGAAATCACTTTTCCTAAATCACTAATTAAATGAAAACTAATCATTCTAGCTGAAAAAAAATTTCAATTTTTTTTTTTTTATGATGAAATTTTCAATATAATAAATGGACCCTTATTCAATTATTGAGAAAGATTTCCCTATGATTATTTTGGAATTTTAAAGTGCTCGATGGCTCCAATACAAATATATCCGCACGTTACACGGAGTACTGATTTTGTTGTTGGATTATGAATTTCTGTTGTTGGATTATATCGAAATGTAATGACAACCACTGGAATCTACGCATAATAAGAATTCTTTTTCCTTTCATTTATAAGCATTGCGATTCATTTTTTCTTTAGTTTATTGCATTCATTATTTTTGTAATAAACCAAATTAGTGAGTATTATTGCCTTGCTTTGATTAAAAATCCAATGGCCGCAAGAAAGTGATGGAAATTTTTTTAATTGGTTATCTCTTTCCATATGCTATTTTCCATAACCAAGGGAAAAATTACTGAGAATTGAGACCTAATTGGATTGAAAATGAGTTAAGTCCAATGGAGATGTGTGTAAATTGCTAAAATTGTATTATGTAAAGATGGAACTATATGAGCTAAATGGGTTAATTTGAATAAACTCATTTTTGATTTGATCTAACTTGACCCAACAGTTTGACAAGTCTATACAAAGGTAGTGCGATCAT
Source organism: Eucalyptus decipiens (assembly GCA_014182575.1). Taxonomy (NCBI): domain Eukaryota; kingdom Viridiplantae; phylum Streptophyta; class Magnoliopsida; order Myrtales; family Myrtaceae; genus Eucalyptus; species Eucalyptus decipiens. The sequence goes on from CM024614.1 coordinate 7,329,751, forward strand.
CAATTTTATCAGAAAAATACAAGATATACTTCAGAGACTATCAATCCTAAAAGGACATAGAGAAGCATAATCAATATTTAAGTTACAAGTTTGGGATTTTTGATATCGCAAAAAAAGTTTGGAGTAAATATATTACAATGAGCATAAGTTAAGATTTTGGTGATTTTTTTCCTTTTTTTTTCTTTTGTCAAGATGTACCCTTACCATAGCTGTTAAATCAAGATATTTATCGGAAATCGAGATCTTGAAATTATTCGGGATCTAACCGAGTCGTAAGGTTCGGTCAAGTATCTAACATTGGTATTTCAAGACAATTACAAGTTTTATCAATAATACTGTAAAATAAGAACGTTCGGTGCCATTTTTACAAAATATGAGCTTAAAGAAAGCGAATTTCAAATAAACAAGAGAGGCCCAGCCCAGTATACTTCCTCAGCCCAAATTAGCTTCAAGAGTCTTCTCCTTCCTCTTGCTGTTGCATTCTTACATAGAAGAGAAAGGAGAAAACAGAGCCTTGAGAAACCGAGATAAAATAAGTAAATAAATAAATAAATAGAGGGAAATCGCGGTGGTTGGTTGGAAAACATTAAATTAATGCCGGAATAGGCCTTTTGCATGTGATTGGTAAGCGTTTCCCTGTTGTTCTTTTCCTCTTGCAAGTTAGCTCTTTTTCGAGGAGTCAATGTCGTAGCCCTGGCTATGTTGGCTTCGCCGGTGACGCTTCGGCCGAGATATGTTGCTTAGATCTCAAATACTAAAAGAATAAGAATCAATAACTTAGCAGATGCAATTTGTCAGGTTTCTTGGAATAGAACCCGAACATTGAGTCTAATGGAGGAATACATATTTCTGGTCTGTCAAGCCTGAAGGTTTTCTATCTCATTAGGAATGATACTGGAAAGCCGGTTACCGAAAAGGGAAACCAAAGGGTAAGCTCTGCCAAGTTGCCTAAAGACAGCAAGATTGAAAGGGTGAGATTATTATTGTAAAGGCTCAATTATTGAAGAAATCTCGAATTCCCTGGCTCTGGTTGGATGGAACCTGTAGGTCCATTATCAAGTGGGAAGCGCACTTGGTGGAGTGACCTAAGACAGTGAAAATGGCTGGGAAGCTAGAAGCATTATGACTATCTTGCAACGAGATGCCAGTAACTTGAGGGACTTAAAATCGTGCTAGTCCATTTTCACGCTCTTTAAGTATAAGGTAGTAACTTGAAGTATAAAATAGTAACAGAACAGAACTTGCATTCTTTCAAAGACAAAGCATTGTACCATAGAATCTCCACTTGAGATAAAAAGATGATCGATGATCTTCGTAATTTAAGCACTTTTACATGGTATTGGAACCAATCCCATTTCTTTCATCTAAGTGCATTTACGTAAGAGGGTGTATTGAAATGTCATCTTACACCACTTAATAACATTTAATTAACATAGTTGATGGCTGCGATTAGAACGTTTAGTTTCTAATTGAGCACACTTTGAAAATATGCATTATTGAAACTCTTCTGCATGTCAGAGGATTGGTTGATGGCCGCGATTAGAACGTTCAGTTTCTGATTGAACGCACTTTGAAAAGATGCATGATTGAAACTCTTCCACATGTCAGAGGATTTTATATCTACACAAATCCACAATGAACCTTATAAAAAGGAGTAACAAAGGACAATATTTCAGAGACTTAATATAAATATTCCATTGCGACTATTTTGCTCTCGAGATGATAACACTAGATACATAAGCAACTTTGACACGAAAGTCATTTTTTCTAACTATAACTAGACATGGGTACATAGCTTTTGCTGCCACGACACTAGTCTGAATAAGACTAGATACATAAATAGTTTGAAATATCTCGAGTTCAGCTGTTCTCTCTACAAATGAAACTAGATGCTAGTAACTTCAGGGTTTGCTCCTTCCAAAAGAAAAGGCAGTTGTATACTTACTTGGGCATGAAGGACACGTAGTCCTCATCCTCATGCTGGTGCGCGCTAAACACGTAATTTTGTTTCCGGTCAAAATATTTCTCCTAAATGCAAATAAAGTTCACAAAATAATGAGAGAAACAATAAATTAGAAAAAAGTTTGAAACTAATTTTTTTAGTTTAAACGTGTTTTTCATTAGAGGCCAGACCTTCCTGCATGTGGTTGACAGAGCAAAATCGTTTATCAGACGACATCTTCTACAAATTTATCCGGTTCACGGCTTGAATTTGTTGCATCTCTCACAGGATCAGTGGGCTTCTGTGATTTTTCAACTCCATTGAAAATGGTTGAACGCGCAGATAGCACATGAGAAATCATTTCCATCGACGGCCTGAGTTGGGGATTAGCAGATACGCAAGCGACTGCAAGCTTTAGGATGGTCAGAAGTTCATCCTCAATGCCTGGCGCGGGCGTTGGCAGGCGTGAATCCAACATATTCTTTAAAACTACTGAGATCTCCATGTCGACCAGAGCTAATAGAGATGAAAGGCTATCACCTGGATGCCTTCCTTTGATCACCTCGATGGCCAATATTCCAAAGCTATACACATCGCATTTCTCCGTCACCTTCATTGTGTAAGCAAGCTCTGCACAAAGGAGATATATGTGTTAGTACAAGACATTGCTTAAGCTAAACCGTCGGATCAAGAGTTGATGTTAGAAATTAACCTGGAGCTACGTAACCATATGTGCCAACAACTGCACTCCAGTTTGATGTGTCCAGCTTAAGAAGCTTAGCTGTGCCAAAGTCAGAAACGTGCCCCTCGTACTCCGAATCAAGTAGAATGTTGTTACTTGAAATATCTCGATGAACGATTGGAAGGATACAATCATGGTGCATATAAGATAAAGCATGAGCCACGCCTTTTACGATATTCACCCTCTTGTTCCAGTTTAACTCTTTAGCTTCTTCTTCATTGCTCAAGATTGTTGACAAGCTTCCTCTGTCAAAGTACTCATACACCAAGAATGAGTGTCGTGGATGCGAACAAAAGCCCACAAGTTTCACAATATTGCGGTGTCGAATTTCCGTCAATGCCCTAATCTCATTCAAAAATTCCTTTTGATCCGTTTGCCCACTATCGGCAATTTGATGGAGCTTCTTTACGGCTACTATATCGCCGGATCTTAATTTAGCCTTAAAGACACTTCCATAGCCTCCCCTTCCAATACAGAAAATCTCATTAAAAGTCCCGGTGGCTTCCATGATGTCTTCATATAAAATCATACCATCGTACTTTGATAGAGAAAAGACTTCAATTGTCTTGGGTGCTAGTTCCCCTATTGGATGGGACTTCATTCTACGGAAGATGAAGAATATTCCAAAGAAAATAATCATAAGGACTAATCCTAGCAGAGGGAACACAATAAGAAACACCTTGCCTCCCGCTAGAGAGCTTTCCCTATCCACCACCGTTTGATCACAGGGCTCAAGTCCTTCAACATTTCCACACAATCCACCATTGCCTTGAAACGATTCTTTTGTTGCATGTTGGAATGCCGTTGTGTTGGGGATGGGACCCTCAAAGTTGTTGTAAGAGATGTCCACCTCCATCAAACCTCGCATATCCTTGAAAGTCTCGTATATAAGGCCAGAAAGATTATTGTGTGAAAGGTCGAGTTTCACTAGGCTTTGCAGCTTGTTGAATTCAGCTGGGATCCTGCCACTTAACAAGTTATGACTCAAGTCTAGCTCCCATAGGTGAATCAGCATCCCTAATTGCCCTGGAATATCTTGGCTCAACTGGTTGTTGCTTAGATTCAAGAAGATCAAGTTTGAAGAAAACCCTATAGATTGTGGGATAGACATGCTTAATCTATTCTTGGACAAATCCAATTTTTGAAGACCAGGTAATGATACAATCTCGGGACTTATTCGGCCAGAAAGTTGATTCCTACTTAGATTTAAATTCACCAAAGAATTTAATTTTCCAAATTCTTTCGGGACCTCACCAAGTAAACCATTGAAAGAAAGATCAATTTCACCCAATCGAGTTGCATTCCCAATCTCAGGAGGCAAGCTACCAGTGATGTTATTTCCAGCAATTCTTAGATTAGTTAAGTGTGTGCAACTTCCCCAGTTTGTTGAGATTTCTCCAAAGAACTTGTTGAAACTCATGTCAATAAAGTCCAATTTGGGGTAGACACCAAAGGTCTTTGATATGTTTCCAGTGAGCTGGTTTTCCTCTAGGCGTACTCTGACTAGGCTTGCGCAATTTCTCAAGCTTCTAGGGATAGAACCAGTTAAATTATTGTGATTCACTGTAAGGTTTTGGAGCAACCCACCTCGGCATAAGTTTTCTGGTAAGGAGCCGTTTAACTGGTTGGTATCCAATTGCAGCACCGTCAAGTTCACGAGATCACCTAAGGATTCAGGAATTGAACCAGAAAGGTGATTATGGCGGAGGAACAAAGATCCCAAGTTGGTCAAGTTACCCAGAGAAGAAGGAATTGGGCCAGTGAGCTGGTTTGTACTTAGCTCTAAGTCAACCATAGAGTGGAGATTTCCTATCTCATCAGGAATGTAACCTGAAAGCTGGTTACCATAGAAATAAAGAAGGGCGAGTTTTGTCAAATTGCCTAATGTTGGTGGGATTGAACCAGTAAGATTATTCTCATTAAGGCACAACTCGCTAAGAAGATTCAATTTTCCTAGCTCCAGTGGGATGGAACCAGTAAGCTCATTAGCAAATAGGTGTAGCCCTGTCAATTTGGTTAAGCTCCCCAAAGTGGAAGGAATCGATCCTGTTAGGAGGTTGGTATCCATGTGGAGCACTTCCAGATTGGTCATATTTCCCATTTCCGGAGGAATAGAACCGGAAAGGGAGTTGTTGTAGACATACAATCTAGCCAATTTGCTCAAATTACCCAATGAGGAAGGTATGGGTCCATTCAACTTATTTGAATACAACGCGACCTCATTGAGCAACTGCAATTGCCCGATTTCTTGGGGAATAGATCCATTTAACTCATTGGAAACTAGGTGTAGGACTATTAGTTTCGTTAGATGGCTAATTTCCGATGGTATTTTCCCCAAGAACTGATTGATAGAGAGGTCGAGATAGGTGAGATTGCTCAAGAGATTGATTTGAGGCGGAATATGACCGGAGAGACTATTTATACTCAAGTCCATGTACATGAGATGAGACAAAGATGAGAATGGGAATTCGTCTAGCGTACCTTCAACACCAGAGCAAGTGAGATTTATCTTGATCACATTTCTAGCCCGATTGCAGGAGATGCCATACCAGGCACATGGACTCACAGTCGAATTGGAACCAATGGCTTTATGAGGAGTGAGAGTCCACGAAGAGAGGCGAGAAATCGAATGGTTGCCAAGATTGGACTTCCACGTGAGGAGAGCTTGGGCTTCTGCAGGGGAAGCATGAGCAGGAAGTGGAATGGCAAAGGTATTGAAAAGGGCAAGGGCAGCCACAAGGCTCATGACTCTTTTGAATTCTAATGAAGAATACATCGATTCTTCTTCTCCTTCTTCTCTTTTGGTTTTGGTAAGTTGGTTTTTCTTTTCGCAAGGCAACGAGGGATGCTTAAAAAGGCCATGAAAACTCACCTTCCTATCATTTTCCATGTTAATGGGTATGCAATAAAACGACCACTAACCAGTGAAGACAAAAAAGGTAGGGTCATATTGCTCTGCACGCCGTAGGAGTAGTCAACCGAGAATTGACCGGGACGAATTTTTGGTTCCTTGAAGACTGGAATTTTCACTTTTGAAGTCTTCATTGAGACATTTTTGACTTGGTCAGTCCTCTTTTCGGAATTGAGCTCCACTCATTATATGAAATCGGAGACTTTGACTTTGACTGAGAAGTCTTCGAGGAAAGTGATGTAAAGTCGAGGCCTTTTGTGTGGTTTGGGAACACTCAACTTTCCACAAGATTAGCCCCTAATTTGTGCTGCACAAAATTGAATTCAAAGCGCAGAAGGAAAGTCTTCTCACTTGGCATTCATGAAGCGAAATTTTGATGCGGTTGACCGTTATTGCAAAAACGACAATTGATGATCTAGCCAAATGGCCCCCAAGAGCACGGTTAAAAAAAATAAATCTAATGGCATATTTGAAGTGGAAAATTGCTAAAAATTGGAGCTTGGGTTGGTTTGGTATGATTCGAGTCCAAGTGGGATTGAGTATGAGCTGTCAAAATTGTATACAGAAATATGGGTCAATATGTGTTATATTGGTCAATGTGAATTAGATCCATTTTCTACCCATTCATATTTGACCCGATACTTTACGAGGAATGACACTAAATAAATGTAAAAGATTATATATATATATATATTGATGGAAGAGCAAATATTTACTGAGAGCTTAAAACTTGTCCAATATCAATAATTTCTCCAAACTCAATCAACTAATATAAAAATTTAATGACGAAGTACAAAAACAACACATAAAGTTTACATGCTCAATGTGGAAAAAATTACATGTCACTCAAAACTTTCACTAATCACCAAGAATGGTAGAACATACAATAGTTCATCTCTAGTCACATAGTTAGAGAATGAACACATCAACAATACAGCAATATATCATTAGTGGATTAACAAAAGAAGTAAGAAAACTCTAATCACTACTAGAGAAATTGAAAGATAAATCGAAGAAGGATCTCAATAATGATCTTGATCTCACAAACGACATATTAAAATGTTGGCTGATTCCGACAAGATTTCACCTTTAAATTTGAACTGCCTCTTCTCCTTTCAACCTTGGTCTCTCTCCCTCTTTTATTTCTCTTTTTGTGCGAACACTCATTTTCCTCTTTTCACTATAAAAAAACACCCCACCATAATTTTTATTTCTTTTTCTTTGAAGATGTGCTGGGCCCCATGAGGCGGACCCAGCCCATCATTAAGTAGGAAGTGCACTTGTTGGAATGACTCAGACCGAAAATGGCTAGGGAAGGTAGAAGCATTAGCACTATCTTGAAGTTTTGCGAATACTTGGCCATTTTTCTCATTTGATCAGGAAGTCGTTTTTTCCCAGCTTCACGAGGATTCCTCGATCTTATTTTCCCGTGATTTTCCTATTTGACAATGGAAATGCATTGGCAAGCATTAACTGGTTGAATGCATGTTGGTATATGCCATTTGGCATAATGAAAGTGTTGACAATTCCCACCGGGAGGTTCTTTCTTGACATTGCATATTTCCGGTCGCCTTTCTTCTAAGCGGTAGAATCGAGAATTGAGATGAACTGACAAAATTACTCGAGAAGGTTGGGTGAACATAACTCATTGTCTCGCTATGCCTCGATTCGAATAGCTGTTACTTCATTGTTTTCCGTCTGTACCGTTCATTAATGAAGTTTTCTGAAACTTTGATTCTACGATGTTGGATTTTACGTAAGAGTGATTGAGGGTGGGGTCAAACATTGGTCTACTATAGTTTCCTTTTTCAAATTCACAAAACTATTGAGCTCTCGGAGACTAAGTCTACTGTTTCACGGATGAAGTCTATGAGGGGACATTGTTCTGACATGTTTTGCACAAAGCTGTTTTCCAGATCTAAGTTCCCTGTTTCGAAGAACAGAAAAGATGTTTGATGATGAGCTAAACCCAAATGAGTTCTTCTTGTATTTGACAATGAAGCTAGGCCGAGCAAAAACAGACCATCATGATTTAAAACTACCAAGATTCTGGAGGGCTAGATGTAGTCTGCCTTATACGCTCTTGAAATGAAAGGTAGTGCCAGAACAGAACTTGCATTCTTTCTGAAATCATGGAGAATCTCCTCTTGAGATGAAACGATGACCTGTGATCTTCCTAATTTGAGCACTTGAAGTTTGAATCTCTGATGAAAATGAAGTCCGGATTTCTCTATTTTGGACAATCAAGAGCTACTGAACTTCTGTTAACGACTCATGCTATGGCAACATGCACAGAGCGCTCTGAATAGGAACTGATTGATTGCCCTCTGTCATGATACAAAACCCAAAATTATGGTGGATGGCCACGATTAGGGACAACGATTGAATGCACTCTGAAAAGATCCATGATTGCAACTCTTCTGCATGTAAGTAGATTTTACATCTATATAAATCCGAACATATAGAAGGACTAATAATGATCAAGAGTTTAGAGACTTTATATAAATGTTCCATTTCAACCTTACATGGACATTTCGGTTTCAAGATAACAATACTGGATACATCATCAACTTTACATAGATGCAAAAGTTATATTTTCTAAGTCTAACTTGACATGGATACATCGACTCCGAAGACACTAGTCTGATTAAGACTTGATACAGAAACAGTTTGAAATATCACTTGAGTTCAGCTGTTCTCTCTGCAAACGAAACTAGATGCCAGAATGTTCTAGTTTTGCTTCTTCCAAAGCGAAAGGCAGTTCTATACTTGGGCATGAACGAAACATAAACCGCATCCTCAAGCTGATATGAAACACTCAACTTTGGTCGACGGTCAAAATATTTATCCTAAATGCAAATAAAGTAAACACATAAGTGAGGGAAACAATATATTGAAAAAAGTTTGAGACTTAATCAATTATTTCAAGCGACTCTGTTTTTCATTAAAGATCTTACACCTTCTTGCATGTGGTAGACAGAGCAACATCATTTATCAGACGATATCTTCTACGAATTGATCCGGGAATTGGCTTGAAGCTATTGTATCGCTCACAGGATTGGCGGCTGTCTCTAAATATTGAACGCCACGGAAAGTGGTTGAACAAGCTGATAGTCTCTGAGAAATTGTGTCCATCGACGGCCTGAGTTGGGGATTAGCAGAAAAGCAAGCGACTGCAAGCTTGAAGATGGTCAGAAGTTTATCCTCAATGCCTGGCGTGGGCGTTGGCAGGCGTGAATCCAATGTATTCCTCAAAACAACTGAGATCTCCATGTCGACTGGAGCTACTAGAGATGAAATGCTCTCACCCGGATGTCTTCCTTCGATCACCTCGATGGCCACTATTCCAAAGCTATACACATCACATTTCACTGTCACCTTCCTTGTTACACAAGCTCTGCACAAAGAGGGTGATATATCTATTAGCACGAAGACATTGCTATAGATCAACCTTCATATCAAGAGTTGATTTTAGAGTTTACCTGGAGCTACATAATCATATGTGCCGACGACTGCAGTCCAATTTGATGTACCTAGATTCAGAAGCTTAGCCGTGCCGAAGTCAGAAACATGCGCCTCATATTCAGAATCAAGCAGAATGTTGTTACTGGAAATATCCAGATGAATGATTGGAGGGGAGGGCTACAATCATGGTGCATATAAGAAAGAGCATGTGCCAAGAGTTTTCTTTGGAGAAACATTATGACTGTGATTATGAGGTAGTAACTTGGGGAGCAAGAAGCATTATGACTATCTTGAAACTAGTCTGCCTTCACGCTCTTGAAGTATAAGATAGTAACAGAACAGAACTTGCATTCTTTCAGAGACAAAGCATTGTACCATAGAATCTCCACTCGAGATAAAAAGATGATCATTGATCTTCATAATTTAAGCACTTTTACATAGTATTGGAACCAATGCCATTTCTTTCATATAAGTGCATTTACGTAAGAGGGTGTGTTGTAATGTCATCTTACACCACTTAATAACATTTAATAAACATAGTTGATGACTGCGATTAGAACGTTTAGTTTCTGATTGAACTCACTTTGAAAAGATGCATGATTGAAACTCTTCCGCATGTCAGAGGATTTTATATCTACACAAATCCACAATGGACCTTATAAAAGGAGTAACAAAGGACAAGATTTCAGAGACTTAATATAAATATTCCATTGCGACTATTTTGCTCTCGAGATAATAACACTAGATACATAAGCAACTTTACACTGACACGAAAGTCATTTTTCCTAACTATAACTAGACATGGGTACATAGCTTTTGCTGCGACGACACTAGTCTGAATAAGACTAGATATATAAATAGTTTGAAATATCTCGAGTTCAGCTGTTCTCTCTACAAATGAAACTAGATACTAGTAACTTCAGGGTTTGCTCCTTCCAAAAGAAAAGGCAGTTCTATACTTACTTGGGCATGAAGGACACGTAGTACTCATCCTCATGCTGGTGCGCGCTAAACATGTAATTTTGTTTCCGGTCAAAATATTTCTCCAAAATGCAAATAAAGTACACAAAATAGTAAGAGAAACAATAAATTAGAAAAAAGTTTGAAACTAAAATTTTCAGTTTAAACGTGTTTTTCATTAGAGAACAGACCTTCCTGCATGTGATTGACAGAGCAAAATCGTTTATCAGACGACATCTTCTACAAATTTATCCAGCTCACGGCTTGAATTTGTTGCATCTCTCACAGGATCAGTGGGCTCCTGTGATTTTTTAACTCCATTGAAAATGGTGGAACGCGCAGATAGCACATGAGAAATCATTTCCATCGACGGCCTGAGTTGGGGATTAGCAGATACGCAAGTGACTGCAAACTTTAGGATGGTCAGAAGTTCATCCTCAATGCCTGGCGCGGGCGTTGGCAGGCGTGAATTCAACATATTCTTTAAAACTACTGAGATCTCCATGTCGACGAGAGCTAATAGAGATGAAAGGCTATCACCCTGATGTCTTCCTTTGATCACCTCAAGGGCCAATATTCCAAAGCTATACACATCACATTTCTCCGTCACATTCATTGTGTAAGCAAGCTCCGCACAAAGGAGATATATGTGTTAGTACAAGACATTGCTTTAGCTAAACCGTCGGATCAAGAGTTGATGTTAGAAATTAACCTGGAGCTACGTAACCATATGTGCCAACGACTGCACTCCAGTTTGATGTGTCCAGCTTAAGAAGCTTAGCCGTGCCAAAGTCAGAAACGTGCCCCTCATAGTCCGAATCAAGCAGAATGTTCTTACTTGAAATATCTCGATGAACGATTGGAGGGATACAATCATGGTGCATATAAGATAAAGCATGAGTCACGCCTTTTACGATATTCACCCTCTTGTTCTAGTCTTACTCTTTAGCTTCTTCTTCATTGCTCAAGATTGTAGACAAGCTTCCTCTATCAAAGTACTCATACACCAAGAATGAGTGTCGGGGATGCCAACAAAAGCCCACAAGTTTCACAATATTGCGGTGTCGAATTTCCGTCAATGCCCTAATCTCATTCAAAAATTCCTTTTGACTTGTGTGCCCACTATCAGCAGTTTGATGGAGCTTCTTTACGGCTACTATATTGTCGGATCTTAATTTAGCCTTGAAGACACTTCCATAGCCTCCCCTTCCAATACAAAAAATCTCATTAAAAGCCCCGGTGGCTTCCATGATGTCTTCATATAAAATCATTCCATCGTACTTTGATAGAGAAAAGACTTCAATTGTCTTGGGCGCTAGTTCCATTGTTGGATGGGACTTCATTCTACGGAAGATGAAGAATATTCCAAAGAAAATAATCATAAGGACTAATCCTAGCAGAGGGAACGCAATAAGAAACACCTTGCCTCCCGTCGAAGAGCTTTCCCTATCCACCAACACTTGATCACAGGGCTCAAGTCCTTCAACATTTCCACACAATCCATTGTTGCCTTGAAACGATTCTTTTGTTACATTTTGGAATGCCGTTGTGTTGGGGATGGGACCCTCCAACTTGTTGTAAGAGATGTCCACCTCCATCAAACCTCGCATATCCTTGAAAGTTTCATATATAAGACCAGAAAGATTATTGTGTGAAACTCACTTAACAAGTTATAACTCAAGTCTAGCTCGGATAGGTGAATCAGCATCCCTGATTGCCCTGGAATATTTGGCTCAACTGGTTGTTGCTCAGATACAAGAAGACCAAGTTTGAAGAAAACCCTATAGTATGCAGGATAGACATGCTTAATCTATTCCTGGACAAATCCAATTTTTGAAGACTAGGTAATGATACAATCTCGAGACTTATTTGGCTAGAAAGTCGGTTCCTACTTAGAAACGAGTCCTAAAATTTATCACGAAAATACAATCGAATACTAAAATCATAATAAGTGCAATTAACAGAAGGATTTGATTGGACTGGTATGACAATTTTTATGATTTAATAGTACTTTTTGAAAGTTTTTATAATACAACTGCACTTTCATGATGAGTTTTCAATTCTCGTAATCATATTTGGGCGCCTTTTAGTCTCCACGACGATTTGGACTTCTGCTATAGCTCTTGCTCCAATGACAGTAACTCCTTTCCCTGTCTCTGTACCTGTTGCGATCATTTCGTCCCCAGCTTCTGCTGCGACTTCTTCTCCTGTGATTGCGTCTCTAGATTCGTCTCTACACCTGAAAATCTATCTTACTATCAGTTGCAGCAGAGAATGAGAGGGAATCACACGCGACACTAAAAGATACAACCACCACTACTTAATGGCACGTCAGTGCAAATTTTATCCAATTTACTATGAACGAAGAACAAGGTGCAACAAGCTTGGATGTCCCCTAATTACCTGGTTCGGAGCCTAAATGACCAAAAACCAGAATCTAGAAACCAACAACTTAATGGCATAATAGAGAATAGCTAAGAGAAATTAGCGATACCACATTGATAACCTACCTGTTATGGAGGATCATAGGACTTTAGGAGTTTACAATGTCATGCACCAAAATATTACTTAAGGCGCCATGTTCACATTCCTCATCAAACTAGGACGTGTCATCAAATTGCTGATGATGGAGTAAGTCCAAGTTTATAAGCTCTTCATCCAGCACAAATTAATAAAAATACTTTTGGGACAAGTGCAAAACAAATTTCAAACGTATTACCCACAGTCTCATTGTCAATTGAATTTTAAATCTTTTCATAAATATTCAATTGGCCGTCATCTTACTGCCGATGCCATTTTTTCCCTAGAAAATGGAATTCACTCAATATATATGAAATTAACTATACATTTTTACTGCAAAGTAAGAGATAAGACACTGGATTTTTTAATTATAAGACTCACATGAAGACTAAAGCTCAAATATTCATTTAAATTGAGGAAAAATTGGAGATTTACGAAAATTAGTAAAGATAATTTAATGGATTTAGTAAAGAAGAGATAAAATTTATAAAACTTATTTTTAGTGTACTTTTTTAATATCGATAGTCTTATTTTTATACTTAAACAAGTGAAAAATTCAATTATAACTAACTTGATTAAAATTATCATACTGTAAATTTAATACAATATACTTTACAAAATTTGAAAATTCATATAACTCATTTATAGTTTTTTGAGCTTATATCTTGTTTTCAATATGCTTGATGAAAAAAGCGAAAGAGAAATGAGACATTGAATAAAGATCAAATTTCTTAAAATAACACACTTGCTCTCGAGGATCATAAGCTTTTCTATTAAATAAAACCAAGACCCATCGAGCCTGAACTTCAATCTCTAAAGCTCAGTCCATCACGTCTGAAACACGAGGGGGAAGAGCAGAGCACGCGGACACGGCCAAGGGACAGGGCAGCAGGTGGGGGAGGCGGTGATCAATTCCTCTGTCCATAAACACTAGAAATCGTTCGGGAGGGTGACCAACAAAGAGAGGAGGAATCGGTTTTGAGGAGAGAGAGGGCGAACGCCAGATTTTTCCTTTCTGGGGGGAGTTGGTTTAGACGCTGGAGAGAGAGCATTTCTCGGGGGTGAGAAACGATCTCTCTTCGGAAAGAAAGATCTATGAAATAAGGGCCAGTGAGTTTTGGTACCGATTATGCTTAGATCTATGAAAACGAGTTTCTATAAGTGTTTCGAGCTTATTGTGCCGTTTTGGTATCAACATGGAATTGAGTCGCTGTATCTAGATCATTCGGCTGAGACGCCGATCACCTATTCGATGAAATGTTTATTAGAATTTAGTGCAAGTTAACTGTTTTTTTTTTTTTTTTTTTTTTTTTGCCGGAGGAACCGCTTTGGCCGACAGCCGCCACGTAAACCCCCAGGTGACGCTAGCCCAGGACCCACCACCAAAGCGCCACGCGTAATACACTTAATGGTCTGCCAGCCTCCCTGCAGCTTGTGTTGCAAGGGCTTCGAACACATGACCTTTCCCTTCAAAGGCGGGAGCCTACCCAGCATAGCCACCACAGCCGGTGGTGCTAAATCTGTTTCTAAACTCTAGGTTCATTGTTTTTGTGTTTTATGTTCTAATGCCTATAAATGATGGCTACTGGTGAGAGCTTAGCTGGAGTTGATGTTACATTTACAGATTGTTCGTAAATAATTATAGTTTATCTCCACATGGTGGCATTACTTCATATTTTCAGTTTCCATCCATTCCAATAAGTCGTAGTAAAGGGGGTAATGTCTGGCGAACGGCAATGGTCGAATATTATAGCTGATGGGATGGGTCTTGTGATGAATCTAGGAAAGAAAATTGTTATGGCATATGTGAAAACTATATCGAAATTGAAGCTGAGAAGAATTAAAAAAAAACAACAAATTTGCGTGGAAACCCTTCGGAAAAACCATGGGGGGAGGAAAAGTAAAATCCACTATAGAATTTTAAGGACTACAAAATGTGACTCTGATAAACAAAAACTTTTTCGGTCTCAACTTCTTAACCTAATAACTTGAGAAAAACAATATTTATATTTCCCCAAGCCCTAACATTGGCCCAAGTCCATAAAAAATTCAAGACCTACTCAACAAATCTTCACCTTGGCTTGAATTCTACGAAAGCAACAAAAAATCTTCTCCTCCCATTATAGTAAAACTCAATTGCAACAAACATTAACTAAATCCAAGCAATGCTTGAATTTGGTAATAGGCAAAGGCTTCGTCAACATATTAGCTATATTATTTTCTGTGCCAATCTTCATTTTCTGGTCGTTTTAGTATGCTTAGTCATTATTTTCATGTGAAACTCAAGGTTGTTGCTTCTATCTTCGTAATGAACGTTGCAGGTCACTTATTTTCTTTTGAGCGTTTGGGTCAAACCTTGTTTAGGTGTTGGCTTAATTACTCGCGTTGAAATATTAGCATGTCGATTTCCTGGCAATGTAGGCATGCTTTTATGTCGAATGTTTAGATGAATTGTTGGTTTTGCACTTAGAATGTTGCTGATTGGAGACACCTGGGCTTGTTATGCGAAAGTTTTGGTCCCATTTGAGTATAATTTAAACTTGTACACAAAGCATGTAATTTATTCCTAGTCAATTTGGCATGGTTGAAAATAATTTGGATGGGGGAAATGGGTTATTTGCATACAGAACGATGGTGCGGGTTGTATATTGGGCGTGATTTTGAATGTATTGATGTGATTGGTGACTTAATTTCTTAGTTCATGTAGCCGCATAGGCACAGGATTCATGTCATAGCACTCTAGTTTAGTTTAGTTTAGGTTTAGGTAGCATAGAAAAAATTGGATTTAATTTGAACATAGTTAATGTGGATGTTGTCCCCAGGGCTTAATAACAAGGCTATATATATATATATATATATATATATATATATATATATATTATTTGTTGTTGGCAATGAGTATCACCTAAAAGGGGGCGTAAAGTTGATTTGAAGGAAACTGACAAATATTGCGAAATTAAGACAATCAAGCTCAATATAAGCTAAACTAGGTGAGACAATGTGTTAATATAAGCACAAGCTAGTTATATCAAGCAATGTAGTGCAGTGCTTCTATCAGGCAATAAGTGAATATGAGTAGAGAGATAAAGAACAATGCACACAGAGACTATAGTGGTTCAGCTTGATATAAGCTTACATTCACTCTCCCTCACTAACAACCTATTAACTGGATTGCATTAGAATATTCTTGAAGTTACAGTAGAATGTGCTGCTTGTACTCAAGCACTTCTCCTCGAAGCCGATGCTGCTTATACTCAAGCTTATAGGACTCACTATCTTACACATAAGCACAAACTATAACATTGCCAACACTTCTCAAATGTTTACAATTTTAAAGATCACATAAGACAATGTAAAGCTCTCTCTAAATTTTAATTTTATGAACTATTGATCTATCTCTCTTCTTCGAGATCTTGATCTCCTTTTATGCTTATGGCCATCCGGACTTCCCATTGGACAATCTTTAAGACAATCAATTTCCAAACTAGCCGTTGGACAATTGTTGAAAAGATTAATTAGCCATTGAAGTTGATCAATCAGAATTCCGTAGATTTTATTGCCCATACAATCAAATCTTGGTTTCAAAGAATAGAGTGCCTCAACTATCGAAAGTATCATGCTTTTAGGATGATTGTCAATCAATCTAGATATCTCATGAGATTGAATACTTCATGTTGATAATCTTTAACATTGATAGTCAATCAAGATGTTCTAAATAAGGAATCCATATTAGATCATAAGCTGTCATGGGATGAGATAAAATATCTTTAAATAAAAATCTTAAAGTTTGTAACAAGATTGTTGTAGTAGGTAGTTTGAGCGTTTTGCTTATATAAGCAATTCTAATTATGTTTAGCTTTCTAGTTATATGATGTTATCAGACTTTTGCAATATGTTGCTTATGTCCCACTTTCGTAATATTCTGTTGATATCCACTTAGTACACTATTGATATCCACATGGTCGGTTGCTTATATCAAGCTTGTGGCTAATATTCAATTTTCACTCTAGCTTCTATTTTTTTGGTCCTTCCAAGTATATTAGCAATCATAACTCTACCTCATCATTCACCTATCCATGGTACCTCCAAGCTTTACCAAGGCTTATTCACCTTCTACTTAAGTACCTCAAGATTGTGGACACCTCTACACCCGATGACATGTTCACCATTGATGGCATAGTGTTCTCCTCATCTTGAGACAATCTTATTAGGATGTCATCTACATGATGGTTTGTACGTCTTTCACCTAGTAACTCAACCATTAAACACATTAGTAGCATTTGATTATTTTGTCATCTTCAAAACATCATAAGAGATTTTCCCAACATTGTTCTTATCATCCTGATTGTGATTGTCTATTATTTTTTTTTTCTAATTGCACACTCATGCATGGACATCATTTAATGGCATAGAGTTATAAAATGGATAAGGATCGTGTGAATTATTCAAGCAACTATTCAATCAACTTAAGGTATCAAAAAGGCACAATAATTAGAGAGTTAGTGTAATCAAGTCCCAATTTCAAATATTTTGTTGTGTAAAAGTTAGGTAACTCCCATGCTTCACTTGGCTCCAAACTCACCTCAATAGGCTAGTGGTGATGGTTAGTTATGTTGGACTTCATAAATAGATCCATTTTAATTGTAATTTTCCAACCTCATGTGAGATAAAGGTTTGGGAGAAGCCGTGCCAATTGAGGACTATCAAATTTCTACTTGAAATTAACTATAAACCTGTCTAACGGGAGGGTTGCATCATAGCAACAGGTGTACCGATGTTACATTTACCTTAAATTAATTTTTGTGTCATAAAAATTCCAAATTAAAATATATCCATATCCTATTTACTCTAAACCAATTTTCGTGTTACAAAAATGCCAAACTGGTTAGTGACACATATTTCCTAAACTAATTTGCGTCATAAAAAATCCCAAATCATCAAAATCTTTGATTGGGAAATTTGCCAAAATATGTTGATTTTGCTCTAAGAGCTCCTTCAAGTTTCGGAACTATGCTAAAATTCATGATTTTTTATGACTTAAAAATTAGTTTGGAATAGATGTGGCACGAGAGTGTACTAGTTTTGAATTTTTTTGCAACACAAAAATTAATTTGAAGTAAATATGACATGAGTATAGTTTAGGATTTTTTGTTGTTTGGTTAAATTGTGATATAGATATACCAATTTGAGACTTTAAGTGATACTAACAGCAGAATTTAGAAGGAGTTACTAATTTACTATGGACTTGATAAATTCATGATGATGTTGGTAATTATCAACAATTTAAGTTATGAGCAAGCTATCGATTATATTTTTTTTTGCCAACAGTATTTGAAAATTATTGGCAATTTCAAAAATCCATGAACATGAAAAAAAATCAGTTTTTGGCCTAGAAGACTCGAGAATTTTGCAATTAGTTAACCTTGAATCTAAATTTCAAAGATGCTTTGAGGCTTGAACCTTTAGTGCCCCTATTCCCTATTGTAGACAAGTACGATAGGTGCATAAGCAAGTCAACAAACTAATACTGGCCTGCAACTTCAACAAAAATGTGTAGTGGGACCATGGCAGATTTAGAAATCCTTATGGACATACTTCAATGACACATTCAATCATATGCAACCCCAGGCTAAATGGGCTTCAACAGCTCTTCATCTTTCTTTCATTCCCATGGATAAACAAGAGTGGCACACACTAAACAAGAAAGGGACATATATGGTGTTAATGATGTAGGGCGAGTTTTTGAAAGATCTCTTTCGTGTTCATCTGTTCATTCAACCCGATTCAGAAATCACACTAAAAAGAAGAAGATGACAGCATAATAAGATAAGCATACATATGCAAAATTGCATTTCAATTCGACAAAAAGTGTGTTCCTTGAACTACATTACACATGGTTCAAAGGGACCACTTCCCAGCAATTTCATCGGCCTCCATGAAATTTGATGGCCTTTTGCTTTGGCTTGTTCATCAATTTGATTCCACTCTCCATCCTTCCCACTTCTCTCACAAGCCATTTGGGTCTTCTAGTTTCACATAAAATGTATGCTATGGAGATTCCAATCACAATTCCAGATGCATATCCTATCCCGACTACTTTCCAATCAAAACCACTACCATGCTTTCTTGTACTATTCTCTTGAAAGAATGACCGTGGTGGTGGAGAAGGCAAAGCATCACTGCGGCATATGTTTTGTAATGGAGTTCCACATAAACCCGAGTTTCCACGAAATGAATCACTTGTGAATGTGTTCGATTGCTTATCTTGAGGTATGGGGCCTATAAGTTAGTTCTCTGAGAGGTCCAAACACCCAAGGAATGACAAATCTCTTAGTTCTCTAGGAGCCTTCCCACTAAGCTTGTTTGAAGATAAATCCAACCATTCAAGGTTAATTAAATTTCCAAGGGTTGAAGGAATGGAACCCATGAGGTGGTTGTGAGAAAGGTTGAGCCCTATGAGAGAATGAAGATTTCCAATAATACTCAGGATGTTCCCTTGAAAAGAGTTAACCGATAAGTCTATGGTTCTGAACATGGTCAAGATCCTCTCTAGCCGAATCTCCTTTCTTTTCATGATCACATTCACAGAATCTTCATAGTACCTCCATCCATATCCAACTTTCCGCCTCATGTACAATGATTTGTCTTGCGGCTCATGTGTATTTTGTCCATTCATCATCCCTTGAAGTTTCGCTATCTAATTGGCTGGTAAAGGACCAACAAAGTTGTTATTCGAAAGGTCCAAAATGTGCAACTAGGGAAAGAGATGAGCTGCCCTTGGAAAATCTAATAAACTCTTAAAATTGTTGGACCTCAAAATAAGAACTTTTAGCTTAGGGAGTTTTCCCAACCATGCTGGGATCTTATCCTCTATCTTATTGTTGCTGAAATCCAAAATTTCCAGCCTTGTACAATTGACAAGGGATTGTGGCAATGCTCCTTCAAATTGATTTTCACTCAAGTCAAGAGTGCCCAAAGCTACTTCGTTGAGAAAATGTTCCTAGGATTGTACCCAAAAGACTATTCATTCGCAAGTTCAAAACTGATAAACCAATGCTCAAGTTTGATAAGCACTTGGGTAGGCTACCAGCTAACCTATTATTAGACAAGATGAGGATGCTGAGGTTGGTGGCATTGCTTATCGATGAAGGGATCTTCCCCGCTATTTTATTATATGCGATATTATAGGAATTTGTGAATGGTGATGGAAGTGGAAGTGGACCTTCAAAGTTGTTGTAAGACAAAATAATTGTTGATAATGAGGTTTTTGAGAAACCAAGAATTGAACCAGAAAGGTTATTCTGGCGGAGGAACAAAGATCTCAGGTTGGTCAAGTTACGCAAAGTAGAAGGAATTAGGTCAGTGAGCTAGTTTGTACTCAGCTCTAAGTCAAGCATAGCATGGAGATTACCTATCTCATCAGGAATTTGTGCCGAAAGCTGGTTACCATAGAGATAAAGAAGGGCGAGTTTTGTCAAATTGCCTAATGTTGGTGGGATTGAACCGATAAGATTATTATCATTAAGGCACAACTCGCTAAGAAGATTCGATTTTCCTAGCTCCAATGGGATGGAACCAGTAAGCTTATTAGCAAATAGGTGTAGCTCTATCAATTTGGTTAAGTTCCCCAAAGTGGAAGGAATCGATCCTGTTAGGAGGTTGGTGTCCATGTGGAGCACTTTCAGATTTGTCATACTTCCCATTTTAGGAGGAATATAACTAGAAAGGGAGTTGTTGTAGACATACAATACAGCACAACCTCATTGAGCAAATGCAATTGCCCGATTTCTTAGGGAATGGAGCCATTTAACTCATTGGAAACCAAGTGCAGGACTGTTAGTCTAGTTAGATGGCTAATCTCCGGCGGTATTTTCCCCATGAACCGATTGATAGAGAGGTCGAGATAGGTGAGATTGCTCAATAGACCGATTTGAGGTGGAATATGGCCAAAGATACTATTTACACTCAAGTCCATGTACATGAGATGAGACAAAGATGAAAATGGGAATTCATCCAGCGTACCTTCGACATAGGCGCTAGTGAGATTTAGGTCCATGTACACAAGCGATGCTTAAATAGGCCGTGAAAACTCACCTTCCTATCATTTTCCATGGTAATGGGTATGCAATAAAACGGCGACTAACCAGTGGAGACTAAGAAGAGGTACGTTTATTTGCTTTCTACCCCGTAGGGGACCAGGGGTAGTCATCTAACAGCTGACTAAGACGAATTTTCGGTTCTTTGAAGACTCTGGAATTTGTTACTTTTGTAGTCTTCGTAGTGACATTTCTGACTTGGTCAGTCCTCTTTTCGGAATTGAGCCCACCCATTATATGACTTCGGAGACTTTGACTTTGACTGAGAAGTCTTCGAGGAAAGTGAGGCAAAGTCAGTCAAGGCCTCGCGTGTGGTTTGGGAACGATCAATTTTCCACAAGATCAGACCCTAATTTGTGCTGCACAAAATTTTGATTTTTAAGCGCAAAAGGAAAGTCTTCTCACTTGGCATTCATGAAGCAAAATCTTGACGCGGTCGACCCTGTTATTGCAGAAACGACAGCTGATGATCTAGCCAAATGGCCCCTGAGAGCATGGTTAAAAATAAAAATAAAAAATCTAACGACATATTTGAAGTGGAAAATTGCTAAAAATTGGAGCTTGGGTTGAGTTGGGTATGATTTGAGTCCAAGTGAGATTGAGTGTGAGCTACCAAAATTGTATTACAAAAATATGGGTTGATATGTGTTATATTGGTCAATGTGAATTGGATCCATTTTCCAGCCATTCATACTTGACATGATCCTTTACTAGGAATAATACCCAAGAAATCTAAAAGATTATTTATATCAATTG
Source organism: Eucalyptus decipiens (assembly GCA_014182575.1). NCBI lineage: Eukaryota > Viridiplantae > Streptophyta > Magnoliopsida > Myrtales > Myrtaceae > Eucalyptus > Eucalyptus decipiens. The sequence goes on from CM024614.1 coordinate 7,351,143, forward strand.
ATGGAAGAGCAAATATTCACAAAGAACCTAAAACTTGTCCAGTATCAATATTTTCTCCATAACTCAATCAACTAATATAAAAATTTAAGGACAAAGTACAAAAACTATATAAAAATTTTATGTGCTCAATGTGGAAAAAACTACAAATCGTTCAAAACTTTCACTAATCACCAAGAATAATAGAATATATAATAGATCATCTCTAGTCACATAGCTAGAGAATGAACATATCAATGATACAACAATATATCATTAGTGGATTAACAAAAGAAGCAAGAAAACTCTAACCATTACTAGAGAAATTGAAAGACAAATCGGAGAAGGATCCCAATGATGATCTTCATCTCACGAACAATATATTAAAATTTCAGCTGATTCTGAATTTGAACTGCCTCTTCTCCTTCGAACCTTGGACTCTCTCCCTCTTTTATTTCTCTTTTTGTTCGAACACTCATTTTTCTCTTTTCAATATAAAAAACATTCGACCCTAATTTGTATTTCTTTTTCTTTAAAAATGTGCTGGGCCCCATGAGGCGGACCCAGCCCATCGTCAAGTAGGAAGTGCACTTGTTGGAATGACTCAGACTGAAAATGGCTAGGGAAGCTAGAAGCGTTATAACTATCTTGAAGCCTTGTGAATACATGGCCTTTATCTCTTTTGGCCTGGAAGTCTTTTTTTCTCAGGTTCACGAGGATTCCTCGATCTTATTTTCCTGGGATTTTTCCTATTTGACAATGGAAATGCATTAGCAAGCATTAACTCGTGGAACGCATATTGGGATATGCCATTTGGCATAATAAAAATGTTGTCAATTCCCACCGGTTGGTTCCTTCTTGACATTGCATATTTCCTCTTGCCTTTCTTCTAAGCAATACAATCAAGAATTGAGATGAATTAACACAACTACGTGAGAAGGTTAGGTGCACAAAACTCATTGTCTTGCTACGCCTTGATTCGAATAGCTGTCCCTTCATTGTTTTCTGTTTATACTATTCATTCACAAAGTTTTTTGAAACTTTGATTTTATGATGTTGGGTTTTACTTAGGAGTGATCGAGGGCGGGTTCAAACATTGGTCTACTATGGTATCCTTTTTCAGACTGAAAATGGCTAGGGAAGCTAGAAGCATTATAACTATCTTGAAGCCTTGTGAATACATGGCCATTTTTCTCTTTTGGTCTGGAAGTCGTTTTTTCTCAGGTTCACGAGTATTCCTCAATCTTATTTTCCTGGGATTTTCCTATTTAATAATGGAAATGCATCAGCAAGCATTAACTCGTGGAATGCATATTGGTATATGCCATTTGGCGTAATGAAAATGTTTACAATTCCCACCGGGTGGTTCTTTCTTGACATTGCATATTTCCCGTTGCCTTTCTTCTAAGCAGAATGATCAAGAATTGAGATGAATTGACACAACTACTCGAGAAGGTTGAGTGCACGTAACTCATTGTCTCGCTACAACTTGATTCGAATAGCTGTCCTTTCATTGCTTTCTTTTATACTATTCATTGGCGAAGTTTTTTGGAATTTTGATTTTACGATGTGGGGTTTTACACAAGAGTGATCGAGGGTGGTGTCAAACATTGGTCTACTATGGTTTCTTTTCTCAAATTCACAAAACTATGAGCTCTCAGAGGCTAAGTCTATTGTTTTCCATATGAAGTTTATGAGGGGACTCTGTTCTGACATGTTTTGCGCAAGGCTATTTTCCAGATGTAAGTGGCTATTTTCCAGATGTAAGTTCTCTGTTCTGAAAAATAGAAAAGATGGTTGATGATGAGCTAAAACCCAAATAAGTTCTACTTGTATTTGACAATGGAGCTAGGCCTAGCAAAACCAGCCCATCATGATTTAAAACCTCCAAGATTTTGGAGGGCTGGATATCATCTACCTTCACGCTCTTAAAATGTAAGGTAGCGCTAGAACAGAACTTGTAGTCTTTCTGAAACAATGGATAATTTCCTCTTGAGATGAAATGGTGATCAGTGATCTTCCTAGTTTGACCACTTCAAGTTCGAAGCTCTAATGAAAACGAAGTCCGGATTTCTCTATTTTGGACAATCAAAAGCTACTGAACTTCTATTAACGACTCATGTCATGGCAACATGCACATAGCACTCCGAATAGGAACGGATTGATCGCCCTCTGTCATGATACACGGTTGTAGTAATTGCACGAAACCCAAAATATGGTTGATGGCCATGATTAGGAACAATTAGTTTCTGATTGAATGCACTCTGAAAAGATCCATAATTGAAACTCTTCTGCAAGTAAGTCGATTTTCCATCTACATAAATCAAAAATAAGCATATAGAAGGACTAATAATGATCAAGAGTTTAGAGACTTCATATAAATGTTCCATTTCATCCTTACATGGACATTTCGGTTTCAAGATAACAACACTGGATACATCATCAACACTTTACATTGATACAAAAGTAATACTTTCTAAGTCTAACTTGACATGTATACATTGACTCCATAGACACTAGTCTGGTTAAGACTAGATACAGAAACAGTTTGAAATATCACTTGAGTTCAGCTGTTGTCTCCACAAACGAAACTAGATGCCAGAATGTTCTAGTTTTGCTTCTTCCAAAACAAAAGGCAGTTCTATACTTACTTGGGCATGAACGAAACACAGTACGCATCCTCATGCTGATATGAAACTCTCCACTTTGGTTGACGGTCAAAATATTTATCCTAAATGCAAATAAAGTAAACACATAAGTGAGGAAAACAATATATTGAAAAAAGTTTGAGAGTTAATCAATTAGTTCAAGTGACTCTATTTTTCATTAAAGAAGATCTTAGACCTTCTTGCGTGTGGTTGACAGAGCAACATCATTAATCAGACGATATCTTCTACGAATTGATCCAGGAAATGGCTTGAAGCTGTTGTATCTCTCACAGGATCAGCGGCTGTCTCTGAAAATTGAACGCCATGGAAAGTGGTTGAACGAGCTGATAGTCTCTGAGCAATCGTGTCCATCGACGGCCTGAGTTGGGGATCAGCAGATAAGCAAGCGACTGCAAGCTGGAAGATGGTCAGAAGTTTATCCTCAATGCCTGGTGTGGGCGTTGGCAGGCGTGAATCCAATATATTCCTCAAAACAACCGAGATCTCTATGTCGATTGGAGCTACTAGAGATGAAATGCTGTCGCCCGGATGTCTTCCTTTGATCAACTCGATGGCCACTATTCCAAAGCTATACACATCACATTTCTCCGTCACCTTCATTGTGTAAGCAAGCTCTGCACAAAGAGGGTGATATATCTATTAGCACGAAGACATTGCTTTAGCTCAATCTTCAAATCAAGAGTTGATTTCAAAGTTTACCTGGAGCTACATAACCATATGTGCCGACGACTGCAGTCCAGTTTGATGTATCCAGCTTAAGAAGCTTAGCCGTGCCAAAGTCAGAAACATGCGCCTCGTACTCAGAATCAAGCAGAATATTGTTACTGGAAATATCTCGATGAATGATTGGAGGGTTACAATCATGGTGCATATAAGAAAGAGCATATGCCACGCCTTTTATGATATTCACCCTCTTGTTCCAGTCCAACTCTTTAGCTTCTTCTTCATTGCTCAAGATTGTAGACAAGCTTCCTCTATCCAAGTACTCATACACTAAGAAAGAGTGTTGTGGATGTGAACAAAAGCCCTCAAGTTTCACAATATTGCGGTGTCGAATTTCTGTCAAAGCCCTAATCTCATTCAGAAATTCCTTTTGATCCGCTTGCCCACTATCAACCGTTTGATGGATCTTCTTTACAGCTACTATATCACCCGATCTTAATTTGGCCTTGAAGACACTTCCACAGCCCCCCCGTCCAATACAATAAATCTTATCAAATGCCCCGGTAGCTTCTATGATGTCTTCATATAAGATCTTTCCATCGTACTTTGATAGAGAAAAGACTTCAGTTGTCTTGGGTGCTAGTTCCACTGTTCGATGGATCTTCTTTCTACGGAAAATGAAGAAAATTCCAAAGAAAATAAATAAAAGAACTGCTCCTACCAGAGGAAACACAATAAGAAACACTCTACCTCTGGCCCGAGAGTTTTCCCTATCCACCACCGCTTGATTACATGGCTCAAGTCCTTCGACATTTCCACACAATCCATTGTTGCCTTCAAACGCTTCTTTTGTTGCATTTTGAAATGCCATGGTGGTGGGGATGGGACCCTCAAACTTGTTGTAGGAGATGTCCACCTCTGCCAACCCTCGCATATCCTTGAAAGTCTTGTATATAAAGCCAAAAAGATTATTGTGTGAAAGGTTGAGTTTCACTAGGCTTTCCAGCTTGTTGAATTGAATTGGGATGTCACCGCTTAACAAGTTACAACTCAAGTCTAGTTCGTTTAAATGAGTTAGCATCCCTAATTGCCCTGGAATATCTTGGCTCAACTGGTTGTTGCTCAAATACAAGTGGGTCAATTTTGAAGAATTCCCAATAGCCTGCGGGATAGACATGCTTAATCTATTCCTGGACAAATCCAATTTTTGAAGACCAGGTAATGATACAATCTTAGGACTTATTCGGCCAGAAAGTCGGTTCCTACTTAGATTCAAATTCACCAAAGAAGTCAATTTTCCAAATTCTTTCGGAACCTCACCAACTAAACCATTGAAAGAAAGATCAATTTCACCCAATTGAGTCGCATTCCCAATCTCAGGAGGTAAGCTACCAGTGATGTTATTTCCAGCAATTCTTAGATCACTTAAACTCATGCAACTTCCCCAATTTGTTGAGATTTCTCCATAGAACTTGTTGGAACTCAAGTCGATAAAGGTCAAGTTGGGGTAGACACCAAAGATCTCAGAGATGTTTCCAATCAACTGGTTTTTCTCGAGGCGGAGTCTGACTAAGCTTGTGCAATTTTTCAAGCTTCTAGGGATAGAACCAGTTAACTTGTTGCCACTCACTACGAGGCTTTTAAGCGATCCACCTTGGCACAAGTTCTCTGGTAAGGAGCCGGTTAACTTGTTGGCATCCAGTTCTAGCATCTTTAAGTTCATCAGATCCCCCAATGATTCGGGAATTGAACTAGAAAATTGATTCTCGCGGAGGAACAAATATAATAGGTCGGTCAAGTGACCCAATGAAGAAGGAATTGGGCCAGTGAGTTGATTTCTGCTCAGCTCTAAGTCAAGCATAGAGTGGAGATTTCCTATCTCATCAGGAATGTGACCGGAAAGCTGGTTACCGTAGAGATAAAGAATGGAAAGCTTTGTCAAATTGCCTAATATTGGCGGGATTGAACCGGTTAGATTATTTCCATATAGGCTCAATGAGCTAAGAAGGTTCAAATTCCCCAGTTCTAGGGGGATGGAACCGGTAAGCTTATTAGCAGATAGCTGCAACTCACTTAATTTGGTTAAGTTCCCCAGAGTAGAAGGAATTGATCCTGTCAGGTTGTTGGAATCCATGTGGAGCACTTCCAGATTTGTCATATTTCCTATTTCATCAGGAATAGAACCAGAAAGGGAGTTGTTGTAGACATACAAGATAGCTAATTTGCTCAAATTGCCTAATGAAGAAGGTATGGGTCCATTCAACTTGTTCGAATATAGCGCAACTTCACTAAGCAAATGCAATTGCCCGATTTCTTGGGGAATGGAGCCATTTAACTCATTGGAGACCAGGTGCAAGACCTCCAATTTTGTTAGACGGCCAATCTCTGGCGGTATTTTCCCCGAGAACCGATTGATAGAGAGGTCGAGATAGGTGAGATTGCTCAGGAGACTAATTTGAGGAGGAATGTGGCCAAAAAGACTATTTATACTAAGGTCCATTTTCATGAGATGAGATAACGATGAGAATGGGAATTCATCAAGCGTACCTTCAACATTAGCGCTGGTGAGATTAATGCCAACCACCCTTCCTGCCCGATTGCAGGAGATGCCATGCCAAGTGCACGGACTCATGGTTGAATTGGAACCAGTGGCATTATGAGGAGAGGAAGTCCACGAAGAGAGGGAAGAAACCCAATGGTTGCCAAGACCAGACTTCCACTTGAGGAGGGCTGGTGCTTCTGCAAGGGAAGCATGAGCTGGAAGTGGAATGGCAAAGGTAGTGAAAAGGACAAGGGCAGCCACAAGGCTCATGACCCTCTTGAATTCTGATGAAGAGTCCATGGATTCTTCTTCTCCTTCTCCTGTTTTAGTTCGGATTAGTTGGTTTGTGTTTCCCTGAGGCTACAAGCGATGCTTAAATAGGCTGTGAAAGTCACGCCCTATCATTTTCCACGATAATGGGAAAGCAATGAAATGGCCTAAGCGGAGACTGACAAAAGGTACGTTTATATTACTTTTACGCTGTAGGTGGACTGGGGTAGTTATCTTTTCTGACAGAAAAGTCACGATCCTATCATTTTCATGATAACGGAAATGCAATAAAATGACCTAAGGGGAGACTGACAAAAGGTACGTTTACATTACCTTTACGCCGTAAGTGGAGAATTTTTGGTTCTTTGAAGACTTGTTGCTTTTAAAGTCTTCGTATGTCACTTTTCTGACTGGGTCAGTCCCCATTTCGGAGGTTTTTTATTTTTTTTGGTCTGACCTATTTATTAGTCCCCCCTCCCGTTGTACGAATAGCAGACGCTTCGACAGAGAGGTCTTCGAGGAAAGTGATGTCAAGTCAACGTCTTTCGTGAGGTGTGGGTACACCCAATTTTCCGCAAGATCAGACCCCACGTCGTGCTGCACGATTTTGAATTCAAAGCGTGGGTAAGGAAAGTGTTCTCCCACGGCATTCACGAAGCCAAATCTAGACGCGGTCCACCCCATTCTTGCATAAATGACAGCTGATCTAGAACACGGTAAAAAAGAAAACTAACAGCATATTTGAAGTGAAAAATTGTTAAAATGTGGAGCTTGTGTTGAGTTGAATATGATTTGGGTCCAAGTGAGATTGAGTGTGGATTGCCATAATTATATTACAGAAATAGTGGTTTTTTTTTTTTTTTTTTTGGACAAGACAGAAATAGTGGTTAGATTGAATCTTTTTTCTACCCATTCATATTTAACCTATCTTTTATTAGGAATAATACCAGATAAATTTAAAAGATTATCGATTCTAAAAATATAAAGAAAACTATAATCAATAGTTATATTATAATAAATGTTGTGTGATGTAGCCACAATTTCTTTAAGACCTATTTAGATAACCACAAAGGCACTTCGATTTTTTTAGGCACTTCTCTCCTTCCTAAATGACCATAATTTCCAAAGGACCTCAAATCCAAACAAAATAGAAATGCATATGAGCTCGAGCTGCTAATGAGCTAATCCTATTTACCTATTCTTAAAATTCTAGAATTTACTTCTTTGGAATAAAGCTAAGGCTTCACAAGATTCTCTAGCTTGGAGGAAAGATAAGCTTTCAATATGGTCAAATACAACCTACCATTTTGTCCAAACTTAGAACATTCAAGACGATACTAATTTAAACTGGAAATTGAATACATGACCGTATGGTCATTTTACAAAATAGACAATGGAATGTCAGCCAGAGATTTTGAAGTTGGGAGCAAGGATACTGACTTGCCGATTTCATAATTTTTTTTTTTGTCAACAAATTGATGGGATTTATTCATTTTTCTCTTTTATTTAAAAAAAATCAAAGTGATAATATTCGAACAATAAGTACTATAGGAAGAATTCAATCGCAACTTTTTGAATAGTTAAGATTAATCTTTGGCCACAAAAAAAAAAAGATTTGGTGGATTTCATTCCTAAATAAAAGAAATTAAAGAACTCAAAAAAAAAATTGAATGTGAATATCTAGTATACTTTGAACTTTTGATTATTTTAGGATGTTGCAATGGATTAACACATGACTGTGGAGAAAAGTTGTTAATCTTTATTTCTTTGATTACAAGAAAGTAAGATGTACTGTAACGTCAAATTTTAGTTGGTATACACACACACACACACACATTATAGACATACAATGCTTTACTGATGAAAATAATGTTAGCGATTAAGATGAGATGAACAATTCAAGTCAAGATGCTAGTGATGAATTAGTCATGACACCAAGCAATCCTAAGTCAGTAGTAATGGAAGCTAATGTTTTTAGGCCACTAGAGAGTCCTTTTAGAGCAATGAATCGAGCAGAACGAATTAGAAGTCACAATGCACAATGATTTTGTTATTAGTTGTAAAGCCAACATTTCAAGTGTTTCTCATCTTTGGAATTTAATAGATCTTTCTAATGACATTAACGATTTCTTTTAGCTTAGTGATAATACCATTTTACTTGTGATTATCTGTTTTGTGGAATGTAATTTTTCTTTTCTTTTTTTCAAATTCAAGGGTTTGAACTTAATGGGATATGTAGAGTTTTTTGGGCCTTCATAAATATTATAATCTTAAATTAAGCCAAGAGAAAATGGAAACGATGTAAAAATGAAAAAAAAAAAAGGAAAGAAACCGGTCAAAGTATTGTCCTGTTTTCCTCCATTGAAAGCCGAGGCTGGTATTAGAGGGTTAGAAAATTAAAACTACGACACCAGTAAGATAGCCGAGCTCATGAAAATTATATGTTAGATGTGGGCACTCGGATTTGTTGCTCCGAGATCACAACATGTGATGCTAATTCCCCGACCAGAACACCAATTTGGGCCACCCCAACCTCCAGCAGATACATTCAATAAGGGCTTCATGGTGCACTTTTGGTCCCATCCTATATTCCTTATCGCCCTGAATCTTCACAAAACCACCATATTTACGGGTTGAACCCTGCACTTTCAGATACGAGGAGACCCTTGTAAAGAATCGAGAGAAAAGTAAGCATCGCATGGTCACGGAGTCCGAACACTTGATAAGATCAATCGCGCTATATCTTTTACAAGACCGCTAATGCCATGGCTTTTCATTGCCGTCGCATGTCAGAATCTCGCAACTAATGCGTTTGGCCGAAAGTAAGGCCAACGAATCGAACACATTTTCTGGAAACTTCGTCAGGACCCAAAAAAATTGCCAAAGTGGAACACCTACCGCTATAAGAATATAAACAGACTGCTTATATCAAGACTTTATTTCATCCGATTAAGCTTGTATCAAACTTGATTGTTTTAATCCTGCAATTCCTGTCAAGGTCAAAGGAATCACCTATTCACCCCCACTAGGTAATATCATTAGCCGACATTAGTTAGCATACCAAAAGAACACTAGTTCGAGAATTAGTATAATCAAGTACCCAATCCCATTTCTTTAGTTACGTAAAATTATTTTTTACTTGGCTCCTAGACAGCCTCAATAGGCTAGTGATGACCCCTAGTTAGGTTGGATTTCATAGATAGGTCTATATCAATCGTAATTTTCCAATCGCACCCAATGTAAGGGTTTGGGAGAACCCTGGCCGATTGAAGACCATTGGTTTTCAAGTCAACATTACCTCTAAACTCGTTTTCTCATCTTTTCCTTGCCCAAAGGGTCGCGAGAGGTACATCCATGTCACATTTATCCTAAACTAATTTTCTTGTCGCAAAAAGATTCAACTAATATACTCGTGCCTAGGGGACCTTGGAATTTTGTAATGAGATTACTTTGAATCTAAACTTCGAAGATGCTTTGAGGTTTGAATCTTCAGTACCCCTTTTTCACTATTGCAAATGAGTATGATAGGTGCAGGACTACAAGTCAAAGATCTAATACTGACCTACAACTTGAACAGAAATCTGGAGTATGACAATGACAAATTTAGTGATCCTTAAGGACATTAGATGGCACATTCAATCATGTAAACCCGGGCCAAATGAGCTTTGACAGTTCCCGATCTTTATTCCCATGGACAAATAAGAATGGCGTACACTAACAAGAAAAAGGACATATAGGAGTTAATGATGCAAAGTGAGCATGCTGATCTAGTCAATCAGCCCGATTCAGACATCACACTTAAAAGAAGAAGATGATAAAATAATATAAACAAGCATCCACATGCCGAATTGCATTTTAATCTGACAAAAATTGTACTCCTTGATCTACATTGCACATTGTTCAAAGGGACCGCTTCCCAACAATTTCATCCGCCACCATGAAATTTGATGGCCTTCCGCTTTGGCTCCTTCATCCATCTGGCTCATCTTCTTTCCATCCTTCTCACTTTTGACGCAAGCCATTTGGGTCTTCCAATTTCACATGTAACATATGCTATGGAGATTCCAATCACGATTCCGAATGTATAGCCTATCTTGACTGCTTTTTTATCAAACCCGCTATCATGCTCTCTTGTGTTATCCTCTTGGAATAATGATGGTGGTGGTGGTGGTGGTGGTGGTGGTGGCGGCGGCGGCAGCTGAGATCACCAAGGCATGTGTTTGTCGTAAAGGAGTTCCACATAGGCCTAGCTTTCCACAAAATGAGTCATTTGTGAATTTGCTTAGTTGCTTGTCTTGAGGTATGGAGCCTGCTTCTTAGAGAGGTCTAAATACTCAAGGAATGACAAATCCCCTAGTTCTCTAGAAACCCTCCCACTCTATTCAAGGTTAGTCAAATTTTCAAGGGTCAAAGGAGTTGTGGGAAAGGTTGAGCCCTATGAGAAAATGAAGATTTCCAATAGCACTTGGGATGTTCCCTTGAAAAGAATTGTGCGAGAAGTCGATGGTTGTAAAGATGGTCAATATCCTCTCTAGCCAAATCTCCCTTCCTTTCATGGTCACATTCATGAAAGCTTCATAGAATCGCGTTCCAGCTTCTTGCCTACGGCTCTTGCTTGTTTTGTCCATTCATCATCCCTTCAAGTTTCGCTATCAAACTGGCTAGTAAATGACCAGCAAAGTCATTGTTTGAGAGATCCAAAATATGCAACTTAGGAAAAGATGAGCCACCCTTGGAAATTCTAAAAGGCCATTAGAATTGTTGGACCTCAAAGTAAGAACTTTTAGGTCTGGATCTTCCCAACCATGTCGGGAACTTAGCTACCATCCTATTATTGCCCAAATCTAGGACTTTGGGTTTTTGCAATTGATAGGGGATTGTGGCAATGTGCCTTCAAATTGATTTTGACTCAAGTCAAGAGTTCTCAAGCTACTTCATAGTGAAAATGTTCGAGGGATCGTGTCCAAAAGACTATCCATTTCCAAGTTCAAAATAGATAAACCAATGCTCAAGTATGATAAGCACTGGGGTAGGGTGCTGGTTAAGCTATTATTAGACAAGACGAGGAGTAAAAGTTTGGTGGCATTGCAAATCGATGGAGGGATCTTCCTCGAAAGTTGATTCTCACTAAGGCGTGAGTAGACTAGGTTAGTCAAATTACCGAAAGAAAAAAGAATTGGAGCGGTGAGCTGATTTGCACTCAAATGCAACAGTCCGTAGTTTGAATTTTTCCCAAGTCATTAGGAATGCTACCAAAAATATGGTTGTAGCTCAATAGCAACACCTCCAAGTTCATTAGATCCCCTAAGAATCTAGGAATCCGACCAAAAAGTTGATTGAGGTGGAGACGCAAATAAACTAGGCTGGTCAAGTTACCTAGAGATGAAGGAATTGGGCCGATGAGCTGATTTCCACTTAACTTTAACTCATGCATAGCGTAGAGAATTCCCATCTCATCAAGAATGTGACCCAAAAGCTGGTTATTATAGAGGTAAAGAAGGGTAAGCTCCATCAAATTCCTTAGCTCTAGGGGGATGAAATCGTTAAGCTTATTAGCAAATAGGTGTAGGTCTCTCAATTCGGTTAAGTTACCTAGAGTTGAAGGAATTGGTTCTGTTTGGAAGTCGGTGTCCATGTGGAACACTTCCGAATTTATCATATTTCCTATTTTAGTAGGTATATAAGCAGAAAGAGAGTTGTTGTAGACATACACCCTAGCTAATTTGCTCAAATTACCCAATGAGGAAGGGATGGATCCATCCAATTGATTCAAAAGGGATAAGTACACTAATGGTGCCATAAGTTGTGTACGGCGCTCACTTTGGTACCAAAAGTTTTCGTCGGATCACTTAAATGCCCAAAAATTTGAAAAACGCTCACTTTGGTGCCAACGCCAATCTGATCGGCCAGAAATCCGACGTGGCCTTTTTTTTTATTAATTTCTTATGCTGATGTGGCTTGCCAAAGTTTCCTTGGATCACTTAGGCCTTCAAACGACGTTGTTTTAGCGTCCTAACACCAAAACGACGCCGTTTGGTGTCTCCCCCAATTCAAACCCTAAATCTCAACGGCCCCCGTGCTCGGCGACCGCAGCTCCGACTCCGACCCCAACCCTAACGATGGCCACTCGATAGCCAAGTCGAAGGCCGTGATCTAGCCGGTGCTCGGGGAGGCCGCCAACGAGTGCGCTACCATTGATGTCTCCCTCTCCATCTCCGATCTCCCTGACAAGTGCTTAACCTACGTCTTCCAATACCTAGGCTCCAACCACTAGGGTTGGTGCTCCCTCGTGTGCCGTCGAGGGCATCCGAACAGCGCCGAGTAATGGTGGCTGAGTGAGCGACGGTAACCCAGCGACGGCGGAGGTCAAGCGACGACGGCCAAGCGAGTTAGGTTGGAAAAATCCCCAAATGAGTTAAACGGCGTCATTTTTGTGAGGCCATCCATGTAGGACGGCAAAACGACGTCGTTTTCTTAAGGAGGACCGAAAACAACGTCGTTTGAAGGCCTTGTCGATTTTTATTTTTTTTTAAAAGCCACGTAATCATTTTGACCGGAATCTTTTGCCGGTGGCCGGAATCTTTCGTCGGTGACACCAAAGTGATCGTTTTTCCTCCGATTTGGCACTTAAGTGATCCGACGGAAACTTTTGGCACCAAAGTGAGTGTTGTACACAACTTATGGCACCGTTAGTGTAATTATCCCGATTCAAACACAACACGACCTCATCGAGCAAATGCAATTGCCCAATTTCTAGGGGAATGGAGCCTTTTAACTCATTGAAAGCCAAGTGCAGGACCTCAAGTTTCATTAGACGGCCGATCTTTGTTGGTATTATCCTTGAGAGCCAATTGATTGAGAGGTCAAGATAAGCGAGATTGCTCAAAAGACCGATTTAAGACGGAATGTGTCTAGAGAGACCATTATCATTTAGGTTCATGTACATGAGATGAGACAAAGATGAGAATGGAAATTCGTCAAGCGAACCTTCAACATTACCTCTGGTGAGATTTATTCTAATCACGATTCTGGCCTGATTGCAAGAGATGCCATACCAAGCATACAGACTCATAGTCAAATTAGAACAGGTGGCATTACGAGGAGAGGGTGTCTAGGAAGAGATGGAAAAAACCGAATGGTAGCCAAGACTGAACTTCCACTTGAGGGGGCTTGGGCTTCTGCAAGGGAAGCATGAGTAGGAAGTGAGATGACAAAGGTAGTGAAAAGGGCAAGGGCAGCCACAAGGCTATGACCCTCTTGAATTCTACTAAAGTATCCATCGATTCTTCTCCTTCTTCTCTTTTGGTTATGGTAAGTTGGTCTTTCTTTTCCTGAGGCGTTGAGCAATGCTTAAAAAGGTTTTAGGTAGCATCTGAAACCTGACTTAACGAATTTTTGGTTCCTTGAAGACTTTGGAATATTTTATTTTGTAGTCTTCATTGGTGACTTTTCTAACTTGATCAGTTTCGATTTCGGGATTGAGTCCTACACGTTAAATGAAATCCAAAGACTTTGGCAGAGATTCCTTTTAGGAAAGTGAGGTAAAAGTTATGGTCTTTCGTGACCTATGTGAACACTCGACTTTCCACGGGATCAAAACGTAGGTTGCGCCACACATTATGCAATTTTAAGCGCGCAAAAGGGGAGTCTACTCACTCGGCATTAATGAAGCAAAATCTTGCCCCGGTTGACCCGTTCTTGCAAAAACGACAGCCAATGATCTAGCCAAATGGCACCGAGAGCACGATCAAAAAAGGAAAAAAGGATAAAGGCACGGAAGGTCTTAAAATTTATTTAAAAAGTGTAATTTAATTTTCGAAACTTTCAAAAGGTATATTAGAAACAAGTCCTAAAATTTATCACAAAAATACAATTGAATCCTAAAATTTTAATAAGTGCAATTAACGGAAAGATTTGATAGAATCGGTATGACAATTTTTGTGACTTAATCATACTTTTTAAAAGTTTTTAGAATGTAATTATACTTTTATGATTAGTTTTCAATCCTTATAATTATATTTGGGTGCCCTTCAGTCACCACGACGATTTGGACTTTTGCTACAGCTCCTGCTCCGGTCTCTGTACCTGTTGCGATCATATCGTCCCCAGCTTCTGCTGCGACTTCTCCTCCTGTGATTGCGTCTCTATAATCGTCCTTACACCTGAAAATCTTATCATCAGTTGCAGCAGAGAACGAGAGGGAATCACACGCGACTCTAAAAGATACAACCACCACTACTCAATGGCACGTCAGTGCAAATTTTATTTAATTTACTACTGTCGCGACCAAATTTTTGGGTGTGAACCACCTAGGATTTGACTAATGGATTGTTAAGCCTAGACTTAACTCGGGCTCTCCCAAGCCCATTCCAATTCGCGACTTAAGTTCAAGTTCTTAACATGCAATTGATTTTAATTAGGAATCGCCACTAATCTATTTTTGGTAGGTCGATTAGAAACCCAAGTAAAGTAATTTACTTTACTCCTACGAACCAGAGATTATGGATACGGGGACTTGGTTACACTAGATTTCTCTAATGCCCTTTCGATACCATTTTTTTAATTTCAAAAATGTTTTTGCAGGAAGTATGAATTGATTTTGAATCTACTTCTCTAACATGTGAAGCGATCATGCGGGTGCACAAACCACCAATTTAATACCAAATAAAGCAATAAATAAATTGCAGGACTTACCTTGTAGCAACGAAAGCATCTGTGTTGTTTGCGTTGTTAGTTTAGAATTCACATCAACAGTCCTAAATATGATTTTTAATTAACACGCAATTTCTTTTTTTGTTTTCACTTAATTAATGAGAATCATGCTTTATGCAATGCATGCCACTAATTTAACATGAAATGATATGACATGGCAACATGACTTAGCTATATGACCTAAGCAATATGACATAACTAAGCATGTAGTCTATCCTAAGCATGAGATGGATTTATTCTAAATAATTTTTTTTGTATTTTCTATGAGATTCAAAATTAAAGAAATGCAACATTTAAATATGCAATCTAAATTAATCTAATGACTGACAATTTCTAATTAAATGGATCTAACAAAAATCAATAAATGACGTGCATTGTATGAACCTAATTCTATATGACGTGCATATGGTTTTTATTCTAAATAAGCATGCAATTTATTATAATATGCAATGACGTGCAAAGAATGCCCTAATTCTAATTTTTTTTCTTTTTTTATTATGAAATTCGAAATTAAACTGCCAAATAATTAAACATGCAATTCAAATTTAAAAAACAAAAAACTAACATCCTAAATGAATGCATTTTTTTTTGGATTTTTCATTTTTTCAAAAATTCGAAATAAATAAATTTCCTATTCTAAACATGCAACATAACCTTAAAACCAGTAATATCCTAAAATGCATTTAACTGACTCAAATATTTTTGGGTTTTTCCTTTACGGGAGCAATCAAATAAAGACATCGAGAACAGCACAGCAACAAATCAAGCAAGATATCATCCATGTCCGTTTAATTTTGGAAATAAATTGACGAATCATATCTCGCATATGAGATCGGATTGGCCAATTTTAGACAAAAATCACGAATCGTATCTCGAGCGTGAGATCGGATTGGTGATTTTTCCGTGCGATTACAGTCGTATTTCGAGCATGAAATCGGACCGTCAATCATATGCACGTTGCGAAATTAGGAAGATTTCTAATTTAGAAGACTACTCGAGATTTCACATATCTTAGCATATCGGAAATTTCCATCATGGGCATCAACGAATATATCAAATAAGGAAACGGAATTTTCGAAAATCAAAATAGATAAGATTTTTACCTAATTCGAATATTGACTTCCGAATTCCGATCCTCAAACGGCTACTCACGACCCGCGACCAAGTTTGGCCAGCGGTGTACTTGCGGTCAAGAGACCCGAAGTCTGTTCTCTATTCTTCCACTAAACAATATCTCCACACGTCTAAATTCCTCATGAGCTCCTGGCCTAAAATGCATGAAGTGAAACCATAAAACCCACGAGTTGTAAATACGAGACAAAACTCAACAGAAGACAAATTCACCGCTTGCACTTATTTGACCAAATTGTGATCCCTTTCCACCTGCGGGAACTTTATCCTCTTTTCGGAACACGTGAGACGCCACGGTTTTGTTGCTGGACGTAGACAAGGGCACCGGTAAACCTGCAAAAACAGAGAGTAGTAATCTTCGGGCTTGGCTCAACAATTCGTGGTGCTGCTAGGATCGATAACAAATTTGCTGTGACGCCGCTTGGAGTCCGCTGGTTTGACTTCGTCGGATCAGCACTGGAACTTGCTGCGTTCTGGGCTCCGTTTGACCTATAGTCAACGAACGTCTCCCCCTCAATTGCATGGATGTATCAATTGTGCGGCCCTCATCTTTGTTGACTATTGACCTCTGAATATGAGGACTTTCTCTCGTGTAATGGCTCCTTCTGTCTTCTTTACACGTGTTGATCTTGTCGAAGAAGAAAAGGCATGATGAAGATGGGATTTCCTTGATTCCCGAGGACAAGCGGTGCGGCACAGGTGATGCGGGCAGTGAGATCAGCAACTTAGCGTTATCGTGGAATGAACAATAGCTTCGGCGTCAACACGGCTAAACTAGAGCAGCAGCATCGTCAAGGTTGAAGACAGCGAGCTCAGCACGGCAAGGCATGTGGCTCGTCGACAAGTTGTCACGGATGACGAGAGCGTGGGGGCAGTGACGACGTGGGTCTCCGCCAAAACTTGGCCAAGAGAACTCGCGTTCTTACCTCTCTCTTTTCTCACGTATATCTCTACATGTGACCGTGTGTATCAATATGTGTGGCCTCCTTTCTCCCACCGTATGCGACTCCTTTTATACACCAAAAAATTGTATCTCAGTGGTATATTTCATTGCTAATTTTGCTCATGCAAAATACTATTGAATATATCATCCCACCACGTGCAATATTTTTTTGTGTTTTTTCCAATATTTCATTCGAGAATTTCCTTTCCGTCAAAAATACATCCCTCGGTGTATATTGCCTAAATATATAAAAATCCCAACGGAATATGTGAAAAATTTTGCACTCGCCGTCGGTCCAATAAATAAAAATGTTCCTAAACTATATGCCATGTGATTTTTTTTAGTAAAAATTAACCCTAAAAATTATGCAAAAATTTAGGTGTCAACAACTACGAATGAAGAACAAGGCGCAACACGTTTGGACGTCCCCTAATAACCTGGTTCGGAGCTTAAATGACCAAAAAGCAGAATCTAGAAACCAACAACTCAATGGCATAATAGAAAATAGCTACGAGAAATTAGCAATACCACATTGATAACTTACTTGTTATGGAAGATCATAAGACTTTAGGAGTTTACAATTTCATGCGCAAACATCTTAAGGCACCACGGTCACATTCTTCATCTAGGTAAGACGTGAGGAAAAGTACCAAAAAAGTCATAAACCTATTGCATTTGTACTAATTTAGTCATAAACTTTTCAATTGAATCAATTCGGTATTAAACATTTTCACATTGGTACCAATTCAATCCATCCGATCAATTTTGGCCAATTGACGCTGACGTGAACAATGAACCGGTGATCAAACACTAATGTGGACATCCGCCGGATCTTTGACGTGGCAATTTTTAAATATTTTTTTCAGATTTTTTATTGAATTTTTCTATTATTTTTTTTCCTTTTTCTTTTCTTTTTCCTTTTCTTTTCTCTCTTCTTCCTCCTTGGACTGTCCTCCGATGGCTGGTGAGGCTCGCTAGCCACTAGGCGACAACCGCGAAGCCCTCACCTGCACCGCCCTTGCCTTAGCCTTGCAATAGGCAAAGGCGGCCTCGCCCACGGATGGCGAGGCCAGGGCGAGGCTAACCTCGCCCAGATCTGGGCAAAGCCACCTCAATCGCAACCATGGCCGAGGCCGAGCGAGGCCGCAACCCTTGTCGACGAGGGCTTCAAGGGCCATTGGCAAGAGGCTCACCGGCCACCGCAAGACAAACCAAGGAGGAAGAAGGGAGAAAAGAAAAGGAAAAAGCAAAGAAAATTAAAAGAAAAAAATTAATAAAAAATGAATTAAATGAAAAAATTATTAAAAATTACTACGTCGGCCCGGTCACCAAAATTTGTTGGATGGATTGAATTGGTACCAATGTAAAAAGCTTTAAAACTAAATTAGTCTTATTGAAAAGTTTAGGACTGAATTGATACAAATACAATAAGTTTATGACTTTTTTAGTACTTTTCCCGTATGACGTGTCATCAAATTGCTAATGACAAAGTAAGTCCAAGTTCATAAGCTCTTCATTTAGCACGAATTAACAAAAAAAAAAAATCTTTTGGGATAAGTACAAAACAAATCCTAAACGTTTTACCCACTATCTCATAGTCAATTGATTTTTAAATTTTTCATAAATATTCAATTGGCCGTCATCTTTCTGCCAATGCCATTTTTTTCCCTAGAAAATGGAATCTACGCAATATACATGAAATTGACTATACTTTTTTACTACTAAGTAAGAAGTAAGACACTGGATTTTTTTAATTATAAGACTCAAATGAAGATTGAAACTCAAAAATTCATTTAAATTGAGGAAAAATTGGAGATTTACGAAAAGTAATGAAGATAATTTAAGAGAAAATTCTAAATAAGGATGCGAAGTGCTCTCATTTTTTCAAATAAGGGCAAGAAGTGAACCTTATTTCAAATAAAAGCCTGAAGTGGCTATATTGATCCCAAAGAAGAGCTGAAGTTGTCATAACTGTTTCAAATAAGGGCTTGGTCTCGCTGGCTTGCCGATCAGCAAATATTGCGGCCAAAGTGATATTTTTGTCTAAACACAAGTTAAATTTAAACTAAATTAGATGAAAAATTTTAAAAATAATAAAACTTAAAGGAAAATGGAAAAACACAAGTGGGTGTCGCCGTCCCATCGTCGGTGCAACGGCAGCAAAGGCCGGTGCCTAAGCGAGGGCCGATGACCCTCACCGACCAAAGGTGAGGGCTAGCACACCCTCACTGGAAGTGGGGGAGGGCAATAACCCTCTCTCAGATTTGGGCAAGGGTCGTCGAGGCCGAGGCTAGGGTGAGGGTGAGCAACCCTTGCCTAGATCTAGGAGAAAATCCCCATCCTCTCCTACTTTCGATGAGGGCTAGCAAGCCCTCGTCTTTAGTTGGCGAGGGTTGTCGGCCCCCGCCCAAGCACCAACGACCCCACTGGCCTTTGCCATCACCCCACCGGCGATGGAGCAACTCCCTCTTGCTTCTGTTTTCCTTTTTTTATAAAAAGAAAAAAAAAGTAAAAAATTAAAAATTTTAAAACACAAAATTGTCCTTCACAACCAATGAATTCAAGCCGTTCTTTGACACTATTATAGGCACTTTAAGTCTTTATTTGAAATATTGTCTACTTCAGGACCCTCTTTGAGAAAATGATAACACTTTATGTATTGATTTGAAATAGCGTTCACTTCAGGCATTTATTTAAAATTTTAATATAAATTAATAAATTTAGTAAAGAAGAGATTAAATTGATATAACTTATTTTTAGTGTACTTCTCAATATCGATATTGTCTTGTAACCTATTTTTGACTTGGTTATCATATACACAAACAAGTGAAAAAATCAATTCTAACTAACTTGATTAAAATCATCATACTGTAAATCTAATACAATATACTTTATGCCAATTTGAATTTTAATATAACTCATTTATAGTTTTTTCATCTTATTTCTTGTTATCGATATGCTTGATGTAAATAGGGAAAGAGATATGAAACATAAATAAGATCAAATTCCTTAAAATAAGCTACTTGTTCTTGAGGATAATAAGCTTTTCTATTAAATAAAAGCAAGACACATGGAACTGAACTTCAATCTCTAAAGCTCAATCCATCACGTCTGAAACGTGAGGAGGAAGAGCAGAGCACGCAGCCGCGGCTAAGGGATAGGGCGGAAGGTGGAGGAGGCGGTGATCAATTCCTCTGCCCATAACCACGAAAAATCGTTTGGGAGAGTGACCAACACGGAGAGGAGGAATCAGTTTTGCGGAAAGATAACATTTTTCGGGGTGAGGAAGGATATTTTTTGGGAAAGAAAGATCTATGAAATGTAGGCCAAAGAGTTTTAGTACCGATTACGTTTTGGTTTATGACAATGAGTATCTATAAGTGTTTCGAACTTACTGAGCAGTTTTGGTACCAACATAGTATTGAGTCGCATCTAGATCATTCAGTTGAGACGCCGTGGCCCTGTTCGATGAAATGTTGATGAGAATTCTAGGACTCAGACGAAAATGACTTATAGAGCAGCTTTAGTATCAATATGGAATTGAGTCGCTGCCTCTACATCATTCAGTCTAGACGCCCATCACCTATTTGATGAAATGTTTATGAGGATTTAGAGGGAGTTAACCCCGTTCTTCTGTAATCCGAAAGTAAAGCGATTTAGGTTGAATGATCTTAACTAGTCTTCAAGTCATTTACGTCTAAGTCCTAGTGATTTCTCAATATCTGAATCCGTTTCTGAACTCCAGGTTCATTGTTTTTGTGTTTTATGCTCCAATGCCTGTAAATGATCGTTAATGGTGAGAGCTCGGGAGCTCGGGAGCTCGGCTAGAGTTGAGGTCACACTTACTAATACTTCGTAAAAGCGTTCTAGTTAATCTCCACATGGTCATCTTACTCCATACCCTTAGTTTCCGTTTATTTCAGTAAGTCGTAGTAAAGGGGGTAAAGTCCAGTGAACAATGATGGTCAAAGGTAATAGCTAATGGCATAGGTCTTTTAATGAATATAGGGGTTCGACTTTTAAGTATATATGTTCAATACTTCAGTGTTCAAGTGATAAGCTCCAATTGTTAATGTGCTGGTATGGTGACTTTTGATTTTGTGTATTCTCGATTGGTACTGAGAGAAAGTAGTGGTCATTAAAAATGAAGATTCATAACAATCATACAATTAATAATACAAATGAAACCTGAACAGAACTTCAAATCGACCCTAAAACTCAGGATAGGTAGGTTTTAGGTTTCAGAGTATACAAAACAGGTTCTAAATTCCAAAAAATAAGAACTCTTTCAGTGAGTAGGTTCCAAATGGAACTTGTATTGAACCTGGAACCAGTCTAACAGGTATTCCCTATTTTCATCACTCTAATAGGTATTCCCTATTTTCATTCCAGGCATAATTCCATGACTAGAAAGAGCTAGAGTGCTCATTTTAGAGGACGAGCATTCCCTATTAGACTTTGGTCCAATTTCTTGGACCATTTGAATACCCTGTAGTGGAACGGAGTCGACTTTTCACTAAGGTGGGGAAACGCACAGATTATCGTCGTCGGTGTCTCGCTCACAACCACTAAGAAAATCCTGAGACACTGCGGGACGATTAATACCTTTCTATAGTATATAAAAACACCTGACCCATGGCATAAATGAACATGATTAAACTGCATCTCAACACAATTAAGCCACTTTATTGCAACTTATCCCCTGGATCTTGATGATTATGAGGTATGCGACAGGGTACGCCTAAGCAAACGGTAGCTATAATTCAAACTACAAAGAAGATACTTGCAAGAAGAAAAATGCAAATAAGTCACGGGATTAACATGATCAAATATTTTTTACATCGAAAGGTAACTTGCGACAAGCCACTGGCATGCGATATGCATACCACAATACCCGCACCAACAATTCTGCAGTTCATCCATGTACAAAAGTCACTATCACACTCAGCACCAACTCAAATCTCAATTTACAGTAATATATCGTGAACTACCAACATTGGCTCAAATTCTCCAAAGAAAGCAAAGGAATTTACTAAATAGGTCGCTAATCTCGTTGTAGCCATCCAAAGCCCTTTTCCACATGCTAAACAATTCAAACAAGTTATAATGCGGAAGCCTCACTGCCCAAAGAGGGTGGCACTAGTGGGCACTCACGAGGAAGGGATGCTGACACACTCCACATTCAATAGTCTCAGAACCAGAGGTTGGAACCTGGACCTGCAATTATTCCAGAGCACACCCCTTTTAATATCGAAGTATTTAACAATAGGACCAACATAACACATCCGAGCTGTTGTTGGTGAAGGGTCTCATACCTGCAAATGAACAGTGCATATGGGACAGGCAACTTCCTTCATCCTCCTTCCAGAACCATCTGACTGGGAGCCTGTAAAAAGACAGTTCCTCTGTCAACACTAGACAGAAGCTCAACTAACAACGAGCCAAAAAAGGGTACTTTCATGACAGAATCTATCAGGTACATTAAAAAAACGGATCCTCTGAAAATAAACAGCTGCGTTGAGAGAACACGTGTATCCAGTTAAGACTAGAGAATTACCCGCTGATCCTTTGCGATTCCTCTCCATTTCCTCCTGTCACATACAAATAATGTCAGAAAGTTATAGCGTGACAACACACTTTCTTCAAAAGAGTCTCAAAAAAGATTGCGCAAAGCTGTCCGAAGACTTTGCCACAAAGAAATTAGAGGGAACATGTCTACCTGAAGCTATCTATGCAAAGTATCAGAAAGACTACCTGAAGCTTTCTTGCAAGGTCCTCATGACTCTGAAATCCCACCGGTTTACTAGATGCTTCCTTCGCATTGCTCAGTCGCTGAGTAACTTCAGCCTACAAAACCCCATTGTTTAGAGTGACAAGGTATGAGGAGTGTAATATGCCAGCCTATTGCAAGTTGTAATAGGTCTCAGGCCCAAGCACATACTAAGATACATGTGGGGTACATTCACTTCAAAGAAACAAGAAATATACCAAACAACGGTCACAAACGCGAACTGGTTGAGCATTTTCTTCGGCAGTTAGTGCAATCCTGCCATGGGTACATTTATCGCAGAAAATATCTCCACAATTCCTGCAGTGGTGCTGAATCCAAAAAAACCAGACATGAGGGAAAAAAATACAGATGAACACTGAAGAGACTAGTAGTGATATAAAAGTATGTACCCTGCGAATAAAAGCACTAAAATCCGTTCCACAAGCTGTACACTTTGAAGCTGCTTCATCGGGAACCTAATAAGGAAAAACCAAGGAATGTGAGTAGCTTTTATGACAAACAAGGCTGATGTGAGATTCTAAGGAAACCAATGATTTGATACTTCCATGCTTTTGAGGGTAACTTCTCGTTCTTCTCATTAAGAATGAGAATAAATGCATACAAAACGCCTGGTAAAACACGATATAATACCATTTCAAAGGGTGATAACTTTTTACACAAAAAGGATTTACTGAGAGACATCAGCATTTGGTGACTATGATTAATTCAAAGACGACACACTTGACATGACCAACACAAATACAAAAAGAAAAACACAATTTTGATGGCATGGCACAAGTTGCTAGCCAATTTTGGTCTGCACGAGATCTCTATGTAGCTAGTCTAAGCCCTCCAGGATACAAAAGGATGTCAACATCTATAATTGTCAGATCTTCCATGAAATGGACAATAAAATAGGGATGATGAAGTGCAAAATCTTGTAGAGTACACTCTTGAAAATACTCACGCCAAATGGATTTCAAGGCATCAAATATGCATAAGCAATTTGAAGATGTTTGGTGCATGTGTGATTGCTCGAGAATTGATATAGCTCGAAATGGAAATCCTTAAAAAAGCTGGAGGGGCCACATAAAATGAGACGATAAAAAACCTCCGTAAGCGTCCATTTCAAAGACTACCACTAGATGCTTCGAAGCAAAGGCAAATTTTATGGTAAGGCCACAAGAGAACCAATCAAACAGGTGTGCAAAGACGTGAGGTAAGCATATCTGTACAGAGACTCTAGCAAAGCTGGAAGAATTCTAAATAGTTTAAAATTTCCATCCCATTTGCCTAATGGAGCTTCCAAGTTCATGTAAATGCATGCGTTCAAGTCCACATGAAGCAAGTTTGTTTCTTCAATAGAGTTCCACAAATCTAGACAGATCAAGATCTCCAAACAATCCTGTTTTCCCAAAAGCCTACTTGCAAACCATTGCAGCAAAAATTAAACCAAAGCTTAAACAGAAGCTGCCACCGACTGAAGGAACTTTTACCTCAGCATCAGGGAAAATGCCACAAGCAACAAAAAAACTAACGCATGCTTGCCCAAATAGCCAATGCAACAAAATAACATCAATTCCATCAGCATACGCCCCGGGGGGGAATGAAGAAGATAAAAATGGATTTTGCGTTATACCCAGTGATCTTTCTCTTCATTGCCAGGCTTCATCAAATTCATCCAGTCAGCAATACCTTTCTTCCTGTCTGCAGACTGTTCACTTGTCTTTACAGGATCAGAAGGCCTGCTCCTTCCACCCATTTCCTTTAACTGGAGCATGTAAAACATTTACTTTCAGTCCAGAAAGCACATAAACCATCAGCTGAACTATGGAGCTATTTAAAGTTATATAACAAGTTAAATATATATATATATTATGGTGCTATTTAAGGTCCACAAAAAAAATTAACTATGGAGCCATTTTCTATTGATGGTCTAATGCAGGGATATGGATCCTTAAATGAATTCATCTCTTTGCAAGTATGGGCAACGTGTGGTCTAACAGTTCAAGTGCACAAGTGCATTCAAATCCACAGAGACTATGGTTCAGCCGATGAACGGCTGGTGTGAACAATGTACATCCAATAGTAAGTCCCTGGATGAAAACTCTAAAGCATCCAATGCTAGTTTAGCCACAAACAATTTAGTAGTCTAAATCTGACCAGACCTAAGACCAGTTCCAGTCAAACCAGCCAGTGCAGTGAGGTTTCAAAGTTTAGAAATAAGTGAAGGCCTGGCTTGCATTTCTGCAAGGCCTTGCAAGTCCCACCAAAATGCATGTGAAAGGAAGGACTTTGGCCTTGCGCCAGTATGCACATGAAAGCAAGGAAAAAGGCAGGAAATACTCAATATCTAAGTAACGGCGATAGAGTGTGAGAATTCATTCATAAGTGGCTACAAATTATAACATATTAACATAACAGGGTAAAAAGTCTACTTCACACACACATTGGACAAGCCTTGTCAGCTCACTAATTTATCCATCCACCACATCATGCACATAATTGGTAAAAGCAGATGTAGCATTCTACCTGAACAGTCGCAGCTGTCACCGTATCAAGGAGTGTGTTAGTTGTGTAACGATTTGATTGTAATCTAATACGCCTGGGTTCAATATCCACAGAACTCTTTGACCAAAATGAAAATATAGATGAATCTGTCACCTGCATGGCACCATGCATCCATAGGTCAACATTAAGTTATAAACTGTAAAAGAACGCGTAAACAAGGACAATTAACTCACTTCACATCTGGTGATCGTCTCTAAGGGGTATATCCTCAAAGTCCGACTTGTTGAAGGATCAAGCATACGAATTCCATCCAAGCCTATCTGAAAGAGAATATGTAACATCAAGAATCAGTCGCAATAGAATCAACCACCAAATGACTGAAGGATAAAAGCAAGAAAAAGACAAAATGATCTACTGTATTGTCGCAGCTCTTGTTTACTACAGGTATCTTACAACAAAACAAAGAGATGTTTAAGATCTTTGAATTAATATTAAGAACATGGTAAGGAGATATTATGAATAGTAACAAAATCAGTGAGTTCAATTATAGGTGTTCTCCACCTCATATTTCCCCCCAGGAGCAGGGGAACAAAACACAGAGGGCACGTACACCATGATTTATCAATGCCAAAGGGAATTATGTTGGTTTACTAATAGGTGTTCTATTCCTCCTCTTGCAATAATTGGCACTCGGCAAGAGGGTAAAAGTAACTATTAATGAGATTGAGAAATCAATGAACAGCTCGTACGATAAATTCGAAAAATAAGTTCTCAGAATTTAGACACTGAATATGTTTGATTTGTATGGATTTTAAGTTATTTTTTCCAAATCCTGCAGTGCTTATAATTCGATTTTTATTTTATGCAAAACACATCTTTCAGGAAAATGCAAATATTGACATGTATACACCTATAAAATGTTAAATTTTCAAATTAATAGGAAAGAAAATTTTTAAGGCAAACAAAACAAGTGCTTAACAAAAGATTGTTCAATATAAGCTTTGGAAGATAAACATTGCATCTTGTTAGTTTCTCAGCAAAAAGGAGTTGCAGATGTGATAATAGGCTTTAGCAATATAATTGGTAAAGTTCTAACTTCCACAAAAGTTTTTCCATCGAACAAATTAAGTAACTGCTTCCTTACTTCATGTTGAGTGAAATTTTTGCTTAAATGAATCTGTCTAGTCAAAATTAGTCAGTATTACCAGACTCTTTTAATCTTATTAAGTGTCAAATTTTTCAGTTATCGGCATTTAATTAAGTTGTCAAAGAGGACCTAACTATTTGGGCTAATATGGGTACTAAACAAGAAACCTTCTAGGTATACCAATTTTCACCATTCCTCCTTTAGCTAGTCTAGGTTGTTTACTAACGTTTTCTACAGCAAATGCAGTCAGTGTCCTTCCCCCATTATATAATTTGGTCAGTAATAGTTACATTATTGATTGATTTTATGGTGACTTATGTAATTTTTATTATATAAGTCTTTTGAAGGCATCTACAAACAGTGATTGCTAACGTTGCATTTATCTCTAACATATACAATCCTCATAATCCACAAAATTTTATGATAAACCCACATAACACATCTATCAAGCAATTATTTCGTCAAACGGTGATCTTCAAGACATTTAAAGATCAAAAGGGCATATCTTCAACTTCTTAAGACATGAGCTAATGGAAAAAAAAATATTAGAATTAGCATCTAAGGCAGGCAATCCTTTTACTTGCTTCAGTAATAAGCAAAGAGTATAACAGGAACTGGAATAATGAAGACAGTACAAAACTACAACCTTGCATCTCTTACAAGCTATTAGTGTAGGATGTGCTAAGGTTTTCCAGAACAAAAACAGGTGTTGTCCGATAAAGGAAAGTTCTTTGCTTTTTATTTTAAAATCATTATGGCAGTTTAGCCAAAACATCGGTTGCTTCAGTTCACTTGCAATGAAGAATCACAATGAAAACTATCATAACATTACAAATCAAACAGTCAAGAGATGTAATATATTCAGTTGCATCAGATCATTTGTACCCATACTTTGCAGGTTTATTTTTTTGTAATGAATCACTTTGATGCTCATACGGTCTATCTGTCCTAGAACCCCAAAGAATCTTAGGTTACCCTCTGATTTAAGACGAACTAGGCATTAAACGAGTCAAATTCAGTAGCGCTGAAATACTAACGATGTACTCACTACTCTGCACACTATAAACTTCTAAAGGTAGAAATTAAGCAAAATGAACAGGCAAAGACAAACCTGACAGAGAACATCCATTGTACTTGAAGAACCACTTTCAGGCAAGAGCTTCACCCTAAATTTCTGGACCCCACTCTTTACATCCTGCTGTGTCTCCGCCTTGGGCACTGCTCTTACAATCTTCGGTGAGCTGACTGAAGACTCCTTCCCAGAGGGAAAACTGATTGGTCTTCCATAATCATCGAACGCAGACCAGGTCGATGATTTCGAAGAAGTGCCTCGAGCACCGTATGGCTCGACTTTCCCTCCTTCGTAAGCAAACACACCATCTCCATACGCGTCCTCCCGCCTCGAACCCGAACCATACTGCGAAACATCCGATTGCTTCCTGTAGAAATCCGACCCGTAATCGGACATGCTACGACCGTATCCCCCGCCATACCTATCATCGAGGAACGATCCCCCCTGATCGTACTTCACGGAATTATCATACGTCGGCTCATACGGCGGGTTGTACGGGGCCGACGAGGCGTAGATGGACGAGTACGGCGAATTCGTGCTCTGATTGGGGACCGAGCTAGGGTTCAGGGCGGAGGGCGCGATCGAGGTCTGCGGAGGGTAGCTCGCGGCGGCCTGAAGCTGATCGTAGGGCCCTGGCGGAGGAGGTGCGGGCGCGGGGACGGGCGGAGGGGGCGGGGGCGGCGCGTAATAAGACTGCTGCGGCGGCGGCTGCGGCGGGGGCGGCTGGTAGGGGGCGTGAGAGTCGAAGGGAGGGAAGGAGGAGGGGGCCTGCGGGGTAGAAGGGACGAAGGAGGACACCGGCGGCGGGGCGGCGGCGGCGCTTGGGGGTTGGAGCCGGAGATCGGGGGCGGGGCGAAGGAGGGGGCGGTCGGGGGCGATCGGATCGGGGGCGGGGGCGCCGTAGGGGGTAGGCGGGGTAGTCGGAGGGGGAGTAGCCGGAGGAGAAGGGGGCGCGGAGGCGAAGGACATCGGCGGCGGATCGGCGGCTGCGGCGGCGGGGTGGTTAGGGTTCGGCGGGAGGTGAGGGTAGTGGTAGTACGGGGCGGAGGAGTAGTCGCCTTGGTGCATGATGAGGGGGAGAGAGATTGGATTGGATTGGATTTTCGGTTGAGGAAGATGGAGGAGGAGGAGGAGGAAAGATGATTCCGTTG
The DNA here is from genome assembly GCA_014182575.1 of Eucalyptus decipiens. Classification (NCBI taxonomy): domain Eukaryota; kingdom Viridiplantae; phylum Streptophyta; class Magnoliopsida; order Myrtales; family Myrtaceae; genus Eucalyptus; species Eucalyptus decipiens. The sequence goes on from CM024614.1 coordinate 7,379,700, forward strand.
CTTAGGAACGCGGAAACGAGAGGAGAGAGAAAAGAGGGAGGGGGAGAGGTTCGTTCTGTGGAGAGAGGAGAGATCGGGTGGAGCCCGGCGCACGCCGAGTTATGGTGAGCCCGCGTTGGCGGAGTGGTTGCTCCGCGAGGTCAAGGTCAAGATGGGAATTTCGGGGTTCCGTGGCGGTGGGGGAGGGCGTGGACACGCGTGCCGACAGGAGAGGCCGGTGGCGGTGGGGTCCAATAGCCCCGGTCTTTCCACGGCCGTCTCGTCTGGCGTCCGATGGTGTGGCTCGGTTGACTTTTGATGAAATTTTATATAGAGTTGGCTCCCGATTCGATTCTTAGGGGCTGGATCGGCTGATCTTAAGGTCGGGACCGGACTGAAACAATAATTTGGTGTAGTTCCAATCCGATATAATGAAATTCATCGCTTATTTTTCTTATATCTTTTTTTTTTCATTAAATTTTTTCTCATCATTTGAAATCAAATTGAAGTGGTGTTTAACTCACATTTTATTAATTTTTTTAAAGAAACAATAAAATAAAATAAAATATATACTTAGTTGGTTCGGTTCGGTCCAATCACTTGGGAAATGAACCATCTAGACACCAATTCCACTTTTAGAAACCGACATTTAAACAAAACCGATTAATCCGATTCAGTTCAGAAATTCTATTTTACACACCCCTAATTTTACAACTCCGTTTGGCAATTAACACAATGGGTTTGGTATGTAAATTTGGAATAGTAAGTAATAAAAATCTTCAAATGTTGGATATGCTAAAAAGGCAATAATTTTATGGTTTTTTTGTAAAACATTACTGACCATAAGTATAAAAACTAAAATTTTGAATAATAATTACCATTGAGGATATGTTTTGTAATTATCTTCTTTTTTTTATGTTCTTTTATTTCTCAGAATAAAAAAAATAGAAATTGTCAGTTAATTATTCTATTTTATTGGAATAGAAAAGTAGCAAACAAATAGATATAGAACAGAAACAAAAGAAAAATGAATAAAAATGAATAAACTATTTTCTAAACAAAAACTGTTTCTAAAGATAAAAAAAAAGTTATCAAATTGCGTCCTACTAAGGCTTTCCGTTAAAGAGAGTCGTGATCATGAAAGCAAGTTCTAAGAGGAAAAAATAAAATAAAATTGCACTAAATTCAGATTTTTTATTATCTTTCACTGAAATTTGCCAGCGCGAAAATATTCGACCGTGCGAGACTAGAATTTGCTAGATGTGAAGGGGCGGTTCTAACTTGTCATTTGTAAAAACTTATCGGAGAATTACAGCTATCAAGTATAATCACTAAATATAAGTACCTTCGCTCATGACAATTTGAGGTATTTATTATATTATCGTTTTATTGGGTGCAGAAAATGCAGAAAAGTGACTGAATGATCCCTGGAGTTGGTTGGCCTGTTGACTGTTCAGGAACTTACCAAAGGATCTAGTCAAGGGTCGAAATCCCAAACAACTCTATCATTTTATCGACAAGGGTCCGACTTCAATGTCTCACCACATGCCATGGCGACTTCTGTGATGCTTTTTTTTCCTGAGGGGCTTTCAGGCCTAAAGGTGCTTTCTAAATGCCCAACCAAACGCACCCTTAAAAAGCTTCCACGGTCAAGCAGCAGCAGAGGGCGAGCCTTGGAGCATAGACCGCAAAACAAACATCAGGTCACCAGTGCACATACATTCGTAGAACACTAACCACCGCTTGCAGATTTTACCACCGGCTTAGAGTGCAATCAGTGCGTACAATTCATTGAAGTGCGTGTCAAAATGGCGAAAACAACTTATTGACACGGTACTCTATCGATGCAATAAGAACAGCAGATATGGCTCAAAATGCCGACAGAAAAAAAGAAGGGGGTGTTTCTTATGAGACTAAGGGCATTGCCGACTCCACAACATTGTCCACCTTGCTCTAAATTTTTTCCCTAGACTCCTGCTACGACTGACTCATTGTTCTAGTAGAATTCCCCACGGCATGCTGCATTCTGTCATACCATTCACCTATCCGAGTATGATCAACCATATCTTTCCCAGATTGGAGGTGCCGGATTGGCCTCAGCACGCCAAAAACAGCGAGATCAGCTAAATTAGGCTCTGCGCCACCTGTTGCAGACACCAGAAAAGAGAGTCAAGACTTGCAGCATTCTTCTCACTGCTTCTGACCAACCAATGAGCAGAACCAATCAAGCTTACCACAAAATGGCCTCCCCTTAAGAGCATCCACCCATGTTTCAGCAGCTTCATACAAGGCTGCACGTTCGTCTGTAATGTTGTGTCTCTTCTTCAACTTCTTCGACACCATATACATAGCTGCAGCTCCGCTGTACTTGGCAATTAACCTCTCCATGAAGCTGAAGTTGCCTATAATTGTGGATCCTCATCATACTATAATCATAATCCATTGAAGTATATAGAGCAAGTATGATACTCAATAAGTAGATATTCATCGCAATTAGCAGGAGAAATACACCAAGGAGTACAGAAAAGGTGCACTGTAAACTGTTTGTTTAGAATAAGAAACATCACCAAAAGAAATTGTGCAAATCAAACTAGTATTGATTGAAATTATAGTACACAAGAAATTCACAAGATCGGAGAGAAAAAGAATTGACAAACTAAAACAGGCAACAATAGAAATGATGAAAGTAGAGTATGGATCTCATAAAAGCTTAGAATACACTAGAAATAGATGAAACTAGAGTATAGATATTGGATCCTGTAAGCGCTTAGCAAAGACTTAAGATTATGAAAACTAGTGCACTTCAACTACAGGTCCTAGAGCCAAACCCTAGCCTACACATGAATTACAGTGAGTCTAGTACTAAACATGATTAAAAGAAATAAAAGATCACGATCAACAGCAACAATAGCCCAACCACAAAAGGTTAGATCAGTCACATGATGGAAGGAAGACCACATGGATATTGACTGAGTCGTTGTGGTGCCTTTGCATGTCTAATGTTATATCATGAATCAGTTGCAGACTTTTGCCACAGTGCATAACTCTTAGTATCATAATTGTCTACACATTTTACTGGGTTGAATGTGTCAAAAGATGTGGGCATTCAGAAAATCTAGACTCGTTTATCTTCAAAAAAAGAAACTTCACAGATTCGCAGAAAGCTCTGGATATGCTCAAAACAGCTATGATCTGGGAATAAAGGATGGTTTCTGGATTCAAAACCCTCCTATGCTCAAAACAGCCATGATCTAAGAATTAAGGATGCTGTAAAATTGATGTCCTACGATAGACAACAAGTGTGATACCATATCACTGCAGAAATAAATGAAAACTTGAGCCAATGGACCAAGCTCCCTATGGGGTTCATCAGAGTTTACTTGCTTTTTCCTTAAACAAACAGCTTGACTCATCGTCAACTCTTGCTGCTATACCAAAATAAACCATTCCAGAAAAAGGGCACTGCCAAGTCAACTACTGTGAACTAAAGCATAACAACCCACATAGCTTAGCCTCACTACTCATGTCTCAGGAAAAGGTAAACATTGATCAACAATGATCATGCTCTTTGGAAAAATAGATGCTTGAGCACATCCATAGGTTGAGCTTCCAATTGTTTACTTGCTAGCTACCAGTAAAGTGCACAATGCTTTTACACAGCTTGTAGACAGCTCTTTCACTTGTAAAGCAATAGCAAGTACAGTTAAGTATTAAAATAACGATGCCAGCAAAATTTTCCACACTAACTGCTTCTTTTTGTGGGAATTGGAACAGGAACAGTTAGCAACTAAATGGTGTAAAAATTTTAAAAAAAAAAAAGGAAAGGGGGGGAAGGGCACAGTCAGCAAGCTGCTTCCTCAAAAGACACAGATATGTTGCCAAAAACAACTCAGGAACACCAACGCATATGTTGCCCTTACCATGGGTAGTAATATAGTCGAATGACTCGAGGGCCTCTGAAGGAGTTCTGTATATATTTGGTGATAAAACATGAACCAAATGATTATCAACCCACCTACATCCAGTCATATTACACACCAATGGTGAGTCGGTACATTGCGTGAAACATAACAGGAGATGTCCAAGGTAACTTGGACGAAAGGAAATGAAGTCACAGAATCCCCAGAAACAAAAAGAGAATGGCAGAGAAGTTAATTGTACCCACGCCACTTCCTCTCCTCCTCATTTTCCGCCAAGTCATCAGGATGAATTTTTTCAAACAACTGATCAATAATAGCTGCACATACCAAAATGGGTCATTGCAGAGTGTAAATGAAAATCAAAGACCTCCAAAAACTTGCGTGTTCAGCAGAATAGGCTTGAATGCTCCAAAGTTAGATATCACTAATCGCATCAACATGAAAGAACAAGCAAGAGATAAAAAGGATAAGGGAAATGACCAACAACCTGAAGAGTCATTCATCTGCTTTCCATCTACCATCAGTATAGGCACCTTCTTGTAATCAGACCATTTGATCTCTTTCTTGTTGATGGGGTTGACCTCCACAACTTTGTACGGTATTTTGTAGTAATCCAAGAACGCTGAAGGAAAAGAAAAAAAAATCAAACAACATCATAATGAAGTTAATGATGCCCAAATGCGAGATTAATAATTGAAAACAAGTGACATACTAACAATCATGAGAAACACCGTAATACCAGCAGCACAAGCGAAGCCACACTTCAGCATTTTAAATTCTCTCACTTTTGTTTGGTTTTCCTGGCCAAGAACTATTTTCCTACATATTCTGTAGATACTGGTAATCCGATTAACTTCATCGTTATCATTTTACATTTCCCCACTCCTCAACTTCCCTTTGTGATGACAAGAGGAAAAAAAGGAATGCTACAAATACAAAGAAACCACTGTGAGCGAACAAAATCTCGAGGACACTCTGATTCGAACCAGAGAAAGGGATCAGCCAAAGCGTACATCCCCAAGATGCATCTCTCAGTGCATACACACCACTAGACTGAACTCTCTTTCGGCAAAACTTTGCACGCTCAGCCTTCGAGGGCCAAAGAACACCGATTACTTCCCACGCAAACAAGAAGCGGCACGTACAGAAACGGCGAAGCGCTTCACTCGCTGAACGATTCTAGCTTCTTAAGAGATTCTAGAGGAGCCCGGTAGCTAACCTTTAACTTTGTTGCAGAAAGGGCAAGCCTCGTACTGGTAGAGGACGACGTCGCCGGCGAGAAACCTCGCCCCTCGCGAGCCCTCTTCCCGAGCCGCAGACGTCGCCGCCGCCGCGGCGGAGGACACGAGCCTGGCCCCCGCGGCGCCATTGGCAACGGAGGGGATCGACGGCCAGCGCCGGCCGCTCAGTACCTCGGAGAGCCACGGGGAGCTCGTGCCCGCCCGGGGATTGCGGAGCACGGCTCGAAGGAGGCGGTGCTGGGAGGCGCCGGCGGCGGCTGCTCCGCCGGACGCGGCGGCGCGGGTCAAAGCGGCGGCTCCTCTGATCGACCTCGTCGTCATCGTTCGAATTCCGGAACCGGTTTGAAACTGCAGCAAGGAAGAGTCCACACGCCGTAGAAGGTTCTCCACGGAACTGGCGCGTGACGGAAAATGCTACGGTGGCGCGTGTTGCCGCAAGCTGTACGTTTGGCACCGATACATTGAATAATATCACGGTACATTAGGAAAAGAAATTTACATAAACGACCTCAAAATTTTGATGAAAAGTACAATTTTTTTAATTTTTTTTGTTTAATATAATTTATAAATATTAGCAGATATTGTCTTTTAAAATTTAATTTGAATGATGTAGTCCATAAACTTTCCGTCCATATTCAAACCTCATCCAAAACTAAAAATGTTTAATAATAACTTTTCATTAATTCAAGTTAAGAGATAATATCGAATATTTTATATAATTTAGGAAATATATTAAATATATGCTAAAATTTTGTGAACTTTTAAATAAAATAAAAGTTTATAATTGACATTGAATATTAGTTTAAATTTAATAACGTGCATTGAACAAATTAAAAGTTTATAAACACATTAATCCAAAATTAAGGGACTATTTGTATAAATATCCAAGTACTAAAGCAACATATAGCTTCTTCTTCTTTTTGGGTAAGTAACATATGGCTAAATCACATGGTGCAAATTAAGAATATAAAAGAAAAATCTATATGAGTAAGTACACCTATGCTCTCCACGAGCTTATGAGACATCAAAAGAGCACCCATTTATTTTGTTAATTTAAGCAATTAAATTCATTTTTCATGTATCTTATATTCAAACAAGATTCAAAATCAATCTCGACATTTTAATCTAACCTTATCCTTTGGAACTTTTCCAATAATGAGAGGTTGTCATGAGCCTGAAAACCCGCTAGACTCGTGTAAGCCTAATCAATCAGCTGGAAGGATTAATTTGGAGAGCCTGGACAAGTAATCTCTTCGCGGAATGGGGTTCCACTTGTCCACTGCGATCCGTCCAAGGATATTTTAAGGCATTAGTAATCTTCGACAATGGGCGGGCCCAACTAAGAAATCGTCAGGCCCAATGCAAGGCCCGACCCGGCGGCGCTCGGGTCTCTTTCTTCGGGAGGCCCGCCGATGGGAAGGGCATTATCGGCACATCACAGCCACGCAACCTTAAGTCGGTCAACCTCCGCTATAAATATGACCCCTGCTCCCAGCAAAAGGCGGTACAGATATCAGAATCTTTTTGGGGGCTAGGGTTTTCTTCTTCCTCTCTCCCGCGTTCTCGTCTTCTCCATCTTCCTCCTTCCGTCGCGCGCGCCTGCAGGCGGAATCCGTCCTCCTCTGCTCCTCCTCTCCGGAGAGAGGGGCACTGAGGGAGACTTTGATGGGTTCTCAGTTTTGTCTACGGCCTTTGGGTTTTGCTCCGGCCCCCTTGATTGGCGGGGGTCTGTTTGGCGAACAAAATCTAATTGCAGAGAGAGTGCACTAATAAAAATATTAGCATAACTTTTAAGTCCCCGAACTTGTAGGTATCTAATTGCATAGAAATCGTGGATACACATTTTTAGAAATCAAGGGAAAATACACATCGTAAAAAGTTACTAATTGATAAAGTGTAATGATAGGGTTATCTTGAAGTTCGAACTCCCACCCAATCTCTTCGCAAGGGAACTCGTACTCTTAAACTCAACATTTTCTTCCCTCCATTTGGGTCTCGATAAAGTCAGGTCGCAACATAAGATGTTCATTGGCTTCTCATCGCCCATCTTACCTTTTCTCCCTTCCATTTGGGTCTCGACAAGGTCAGGTCGCAAAGATGTTCATTGGCTTCTCATCGCCCGTCTTACCTTTTCTCCCCTCCATTTGGGTCTTGACAAGGTCAGGTCGCGACATAATCGCCCGTCTTACCAAGAGCAATATTGAGGGTCGGCTACATTGATTGATAGAGATCCAATATTAATAGGAATAACCAAGATGTTCATTGGCTTCTCATCGCCCGTCTTATCCAAGAGCAATATTGAGGGTCGGAGAGCAATATTGAGGGTCGGCTACATTGATTGATAGAGATTGAATATCACTAGGAGATAACCTGGTACAGAAATGGAAATGGAATTTGAAATCCACGCTGTCTCTTCTTAATGACCAAGGCGAAATCGGTTGTAAGCTGCGGATGAACTTTTGACCACGACCAGCTCGTTGACTACCCAAAAATAAACCAACCAAACTTAGCCCTGAATTCGTGCCTGCACGTCAACTACAAAGAATGCAATGCAATTCTCTCTCTTCTCTTGATTCACCCCTTACAACTTCCAAACCAAACCAAAACCAAAGCCAAAACAATCCAGAAAAAACTATTATATTCTATCTCAGGGAGGGGAAAAGAAACCTTCCTCTCTCCTTCCTCTCCCTCCTCCTCCTCCTCCTCCTCTCTCATTGGAGGGTAAAAAGAAAGACGAGAAATCCTTCGAGCGAAAAGTATATAGATAAAGAGACGATCAATGTGAGCGAAAAGTATATAGATAAAGAGACAATCAATGTACGCGACGAGGTCGTCTTGGTCGTCGCTGTCGATGAGGAAGCTGTGCCCCAACTTTGACAGGGAGGACGGCCTTGACACCGTCCTGGAGGTGCCCATCCCAGAGGAGATGTTCACCAGCATGGGTAGCAATGCCGTGCTGAGGTGGCAGAACCTCCGCTCTCTGATGAAGGCCCAGTCCTCGTCCTCATCCGCCATCGATTATTGCAACAAGTCCTCCTCCTCTTCTGGTTCGTATGCTTCGTCTTCTTCGTCGTCAGAATCGCCGCCACAGCAGCGTCTGTCATCCGGGTCGAGGAACGAGTTCATGGCTCTGCTCAAGCTCGTCGGCTCGCCTCTCATTCCTTTCCAGGTCCAGTCAGATCAGGCTCTAACCCGATCCCTCAAGGGTTGCACCATTGTAAGCCCACTCCTAGCCTCCTGTCATCACTAACTTTCCCGCCAAAAACAAGAAGAAGAACGATTCCTAGTTCTCTTTCAGATGATTAATTCGTTATTGTGCTTGGAAAGCAATATTTTGCCCGCCGTTCGACTTTGGTCGCTGCAAAAGTTTACGCACCAGAAGATCCTGTGTCGATGGGTCAGGAAATCACGTTTGATTTATTTGCAAATTATCATGTTCTGTTCTTTCATTTTTGCCCTTGAGAAAAGGTCTTTTCATGATAGGGTATTCGTGGCTTGCATATGTAATTGTTCGATATATTCTCCTTTATTTTCCTACTGTTTTGAGGATGAAATTAAAGTAAATCTCTCTGTGGCATTATGATAAACAGGAAGCCTCGACCGCGCAGTACATAATTCAGCAGTACTTGGCGGCTACAGGAGGGCAAGGGGCATTGAACGCTGTGCACAGCATGTACGCGGTGGGGCAGGTGAAGATGGCGGCATCTGAGATGCGGCAGGGCGATGGCAGCGTCCACGCCACCGGAAGTAATGAGGTCGGCGGGTTCGTGCTGTGGCAGAAGAACCCCGATCTCTGGTACCTCGAGCTGGTGGTTGCGGGACTCAAGGTGAGCGCGGGCAGCGACGGCAAAGTCGCTTGGAACCAGTCTTCCTCTCAGCCTTGCCATGCCAATCGCGGTCCTCCTAGACCCCTTCGCCGCTTCTTTCAGGTATCCTTTTTATGATTACTCTTAAAACTTCTGGCTTTAGAAATCAGTATTCTCGGTAAAACGTGTGTCGGGCTTGTGAGGTATGAGCGTTCTCATAGAAACAAAGAAGGAAGAAGTCATTTTTGAAACAAGGAATGATTGGAGATTCTTTCTGCAGAACCAGAAAGGATCAGATTTTCCAGGGAAAGAACTTCAAATCAAATGCCGTAAAATCAAAAATAATCAACAACTGTCATCATCAATGATGAATTTATTGGAGTTGGGGGATCGTATGAACAATCAATTTATTCAGTTTTATTGGTCCCTTTTTGGAGTCTGATCTAAATTTTCTAAATTTCATTACTTATGATTAGGGCTTGGACCCAAGATCGACGGCCAACCTATTCCTGGATGCAGTATGCATTGGGGAGAAGACGATCAACGGTGAAGACTGCTTTGCTCTAAAGATCGAGGCGACCCAAAATATCCTCAAAGCACAGAGCTCGGCAAACACCGAGCTCGCCCATCACAAGGTGTGGGGCTACTTCAGCCAGAGGACCGGCCTCTTGGTCCACTTCGAGGACACCAAGTTAGTAAGGATGAAGTCGATAAGGGGGAACGACAGTGTTTTCTGGGAAACCACGATGGAGTCGACCATCGAGGACTACAGAAACGTGGATGGGATCAACATCGCTCATGGTGGGAAGACTTCGGTGACCATGTTCAGGTATGGAGCTGGGCAAAATCACAAGCGGAAGATCGAGGAGACTTGGAGGATCGAGGAGGTAGACTTCAACATATGTGGGTTGTCCATGGATTGCTTTTTACCACCTGCAGATTTGAAGAGGGAACAGGAAGAGGGAATGTCATGAGTCAAGCTGCTGCTTATTGAATTGAATTACATAGCAAATACGTGGACAAAGAACAAAAGAAAGGCAATGTAAATACAGGAAAGAGACTATGAATTAAGAGGATCGGTGAAGCTTTGTCTTTTCTTCGAGGCTCCGTTCGCTTACTTTCAAGGATGTTTTCCGAAGTTTTCAATGTTCAATTCATGAAAAATAAAGGAAAACGCATTCTTTCACTACTCATTTTAATTATTTATTATTTTATATTTTCCTTTTTTTATTGAATTTTTAATTATATTTTATTTTTGTCATTTTTCTTTTTTCTTCTTCTTAACCAATTGCTAGTTACAACATAGGTTGGCAACCAACCACGGGCTAGCTCAAATGGCCCTAGAGGGCAGCAAGGCTCAAGCATAGCTTGAGAACAAGAGGCTCAAGCCTTACCAAATCGACAACACTCGATTGTCCTTAGAGGGGCAATAAGGCTCTAGCCTCATAGATCGGCAATGCTCAAGCATGATCGGAGGCTAGCGAGCTCATCCTTCAGCTTGCTAGCCATCATCTTGGCTGGCAACTTCTCAAGGAAAAGGGGAAAAGAAAAAGAAAATTAATTAAAATTTTGAATTTTTAAAAGAAAATAAAAAATGATCAAAAGGAGTGCATAGAGGAAAATTAAATCAGATACCGAATGGCAAATGATAATTTTCACTTCATTTTCAAGTTTGAGCCAGACAACTGAATATGTTGTTATTTTCCTGAAAAATAAGTTCTTGAAAAATATTTTCCAGAAACAATACATTTTCCATGAAATTAACAAAGCCTTAATAGGTTGAATATCCTTGAACTGAGTTGAGGCTACTAGCTGCTTAATGGGGAAAATTATATTTAAAAAAAAAACATTAATTTATTCAGTACTAAATCTTTCAATTGAGTTTTCAACTTTTTCATGTTTTGCCAATTACATTCATCTAGTTGGAAATCGTTAACATATATATTAGCCGTCCTACATGTATATAGCATGGGTAATATTGATATAAAGAATTTTTTAAAATTTTTTAAAATTTTTTTATTTTCTTTTTCTTTTTTCTTTTCTTCTTTTTTTTCAACTGTGACTAGGGAGGGCTGCCTAGACGGAAACAGTAAAAAGAAAAAGAGAATTAAAGGAAAAAAAGTAAAAAGAAAAAATTTTAAAAAATTTTAAAAAATTTTAAAAAATTTTAAAATAATAAAATAATAAATATTCACATCAATTCTAATTGTATCACATAGGATCAACATTCATGCAGTGACTTCTGACAATTAACAAAACGTAAAATTGTATAAAACTTAATTGATATAATTAAAAAATTTAGTATTAAATTAATAAAAATTATAATAGGGTTAAAAAAAATGGTAATTTTCGCTTGTTAAGGTAATAGTCCGCAGCTGGATATTAGGGTTTACTATTGTTATTAACAAATCAGAAACTTCAGAAAATTCTTGCATACAGGTCATAGGACTCCACAAAAATTAACTTCATCGTTTCCACAATTTTTGTCCCCATTCACCCTCCGAAAAGCTGCGCATCATTTTGAATGATGTGTTAATTTTACGTGATGAAACACGAGATTTCGATAACAACGTTGTCCACGGATATATCACACCGAAAGCGCTTCAAAGTATTCCAAGAACAGAAAGGAAACGAGTTCCCTCGAAATAAAGTTACAAGCTTGACACAGCTAAAATGACTAAACTACAGAGTGCACAAAATCGCTGGAGCAGATTAAATTAGTGCCGCAGCTGTTGCTCTAAAAGGAAGAACAAAAAAGGGTCAGCCATAAAAATCTGACAAGACTTTTCGACCATTCAATCAAAACATGTATTTACATCCAACCCATGAAACCCAACTACTCTTCGACCGTTTGGATCTCGCCCATCATGATCCGGTTACTGACAACATTAATAAATCCTAAAACTGAAGGGCTGACCTTCTTCCCTTTCTTCCCCTTCGGCACCTCTTAAGGAATCGAGCTGCCCTAGATCATCAGAATTCACATCCCCGGCACCACTGGCAAGAGGTGCCTTCCCATCATTCCGACTTGGAAAGGCAATTTCAAGCACGTCTGCTGGTAACAATTCCTTGTAGTTCAGTAATTTGTCAATGAACTCATGATCTGCTTAGGAACGCGGAAACGAGAGGAGGGAGAAAGACGGAGGGGTTCGTTCTGGGGGAGAGGAGAAATCGGGTGGAGCTCGGCGCACGCCAAGTTATGGTGAGCCCGTGTTGGTGGAGTGGTTGCTCCGCGAGGTCGAGGTCGAGGTCAAGATGGGAATTTCGGGGTTCCGGTGTGAAGAAACGAAGAACAGAGAACACAAGATGTAGAAGAAGATTTCTTTATTTCTTGAATCAAAAAGAGCAAAGCATACATTCAACTGAGAGCTTTTCCATTTGCTCTTCAATTGCACTTCTCGTTTTTCTCGCTTCATTTCTCTCTATGCTATCCTCTGTATTTTATACTTCAAGGAAGATGATGAAAAACGAATCAACCGACTCAACACCGGCTTAACAACTTTGGTTTTATATCTAACAGACTAACCGCCCTAATGTATTAGAACACGTGTGTTTACTTTTGTTTTAAGTCTTCAAGATCTGCAAACACGTGTGATGAGTAGACTCTCTCTTCGAGTCAGTCTTGAATTTACTATCTTCAAATGCTTCTTCGTTTCTTATGCATTGCCACGATGCAGTCTTCTTATGCATTGCCACGTCAGTCTTCAAGTCAGCTTCTTTAACATCCCCCCGCAAATTGGGAGGGGGTAAATACCCCAAGCCCAATTTGGTTCGAAGATTAAAATGTAGGAAGCGAGGTAAAGATTTTGTAAAAATATCTGCAAGTTGGCGAGTACTAGGAATATAAGAGACAATTAAGGATCCGGAAGCAACCTTTTCACGAACAAAATGAAAGTCTACTTCAATATGCTTTGTGCGAGCATGTAGAACAGGGTTAAGTGAGAGAGCAATAGCTGACTTGTTGTCACAAAAGAGAGATGTTGGAGCAAATAAACCGATGCCAATGTCTCGAAGGACAAAACTAACCCATGTAAGATCAGCTGTAGCTGAGGCTAAAGCTCGATATTCAGCCTCTGTCGAGGAACGAGAGACTGTAGATTGTCGTTTTGCTGACCAAGAAATGAGGTTGGAGCCAAGATATGTACAAAAACCAGTGGTAGATCGCCTGGTAGTTCTACATCCTGCCCAATCGATCGCAAAACCATACAAATGCATGAAGCTGTTGGAATGAATGGTTAATCCAAGAGCAACAGTGCCTTTCACATATCGAAGAACCCTTTTGAGTTTGTGAAAATCACCTAATGTGGGCTGCTACATCTTTTGACAGAGAAGATTAGTGGCATAAGCAATATCTGGACGAGTTATAGTGAGATACTGAAGTCCACCCACAAGGCTTCGATATTCAAGAGGATGCCGCAATAATGTGTCATCGCTTATCATGGCTGCGACCGTAATGAGAGAGGAGTAGAAACAGGTTTGCAATCTTTCATATTAGCTCGAGTAAGTAAATCAAGAGCATATTTGGTCTCGAGAAAGAAATAAGTCTTGTGAAGTTTGTTTAGCCTCAATTCCCAAAAAATAATGCAGAAGACCAAGATCCTTCATATGAAATTGAAGGCTTAGTAGATGAATCAAGTGGGAAAGTAAGTGAGCTGAGCTTCCAGTGAGTACAATATCATCTACATAGAGCAATAACAGTATGGTGTCTGAGCCATGATGAAACACAAATAATGAAGGATCCGTAGTGCTGCAAGAAAACCCATTCTCAAGAAGGAAGTTACTGAATTTATCAAACCAGGCTCGGGGTGCTTGACAAAGACCATACAAGGATTTCTTAAGCAGACATACATGATGAGGCTTCTGAGGGTGTATAAAACCCGGTGGCTGTTGCATATATACTGTTTCATTCAAAGTGCCGTGTAGAATGCATTCTTAACATCAAGCGGATGGATTGGCCAATGCTTTGTCATTGCCACAGAAAGAACAATTCGAATAGTAGCATGTTTAATGACAAGGCTGAAGGTCTCTGTGAAATCAATACCTTCTTCTTGATGAAACCCCTTAGCTACTAGTCTTGCTTTGAGTCTATCAAGCTGACCATCTGCAGTAAGTTTAGTTTTAAACACCCACGTGCACCCTATGACATTCATGTGATCAGTTTGAGGCACTAATTCCCATGTCTGGTTTGTGTATAAGGCATCCATTTCATCTTGCATTGCTTGATACCATCCTCTGTCTGCCAATGCAGATTTGACTGTTTTTGGTTCGAGAGGAACTTTATACTCAGCCAAGCATGCATATTTAGGATTAGGTTTGACTATTCCAGATTTTAATCTGGTTTGCATAGGATGAACAGACAATATACCTTGTGTATTGTCTGGAGAACTGCTTTGTGCTTGATCAGTATTAACCTCTGGCAGTGTTGGCATAGAACATATTTGTTCCTCGGTATGCATTTGTAATGATTCGGAGAATCGATGCATGAATGTGAGAATTCTCGTATCAATCCAAAGATCTTGCAAATATCCCATCTGTTTATTGGACGTAGACTGAACTTGTTCTGTAGTTATAGAGTCTAGAAAGGTTACTCCATTTATCCACTGTTTGTACAAGTTTGTACCTTGATGATACTCAGTTGGTAGTCGACTGGTGAAAGCAAAAACTGATTCATCAAACACCACATGACGACTTACATAGACATGTCCATTAGTGGGTAGAAGACATCGATATACTTTATGTCTTTCACTATATCCCAAAAAGATACATATAAGAGATCTTGGATCAAGCTTATGCTGTGCATATGGTCTCGAGGCAAGGATAACAAGCACATCCAAAGACCCTTAAATGTGTATAGCTTGGTTTTTGTTGATACAATTTTTTGTAGGGTGAATTCATATGGAGCTTTGAAGCAGGAAGCAGATTAATGATGTAATTTGCTGTCATGAAAGCATCTACCCAGTATTTTAACGGTACTTTGGCATGATATAGCATTGCTAGTCCTAACTCCACCATATGTCGATGTTTTCTTTCAGCTATACCATTTTGTTCTGGTGTATAAGGACAGGAAATGTGCTGTTTAATTCCACATTGTTGTAGATAATTCTGAACTTTGTTGCTGGTGAACTCACCTCCTCCATCACACTGAAAGATTTTGATCTTATGATCAAACTGATTCTCGACTTGCTTTTGAAACATGACAAAGATGTCATAAAATTCCGACTTCTGTTTCATTGGATACAGCCAACTGTATCTAGAGAAATTATCCACAAAAATGACATAGTATCGAAATTTTTGAAAAGACTGAACTGGTGAGGGTCCCCACACATCACAATGTATCTTTTCTAGAGGAGTATTAGATGTATAGTCTGACATAGGAAAGGGTAAGGCTGAACTCTTAGCAATCTGGCAACTACTACATATGCCTTGAGTTCTTGAATTACATCGAATTAGGTGCTGACTTTGCAAATACTTCACTGTTTTTAAACTGGTATGTGCCAACCTCTGATGCCATAAGTCTTCTCCTACTTCTTTTTGAATTTGAGTGAAGAAAACTTCTGTGACTTTAGGGTCAACTTGGTACAGTCCCTTGACTTTGCTTCCTAGCCTCACTGTTGTATTGTTGCAGTTGTCCTTCAGATATACCCCATGTTTGTCAAAAATAAAAGAACAGGGATAATCATCTGTTAACTTCGAAATAGACAGTAGATTTTTCTTTATTTTTGGAACTATCAGTACATCATTTAGTGGTAATGAGCTAGTTTTTGTATGCAATAAGCCATCAACGACACAAGAGATTGATAAACAAGAACCATCTCCTATCATAACAGTATCAGTCCCACTATATAAAGAACAGTATTGAAGCATACCAGGATCTGCAGTGATATGGGCTGAGGCTCCTGTATCTGGATACCATTCAGTGCCATGTGAGTCTTCAATATGCATTGCTGCTAGTGCAGTTGGTATTTCATCTGCTTGATATGAATTATCAAAGCGATACCAACATCGAAGTGTTGTATGTCCTAGTCTTTTACAGATTTGGCATTCTAATGGACTATTACTTGCTATTTTCACACTCTGCATATTCTGATCTGATGCTACACCTTGTGGTGGATAAGACTTAGTGGCTTGATACTTTTGAGAAGAATTTACATATGGTCTGAACCCCTGTCCATAGTTAGACCAGTTGTGTGACAACTTGTTAACCTGATCTTCTTGATTCAGATTCGGGTTATTCATCCTGTAATGTTGATTTCTTCCTGTTTCAACATAGTCATTACCACGATCTCTAGTATTCATTGCACGTCCCCTGCCATAGCTATATCCACCTCGACTATTTCCTCCTTGATTTCTGAAGTTAGAGTTTTGCACAATTCCAGCAGACTTTCTTTGGCCATAGTAGGCTAGATTAGGATTATATTGATTCACAGAGTATGTCTGTAGCCTAGTTTCAAATCTCTCGAGCTGAGAGATAACCTCATCATAATATGGTTGAGGTTTTAAGCAATACATTGTTGTTCTGAAACTTTCATATTCTGAACCTAATCCCTCGAGAACACCAAACATCTTGGTTATCTCATCAATAGGTTTTCCAATGGCATTAAGTTGATCACAAATAGACTTAAACTCTCGAAGATACACATTCAATGTTCTATCTCTTTTCTGACATGCTTGCAGTTTTCCCCTTAGTTTGAATTCTTTTGCTACTGACTTTTGTGTGAAACGATTAAGAAGAGTCTGCCATACCTCATATGATGTCTCTAGCCCAATGATCAAGCTTAAAATATTCTCAGACACTGCTCCACTTATCCAAGATGAGATTAACTGATCAGTTTTCATCCAATATGTATGATCAGGATTCACCACTTCTATTTCATTATCTTCAATCTCAACCTGCATCATTTGAGCTGGTGGTGGTGTTTCGCCATTGATGAATTCAAAAAGATCCTGACTTCGCAGAACCTGTGAAACTGTGCTTGCCAAAGTAGAAAATTATCTTCAGCTAGTTTTATTGTAACAAAGTTGGCTATATTGACATGGATCGAGAATGGATACTTCTGTATCCTTGCTGCCATTCTGTGTTTTCCAAAAGCTTTTGAAGATACGCTTTCTCGACTACTATCAACCAGAGACCAGATTCTGCTCTTGATCTTCTTACTATCTTCTGGATCACACAGACTCTATAGGATTTCGAACAGTATAGTAGAAAAAACTAGAGCTCTCAGGAAGGCTCTGATACCATGTGAAGAAACGAAGAATAGAGAAACGAAGAACAGAGAACACAAGATGTAGAAGAAGATTTCTTTATTTCTTGAATCAAAAAGAGCAAAGCATACATTCAACTGAGAGCTTTTCCATATGCTCTTCAATTGCACTTCTCGTTTTTCTCGCTTCCTTTCTCTCTATGCTATCCTCTGTATTTTATACTTCAAGGAAGATGATGAAAAACGAATCAACCGACTCAACACCGGCTTAACAACTTTGGTTTTATATCTAACAGACTAACCGCCCTAATGTATTAGAACACGTGTGTTTACTTTTGCTTTAAGTCTTCAAGCTCTGCAAACACGTGTGATGAGTAGACTCTCTCTTCGAGTCAGTCTTGAATTTACTATCTTCAAATGCTTCTTCATTTCTTATGCATTGCCACAGATGCAGTCTTCTTATGCATTGCCACAGATGCAGTCTTCAAGTCAGCTTCTTTAACACCGGGGCAGTGGGGGAGGGTGGGGGAGGGCATGGCCATGTGTGCCGACAAGAGAGGCCGGTGGCGGTGGGGTCCAGAGTGGTTCACGGCCATCCAAGAGGGCGCGGCCATCCACTAGGGATGTGTGAGCGGCGAACCAGTGGTAACAGAATATTTTTCAAGCCACGTTACCGGCTTTACCTAGTCTTTCCTAGGAGTTAGCATTTCCCACTACCCAAGCGGATTCTCCCCTTGGGTTTGCCCTCAGGCTGGCAAGAGCAGTTTAAGGACATGCTGTGGTCCAAAACTCATGATCTGCTTAGGAACGCGGAAACGAGAGGAGGGAGAAAGAGGAAGGGGTTCGTTCTGGGGGGGAGAGGAGAAATCAGGTGGAGCCCGGCGCACGCCGAGTTATGGTGAGCCCGCGTTGGTGGAGTGGTTGCTCCGCAAGGTCGAGGTCAAGATGGGAATTTCGGGGTTCCGGGGCGATGGGGGGAGGGCATGGACACGCGTGCCGACAGGAGAGGTCGGTGGCGATGGGGTCCAGAGTGGTCTTTCCGCAGCCGTCTCGTCTGGCGTCCAATGGTGTGGCTCAGTTGACTTTTGATGAAATTTTATGTAGAGGTGGTCGGTTACTGGTCCAACTCTCAAAAATCGGAATTAGGGATTGGATCAGTTAATCCTAAGTTCGGGAATCGAACTAAACCAATAGTTTAGTCTAGTTCCAATCCGATACAATAGAACTGATGACTTATTTTTTCTTGCTACCTTTTTTCCATTAACCTTTTTTCCATTATTTGGAATCGAATCGAGATAGTATTTAGCTCACATTTTATTAATTTTTTTAAGAAATAATAAAATAAAAAATATATACTTAGTCAGTTTAGTTCGGTCTAGTCATCGAGAACCGGACCATTTAGACATCAATTTCACTTTTAAGAACTAGAACCAAACCGACACTCGAATAAAATCGGCTAATCCAATTCAGTTCAAGCAGTCCGTTTTGCACACTCCTAATTTTATGACTCATTTTGGCGATTAACACAATCGGTTTGGTATATAAATTTGCAATAGTAAGTAACAAAAGTCTTCAAATGTTGGATATGCTAAAAAGGTAATAATTTTACGACTTTTTTTTTGTAAAAAATTACTAACCATAAGTATAAAAACTAAAAATTTTGAAAAATAACTACAATTGAGGATATGTTTTGTAATTATCTTGTTTTTTTATTTCTATTCTTTTGTTTCTCAAAACAAAACAAAAAAATAATAGAAATTGTCAGCTAATTATTCTATTTTGTCGGAATGGAAAAGTAGCCAACGAGTATATATGGAACAGAAACAAAAGGTAAAAAAACGAATTATTTTTTTGTTCTCAAGAACATAAATGAATAAAATTATTTCTAAACAAAAATTTTTATCAGAGACAAAAAAGTTATCAAATGCACACTAATAAAGCTTTCCGTTAAAGAGTATCGCAATCATGAAAGCAAGTTCCAAGAGAAAAAAACAAAAAAGAATTGCACTAAATTCAGATTTTTATAATCTTTCACTGAAATTTGCTAGCATGAAAATATTCAACCATGCGAGACTAAAATTGCTAGATGTGAAGGGGCGGTTCTAATTTGTCATTTGTCAAAACTTATCGGAGAATTACAACTATCAAGTGTAATCACCAAAGTCCCGTTTGGTTCAATTTTCCCAAGGGATTTTGAGCTCTCAAAGTTTTTTGGGGAAAATATTAGGCATTTAGTAAGCATTTTTGGAAGTATATTAACCAAATGTCAGTATTGGAAATGTTGAAGGTCCAAAGCCGTTTCGCACCCGCTTTGAACTTTTGACATTTTGGAAATACAAGTTCACTCCTACTATTCATTTATTGGCCTTTTTTTTTTTCTTCTTTTTTTGCTGCGACCGTTCATCTTTTGGAGGCCAAATCTAGTGAAGGCCAACCTCAGGCAAGGCTGCCGAAGGCTAGATCTAGTGGGGGCCAACCTCAAGCGAGGCTGCCAAAGGCCGACCAACCGCCGACAACCAAATCTAGCCACCAGACAACCTCATCAGAGGTTGCATGACCTAAGGTGTCGTTGCTTGAGTCTCACGCAACCTCAAGAGCCGGCACCTAGGTTCGTGCAACTTTGTCAAGTGGGTTCACAACCTTAGGCAGTGCCACCTAGGTTTGTGTGACCCAAGTGGCGGCACTTGAAGGCACAACCTTAGGCTACCTTGCCAATAGCTAGATCGAGCCGCCAACGGTTGGCCAACTGTTGGACGATGACAATGCTTCACTAAATTTCATTTTTATTTTTATTTAAATTAATAAAAGCCCTTTGTAAATGTAGAATTTACCAAACAATATTTACACCAAAGTCACTTTTCAATACACTTTAAAGTTATAATTTGCCAAACACTCAAGCAATTCGAAAAACTCCTCTACGCCAAAGGTATTTGCATTTTCCTAAACTCATTTCCCCAGAGTCAAACCAAACGAGCCCTGAATATAAGTATTTTCGCTCATGAGGCACTTTACTATATTATCATTTTATTAGGTGCAAAAAAAGCAGAAAATTGAATGTTAATGATCCCTAGAGTTGGCTGGCCTGTTGACTGTTGAGGAACTTACCAAAGGATCCAGTCAAGGGTCAAAATCCCAAACAATTCGGTTAGAAGATGCACAGACTCTGCTATCATTTTATCTGCAAGGGTTCGACTTCAATGTCTCAACACATGCCGTGCCGACTTCTGTGATGCTTAGAAAGCTTCTCCACGGTCAAGCAGCAGCAGAGGGCGAGCCTCAGAACAAAGACCGCAAAACAAGCATCAGGTCACCGGTGCACATACATTCGTAGAACACTAACCACCGCTTGCAGATTTTATCACCGGCTTAGAGTGCAATCAGTGACTACAATTCATTGAAGTGCGTGTCAAAATGGTGAAAACAACTTATTGACACGGTACTCTATCAATGCTATAAGAACAGCAGATATGGCTCAAAATGCCGACAGAAAAAAAGAAGGGGGGTGTTTCTTATGAGACTCAGGGCATTGCCGACTCAACAACATCATCCGCTTTGCTCTAAATTTTTTCCCTAGACTCCTGCCACGACTAAGTCATTGCTCTCGTAGAATTCCCCACGGCATGCTGCATTCTGTCATACCATTCACCTATCCGAGTATGCTCAACCATATCTTTCCCAGATTGGAGGTGCCGGATTGGCCTCAGCACGCCAAAAACAGCGAGATCAGCTAAATTAGGCTCTGCGCCACCTGTTGCAGATAACAACCAGAAAAGAGAGTCAAGTCTTGCAGCATTCTTCTCGCTGCTTCTGACCAACCAATGAGCAGAACCGATTGAGCTTACCACAAAATGGCCTCCCCTTAAGAGCATCCACCCATGTTTCAGCAGCTTCATACAAGGCTGCGCGTTCGTCTGTAATATTGTGTCTCTTCTTCAACTTCTTCGACACCATATACATAGCTGCAGCTCCGCTGTACTTGGCAATTAACCTCTCCATGAAGCTGAAGTTGCCTATAATTGTGGATCCTCATCATACTAAGATCATAATCCATTGAAGTATATAGAGCAAGTATGATACTCAATAAGATATTCATCACAATTAGCAGGAGAAATACACCAAGGAGTACAGAAAAGGTGCACTCTAAACTGTTTGTTTGGAATAAAAAACATCACCAAAAGAAATGGTGCAAATCAAACTAGTATTTATTGAAATTATAGTACACAAGAAATTCACAAGATCAGAGAGAAAAAGAATTGACAAACTAAAACAGGCAACAGTAGAAATGGATGAAAGTAGAGTATGGATCTCATAAAAGCTTAGAATACACTAGAAATAGATGAAACTAGAGTATAGATATTGACCGACCAAAAAAAGAAAGAGTATAGATATTGGATCCTCTAAGCGTTTAGCAAAGACTTAAGAATATGAAAACTAGTGCACTTCAACTACAGGTCCTAGAGCCAAACCTAAGCCGACCAATGAATTACAGTGAGTCTAGTACTAAACATGATTAAAAGAAATGAAAGATCGTGATCAACAGCAACATTAGCCCAACCACAAAAGGTTAGATCAGTCATATGATGGAAGGAAGACCATGTGGATGATGATTGAGTCTTTGTAGTGCCTTTGCATGTCTGATGTTATATCATGAATCGGTCGCAGACTTTTGCCACAGTATAACTCTTAGCATCCTAATTGTCTACACATTTTACTGGGTTGTATGTGTCAAAAGATGTGGCCATTCAGAAAATCTAAAATTGTTTATCTTCAAAAAAAGAAACTTCACAGATTTGCAGAAAGCTCTGGTTGTGCTCAAAACAGCTATGATTTGGGAATAAAGGATGGTTTCTGGATTCAAAACCCTACTATGCTCAAAACAGCTATGATCTAAGAATTAAGGATGCTTTAGAATTGATGTCCTACGATAGACAACAAGTGTGATACCATATCACTGTGGAAATAAATGAAAACTTGAGCTGGTGGACCAAGCTCCCTATGGGGTTGACCAGAGTTTACTTGCTTTTTCCTTAAACAAACAGCTTGACTCATTGTCAACTCTTGCTGCTATACCAAAATAAACCTTTCCAGAAAAAGGGCACCGCCAAGTCAACTACGGTGAACTAAAGCATAACAACGCACCTAGCTTAGCCTCACTGCTCATGTCTCAGTAAAAGGTAAACAATGATCAACAATGATCATGCTCTTTCGAAAAATAGATGCTTAAGCACATCCATAGGTTGAGCTTCCATTGTCTACTTGCTAGCTACCGGTAAAATGCACAATGCTTTCGCACAGCTTGTAGACAGCTCTTTCACTTGTAAAGCAATAGCAAGTAAAGTTAAGTATTAAAGTAACAGTGCCAGCAAATTTTTCCATGCTAATTGCTTCTTTTTGTTGGAATTGGAACAAGCTATCAACAGTTAGCAACTAAATGGGGTAAAAAAAAAAAAAAGACACAGATATGTTGCCAAAAACAACTCAGGAACACCAATGCATATGTTGTCCTTACCATGGGTAGTAATATAGTTGAATGACTCAAGGGCCTCTGAAGGAGTTCTGTATATATTTGGTGATAAAACATGAACCAAATGATTATCGACCCACCTACATCCAGCTGTATTACACACCAATGGTGAGTCAGTGACATTGTGTGAAACATAACAGGAGATTTCTAAGATAGCTTGGATGAAAGGAAATGAAGTCACAGAATCCCCAGAAACAAAAAGAGAATGGCAGAGAAGTTAATTGTACCCACGCCACTTCCTCTCCTCCTCATTTTCCGCCAAGTCATCAGGATGAATTTTTCCGAACAACTGATCAATGATAGCTGCAACACCAAAATTGGTCATTGCAGAGTGTAACTAAAAATCAAAAGACCTTCAAAAACATGCGTCTTCAGCAGAATAGGCTTGAATGCTCCAAAGTCAGATATCACTAATCGCATCAACATGAAAGAACAAGCAAGAGATAAAAAGGATAAGGGAAATGACCAACAACCTGAAGAGTCATTCATCTGCTTTCCATCTACCATCAGTACAGGCACCTTCTTGTAATCAGACCATTTGATCTCTTTCTTGCTGATGGGGTTGACCTCCACAACTTTGTATGGTACTTTGTAGTAATCCAAGAACGCTGAAGGAAAAGAAAAACAAAATCAAACAACATCATAATGAAATTAATGATGCCCAAATGCGAGATCAATAATTGACAACAGCTGACATACTAACAATCATGAGAGACACCGTAATACAAGCAGCACAAGCGAAGCCGCACTTCAGCATTTTAAATTCTCTCACTTTAGTTTGGTTTTCCTGGCCAAGAACTATTTTCCTACATATTCTGTAGATACTGGTTATGGTGTCCAATGCGATCCGATTAACTTCATCGTTGTCATTTTACATTTCCCCAAGCCTCAACTTCCCTTTGTGATGATAAGAGGAAAAAAGGAATGCTACAAATACAAAGAAACCACTGCGAGCGAACGAAATCTCGAGGACACTCTGATTCGAACCAGAGAAAGGGATCAGCCAAAGCGTACATCCCCAAAATGCATCTCTCATACACTCTATTAGGCTGAACTCTCTTTCAGCAAAACTTCGCATGCTCAGCCTTCGAGGGCCAAAGAACACCGATTACTTCCCACGCAAACAAGAAGCAGCACGTACCGAAACGGCGAAGCGCTTCACTCGCTGAACTATTCTAGCTTCTTAAGAGATTCTGGAGAAACCTGGTAGCTAACCTTTAACTTTGTTGCAGAAAGGGCAAGCCTCGTACTGGTAGAGGACGACGTCGCCGGGGAGAAACTTCGCCCCTCGCGAGGCCTCTTTCCGAGCCGCGGACGTCGCCGCGGCGGCGGCGGAGGACACGAGCCTGGCCCCCGCGTCGCCATTGGACGCGGAGGGGATCGACGGCCAGCGCCGGCCGCTCAGTACCTCGGAGAGCCACGGGGAGCTCGTGCCCGCCCGGGGATTGCGCAGCACCGCTTGAAGGAGGCGGTGCTGGGAGGCGCCGGCGGCGGCTGCTCCGCCGGCCGCGGCGGCGCGGGTCAAAGCGGCGGCTCCTCTGATCGACCTCGTCATCGTTCGAATTCCGGAGGAATGGCGAAGCGGCAGGGTTGGAGTCTGCCCCGTAGAAGGTTCTCCACGGAACTGGCGCGTGACGGAAAACGCTGCGTTGGCGCCTATTGCTGCAAGCTGTACGTTCGGCACCGATACTTTTAATATCACGGTACATTAGGAAAAAAAATTACATGAATGATCTCAAAATTTTGATGAAAAGTACAATGTTTTTCTTAAATTTTATTTATTCAATATAATCGGTAAATCTTAGCACATTGGGTAATATTGTCTCTAATATTTAAATTTTTTTAATGTAGTCTATAACCTTTTAGTACATATTCAATATAGTCCAAAACCAAAGATATTTAATAACATCCTTTCATTAATTCAGGTTAAGAGATAATATTAAACATTTCCATATGAATCAAGAATTAGATTAAATATGTGCTAAAATTATGTGGACCTTATTAAAGAAAATAAAAGTCTATAAATGACATTGAATATCAATTTAAAATTCAATTACGCGCATTGAATAAATTAAAAATTCATCAACACATTGCTCACTGATCCAAAATTAAAGGACCATCTGTACAACTATCCAAGCATCAAAGCAACATACGGCTAAATCATATGGTTCAAATTAAGAATAAAAAAATAAAAAAAAATCTATACGAGTAAGTACACCTATGCTCGCTACGAGCTTATGAGAAAAAAGAACACCACATTCATTTTGTTAATTTAAGCAATTAAATTCTATTTTTCAAGTACCTTATATTCGAACAAGATTCGAAATCAGTCTCGACATTTTAATGTAACCTCATCCTTTGGAACTTTTCCAATAATGAGAGGTGGTCATGAGCCTGAAAACCCGCTAGACTCGTGTAAGCCTAATCAATCAGCTGGAAGGATTAATTTGGAGAGCCTGGACGAGTAATCTCTTCGCGGAATGGAGTTCCACTTGTCCACTTCGATCCGTCAAAGGATATTTTAAGGCATTAGTAATCTTTAACAATGGGCGGGCCCAACTAAGAAATCGTCAGGCCCAACGCAAGGCCCGACCCGGCGGCGCTCGGGTCTCTTTCTGCGGAGGCCACCGATGAGAAGGGCATTATCGGTACATCCATCACAGCCACGCAACCTTAAGTCGGTGGAGTTCCGCTATAAATACGACCCCTGGCCCTAGCGAGATGCGGTGCAGAAATCAGAATCTTTTGGGGGCTAGGGTTTTCTTCTTCGTCTCTCCCGCGTTCTCGTCTTCTCCGTCTTCCTCCTTCTGTTTGCGCGCGCCTCCAGCGGATTCCGTCCTCTGCTCCTCCTCTCCGGCCTTGCCTCATCTCATCTCGTGTTTGGGATTCGAATTCGAATCGGGTTTCGAATCGGGTTTCGATCCAACCGCGTGTCTCGCAAGGCGAAGTCTTTTGGACGCGCGTACGAACGATGTCTCGTTGCTTTCCCTACACGCCTCGCGAGGGATGCGTAAAGAGGGGGAGTCTAAGGGAGACTTTGATGGGGTCTCTTAAGGTTGGTTGAGCAAACTTCTTGGTTTTGTCTCGCAATTTCTCGGTTTGTCTATGGCCTTGGTTTTGCGTCCCTGGTCATTGGCGGGTGTAGCGATTTGTACATGTGATATGTGAGGTTTGCCTAGATCTTGAGGTGGGACTGGACCGGTCAGGTGGAAGATTGGGTGGAAGGTTGTGTTGCGCGTAGTGGTAGACGCTGGTTGCCCGTGTATTTTCTGGATCTTGTAACTATGGGTTCTCTGTTGATGGGGTTCTCTGTTTTGTACATGATGGGGTAACTGTTTTGTACATGATGGGGCAAGAGTTAGTGAGGCGTTGTTTTCAGATATGCGCCATTCAGATATGTGCTCTATAATTTCTATAATATAGATTCAGATATGCGCTGGATTCAGATATGTGCTTTATAACATAGATTGGATACTTAACTTAAATACGAAATATGCTGACTGTGCTAGATACAAATTTGGACTAAAACCGTTTTTCTGACCAAAAAAACACTAAAATCGATTTGCGAGATCTAATCTTCAATCCTGCTATTATGTCGAGTTTACAATGATTAACAATAAACTGGGTGTATGGATTGTTTTAAATGGCGATCGTGACAGCTGTTTCATGTATTCTCCAAGTTATTTCCTGAGATTGACTAGCACACTCAATCTTGTCTGTTTATTTGTACTGGTTTCGCATCCTTGTATGGATTTCTGAAATTGGTTCATTATCGATCGGATTTGATGGTGCCGAAAAATTGTTATATTGGCTGCTGATGCTAGCCTTTTTAGATGTTTACTAGCAACAGGTAGAAATAATGTTATCTACCTCTGCCTATGTTGTTTTTTTGGCTGGTTGGGGAGGGTGAGTGGATTGATTGGACCCGAATGTGTTGGGGCTTTCTTGTGGAAAGAACTAGAAAACTTGTGTTATTGCGACCAATGCTTTATGATAATGCTTGGTCGTGCTTGCTTCTTGGTTTTCTGGTCCCCTGGTTTCCTGTCTCTGTGCTAAATATTCTGGTGCTTTAAAGCTCCAGAAGGAAAAGCAGAAGGTGGCTGAGACAGAAAGAAGTAAGCCAAACAAGAGGGAAAAGGAGGAGACAGAAAACCTCCTGAAACCACCCTTTGCTATTAATGATAGCAAGGTAAAGACACCATTTCATGAGAAACCACCGGCAGGATTAAGGAAGAGAAAAGTTTTTGATTTAGACTCCCCTCCAGTAAGTAAAGACTCCAGAGTGGGGAAGAGAAAAGTTTTTGATTCAGACTCCCCTCCCGCAAGTAAAGACTCCTCTGAGAAGAGTTCAATTACAGAAGAGCATGAGCAACCAGTTGGTTACCTATCTGATGGCAGCAAGAGCAGCAACAAGAGTAGACAAGATGTCTCGACCTCTAGCATTGAACGGCATGGTAAAGTTTTGTTCATTTGCATTAATATTGGTACTGGTTTGGTCCTGGAGATTAGATTTGACGTATCTATTTTTTTGACATTACAGGTAACATTCTCAGAATCCGGTTGAAACGAGCAACAGCGCCTGAGAGTCCACTTGTTGGACAACCTGAGTGCACTACATCCGGAAGAACAGATTGTCCTTCTAAGCATATGTATGAGACGAGTTGTCAAATAAACATTCCTTCGGCTAATGCGAAGGAGGCTTTATTAGTGAAGCCAGAAGCCTCTCCTCAATTGGATACAGCATTTCAGACTGTCCCTCCATCGGCCAAAAATGAATTGTCAGAGCTTAAATCTACATATGAAACTCTAATAGAGCATTGGGTACCCCTTCCTTTGGATCACGG
This sequence comes from Eucalyptus decipiens, assembly GCA_014182575.1. Lineage (NCBI taxonomy): Eukaryota > Viridiplantae > Streptophyta > Magnoliopsida > Myrtales > Myrtaceae > Eucalyptus > Eucalyptus decipiens. The sequence continues at coordinate 7,407,215 of CM024614.1, forward strand.
ACTTGGTGAACCTGATGATGAAGACTGGCTTTTTAAGACGAAACGTGCAGAGGGTAAATCTCCGAAGCAGCTTAAAGCAGAGGACGACACAGCAATTCCTTTTATTTGGCCGCCGCAAGCCCATTATTTGCCTGAGGCTGAGATTTACGCCTTGCCTTACACTGTTCCCTTTTAATTCTTTTTTCCCGTTCAAATTACTTTGTAAAGCGGCACAGATGTACATAAGTTGAGCAAAATGAAAGAGAAATTTTGTCCCTTTGCTTTGTCTATCGTTGAAATTGTCACTGTTCGATTCAAAGATGAAAGGGGTGAGAAATGACGCTTTGTTAAACCTGAGGTCCGTCGTACGATCTCGTGGACCCTGCTCGAAAACTGAACTGTGCTGAATGTCCCTGCTGTTGGACGACAATGATTCATGATGTGATAAATGGAAGTGATTTGCGTTTCATATACTAATAAACCAAAACCTCGTATGCAACTGGAAATGCGGGCGTTGAAAAACGGTTATAATGTTGGTTGGTAGATCTCGACATCACATTCTCGAAGTCTTACCGACCCGTTTTGTAGGCCCGCCGCGCGGCGAATCATTTCGTAGCGCAGGAAAAATTGGCTTCTGCTAATTCGGGAGCGTGGTCGATCAGGGTCGCGTACGGCTCCCGGCATAATTCGTTCTTCTTCCCGTTCCCCGCGATCGCCCGCGATTAAGCACGAACAGCTCCTTCTCCGTCTCTCTCTCTCTCTCGCTTCTGGGGTCAATCTCTCGGACCGGCGTCGATGGTGCTGGAAAGAGCCGAGGACGAGGAGAAATGGCTGGCCGAAGGGATCGCCGCCATCCAGCAGAACGCCTTCTACATGCATCGCGCCCTGGTACTCTCTCGCCGCCCCGTCTCCGAACTCCTCCTCCCCCTCCGCCTCCGATCGCCGCCGCCGCCGTCGCGTCGGGGTGTCGTTAAAAACCTGGCTTTCTGATCTCGCTGTTCTCGCTCGATCCTTTCTCGTTTCAGGACGCCAACAACCTGAGAGAAGCTCTCAAGTACTCGGCCCTGATGCTGTCGGAGCTCCGGACTTCGAATCTCTCTCCCCACAAGTATTACGATCTCTGTACGTCCTCTCTCGATCTCTCTGTCCCCCTCCCTGGACTTGCTGGCCTGGAGTGATTCTGTTGCTATCGAAATTGCTCTCTTTTGATGTGGTTCGGTAGATTCTGAACTTGGAAGGCGATTGAGGAAGGTGTGCTCGTTTGGTTTGGTTTCGTTTTGTCGGTGATTTGGCCGTTTTTCGGTTTGGTTGACCACTAGATATGAGAGCTTTCGATGAACTGAGGGGGCTGGAGATGTTCTTCAAGGACGAGGGCAGGCACGGCGTTTCCGTAGTCGATTTGTATGAGCTCGTGCAGCATGCTGGCAACATATTGCCTCGACTGTAAGTGACAGGAATGTGCATAAACGCCATTTGGTTGGCAAAGCTTTTTGATTATGGCCTCATTCTTCTCTTCTTCTTCTTTCTTTTTTCCCTTTTTTTTTTTGTGGAACTTCTTTCTTTTGGTTATTTGTGTCTTCTCAGCTTTGCTATAACGTGTTTGTTTTGATTTGCCAACTTTACGAATTTAATCCACGATCTTCATAACTGAATTCAGCTGTTACAGCGTGGTAGCTTCTGGTGTGTGGTTTAACCTTCTCTACCCCTGCAATCTATCTACAAACCCTTTTTATGAGTAGCCATGATGTATAAAGTCAAGCGATTATTGTAAGTTGTTAAGTGTAAGAAAAATGCATTGGCTCATACTGTCCTTTGCATGAGCTGGAGTAGTCCCAAATTGATAGAGAGATTGATTATTGACTGATATATAAGTGAGCCCCACCCCGAAAGGCCACCACCTCTAGTGTTCCTTGGGGGCTTGGCCCACATGAATCGGGCTGAGTCGTTATAAACAATATCTGAGCAGTGCACCAGCCGAAAGTGTGGGATTATCCTACCTGAAATTTATAGTGATACGTAAGTGCGCAACCCACCACCAAAAGGCCACTACTTTTAATACTTCATGGATTGGTAGCCAGAAAAAATAAAGTCTGGATGTTTGTAATATGCATGAAGGTGGCAATGACATTCTATTTCACACAATGACCATGTGGATCAGAGAACTATGTCTGAGTGCGATTTGTTTCGCACCATGTACACAAATCAATCTATTCATAGCACGTATGTTAATCAATCACACTTTACTGTATTGCCAGAGAAGAATGCCAATCAAGATTCTCATATGAAATGACCCTTAATTCCAGGAGTTGATGTTGCCTCATCCAATGCACTTGTTACATCTGTAGTAACTTTTTCTTTATTACAACGCTTCGTTTCTAACTCCATGTGGATGTATCTTTTTTCTCAATGACATTTCTGTAGCTGTATTACTATCTTCATCTTGTTATGTGTATCCTTCACTTACACTTAGATCACATAATTGTTACCCTGCCAATGTCTTCTGAGTGCATTTTGAGTTTTTATCTTGGAATTTCAGCTATCTCCTATGTACTGTGGGATCCGTGTACATCAAGTCTAAGGAAGCACCTGCCAAGGATATCCTTAAAGATCTTGTTGAGATGTGCCGTGGTGTTCAGCATCCAATACGGGGCCTGTTTTTAAGAAGTTACCTATCTCAAGTCAGTAGAGATAAGTTACCTGACATTGGTTCTGAATATGAAGGGTATGAGTACTTGTTCTATGCTTTTCCACTTCACATTCAAGTTCATTAATAGGACCAGCCTTCTCTTCCTGGATACAGATCTGCATGCGAGACAGGCTGACATTATGATGAAGCTTGTACTCTAATAGGCAAATATATTGGTATCTGCTCGCTTAATGAAAAAGTCACAAAATACATGTTAATGACTGATGCTCTATTTCTTATTTCTGTCCCTTGTTGGTTCTGTTCAAGGTGGAGATTGACTCTTCAAGAAAGTACAAAGAGACAAAGAATCATGTCTGAGTTTGTACTTGTAGTGAAATTTCACTAAGATGCAAACTTTTTCTTCCTTCCTTTCTTTCTTCTTCCCATCCAGGATAATGTGGTCAGATTTGATGCATTCTCTCTGTATACTGTGTTTGGCAAGCTTGTAGTTCAATAGTACTTCTTCTACATACATTGAGTTGTTTATTGGTAATTAAATCCTCTTATAGATCCAAACTATAGAATACATCTAGTGCTGAGGTATTGTGGCTCTATTAGTTTCGCCTCGTAGTTATATCTTTTCTGGGAATGTCAGTTGCTTCATATATCCTTATGTGGTATCCAGTAACAAATTGGACATGATTGGTGATTGGCTACAAGTCAATCGTCTTGATCAGTTGGCCTCTTGATTTATCGGCTTTCATGTCGACCTGCAGAGGTGGTGACACTGTTATGGACGCTGTTGAATTTGTGCTGCAAAATTTTACTGAAATGAATAAGCTTTGGGTCCGCATGCAACATCAGGTGAACCTTGCTCATCCTTATGATATACTTCAATGACATTTATGGTGCCATGGTATCTGCAATTACATGCTACAAGTGAATCATGAAATTATAATTTTTTTGGCATGTAGGTTTTATGGTGCTTGTCTGTCATTCATTGTCTTTGGTGATCCTGGGTTGAGGCATTCAATTTGACATTCTAGTCGCAGGGTCTTGGTCGGATTAGAGAGAAGCAGGAAAAAGAAAGGAGCGAGCTTCGTGATCTTGTAATAATCTGACATTGTCTCCATCCAAGGTTCAGCTCTGTTATATTAAGACACATAAATTAACCATGACTAATTTTCCCAGGTAGGGAAAAACCTTCATGTTCTTAGTCAGATAGAGGGTGTGGATCTTGAAATATACAAAGAAACTGTTCTTCCTGGGGTCTTGGAGCAGGTATCATGATTGATTATAGGCATCGACTATTATTTTCATTCTGGTTACTGACTTTGAATTTCGTTTCTTCCAAAGCTTGGATCATAGTCTTTGATAATATCATGACAAAATTGTCTTTGAACAGGTTGTCAACTGTAAAGATGATCTTGCCCAGTATTATCTGATGGAATGCCTGATCCAGGTCTTCCCAGATGTATACCATTTGCAGACCCTTGAGGCGTTATTGGGTTCTTGCTCTCAGCTTCAGGTGGGCAGCTCTTTGTATACTTATTGATTTTATTAGCATGTTTGTTGCTATGAATAGAACACAGCATCTTGCCATCACCGCCTACCACCTTTTCCCTTATCCATCTGTATTGACTCTATTTCTCACAAAATTGAACTTAAATGAAGATTTTACTTATGTATTTGAAAACGAGTTTACTGTTGCGAGACTGGCATAGAGTTCCTGGTCGATTATTTCAGTGTAGCAGTCATACTATTACAGTTTCCATGAGACTTGCCTGAACATCCAGATCTTTTAGCCAGTAAAAACAACTATTGCATGGGAAGATCAAAGTATCACTAAATTGGATGGGAAGCTTGCCAGCTTTGCAATTGGGGGCTATGTTCCATCAGAACTTTGAATTCACTGATGAATATCAGAACTTCCTTTCAACTGGCTCTATGGCAGTGTGAAATTGTCAGTAACAATTTACATGCTCATTTTAAGATACAAAAAAATTTCCTTTCAGACTGGCTCTTTATTACTGCAAAATTGCAAATATTATTTACAGCTCATCTTAAGATATAAAACAGTGGATCTTGGAAAAACAATGGCTTATTGATTTGTTCTCTAAAAGAAAGAAAAACTTGACCTCTCCCCTGGTCATCCTGCACTGAGCAGTATACTTTCAAGTTTTTCCTTTCCTTTCCTTTCCTTTCCAACTGATATTCTGCAGGGCTGTGTGGTAGAGCTTCTCATAAGTAGGTATTTGTCATCTTCAAGAACCCATTAGTACAATATAATTAATGCTGCTAGTCATCGAAGAAAGATAAACTGATAGATCCCGTAGAGATTTGAACTTTTATTCTTTCATTCATCTGACTTAGTTTTGGTACTCAGCCAACTGTTGACGTCAAGATGCTGCTGTCTCAGTTGATGGATAGATTGTCAAATTATGCTGCCTCAAGCCCAGATGTAAGTTAGCTTAATAAAAGCTTGTGCAGATCTTCTTTCCCTGACTTTATTGACATTTTCTTCGGTTAATGTCAGGTGTTACCAGAATTTCTGCAAGTGGAGGCATTTGCTAAGTTGAGCAGTGCCATTTGGAAGGTGAATAGCTAAGTGTGTCCTGAAGGAAATTCAGGCATCAGTTTCTTGTAAAGATCCCAAAATTCAATTCATGATAGTTCTTTTAGTAGTTCTGAGCTTACACCAAGCTGCAGACTCTTCCCAAATTTTAGGTAGTCATATGAAAATATAGATCTGGATTTCAAAGGACATTAAGACTTTATGAGAGTAGCTGAATGATTCACAAAAACAAATTTAGGGATATAGTGCCAGTGGTCGTTAAAAAATTCACCCAAACTTAATGCTCTTTCTTTTGCAAACTATCCCTTAAGTATTCATTTTGACAATAGTTGGTCTTCATCCTCATTTAGGTGAATTTTTTTTTTTTTTTTTTTTTGGTCAGTTCATTTAGGTGAATTTGAGTCGTGTGTTTTGGATGGCTGCTTCCTGGTTGGAACCCAAGATTTGCAGTTATATTTTACTTAAATTTCTTGAACTTCTCCCATTATATGCTTCACATGGAACAAACACTATCAGCATGTACTTAAGATGAGGTCTAGGGTAGGGACCAATTGATTCTAAATGATTATTGAGGGAATTAGATGTTCTAATGTATAAAATTTGGGACTAAAATTGAAGTGTGGAAATTGATAAATGGGGAGGCAAACAAAAACATAGAGAGATTCGAGCAAAGGACCTATTTTGATACTATGCAAAATTTAAGGGATGACAGTAAATTGATTTGAAAGCTTAGGCTATTACATGAAAGCTTTTTTTTTATACTTAAATGAGGTAACTATAGGAAAGAATTTATCCTAGTAAGGATGTATTCTAGAACATGTAACTGCTAATTGCATGTACTTGTTTGAGTTTGACAAGAATGCATTGAAACAGCGAACAGATATGTGGAGACGAAGAATTCATATTGCTCGAGAGCATTAGATTACAACTTTAAAAGTCTGAGTAACCATATAATCCAAGCTTATAGGAAATACCTAGAGCAAACCGAATCTAGGTCTTCTCTATTTCCTTCAATGATTTTATGTCTTCATGGAAAAAATTTGGAACTTAAAGTATGTAGGATCCAGGTTAACAAGTTACAATCTAATGGCAGGTTATAGATGCCCACGCTGAGATGCCAGTTGTTGGAGCAATTTCTTTGTATGTTTCTCTTCTCACATTTACTCTCCATGTCCACCCTGATCGGCTTGATTATGTGGATCAAGTTCTGGTATGTGCTCTTCTGATTCTTATTGGACTGATTTCAGTGACAATGGATCATGTCTTGAAATCATAATTTGTGTCACCTTCAATTTAGAGAGGTGTGTGGGCATGATCTATCAATTCTGTGAAAACTGTTGTGCAGGGAGCATGTGTTAAGAAGCTCTCTGGCAAACCAAAGCTTGAAGACAGAAGAGCAACAAAACAAATTGTTGCACTCCTGAGTGCTCCAATAGAGAAATACAATGATGTTGTCAGAGCCTTGACGCTTCCTAATTATCCACGCGTCATGGAATACCTTGATAGTTCGACAAACAAACAAATGGCATTGGTTATAATTCAAAGCATCATGAAGAATAACACCTGCATCAAGGAGGCTGATAAGGTCTGTATCACCCTTTCGCTTTGTATTTCGTATTATGAATTTGTGACTAAATTCTGACTTTGGTTTGTAGGTTGAGGTGTTGTTTGAATTAATCGAAGGACTTGTTAAAGATGTGGAGGGAATAGCTGAGGATGAGGTACTGATAAGTATGTTATCATATTTAATTTGTAAATTGTGTCAATAGGTATTGTTAAATAATGTTATTTGACATATATCTTTCTTCGTTCAACATTACTTCACTTCATGCTCTTTCCTGCTCACTTTTACCATATCAAACATTTACTGTAGCTTGATGAGGAAGACTTCAACGAAGAGCAAAATTCTGTTGCTCGCCTTATACATATGCTATATAACGATGACCCAGAAGAAATGCTTAAGGTAAATCATGTTCTGATGCATGTTTTATGCTAATTCTCTATGGTAATAATGACTTAGAGAGGAGTTATCTGTTATTGGTGTCTGCATATGTGCTTTTATGAAGAGGATGGGGATTTGACAGGAAGGGAGAAAACTTGTCTTGTTTGTTAAGGACAAATGACATCACCTGGGAAATTTTAAAAAGTGGTCTGATCACGTCACATGTGTACATCTTGGACTATGGAAAAGTTAGATTGTCTCGTATCTGTTTGTGAATTACTGCCGTATATCTGTTCAAGTTCCAGTTCAGGAACAATATTTTTTAACATTTTTACAGAAAAATTTCTTTCTGACTGATGAAGAAATCCTTTTGATAGTGTTTTACAGAGTTATGATGGTTAGCTTTATCATAGGGAGAAATGTGGTCTGGGTATCTTGAGTAGAGATTAGAACTGATCCTGATTAATGGGTTATTTAATTAAGTTTCATATATTATTTATGATGTAACCAATACTTTTTTAACTTCAAGCAACAATGGGTATCATCCAGTGTCCTCTGCTTTTATCATTGCTTAATGTTTCTTTGACCATGAAACGGCTGGTAATTGATTCCATAATTTTTCTAATTTGCAGATTATATGTGCGGTGCAAAAGCACATTATGGGTGGAGGTCCAAATCGCCTGCCTTTTACAGTTCCTCCGCTTGTTTTTTCTGCCCTCGGGGTATGCTTTATTTCACCCTCTTGACTGACCTGTTGAAAACTTTTAATTGATTATCCACATGGAAAGTAGACAGTGAGATCTGAAACGGATGAAAAGTTGCGGAAATAGAATCATCTGAGAATTTGTATAGTATGTTTTATTATTCCTGCCCCCTTTCCATTTACTTTGTTGTTGGATTGCCTGTCAGTTAGACATTTATATTTATGCGAAGAAGAGGCTCCTCCAAAATAAGTAGCTTATATTAGTCACTTTTGGGTTCTCTAACTGCTGATTTTCATCTCCTCTTTTAGCAGGTATTTGATGTGCATAAATTACTTATTAGAGGTCTAGAATTCAGAGTTTGATGGAGGAACAACTGGGTAATGGTATCACTACATCTGAAGCATAATTTACTAATTAGAGTCTAGATAATCTGTGTTTTAGATGAACTAGCAAACTTAATGCGGGTAAATAGACCTGCTTAGCTTCAGCCTTCAGCACTAACTTTTGAATCTGAGTTCTTTTTGGTCTCTCATTTAACAACCTAAAGACAATGCATCCGTTAGGCAAAAGTTTCCAGGTTGCCATGAATTAATACTGCATTATGCATCCATTAGAGCTCTTTTATGATGAATATATCAGGAATTGTGAGTTAGAGTTTACTTTTGGCAGCATCATCTATTCCAATATAAAAAGCAGATGCATCATAGATGCTTAAACAAAACGTGTATGTGGCTCCCATTACTTTATCATATAAAGGGGGTTGCTACAACAGTCACAATCAAAAGCTTGATAAAGCTGATTGCTTGGAGTCATTAGTTTATTGATGATTTACTCTTTGCATTTGTTAAAATTCCTTTTTCCCCTTTTGTCCCTTACCCACCTTCAGACAATATGAGCTCAGTTTTTCTTTGCTTAAATATTCTCAACCAGCTGGATAGTTTGCTACGATAAATCCTATTATTTCTTTAGTTTTGTGACTGTACTCTGGCATCAATTTGAATATTCTGAACTGGAAGTGAATCAAGGCGACAGTTTTTTGTCAGCTTGCATTTCATGAAATCGGTGTTTTACCCGTGTTGTATCCATGTAAGCGTGAGTTGGATTTTGAGAAATATCTGTACTCTGGAGAGATATGAATATGATTTTTAAACCTGCTTGCTTGTATTTTCACTTTGTGATTCTGGAGAGGGGAGCATACACAAGGATAAATACTGCAACTTTTGAAGAATGTAAGCTTAAAATATTTCTACTTACTAATGCTGTAAGAATGGAACAAATGATAACCCAAAGAGACTTATCCGGAGTAGTTGGCCATCTTCAGAGATTTAGGTCCAGCAGTTAGTCTTCAATTTTCACCTGGAAGTGTGTAGTTTGATCTTGAAAACTATATATTAACTGCATGGGACATTGTGTTGCAATCTACAGTTGGTCAGGCGATTGCAAAGTCAAGATGGTGAAGTTGTGGGAGAAGAATTACCTGCAACTCCTAGAAAACTTTTCCAGCTTTTGAGCCAGGTGTAGTTATTTAAGTTTGTAACTGCAACTCTTTGTAGGTCAAGTTACCTTGTTTTGCACATGGACTTTTTCATCTTTCCATTCTCAGTTTTTTTGGCAATTTTAATATTTTAGTACTGAATGATTAAAACTCGAACAACCCCAGACCTGGTCTCCTGCTTAGTATGAATTCGCATCCTAGGAGCCTATGCCCCCACTGTTCTAATTTTTCACAACTCTGCTCTTCTTGCTTGCCCTGGCATAGTCGGGGAGGAACCCCCAACACACCCCACCCCCCAACAACCCAAAAACACAAAAACCTTTCTAAGGATTGGTCAGCCTTCCCAGCTTGTTCCATATGACTTGTAGTGGTTTCGACCTCAGATGATCCATTGATAGCTCATTCTTCTTTACCACAAAATTGGACATTGGTGGGCAAAGTCTTTACTGGAACCATTTTCTAACATTATTATTGTTACCTTGCCTGCAGTTTTTTTTTTCTTTATTCTACTAATTTTTTTGCAATTTTTTCTTACTTGCTAATATGCAATTCTCATCTATCATCACTTTTGTTTCAGATAATTGAGGCTCTTTCATCTGTACCATCACCTGAACTTGCACTAAGGTTATATCTGCAATGTGCAGAGGTATGCTATGAACCTTCTCCTTTCCCCATCCTCTTCTACCAAATGAGGTGTAGTATGATTAAGTTCCTCATCAAGGTAGAAGAAAGAATTCCTTGCTTTTATTTTTGCTCAGAACTGAAAAGCTGTTAATGCTTTTAACATCATATGCATTAGATTTTTCAGAAAGATATAGGTGACCCTAATTTTGATGACTTTTAAGAGAATTTATTCTACTTCTGAAATTACTGCAATGGGGATCACTTTTGTCGACATTACCTGACTGAAGATTTTAAAAGTGTTAGTGACCTGATTCAAGATAGAGCCAACATTGAATAACCACTTTTCTGAGATACCCCAAAATTCTGTTTTTTTCAAGTAATAAGCCTTTATCTAATTTGAGCCCTTGTCAGTGTCTTAATGAGTTCCATGTTAGTCTCGCCCTTTCACTTGCTATTTTTAGTCAGGTAAATAATGTCTCAGGCTTTCAGATCATGTGCATAGATTTTGTACATTACTCTAATACTCATAATATTTTCCATTACAAAGAGACACTCGTGATTTCCTTATCAGTAATTGTGTGTAGTGGCAAACAAGGCTGTGCTATGTGCAACAATTTTAACTTTCAGTTTGCATTACTTTTTTGGCATTGCATGTGGAATGCTAGGCTGCCGGCGATTGTGATCTTGAACCAGTGGCTTATGAATTTTTTACCCAGGCTTTTGTACTATATGAAGAAGAAGTTGCGGTAATTGCTTCACACTGTTAATATGATTAGTTATGAGATTTCGAGTCTTTGAGTGACAAATGAGGAACTAAGACTGTATGCTTTGGACCCATTTTCTTTTGCAATATTTTTAAGGACTCCAAAGCCCAGGTTACAGCAATACATTTAATTATTGGGAGTCTCCAGCGGATGACTGTATTTGGTGTTGAGAATAGAGATACTTTAACACACAAGGCAACTGGGGTAATAATGCTTGTAGATTTTTCTGCTTCTTTCTCTAATTAAATTATTAATGTTATAGCCTAAATTTTCTCCCATGTCTGTCAGTATTCTGCAAAGCTTCTGAAGAAGCATGACCAGTGCAGAGCAGTTTATGCATGTTCCCACCTTTTCTGGGTCGACAATCAGGAAGGCATTAAAGATGGAGAAAGGTGCCCACTTCCCTACTTTTACCTTTTCACTTTTTTCAGCTTCTGTTGGGGACTTGTTCGTGTTTATGCAATAGTGTTTATGCAATAGGAAAAGGAAAAGGAATACTTGTGTCAATATTCTCCTTTGGGGGATTCATTTTTGCTATTGGATCAAGGAAGTTATTCCTTTGCTGGGATGACAGTATAATTTTCTTCATTGTATTTGACCTTCGTTAGTTTTTGGGATGTGCTCCTCATTTCAAATGTTTTGCAAGAGCATAAAATTTTGGATATACTTCCTGTAACTGCAGGGTTCTACTTTGTCTTAAACGTGCTTTGAGAATAGCAAATGCAGCGCAACAGATGGCCAGCGTTACACGGGGTAGCGCTGGCCCAGTCACGCTTTTTGTCGAAATCTTGAACAAGTGAGTAAGATTTTAAACATTTGCGGTCTTCTTTTTTGGTTCCTTGGTGCAGTTGACGAGAATTTGTGTTTCAGGTACCTCTACTTTTTTGAGAAAGGCAACCCACAGGTCACAAGCTCTGCAATTCAGAGCCTGGTTGAGCTAATAAAGAACGAGATGCAAAGCGATTCCACAACCCAGGATCCAGCTTCAGATACATTCTTTGTCAGCACAGTTCGGTACATCCAATATCAAAAAGAGAAGGGAGGCATGATGGGCGAGAAGTACGAGCCAATTAAGGTGTGATCTCCAATCGAATCGTAGATGATATATTCAAAACACAATGCGGGCACGCTTGTGATTCTTTTGGCCGGGGCACATGTTTTTGGGGAAGAAGCCTGACCAGAGTTTTGGCATGGACTCTTCAAGAAAAGAGGTGGCTTGGTTTACTTCGACATAGATTATGATGGTCGGGGAAAGATAAGTTATTTGGTTCAGATCAACAAGTGGTTTACCGTAATTCGAATGTGAATGAGATAAACACGCCTCTCTTGTACAGCTATTCTTTTGTTCTTTTAGACCTTTTCGTTCCCCGTGAGGCAAGATTTCTTTGTGTTTTCGCTTGAGTTACTTACATACCCATTTTCCCTTCTTGCTTTGACGAAAAACCAAACACGTTACCTCCAAGAAAACAATAAATAAATAACGACGACAGCTATAAATAATCGAGATTTTGTGCTGTTGGTAGTGCTGGCTAGCATATAAAAAGCGATCATGCTTTTGAGTTTTATTGAAAAAATCAAGAAAATTATTTAACCAATTACACTGCCAAGAAAGCTATAATGTAATCAGGTTTTTTGACCTGTGCATGCATCTTCTTATGCCCTGGACAAATTACTCAGGATCTTATAGTCAAAGGCTATATCAATTCTTAATGAGAGATGTATTCAAGCTCACCAGTAGGTTTTGGCTACGATCTTATCTGTTAGGCTTCAATAACTCGATAATCGTTACCTCGCCACATGCTGGCTATGACATTGCTTCCAGGCTCTTCTCCTCCTGTTGCAGGCTGACCAATTTCTTGTAGAGTCCACTGGGTTTCGCAATGAGCTGGTCGTGACGGCCTATTTCTGCTACCCTGCCATTTTGCAGCACGGCGATTCTATTGGCGTCTCGGATGGTCGTCAGCCTGTGCGCCACTAAGATCGTCGTCCGGCCTTTCATGAGCTTATCAAGAGCGTCTTGGACCAACTTCTCCGACGACGTGTCCAAAGCACTAGTCGCTTCGTCCAGGAGGAGGATTGAAGGGTCCTTCAGGATTGCCCTTGCTATGGCCACCCTCTGTTTCTGTCCTCCCGACAATTGCACTCCCCTATTGCCGACGTGTGTTTGGTACCCTTCCGGCATCGTGCTGATAAACTCATGGGCATTCGCCGCTTTGGCCGCCTCCATCACCTCTATTTCCGAAGCTTCTGAATTTCCGTACTTTATGTTCTCAGATATCGTCGTGGCGAATAACGCCGGTTCCTGCTGGACCAAACCTATCCTTAACCTTAGCATTCTCAAGTTCAGGGATTTTATATCACTGCCATCTATAAGGACTGATCCAGAGGTGGGGTCATAAAATCTCATCACTAGGGAGATCACCGTACTCTTTCCCGACCCACTTTGTCCCACCACGGCAAGACTCTTCCCCGCCGAAACTTTCAAATTCAAATCTTCGAAGATGCGTACATCCGGCCTGGCCGGATACCTAAAACTGACGCTCCTGAATTCTATATTTCCTCGGACCGTGAGCACCATTTTCGACATGCGGCTGTAAGGATGTATGGCAGTCCGCCTCTTGAGGACACGGAAAACTGACCCTAGCGCTTGCTTGCCCTTCACAATGTCTGGCGTGAGAGCCAGGGTCTCTGCAACGGCTAGTGCAGTAACTATCAAAACCATGAAGGATTTGATGATGTCTCCAAAGTTCGATTCCTTGTGCTTGATTAGAACGGAAGCATACCAAAGGCCGAGCGAGTAGGAACAGAATGCAAAGAACTGTGATATGCCAAAGCCGAACCCCGATATGTGCCCTCGGATAAGTGCTTGCCGGTTTGGTTGGGCTAATTCAGAAGCAAACTGATCTGAGATCCGGTCTTCAGCACCAAACGCAGCGACGGTGCGAATGTTTGCAATTGCTTCACGTGCCAATGAAGTGGCCCGAGAATAGGCAGTGCTGTAGTCTCCTCCGAATCCCTTAAGAAATAATTGCTGCATTTTTTTGGGGGGGAATGCAAGGACACACTCAAGAAGTTATTTTGAGCACTCAACAGTCTTGAAAGCAAAAACATCAGTTGGCGGAATGGGATGAGCTGAATTCGGTCAACAAGTTCATTTTGGCCTATTTGGCAGATGATGAATTCACGCAAGCAACCTCTATCATTATTTAGGATGGTTTCAGAAATTTACCTCAGTTATTGATGCTCCAACAAGGAGAGGGAAGGAAGCAATGACAACAGCCGCTATCCGCCAGCTTAATTTGAAGGCAATGACAAATGCCGTCACTGTGAGTGCTAGATTCTGCATAATGGTCGATAGACGGTCGGCCAGTGCACTCCGCACCAGTGTTGCATCTGCTGCTAAAATTGTTGTTAGGGAACCGGTATTATTCTCATCCAAATCAAACCACCCAATCTCGTTGGTGAGGATAGCTGCATTAAAGGTAATGCATTATTCCAAGATAGTCTTTAATTGAATTGATCTCGTGAATGGAAATACTTATGGAAGCCTAGTGAAGTTCATTTTTGTGTTGATTTGATTATCTGGATCTGAAAGTAAAATTTTCAAATTATTCTACAAATCAAGTTAGCTGAAGCAAAAGAACCTGAGAACATCAATGAGCGAACACGGGTTGTGAGGCGCTCCCCCATCAGTGTGTAGAAGAAATGCTGTATCAAGTAAATCGGGATGGTAATAGCAGCTACTCCGACAAATAAGAGTGCAATCCGATCGACCTCTTGCTTAGCACGATGAGCATCAGGTGAATAAAACGCAGACAAGATGTGGGTGATCCCAATCGCAAATAGAGGAGCTTCCATGCCTGCCAGGACCGCACCAACCGACCCGAGCAATGCGAAAGGCCATTCAGGGGCATTCAGTTTTAACAGCTCCCAGATTGATACCGAGGGAGCAGTGTCCGTTGGGGGAATGTTTTGGTAAATCCTCTGTGGCAGTGTAGTGTGCTCACTGTTAAAACTTCCTCGGAAGCTAGAATTTGCAGAAGAACCCGAGCGACATAGTAAGCTCGATTGAGTGTCATTTTCAGTTAACTGTAAGCTCACAAGGTTCGCGTACTCGCCTCCCTTAGATAACAACTCTGAATGGTTTCCACTTTCAACGACCTGGCCGTTTTTCAGGACAACGATACAATCAACATCTCGGACTGTGGATAAGCGGTGTGCAATGATTATTGTTGTCCTATTCGTCATTATTCTGTCAAGTGCTTCTTGGACGACAAGTTCCGATTCTGCGTCAAGGGCACTGGTCGCCTCATCCAAAAGTAGTATCTTTGGGTTCCGTAGCACAGCTCTTGCAATGGCAATCCTCTGCTTCTGTCCTCCAGAAAGTTGGGTTCCTCCCTCTCCCACCTGAATTAATGTTAGTTGTCAAGTATCATTCATTTGAAGCAATTACCAAGTGACAGTCTGGACGGAAAAAAGGGTACTATCCAGTGCCGTGGACTCATCAGATGAACTATATCCCATATTCTATGTAGGCCAGGCAAATTGGAAAAGTATAGGTAAGCAACTTTCTATGCACATATTTCAGTGACTGCATTTGATGACTGAAGGGAAACTCCATTTATGAGAGGAAGGTTTCTCTTGTGTTTTTCCATGTAAAGATGTTTCATTCGTTCCGCTCAAAGGGACTCTGAAGTGGAGCTCCCATAAGTAATAATCTTCTGGATGTAAATGTTAGAAAAAAGAGGTAGTTTGATTACTTTCGAGTAGGAGATGGATCGGGTGTTTTTCTCAGGATTTGACTTGACAGAATAGGTTGCCTCTACAGAGCGAGCACTGGAAATGACTGAACATTTTAAAAGCAAAAGGGAATATCTTGTCTGTTAAAAGTTAGAACGTGGATAATGGCTGCACCATCAGCAAAGTGAACTTAAATGTCGAAACCTTTAGTCTGCAGCTCTTCCAGAGAGACGAGCTCTGATAATCAGAGGAACGCACCTGAGTGTAATAACAATCGGGAAGCTTTTGGATGAAGGAATGTGCATTTGAAGCTTTAGCAGCTTCTACGAGTTGCTCCGTTTTAGCATCTGCTTTACCAAATAGAATGTTACTGGCTATAGTAGTGGCAAACAGTGCTGGCTCTTGGCTAACCAATCCCATTTGCTCTCTCAGCCATTTTAGTTGAAGAGTCTTGAGATCATGTCCGTCAAGCAGAATTTGGCCTACAAGCATCATAACGACAGATTGATTTGATTAGCCATCAGCAATAAGAGTTTTGACCATATGACGGTCAGTGTAAAATTTGGCTTAAACTAACTGCATGATGATAGATACCTGAAGTTGGGTCATAGAACCGTTGTACCAAGGAGATTATGGTACTCTTTCCAGAACCGCTTGGACCAACAATCGCTATGCTCTTGCCGGCCCGATGGTGAAGCTCAAATTCTCAAATACCATGTTGGGACGGGATGGATAAGCAAAGCAGACCTCGCGAAATTCAATTTCTCCAGCTACTTCTGACAATTTCGTTCCTTCATCAGATCCCTTAGACGGCTTATTATCCGTTTGTATCATGCTAATGATGTTGGCAACAGCCGCCTGCCCTTTTGCAATGGCAGCAAGGTTTGGGGCAGCTTGACCCAGCGCACTGTGAAGATGAAAGTACTTAATATTATCAGAAGAAACAATGAACAGTGTCCTGAGAAAAGTGGAGGCCGGATGTTACCAACGGTGTGCTAGACTTACAAACCACTAAAGATAACGTTTATGATGGTCGTGAATGCTTTCCCTCCGTTTGTATGGTGGTGCCGGACGAGAATGCTGGCATACCACAGAAGCAATGCCCAAGCACAGAATAAGAGAGCATATGTAAAGCCGACACCCATTCCTTTGGCAAAACCGCTCTTCTTCCCCAGTTTTAGTGCAACTTTAAGTGACTTAGAATATGCTTGGACTGCTCTGTCCTCCCCTACAAAAGAGTATACCGTTCGAATCTGCGAGATAACCTGATCCATGCAAAGTGGAGTAGAATAGAGTTGCTCCTTCAGTTACTTCAATCAACTTGTGGGGTGAAGTAAGCAGCTAAGTAAAACATAATTTGGGTTTTAGGAGGAGAGGTTGGGTGAAGCGTCTGAAACAGAATTTTTCATTATTTGGATTGAAAAAAGAAGACAGTGCTATTGCTTACTAAGAGAAACACATTCATCGGTAAAGCTAGTGTCTACCTCTTCTGCAACCTTCCCTGCTTCAGCATATGCAGCTTCACCTTTCTCTGATAGAGAAGACATGATAACAGTGTAAGCTCCTCCAGCAAATGCTATCAACGGAACAACAGCCAAGGTCAGAAGCGTGAGCTGCCACACCGACGTAAATCCGACAGCAAATCCTACGATGAATTGCGAAAGGTAACGCAGAGCATGGCCTGTCTGCAGTGCATAAAAGGAATAAGTTGTGGAAGTGTATTCTTATCGCAACAGGGATTGAGAATACAAATATGCATGCAGATTTCTTTCGTCATATACCTTGTCGCCGATCGCATCTTGTACTAGTATTGCATCGCTCGTAATGTGGTGAAGAATGTTACAGTCCTTAGCTTCTGTATCAAAAAAGTTGATGTCTTTCCTAAGAACTGCCTGCAGATACTTAAGCCGCAAACGAGCTGTTTGCCTCTCCCCGGTTTGCGTCCACAATGCAACACCTAAAGACTTATATGACCAGGAATTAAGCTCAGATAGGGATGGATTATTGGAATTTGTTCGGTTGAAAGAACAAAATTCATCCATAACAAGCTTGATGCATACCTATCCATGCCGATGCGAACACAATGACTCCTAGATACACGAGATACAGAGCATCCTGAAAGTTATAAGGATGTCAGATGCATGCGTCTGGCCTTTTGACGATGTATTAGCTTGCAAAAGAAAGCATCAATTTAAACCTGTAAACTCCTAAGAAAACTGGTTACTCTATTCTCTCATAAATCTATTCGAAAGCACGACTGATCGCACTGGTCTCTACTCCGAGGAGAATAAAACCAGACGGCCACGCATTACCTCAGAAACACGCGAAGACAATCCGTGGGGATCGGAAGACAGCTTGCCAAGAGAATCGATCATCCGGCCAAACAGAACGAAGAACACAGGGAGCGCGGCACCGTGGATGCACGCACCAGCGCTTCCGAAGAACATCAAAACGCAATCAATCTTGTCGGCAGCCACAAACAAGCCGAAGAAGGAAGTGCTCGGCTTCTCCTTCTCCTTCTCCTTCTCCTGCTCCTTAGTTGGTTCCGGCAGCGTCGGAATCCGATCATCACGAACCGGGTCATTTGCAGGCTCGCGCTCAAGCTCAGGTGCTTTCATGATCGCTCAACGACGACGACAACGGGCACAGAGGATTTGAAATGCAGAGCTTCAGGAGACGAGAACAGAGCATGAAAAGAGCTCACTTTCGTGGTCATGGGCGGCTCGTGCGAGGAGGGGAGGGGGTGAAACGTCACAGGCCAGCTTTCCCGCCAATAAATGCAGACAGGAAATAGTTGGCCAACTAACAACCCGGCTTCATTACTACCTGCAGCTTCGAGAGAGAGAAGCAGACAGACAGAGACAGAGCAACGGAGAGACGGAGAGAGACAGAGAGGATGAGAATGTAGAAGACGAAGAGCGATTGGCTGGCGAGAGAGTGTCGTACCCATGAAGCTTCGAACAGTTTGGTTTTGCCGCTTCTGCACAGAGCTTTTCCGGCTATGGATGTCCCTCGTATTCAATGCGGTCCCTCTGTCTTTTTCCAGGGGACGTGCCCGATCGAAACCATCGACTACGATGTTGCGGGCTTTCAGCAGACCCACATGATATCATCTTCACATGCATGTCAAAACTTCTCTAGAATCACTACTTCATGGCTCAACTAGGAATCTATATAGATGTATAATTTCCATAAGAAGTGAAAGTCCGGTGCATGGCATGATTGAAATCGGAGTTCAGTGGCCGGTTTGATTAAAAGTGCTGAATGTGGATTGTCTTAGCCATCGGATCACAAAGCCATGAACCCGTTCTGCTCGGTGTATATGTCTTGATAGAGTTGTGATTGAAGCAATGTACCTGAACATGTACTAACAAACTTTATCGTTCTGAATTACATGATCGACTTGATTTTGGATAGAACAGGTCGTTTATACGATATTGTTTTGAATCCTCCATTCTAGAGGGAGAGGTTCGAAATGACATGAGGCATGCAATTATACATCTCTCTCACCGTGTGTTAATGGAGAGTATACTTACATTTCAGGGCATGTTGCATCTATGTCATGTGAAACGAGGCGATCCCATATCACCATGGCGTGAGTATAGTGGTGGGTATGGTGATGGACAGGAGAAGAACCAAACCCAAACAGCAATTTGCATACATGGACTGGAGGCTCAGGAATTCTCATCAGTCCATTTAGGCGCCATGGAAAATGTGAGCCAAGCGTGGTCAAGTTAGCTAGTGTCATTTATTACGGATGCATCATTGTGAGCTGTAGGATAGCTAAGTCTTGTGGCATTGACGACTCATCCACCAAAGGTAGTTACTTTCGGGTCAGCGTCTCGACTGACCGTACAATTTGCCATGAATTTGGGTTTGGTCAGAATTTATTTGTAGAAACTTAGGTGACTATGATATTGGCCTTTTCAGGCTAGCCCTTTTTCCCATTCCAATGTGAAAACTCAATTAGAAAAAGGACGAAATTCTAGGAAATAGGCGATTTTGCGGCAATTTGTCACATGACGTACGGAAGAATAAGATTGTTCTTAGCAAAGGAGGGAGGAGAAGTCAGGATACGTAGAACCAAACGTCTAAAGGTGGCCAGACCGATCCCTCGTCCCTATGGAATGTTACTGGATCAGTCCGAACTGAGAACATAAGGAGGTGGCTTGATCAATCCCTTGTC
This sequence comes from Eucalyptus decipiens, assembly GCA_014182575.1. Taxonomy (NCBI): domain Eukaryota; kingdom Viridiplantae; phylum Streptophyta; class Magnoliopsida; order Myrtales; family Myrtaceae; genus Eucalyptus; species Eucalyptus decipiens. The sequence continues at coordinate 7,426,850 of CM024614.1, forward strand.
CCAATCGAATGTTATCGAGTTTGTCCGAATTGAGAACATGAGGGAGGATCCGAAGTGGGTACTTCAATGTGGGATCGAAACAGCATCTCTATATACGCATCAACTCGTGGGGCGAGATGCAAGAGGCGAGGGCTCAAACTCCTCGCCTCGTAGATCCCAGGTGAGTACTTTGCCACAGGGCTTAGAGCCCAGTGTTTTATTATCACATTATTATTCAAATGTGCTGTTGAGGTTTAAGTTTCGTCATGGATAAATTACCTCCAATTAGACCTGTCAAAATGGATCATAAACCTATTTTTAGCCTATGTTTAATTGATTGAATTGTTATATGGGATAGTTATATTCACTAAATGAATTATAAATTGGTTTAGAATGGTAAAACCTAATATATTATAGGTGTTAAAGGGGTTCGCAACTTATTTAAACTTAACTCTTTTCTAAGACTTTCTTCACTCCTTGTCCTCACCTGATTTCACACTAGCTCACTCATATCTCTAAATTCAGTTTGGATATGAGTTTTCTTATATTTAGTTAAATATAAAAATATTTTAGTAATATGACTCAGATCATGTATAAGTTATTCAATCTACATGTAATTAATTTGAATCAAATAATTTTCCATCGGACTCAAACTTAATCCGACTTATGGATCTGCCTCCAATTAATGGAAATATGTCCACATCCTACTACTTCAGGTTTTTAGCCACAGTTGATGCCATTATTTTGCCGACTGTTTTAGCTGCAAAAGCGGTGCACGAGCGGAGTTATCCTTGGATAGGGAGTCGTGTCTTGATAAGACTTTATAGATGGAGATGCAGACCAATTTCATGAGTATCAATCCAACCGCTTCTCTTCCACGTTGCTGTTCTTGAAAGGTGGAGGAATTTATTGAAATCATTATAGCAAAATCTGCCCTAGCCCTGCCCACGTCGACCTGAAAATTACGTACAAAACATACAAATGATGATCACGAGATATTTGGAAACATCTTTAGTGATATTTATGGCCAATTTTTCATTATCTTTCTTTGGTTGAGTGAAATGTATTTCTACATGAAATATTGGGCCTGCTATTTCAATACTAGACCAAAAGTGTCGTTCAATGCCGACTACCATATACGAAGATGCTTCAATCGTTGTATATCTCAAAACATCAAGATGTTGCAACCATCTATCGCTTATTATGAAAGGTGGGTTTGGTGTTGAACAACAACCGCATTGATTATGGGATCGCACTCTCCATCTCTAATTATCTTGAATAAAAATCGAAACTGCCTTTTGGAGCCTCGATCCAACATGCATCTTTTGCGAAACAGATGAAAGATGTGCCAAGTTTAGGTTGGCGCGGCACTAGTAATACAACAGAAGACGAATGAAACTGAGTGCAAACAAGACGTCTGGGCGACCTATTTGGACTATGGATTGCAGTCTCAACTGGATTGAGAAGCTATTAAGGTATTTCAGAGGTCCATATTGACCTTGTTGGACAATTCATGGTTTCCTCGAACAACCGAAGAACGCAGCGAGAAACCATGTCACTTTCAGGATCCATTGATTTCACACTTAGATCAAACCAACTTCAGCGTTTTGCACTTCACGAAGGAAGAGGTTCAGCCACAAGTCCGTACCTACTTCTCACTTACAAGTTACAACTATCAACTGGTCCCAGTAGCCCGTGATTTATCCTACTGTTCACGATCTTGAAAACGCATGTAAAAGAGAGAGGAACAGGATCTGTCAAAAGTGTTGCTGCATGTCTCGGGGTAGTATGGTTGTCGACCGGGTCAATATAAAGTGCAAACACAGCGTGTATTTCTGGCCAATTTTAGACAGGTAACCCTTTTTAAACAAGAATGCTTGAACGCGTCATGTGCAAATCGACCTTTTGAGCTCATATATGACATGTTTAAATAGGGCTGGCAATTTTTGACACGAACATGTTTACCTGACAGTGTATAAATATTGAAAGGGTTGAACAAAAGGTTTTCATTCATGTCTGAACGGATTGCTTGTTTATTACATGAACTCAATCAAGCTCAATCCAAATATGTTCAACTATGTGTCAAGATGCTCATCACGTTTACCTTGCTGTTTGCAGTGGAATAGAAGAGAGTGGTGGGCGGTGGAATTGGAAGAGGACTTCAGATTCATTGTTGGATAGATCAACCATTCACAAATTCAACCTGTGGAGAAAATATTTATCGGCCCATTGACGAGGGAAGAAATTGAGCAGTTGGAGGATCGATTTGGCCATGGAATCCATCGAAGTGCAGATTGATGCTCCCTAAAGAAGGTGCTTCTAGTAATCACTTTGGAAAAGTATCACTAATTTAGTTGTGACTGAAATTTAGATTGAACGATCATGCATAGTTGTCTAAAGACTGCAATAATGTCCATTCAAACTTATTGGCACTCAAGTCTAGTTCAGAGATGTTTATCAAATTTCCCAAAAATTATGAATAGAGACAAAGAGATTTTACAAGCCAAGTGCAGAGTATCAACGGAGCTTAATTTGCAGACCGAAGATGGAATCTCTCCATGGAGTGATTTTCCGGTGGCACGAAAGATGAGTAAAGGGAGCCTTTCGAGTAGTGCGTTGTCATTAAGGTTAACCAGTGACGAACTCTCCAGGGATATTGATATATACTTCCCTTGACGAGGTTACCAGAAATATCAAGATACTATAATGTTTTTTTCCCTAATCCCAATACCATTTCGATATCTGACAACCGATGCTGTTTTTGGAGAGTTTAAATTTTTTAGCTTTTTTAAAGAGTTCAGAGAAAAAGAAAGCTTGGTCAAGTTGCAGGAAGAAAATGCCAAAGTCTCGAGATCTAGAAATGTACAATTTAATTCCCCGGTCACATAGGGTATTTTGCCTGAGTTGCTTGTAAACAAGAAGGGTTAAGCATTCAAGAGACTTGCTCCAATTGGATTTCAGAGAAGAAACCGTGATGTCAATGAACTTCAAATTGACATCAAGGAGGTCTATCAAGCGGAATCCATCGTGCAGAAGTTCCCCTTGTAAATCGCTCATGGACACATTGGAAAACATCGAGGAGGATAAATTCATGAATGAACAAAGACGAAACATTAGACATGTCTACTAAATCAAGTCTAAGTTCTCTAAACTCTGGCAAATTCTGAATCAGCATTTCGAAATCTGTTTTTTTCAATGTTAAGACGGTGTGTCACATATGTACCATCAATGTTTGAAGAAAGATCAAGTAAAACAAGTTTAGAAAAGTAAGAAATTTCAATAGGATTTAGACCTGAAAAATTGGAACAAGAGAGATTGAGGCGTCTCGATTCAGTATATGCCCTTAGTTCAAGTAAAGTGGTGAGGCACGGAAATTGTTAACAGCTAGGTTGAGGCTCCGAAGCTGGCAAAGTGTGAAAAGTGAGTTATCAGAATGGTGGGAACCCTGAAAACAGCTGAGTGAAGGATCGAAGCCGGTAACATTACCCGTTACATCATTGCACGCGACACCGTCCCACGAGCAGCAATCCAAACCGATCTTCCTATTATCCTGGTTAATATTTGGATGAACTTGGCACTATATCTGCACTGCACCCGCCGCGGAGCAGGGTAAGTTGCAGATTTATTAAATTCCGATAGCCAAAATGGGAATTTTGTTCAGCGCGTGGTTAATTTGAATAATTAATAATAAATTTGAAAACCCATTGTTAAAATAAAACGCAACCGATAACTTCTTTTTCGACCAACTAAAATACCAATCAAATAACAAGGTTACCAATTGCCAACATCAAACCCATTAATGTATTATCATCTCTTTATTATTATTCTACAAGTGGCCCCTTTCATTAATTAGCTGTTAACGAATTGCTTAGATACTTTACTGATATTGTCTGCCAACGGTTTCAACTTATGAACAAACTATCTACTTTACCAATATAAATTTCTAGTAGATTACCAAACTTCATTTTGATTTCACGAGCACCATTGTTCATTTGTCAGTAACCCACTAACAAAATTATTGATTTACCAAGTTGAAATACCTTAGAAACTATGAACAGTCGTTTGTTTTTACTGGTGAGTGTGTTTTTCATTAGTAGACTACAAATTGCTTACGTACTTTACTAATAACATCGATTAATGGCTATCACTTGTGAACAAAATAATCATTTCACCGTTATAATTTCCTAATGGATTATTACTAGTTTGCAGTTTACAAGTACCAATGTTTTTTCGACAATAACATGCGAAGGAAATAATCAATTTGCCAAGTTTAAGCACCCTAGTAGGTCATGAACAATAGTTTTTTTATTATTACAGATGAGCACATTTTTCCATTGATAAAGTACAGATTACCTATATATTTAACTAGTAATGTCAGTTAACAGTTGTAACTTACAAACAAAATAGTTAGTTTACTACTCTAAATTCCTAGTCGACTATTAATTTCACTAGTGATTTACTATTTACACCACCGTGATTTAGTTATGCATAGTACATTTATAAAAATAATAAATAAAAACGTAATAAGTATCGTTAAATTGACGGTTGTGAATGGCTTCGCAAATCAGGATGGATGACATGACCAGCAGGTCATCAATTGCACAAATTTACCAATACGATTTAAATAAGAAAAAAAAAACGTGGGCACCGGAGATGGTCTTCTTGAGTAATAACTAACCTGCAAGATCCATTGCCAAGGATTCAAATATTGTGACAACCTCAAATTTATTATTTTTTTATATCATGGCTGGACTCACAAAATAGGTTTCTTGCAGTCCAGCAGATTTTTCATGGGGTACTCGGGAGAAGCTACAAGTCATTTCGAGTCCCCCAAACTGCATGTCATCGATCTCTCTCAAAGATACAAGTATTTCGACCAGTGGGCTGATTCGGACAAAATAGAGCTTACTGATAAGCTAACTATAAGACCGTCAAAAAAATCACACTCGAAATAGTTTAATTTGGGAAAAAGTGCCAAAAAAGTCATAAACCTTTTTTTGGTGTCCGATCGATCCTAAACCTTTTAAGTCGTGCCAATTCAGTTATTTTGGCCGGATTTTGCTGACCAGGGACGCCGGCCGGGCCGACGTGGCCTAATCGGCGCGACGTGGACAATTTTTAATAATATTTTAATTTTTTTTTTTTTTTTTTTTTTTTTTTTCTTTTTATTTTTTTCTTTTGTCTTTTTCCTCCAGGCCGATCACCGAGGTCCGGCGGCCGCCGCAGGCCACGCTGCGAGGGGGCGAGGCCGACCTCGCCGGATCCGGCGAGGTCGGGCGAGCCTCGCCCTCGCCGGATCTAGCGAGGCGAGCCTCGCCCATGGCCGGCGAGGGCCGGCGAGGCTCGACCTCGCCGGATCCGGCGAGGGCGAGCCTCGCCCATGGCCGCCTCGCCGGATCGGGCCATGGGCGAGGCTCGCCCTCGCCGGATCTGGCGAGGTCGAGCCTCGCCGCCCTCGCCCGACCTCGTCGAGATTAGGCCATGGGCGAGCCTCGCCCTCGCCGGATCTGGCAAGGTCGACCCTCGCCGGCCATGGGCGAGGCTCGCCTCGCCGGATCCGGCGAGGGCAAGCCTCGCCCATGGCCTGATCCGCGAGGCGGCCATGGGCGAGCTCGCCCTCGCCGAATCCGGCGAGGGCGAGCCTCGCCCGACCTTGCCGAGATCGGCCATGGGCGAGCCTCGCCCATGGCCGGCGAGGCTTGACCTCGCCATCCGGCGAGGTCGGCCTCGCCCTCGCCGGCCAGAGGAAAAAGACAAAAAAAGATAAAAATAAAAATATTAAAATATTATTAAAAGTTGTCCACATCAGCGCCGATTAAGCCACGTCAGCCGGCTGGCGTCCAGTCAGCAAAATCCGGCCAAAATTGGCCGGAAAGGACTGAATTGGCACAACTTAAAAAGGTTTAGGACTAAATCGGCACCAAAAAAAGGTTTAAGACTAAATCGGCACAAAGACAAAAGGTTTAGGACTTTTTTGGCACTTTTCCCGTTTAATTTGTATCATCTTTTACCTACCATTACATGCATGGCTATGTCCGGAATGGTAGACAAATTACTTTAAAATTTGGACAGTTAATTGTTAGCGAGGCACTGTCATTTGTTATTGTTTAGTAGAATTATTGGAAATTTGAAGATACTTTGAACATTTCGCTCAACTTTTTTCTATTCCACTTTGACTTACGTTCTCAATCGAAGACAATGTACAATGGCTTCTGCTCCACAATCTTCTACTGACCTGCAACTTCAAAGATTTTAGTAAATGGGTTAAACCCAATCTTCATTACTAATTCTTCATGGACAAAGAAAAGCTACGCATACGGGAAGCTGGAAAAGATATCTAGATATATTAATGGCCTTTGCTTCATTTTTCTACTTTTTGCTTCTTCTTTTTTTTCGTTTAAAGATGTGTGCTTGACAGATCTCATTGTCCATCTTCTCAATTTATATGATATATAGTTGCACAAAGAAACAAGAATAGAAGACATTAGAAACAAGCCTTCATAAGGGAAATGACATTTCAAGCTCATCTAGTTACATCTTTATTCAATGAATCTACATTGTACTACTCCTCAAACAATTTCATTGTCTACGAAATCTAATGGTCTTCTACTTTGGCTTCTCCATCCACTTAGCTGCTCTTCTCTCTAGCATTCTCACACCTTGCGCAAGCCATTTAGGCTTTCCTGTTTCAACTGCAATATATGCTATGGAAATCCCAATTACAATTCCCGATGAATAGCCTATCCACACTGTTTTCTGTTTGAACCAATCCTCATGCCGTTTGCAATTGAAAGTTAACGAGGACAATCCTGGAGAGCATTCTTTTGATAATGGAAATCCACATAAGCCTGGATTCTTACTAAATGAGTCACTTGAAAATGTGTCTAATTGGTTGCCACGAGGAATTGGACCGGCGAGTTGGTTGTTCGAAAGGTTTAAGACTACAAGAAAAACCGCATTTTCCAGTACACTAGGAATTCCCCCACAAAGCTTGTTCGAAGATAAATCGAGAAATTCAAGATGAGTCAAGTTCCCCAGAGTAAGAGGGATGGAACTTGTAAAGTGATTATGAGAAAGATTGAGCCCAAGAGACTTGAGATGTCCAATAAGTCCTGGGATGTCCCCTTTGAAAGAGTTGTGCGATAAGTCAATGATTTTGAGGTAGGTGCTGATTTTAGTATACCTTAATCTGTAGCTTTTTAGGGTTAAATCAAAGAATTTTCAAAACTCTTTTCAAAAGACCGTCTCCTATACCATAGTGTTTCTCCCATATTATTGCCATTCATCATAGCTTTAAAGTTCATAATCAAGTTGGCTGGCAAAGGACCGTCAAAATTGTTCTCAGAGAGGTCTAAAATGCATAACTTGGGAAAGAGGTCAGTTCGCTTGGGAATATCCAAAGAATCCTTAAAATTATTGTTTCTCAAAGTGAGAACTTGTAGTTGGGGGAGTGTTCCCAACCATTCTGGGAATGTATCCTTTATCCGATTGTTGTCGAGTAGCAGAGTTTCCAGATTATCACATTTGTCGAGGGACTGGGGCAGTTTTCCTTCAAACCGATTATTACTTAAGTCAAGAGTCGTCAAGCTATTTCTCCAAGAAAATGATTGAGGTATTGTGCCCTCGAGGTGATTCATTCCCAAATCCAAAACTGACAGATGGGTGCTAAAATTTGTTATGCACTGAGGCAAGCTACCCATTAAGTTGTTGTTAGACAAGCTAAACATCTCAAGCTTGGTGGCATTGCATATCGAAGAAGGAATCTTTCCTACAAAATTATTACTTGCAATGGAGTAGTAAGTGGTGACGGGAGATGGAAGTGGAATTGGAATTGGCCCTCCAAACTTATTGTTGGACAAATCTATTACAATCAATGAGGTGTTTGAGAAATCCTCCTTGAGCCACCATCCCAAAAAATTGTTGTTGGATAGAAATAAATATGCAAGAGAAGGGAAGGAGAGTCCAAAAGTAGTGAGGTTCGTCCTGCCATAAAAGTTGTTGGAACTCAAATCAAGGAAGGACAATTTCGGTGCTTCTAGCCAATGTGGGAAGATATCACTGAACTCGTTGTGACTGAGATCTAGTGAAAATAACTTCACACATTTGACTAGGGAGCGTGGTACTGATCCTTGTAATATATTGTTGCTCAAATCTAGATCCACGAGATTGGATATATTACCAAAACATGGTGGCATATTTCCAAAGAGTTTATTGTTAGACAAATCTAAAAACTTGAGTGAACTCAACTGGCAAATTAAAGAGGGGATCTTACCGGTGAAACCACTTTTGGAGGCATAAAAGTGCGAAGTAGAAGGTGGAGGGATTGGGAGTGGTCCTTGTAACCAGTTGCTCCCAACGTTAATATACCGCAATCGCTTCCAATGCAATTGTCGTATACCTCCACACAAAAAGTTATAAGAAATTTCTAATTTTTCCAACGTACCATGGCTTATTCCCCAAAACCACTCTGGGATCTTCCCACTAATCATATTGGAAGAGAGGTCTAGATATGTTAGTCCTTTAAATGAATTCAAGAAATAGGGAAACTTGGTCAAATTGCAAGATCGCAACAGCAGCTTCTCAAGCTTCGGGAGAAGGAGGGAGCTATTGGAATAAAGAGCACCATTAAACCTGATGCAAGTGAGATCAAGATTGATGACGTTACCGGTGACATTGTCGCAAGTGACACCACCCCATGAGCAGCAATCTACAGCCTTAGTCCATGAGTTTGTCTTTGGATAAGATGGGTAATATGAATGACAATAGTCCGATGCCATGACATCAAGCACGAAGGAATTTTAAAATGGAGCAAGGCATCACGCTGGTTAAGAGGGCAAAGGGGCGAGGCAAAGGGAAGGGAGGAATGTAATAAAAGGAGAAAAGGGAGGAGACCAAGGATTTGATGCCACCCCATTTTGTAATTCATTATGCGAGTGAGTTTATTGGTAATGGAGAGTGCTTCAACTTATATAGCCCTTCTCAAGTGTGAAGTCATTGAAACAAGTCTTCTCTGAGGTCCGTTGGTGGGCCCACAACGTGTATTACCCGCTTAAAAGCTCTGTTCGTCAACATATGGGTAATTTCATGTTCGATTTAGTCAGAACGATTTCTCATTTTGTCATGGGTAAGGAAGATCAAATTTTCTGTCGAAGTTAGTTTAGTCATCGGTACACAAGTGTGTAAATTGAATATCCATGTTAAAAGAATTTTTCTTTCCTAGACGCATATACTTTAGAATGTTCGGTACTTTATATCAATCATGAAGAGGATGGACAGAAAGAAACATTAACACAGTAATATCCGATGTACTCTTTGTCATGCCGATCCTCAGGGAGTACAAATACATGCCGGAGATGAACACCGCAACAGCCTAACATCGAACACTACACTCAGAATGAAAAGGAATTTTTATCATGTGTTATTTTCCATGTGATTTAGTAACTTTTTATGATCCAAGGTGATTTTTTTATATTTATAGATTAGTAATTTCACCAAAGTGACATTAACTTTTCCCCTGATCTTATAAGTACCGGTCATAGATCATAGTCGGTGAATTGGGTTATAAATTCTCCATCGTAGAATCGTCCCTCTTATCGACCACATTCTTTGATCAGGCCCACTTCGGTGCTTTAGAAAACGAGTACTGCACGTGTTTGTGAATTTAACTTGGAAGCGCTTTCTTCCCAGCATTAATCGGCACTGCATTTCTCCATCTTACTATTCCATGAAATAGGTAAAAATTGCTTTAAGTTATTGAAACGTCTATAGGTGATTTAACAATCCACTACAACTAAATTGCTCTAATTACACCAATAGAAAAGCTACCTAAGGTCGCAAAAGTTTTTGCGACAAAAATAATTTTGTCGCCGTCGATATGCCTAAGGCGACGAAAGAAACTGTTCTTTTGTTGCCTTAGGTAGAGTTAAGGCGACGGAATTCGATTTTGTTGCCATAGGTATGCCGGAGTCGACAAAATCTGTTTCTTTTATGGCGTTAGAATGGGTTAGGGCGACAATCAACTGCAATTAAAAAAATAAAAAAAATAAAATAAAATAAATCCTTGTGGAGAGGTCTGCATAATTGCTCGGGAGGGTGAGGATTTGATGCGATCCATTTTGCACTGCAAATGTTGGCATAATTAAAGAAGACGTCGCAAGAATTGCAGGATTGGGATATCTGCAGGTTGCAAGCCGCCCCATCATCAAGTATTGTTCAACACACGTTAATCGTTCGTACGACAAACCTAATCAAGGGGAAAAGAAAAGTGGCCATCGCGAGGGCGAGCCTCGTTAGTGGCCGGCGAGGTCAACCTCAATGGCCAATGAAAGAAGAAAAGAAAAAAAATCAAAAAGAAAATTAAAGAAATTTAAAAAAAAAAAAATTGTCACTTTAGTGTCGATCAGACAGTTAGAGCCAGCCGGCTAAAATTGGTCGATGGGATTGAATTGACACAAATACAAAATATTTAGGATTGAATTGGCTAAAAAAAAATTATAGTAAGTTTAGGACTATTTTGATAATTTTCCCCAAAAACAAACAAAATAACATTTAGGTACCATCTTAGCAAATAAACATTAGCATCAGCCATTTTAATGCACTTGATAAATCCAATTCCTAGGAAGATAACGCTTCTGCCTTTCGGTTCATCCGTCCAAGTGCAGAGTCAAGTCTCCTCCATTTTAGCTTGTTTGGCCCGGTCTAAGCCTGCAAATCCCCATTCACCAGCGTACTACAATCAGAGTGAATACTTATCTCTTTTTCAGATCTAAGCGGGGCAAGCTTGGAGGAAATAAACTCTAGGGTTTCAATCAAAGCTTGTTCCGTACGATTTTGCAAGATTTATTGTCCCATCAATTATTCTAGAGAGCATTGTTTTTCCTTTGGTGTTACTCTTTTTTTCCGACGATTTTTAGACTAACAGAATTATTGGAGCACTCGATTAATTATATTTCGCATCAAGCGCGGTAGTCCTCTCACCCTATTCGGATGTTCCTACATGCATCTGATAATAATTGCTTTTCTACATAGATTAGTATGCTTATAACAGTTGCCCTTGCCCGACTAAATGTTTTTCGGTCGAGCACAGTGCCTCTAGGACAGTGGTGCACTTAAATTCTAATGCAAAGAAGTCAAAGTCTTCCTTGAGATGACATTACTGGGGTCACAAATTTGATTCTCTTGGTGGATTTACTTGGGTGTGGAAAATTCTTACTTGCTTGGCTTTGTATATACATGACATGAAAGTCTTCTCCGCCTTTCTTGAAAAGTCTATTAGTCAATTTTGTGATGGCTTTTTCATTTTAAAAGATATGTATGACTCTGGTCATCACTATTTGGTAAATAAATTTAGAAAATTCATTATAAATAGGGTAGTCATTTATGAATTTTTTCCTTTAAGATAACTTTGAATTTTTAGATACTTTGAATCTCCAACATCCTTTCTTGTTTCATATTGTGCTTCTTTTAACAATTAAGAGCTACAATAATAACTTTCAACTTTTAGAGAATTGCCTCACAACTTTAAGATGTTGTGACTTTAAAATATGTTTTACCAAATACACAAACTGCAATACTTTACACCATAGTTACAACGCAGCACAACTGCAACTATATTCAATATATTTTATTTTTTATTAATTTGATTCAAAGTTAACATGATCATTACATGCTACTAAATAAACACAACATAGATTCACTTGATTACTAAGTTACTACTCGCATAATTGTCAAGTCAAATCTCCTATGTATCCACTTACAATTGGTAGATGAATGTTAAATATATGAAAGAAGAAGAACGTAGAAACATAGCTTAGGGGAGGCGACGTAAAGTAAACTTCAAACTTCAGTACCTAGTCATGCGAGTGAGACATAAATTTTCCACGATGATTTCACAAAAATGATAGGCAGTTGGTAAAAGTTGGACGAAAAAGCAAGCGGCCCTGAGGGGGGGCGGTGCCCGTCCTTGTCAACCCAAGCAGACAATCAATATAAACAATCACCAGAGATTAGGATTAGCAGTTATGGAATCGCATTGCGCTGTAACATCGTATCGTCATTTCCTGGAACTTTCTTCCTTCCACCACGGAGTCTAGTCTTAGCTTCAATTTCAAGGCAGAATCGAAAGACCTGCATAAAGTCCTTGTGGAAAGATCTGCATAACTGCTCCGGAGGATGAGGATTTGACGCCACCCCCATCTTCCGCGGCAGAACTACACATAATTAAAGAGGATTTTGCGAGAGTTGTAGGTTTGGGTTTTATTGTCAAGTAACTAATTACGAGGGCGAGATATTAAAATGTCCTACGATGATTTAATAAAATGATACGTATTTGATAAAATTCGGACAAAAAAGCAAGCAGCTCTGAGGGGCAGCGGTCCCTGTCCTCGTCAGCACAAGAAGACGATAAAGATCAACAATTGGTCCAAAGATTAGGATTGACGGTCATGGAATTGTCTCAAGCAATAACGTGGGAATCTTTACCGTCATTTCCGGGAACTTTCTTCCTCCTCCCGTAGAGTCTAGTCTTAGCTTCAATTTCGGGGCGGAATCCAAAGACCTACACAAAGTCCTTGTGGAAAGGTCTGCATAATTGCTCGGGAGGGCGAGGATTTGACGCCACCCCATCTTCCACGGCAGAAGAATCGCGTAATTAAAGAGGATGGCCAGAATTGCAGGTTTGGGATATCTCTGCATCTGGCAAGCCGCCCATCAGCCGCAGAGACTAGAAGACGAAGGAAGCCCCAAATATCTGATTTTGGCATAATTGAAGGCATGTTTGGCAATTTAATTGGCATCCTACTTTTCTTTTTTAATTAATATTTGCCGTGCGAACTCTATTGTGTTGGACTTGGTGGAAAGTGAAAACCAAGAATCAAATCATCATCAATTTTTTCCTGCGAATTGACTCTTGATGACCCACGCTTTCTTTTTCTAAGTCAAAAGTCTGTCTTTACATGGCAAAAGTATCGTAAAACACACTTTATTCTATGGGACAACGTCCTAATTACAGGGCATAGAAAGTGGCTTCACAAAAAGTGAGAATGCACTCCGGTCGTCCACGTACTGCTTTTTATTTCATCCATCCAACTTGCAAGGTCAAGTCTCCTCCGTTTTTTATAAGCCAAAAGTTGGTGCAAGCCTCCATGCATTGTTCTTCACGGTTGTCGTATGTCTTTCGTTGTGTAACTTCCATTGTCATCTGCAGAGAAACATTGTCATTTATTTAGTCTTGTCTTTTCTTCCAACAATTTTCGGACCGATGGCATCCTTTAATTACTCAATTAATTCTAATTCACAACAGTCCCCTCATCCTAATAGTTGCTTTTCTACATGGATCAATATGCTTATAACGGTTGCTCTTGCCCAACTTAATTTATCCAGTTATGTTTGATGACAAATTACTAATGTATTATACTTTCCATTTCCGTCATTAATAATCATGGTAGGGACTATTAACGTTAGCTAAGTAGAAGAGTCGGTGATTTCTTAGTTTGAGATATATATATTAGATATTATATCCTCTAAATCACTCTCAAGACAAAGTAAACTCCTTAAAATTTCCACACGATCATGCGCTAAGCTTATATGGAGTTGCCCCATGAGAATTATAAACTCTTCTAAAGTGTTGCAGTGCAATGACAAGATTGAATGCAAAAACGCAAATAATTACAGAGAGACAGAGTTTAAAAATCATTGAAATAAATCAAGTGCTAATTAAATTGCCATTATGTCCTTTTCTACCCTCAAGTCTTCTCATCTTCCCAGACGTCTCTTCTTATCAGGGCAAACATGAGGGCATGAGAAATTTAATCTCATGTGCATGATGGTTTATATATACAGAATATCAAGATCTTTGGAGGATTAGCATGTCTAGAATCTTCATGTTAACATTTTTGGTAACCCTTTCGTTGCTCAACTTCTGAGGTGAACTGGACGGACTAGGCCCATATACAAGCCCAATATCACGATAATGGTACCAAGTCCTTACGACTTACAGATCCATCAACAACCCACAAACCGAAATTCACAGGGCTCATCAGGACATCCAGAATTTCTCCAAAGCCCAAAGTCAAAAATGCTCTTTAACAGCTACAGCTCAATGCCCCCATCTCGAGCACAAAGCTTCATCCGCATCAGTCAAAAACAGATTCGTTTCCTGCGACACGGCTTGAATTTGAACCCTGACAGAGAAAACAACCAACTTAATGACTTGAGCAATCTGAGGAACAGCATGATATTGCAAGACATCATTTCTCTTCCTCTAAATATGATATATAGCCCCATTCCAAGCAAGCTTTAGCACAGTTTTAAATAGAGATTTCCCCTTAGCAGTTCGAAGTACCCACTCAAACTCTAAATCGGTAAATCCCATGCTGCGTCTGAAAGGACAGTTTTGCTTCAAGCAGAGATAAGCGGAAAGGGAAACCAAAGCTCAGGAGGCAGACACAAACAATGAAGAATCTCAGGTACAAATCTTAGGACTAAATTGACGATATTACCTCTGGTATTTTGATATTTTGCTCCTCTGAAAGCTGATTGACGGCTGTGTTATAGTCAACATCAAATATTGTATCCGATCACATTGTTACTAGCCCATTTTTCTTCTCAATTTCCTCCTATTATACCCAGGATTTCACTGGGAATAAAATCCTGCAGAATAGCAAATTCAATGACGTATGCGAAGAAATGTTTCAGCATCATGTCATATCTATTGGCTCGTGGAAATAACAATGCCGAGTTCAAATATCACACTTGATTATTACACTTCTTCTTTTTGATAGTCTGTATTAGAAAACAAGTGTGAGAAGGAGTTCTATTCTAAATCAGAAAGAATTACAAAGCCTGTGGGAAAGTCACCACATATTTTTAATTGTGTCATTATTGGATAGCCATTTAAGAAACTTGATTCTTGGATATTAATTAATACCATATTACTTAATTCCACAACTGAAATGAAGCTAAAATGGCAGCTTGATGCTCTTTAGGATCAAATTTTGAACTTTCCTTGGCCATGAGGACACCCTTGTCTGTCTTATTCTTCATGAAGCCACATTTTTTGTATCTGCTGGCGAAACACATTGCAACTGGAGATAATACTTGGTGTCTTATTTTTCATGAAGCCGCATTTGTTGTATCTGCTGGCGAAATACAGTGCAACTAGAGATAATACTCCGTGTCCTAACATACACGCACACCATTAAAAGTTTGATAACTGAGAGCCTTTATTGAAATCACTGCTCCAGTTTAATCAGCGAAAGACGTAACTCAACGTTTCAGGACTCTTCTAGTTCAGTACAAGTCCTGCTATTGGCAGTTCCACAATAACATGCATAGCTAGAATGAATTCCGTCTCAAATCCAACCGTAATTTAAGGGGTAGAGAGGTTGTCTCCAACCCTGTCATTTTTGTGGTTCTAATCTTTTCCAGGTTCGATCGAACTTTGATTTAGTAAGCTACGGCATGGCTTTACTCCTGTTTTCTTTGCAATGTCTTGAAAGGTGACTGTACTCATGGAGATCAAGAAAAGCTAATAAATCTGAAGTAGGAACTTTGATTCCTAGCAGGCACTACACTTCGTAAATGCCAGATGAGCACATAAAAAGTCTTAACAGACTTACTTTTGAATCGTTTTCAGCTAAGTATCTCATCAACACATTTCTCGATCACATCTTCCAGAGTCATTGTGACTTACCTTGGAATCATTTTCATCTAGGATTTCACCGGCCCACTCCTCAACCGCATCTTCCAAAGTCACTGTCTGTTTCAGCCATCCCAACATAACATTGATGAGACACAATATAAGAATCCCCATGCAATGTCCTCACAGAAACATCACACTGTGCATTTTTGAGAAAAGCATCTTGACATGTGAAAAACC
Organism: Eucalyptus decipiens; assembly: GCA_014182575.1. Taxonomy (NCBI): domain Eukaryota; kingdom Viridiplantae; phylum Streptophyta; class Magnoliopsida; order Myrtales; family Myrtaceae; genus Eucalyptus; species Eucalyptus decipiens. The sequence goes on from CM024614.1 coordinate 7,442,706, forward strand.
CCATGTATGTCTGTTGCTACTGAAGGCGACTTATATCCCACTTTGACACCAAAACATCACTTCGGTCAGAAAGCTCTCCCAAGCACAGTGAAGTAATCTTGTCACTTTCAAGATGACAATTTATTTACGTATAAAGATACCGTGAAGCTGAGAAAAGTATATTGCCCTGTTCGTAGATTTGTCTTTTCCATAGTTAGCCTTTTCAAAAGTTTGTTTTGTGCAACTATCCGTTACTGGTTCTGGAAGACACAACGCTTCAGAAAGCTTATCTACCAAAGCATTTGTCCATTAAAGTTTTTCTACCTACAGTAGCTTTCCCCATTTACATGCTACTCGGCCGCTGACAACAGTCTCAAAAATTTCAGTTATTCATGATAAAGTGCAGTCCTTATGATATGTTTTCACAAAGAACTTAACCTGAGATTTCGCAGTTTGCTTGGTTACTGAATTATATCTCTAATATTGTCAAATCATATGGAATAAAATTCAACTCAAATAAGGTGACCATCTGATTATATGGCAAGCATCACAACGCATATCAACTCATAAACAACATTTTATAGTTACAATTCAATTGACAGGGAACGATTAATTGCATCATAAAGACTACCAAAATTCGTCCATATTCAAGTCAATCCAGCACCAACAGTGCAATCAAACATTAATTTGTTGAAAAAAAAGCAGTCATCTCTCAAAGTGGCGAAGGCAAACTCTATAGTATAGCAGATCAAGAGCATGTGCAACTCCTATATTATTCACAACCCGCAAAGAAAAAAAAAACTAGTTGATGCTCATCCAGGGGAAGAGGTACTAGCTGGAACATAGCGCTGCTAGAACAAATGAATTGATGAGTCATCCGCAAATGTGAAAATCCACATGTTTTGAGCTGGAATTGACTGAAGCTGCATTTGTACGGCTGATTATTGGGAATGGCCATGTGGTAGACAAATTACTTTGAATTTGTACGGCTAATGATTGGAGGTGTCACTCTCTTTTCTTTTTCTTTTTCTAATGTTTTAGTAGATTTATTTGGAATTTGAACATTACTTAATATTTCACATGACATATTTCTCTTTCAATTTGACCTATTTTCTCCATTAAAGAAATATCTATAATAGCATTCAGTCCTCAATCTACCACTGCTTTGCAACTTTAAAGACTTTAGTGTTGATTCTTAAGAAGAAAATAACACTAGAAGTGTCACAATTTCCATATGGCGATTACTTTAGTGTAAAAACTTTTCGCCAAATCACTTTAGTGTCACATTGAAAAAAAATGACTACTTAAGTATTTCTAGCCAAAAATTTCAATAAAAAGCTTTACGTGGCTTTTTTATAATAAAAAACAAGTCCAACGTGAACGATAAGGTCACCTTTTATGACAAAACATCGTGGCATCTTTTGTTGACTATATCATTACCACAGTGATGTTTTGTTGCAGGCCAAATTAGTCCCCATAGACTTAGAGCCCGTTTGGTTCGGCTTTTGGGGAATGTATTTGCCAAAATGCAAATACCTTTGGGTGAATGGGGTTTTCTGAAATGCAAATATCGTTTGGTAAAATTTACATTGAGATATAACTTTGGCCAAAATACCGTTTGGTAAAATTTGCATCTGTAAAGGACTTTTATTAAATTTTAAAAAAAAAAACATTTGTATTTTTTTTTTGAAGTTCGGCCACCGGCCGCCAAATCCAGCGGCAGGTCCGACGGCTGGATCTGGCGGTGCGACCCAGGCGATCGTCGCTAGGGTTGCGCGACCTCAGCAACCGCCACTTGGGGTTGCGTGACCCAGGCCATCAGTAGCAGGGGTCGCGCGACCCAGGCGTCGCCTGAGGTCCAGCAACGATCGTCGGGGTCGAGCGACCCTCAGGCGGTGGTCGCCGGCGCGCACGACCCCTTGGCCGACGGTCATCGACCTTCAATCAGCTTCTTCTGATGGTGTGCGGTGGTTTTGGAGAAGATAAACAGTATCGGGACTTGCATTCCGGAGATGCAACTTCCCAAAGTACCTCCGGAGTTGCATTGGGCTAAAGGCTCTTAGAGCCACTTGGAGATGCAATTGCATCTTGCCAAAGTCGACCAAAAAAACGAACCAAACACCTTTGCATTTGGCCAAAGGACTTTAGAGTTCCAAAGGGCTTTCCAAATACCCAACCAAACAAGCCCTTATATTGCCAAGAGAATTTAAAATAGCTTGGTAGACTCCCATTCATATTGGTGGACTCTCGCCGGGTTTTGCAGAATTCCACGTTTTTTGGTTGAGCATAATGGGTCATGAATTTGATTTTTGTTTATTGTCTCGGTGGGGTTACTTGGATGTGAGAAATTCTTATTTACTTGGCTCTATAGATACATGAGACAAAAACCTTCTCCACTTTATTTGAAGGGCATATGAGTCAAGTCTATGATGACATTTTTCATTTCAAAGACGCGTGGCTCGTCATCGCCATCTAATATATAAAATGGATATCCATTATGAAGAGGTAGTCATTTAAGAATTTTTTTCCTGTAAGATAACTTTGAGTTCTAAATTACACAATCGACTTGATTTTGGATAGAATAGGTCGTTCAGACGATATTGGTTCCGAATCCTTCATTCTAGAGGGAGAGGTTCAAAATGAGACGCAGCGTGCAATTACACATATCTCTCACCATGTGTTGATAATGAGTATACTTACGTTTCAAGGCATGTTGCATCTATGTCATGTAAAATGAGGCGATCCCAGATCACCGTGGGTGTGGTGATGGACAGAAGTAGAACCAAACCCAACCAGCAATTTACGTACATGGATTAGAGGCTCAGGAGTTCTCATCAGTCCGTTTAGGCGCCATGGAAAATGTGAGAAGCGTGGTCAAGTTAGCTAGTGTCATTTATTACGGATGCATCATTGTGAGCTGTAGGATAGCTAAGTGTTATGGTATTGATGATTCTCATTCACCAAAGGTAGTTACTTTGGGTCACCATCTCGACTGACCGTACAATTTGTCATGAATTTGGGTTTGGTCAGAATTTATTTGTAGAAACTTAGGTGACTATGATATTAGCTTTTTCAGGCTAGCCCTTTTTCCCATTCCAATGCGAAAACTCAATTAGTAGGAAGGATGAAATTCCGGGTGGTAGGCGATTTTGCGGCAATTTGTCACGTGACGTACTGAGTAATAAGATGGTTCTTAGCAAGAGGGAGGAGAAGAAGTAAGGAGGCGTAGAACCAAACATCTAAAGGTGGCCTCCCCGATCCCTTGTCCCTATGGAATGTTACTGGATCGGTCCGAACTGAGAACATAAGAAAGGTGGCTTGATCAATCCCTTTGTCCCAATAGAATGTTATCGAGTTAGTCCGAATTGAGAACATTGAGGGAGTATCCAAAATGGGTACCTGAATGTGGGATCGAAACGACATCTCTTTATACGCATCAACTCGTGGGGTGAGATGTAAGAGGTGAGGGATCAAACTCCTCGCCTCTTGGATCCCAAGTGAGTTCCTGGTCATAGCACTTAGAGCCCGGTAATTGATCACCACGTTGCTGTTCAAATGCATTGTTTAGGTTCAGGTTTCGTTATGGTAAATTACTTCAATTAGACCTGTCAAAATGAGTTATAAATTCATTTCTTAGCCAATATTTAATGGATTAAATTATTATATGGGTTAGTTATATACATTAAATGGACTTAGAATGGTAAAACCTAAAATAATATAGGTGTTGATTAGGTTCACAACTTACTTGAACTCAACCCGTTTTTATGACTCTCTCTCACTCACTCAATCTCACACTCATTCACTCATCGCTCTCGCTTCAGTTTGAGTATAAGTTTTCCTAGATTTAGTTAAATATAGAGTGTTTAAGTAATATGGGTCAAATTAGGTATGAGCTATTAAATTTGCATTGCATAGAAATTGGTTTATTTGATCGGTGATCCAATTCATCCGTTTGACGGAGTCTACCTTCAATTAATGGAAATATGTCCTCATCCTACGGCTTCAGGTTTTTAGCCACAGTTGATGCCACTATTTTGCCGACTGTTTTAGCTGCAAAAGCCGTGCCTGAGCGGAATTATCCTTGGTTTTTTATAGGACTTTGCAGATAGAGATGTAGACCAATTTCATTATTACGAATCCAACGACTGACATAACTTATATCGGACCTCCTGTGCAGGTGGCTTGGCCAATAATTGTCCAAGTGATTTGGTTCAATGATAGACTGGGTTTCCAACGGAATATAATCTAAAGTAGCGAGAATTTTATATATCAAGAGATGTTTCAATCGTTGTGTATTTCATATTGTTAAGAAGATGTCACAAACATCTATCACTTATTATGAAACATTTGTTTGGTGTCAAACAACAACCGCATTGATTATGGGATCGCACTATCCGTCTCTAATTATCCTGAAAAAGAATTGGAACCGCCTTTTGGAGACTAGATCCAAACATGCATCTTTTGCAAAACGGATGAAGGATGTGCCAATTTTAAGTTGGCGTGGCACTAGTAATACAGCAGGAGGAATGAAACCCCAGTGCAAACAAGACGTCTGGACGACCTATTTGGACTATGGATTGCAGTCTCAACTGGATTAAGAGGCTATTAAGGTACTTCACAGGTCCGTATTGACGTCGCTGGACAATTCAGGCTTTCCTCGAACAACCGAATAACGCAGTAGGACAAAACCATGTCACTTTCAGGATTCATTGATTTCACAGAAGATAAAGCCGACTTCAGCGTTTTGCACTTGGCGAAGGAAGAGGTTCAGCTAGAGGTGTTAAATGGGTTGTGCAACCCATTTATGGACCCATTCATGGTTAAATGGGTCATTAATGGGTCAAGCTTTCTTTCATAAAGCATCCGTTCAGCCACAAGTCCGTACCTACTTCTCACTTACAAGTTGCAACTATCAAGTGGTCCCAGTGCTCACGCGACTTTTGCTGAGCGTTACCCTCTCCTCTCTCGGAGCTCTCCTCTACCGATTGAGTAGCTATGGTAAAACCCACTTCATCCCACCATCAACCCTAATCTTCCACCACGATTCACCCCTTTACCCAAAAGAACCTGCAAGTCTCAGCAGATGAATGTGCTGGAATACTCACAGCAGTACAATCAGTCGGTGCCCTCGCTGGAATGTCCTACGTAGCAAATCCACGCCAGATCTAATCTCGGAGACAGATAAGGTGGGTCTTCCTCTCGCAAGTTCGGAGAATGTAATCGATCTGCAGCAATCAACCCAGAAGTGTAAGAACAGCGAGGATTATGGCAGAACAAGAAGGAGCAGTGGGTTGCCTTGCCCATCTATGCAACAAATTAGGTAAGTTAATGTATGAAAACAATATGCAAATTCTTGATGAAGAGATATCGGAGGAAAAAATCCAGGAATGTCGCTCGTCCCTTCTTGGGCAAATATATAGGGGCTGCATGGTAACACTCCCAAAAAGTGTTCCCGGAACACTTCTGTACGGAAAGTGTTCCCGGGAACAAAAAAGGAACAGAAACGCGTTTGGTTGCGTTTCTGTTCTTTTTTTGTTTTTTTGTTTCTGGAACGAAATAAGAACAGAAAAAAGAAACAACAATTTGTTGTTTCTTGTTCCAGAAACAAAAATGAAGAAACATTTTCGGCGAGCTTCTTCTCTCTCTTCTTCTTTTTTTTTCTTCTTTTTTTCTTTCGCGGTCGCCGGCCTTGGCCATGGCGGCGACCGGCCGGAGGCTGAGGATGAGGCCGAGCCCCCCGCGAGGCTCGGCGTCGCCGGCGCGGTGAGGCCGAGCCTCGCCTTGAGCCTCGCCGGGGCGGCGACGCCGAGCCTCGCCCGGGCGAGGCCGCCGCCCCGTCGGCCGGGTTGTCGGAGGCCGTGACCGGCCGAAAAAAATAAAAATAAAAAAGAAAGGAAAAAATGAAAAATAAAATAAAAATGTTTAAAAAATTAAAAGAAACAAAAAAGAATAAAATTTACCAAACGTGTTTCTGTTCATTTTTAATTCCCGACCAAACGTTACCAAACGCGTTCTTTTGTTCAAGAATTGTTCCCCGGAATGAAACACTTTTTTTTTTTCATTTCCCGAACAAAAAAAAAAACAAACGTTACCATTCGCACCCATAAAAACCCCGCTATCAACTTCCAAGCCCTTGCAACAACAATGAAAAAGGCATGGAAAAATGACACTGTGGAAGTGAAACCCTTAGAAGACGGGAAAATTAGCTTTGTTTTCAGAAATGAAGGGGATAAGAACCGTGTATTAGAGGGAGGTCCATGGTCTTTTTCCAACCATTTGTTGCTACTACGGGATTGGGAGCCGGATACCCCCCCACACACTGTTATGAATTTAATACATGTGCTTTCTGGATAAGAATATTTGGCTTACCACTGGAATGGAACTCTGAGAGCATGATAAAGAAGATAGCAAGCTCGATGGGGAAGGTTCTCGAAGTGAAAACAGATGCAAGAGGTCCTGCTTTTCAGAAAATTGGGAAAGCACGAGTGGAGTTAGATGTGACGACTGAATTGAGAGTAGGACAATTGCTGTGTCATGGGAATAAGAAAGTGTGGCTGGATTTTAAGTATGAAAGACTGCCATTTTTCTGCTACTCATGTGGAAAAATTGGACATTATGCTACTTATTGTCCAGATATACCTTATGATGATGCGAAATTCAAAACTGAGCTGGGGGTTGCTTCGGTAGCTGGTTGAAAGCTGAAACGTCAACCCACAGCCCATTCTGGAAAGTATTCTATAATGAAGTAGCCCTGCCTGAAAATGAAGATGAGACTATCCCTGAAACTCCTGAGCAACCAAGACAGAATGAAGTGCTGGAGGATGGTCAGAATCGCACACAGAATCTTGAAAGGGGAGGACAGGAACATATGATATTGGAGACAAATCTTAATAGTACACAAGAGATAACTCTGTACAATACAGGGAAACGAGCATTAATGATCACTGGGCCGGAGCACTCAAATAAGCCTAACTTCCATACAGCAATGAATTCAAGTAGCATCGGAAAAAAAAACTCTCTTCCAACCAAAAACTCCCTCTACAAAGAAACAAAAAAGAACCAACAATCAGTCATCAACCTCAAGACAAGGCTGGTTGGATGAAACTCAACTTATGGATACTCCTATCTAGATGACGGAAGAAGTTACAGCATGGGCTGTGGTGGCTAGCCCTAATAAGCCACCAAATGAACCATGAATATCTTGAGTTGGAACTGTCAAGGGTTGGGCACACCCTTGACAGTTCGGGAATTGAGAGCCTTAATGGCTCAATTCAAGCCATCTTTGGTTTTTCTGATGGAAACCAAAAATAAATCTGAGGTTGTGCAAAGAGTTAAAAGAAGGCTTCACTTTCAGAGTTGTTTAGTAGTTGATCCTGTGGGGACGGCGGGAGGTTTGGCTATTATGTGGGATGATCGGATCACTCTAGAAGTTGATTCAATGGCCAAAAATTTTATCAATCTGAAATGTGAAGAAGAGGTCAAGAGAAACAAGATGAGAATTACCTTCGCTCATGCTCCATATACATACCCAAAGCGGCTGCAACTTTGGGAGAGATTGAGACAGATAAGTGCTGAAAACACTCTACCTTGGGTGTGCTTGGGGGACTTTAATGAAGTGAGATTCTATTGGGAAAAAGTGGGGAAAAGAATGGCCGAAAACTATAGGATGACATCTTTTCGGGACTGTCTGGATGCCTGCTCTTTTATGGAAATAGAAAGTAAGGGATGTGCGTTTACTTGGGCCAACAACAGGGAAGGAGAAGATTATGTAAAAGAACGATTAGATAGAGTGGTATGTACATTAGACTGGAGGTTAATGTACCCAGAAGCTGAAGCTTTCGCCCTTCCTGCAATAGGCTCAGATCACAGTCCTATTATCCTCTCATGTCAATCAAACCAAGTTAGAAGGAAAAAAAAGTTTCAGATTTGAGGCCTTTTGGCTTGAAAATGATGAATGTAGGGAAGTAGTGTTAACTTCCTGGGCTCCTCTAATCCAGCATCATCAAGGTTTGGTTGGGAAGATACAGGATGTTCAAACAGCACTCTCTAAATGGAGCAAAAAGAAGTTTGTGAACGGAAAGAAGGAAATCAGCAAGCTGAAGCAGGAACTAGTGTGCTTAACTAATACCACTACAGATTCCTTCAATAAGGAACACTTTAAAAAGATACAAGAACAAATTGAAGAGCTTAGGAGGCAAGAAGAAATGTATTGGGGGTTGCGCTCTCGAATCAATTGGTTGAGATGGGGGGATCAAAATTCAAAATACTTCCACGCAACAACTATACAAAGAAGACAGAGGAACAGAATATCCATGCTTCACAATGCAGAAAATGCATGGCTGGTTGAGCAACAGCAATTGAAAGAACATAGTTACAATTTTTCAGGAAGCTTTACGAATCCCAGGGCTCCCGATCTTTTGAACTAGTGATAAACCAGCTGCATGCATTAGTCACAAATGATATGAAAAGAATGTTAATTGCTGAAGCCAATATTAAAGAGGTGACAGAAGCAGCATTTCAACTTGGATCCACTAAAGCACCAGGCCCGGATGGTCTTAATGGACTATTCTATCAGCATCATTGGGAAGACATCAAATGGAACATGTTAGAGGAGGTACGGAATTTTATGAACACTAGTTATCTACCACCAGCTCTAAACAGAACATCTCTTTCCCTAATCCCAAAGATTCCGAATCCGGAGAGGTTAGACCAATATCGGTCAATTAGTTTATGCAACTTTGGCTACAAGATTATCTCCAAAGTGCTGGTTAATAGACTTAAAACTTTATTACCAGCAATTATAACACCGGAACAAAGGGCCTTTGTAGGAGGGTGACAAATTCAGGATAACATCTTTATTGTTCATGAGGTATTGCATCAGATCAGACTTAGAAACAGAAAAAAGAAATTCCAAGCACTTCTCAAATTAGATATTGTGGGAATAACGAATCCCCGAAAACCGGATTCGACACCGAATCGATCCCCTAAATCAATGCGGAAGACGAAGCCCGGGAAAAACCACGCATCACCGATCGTAAAGCACACCACGGATTCGAGCGTACCTTGTTAGCCACAGATTAAACACCAAACGCCAATGGAGAAAGAGAATCCAGCCGAATCGATCCGATGAAGCCTTGAAGGGAAGGAATTGGAAGCCGTATGCCTACTGTCCTTTTGGGAGAGAAAACGCGGGGAGAAAACGTAATTCGATTCAACGTACATGACTTTCTCTCTCTCTCTCTCTCTCCCTTTTTTATACCCCCTTCTTTCCACGGGCCCTATTCCCGTGGGCCAGGCTTTCTGGGCCCAACTTTGGCGGATGGGCCTTAAGCCCAAATCAAATAAATAAATCATTCATCTCCCACTCGCACATGGTGATCCAAAACCAATATGGGCGGACAGGGCCTGCTCAGCCCCATCAGAGAATAATCCATCATAGACTCTCTCTTAACATGGTGGGCCGAACAGAATTCTCTTTACCTCTCTTCAACATTCATACTGGTGAATAATCCGTGCGACCAGCATACTTTGAGAGCTCGTTGTTATACATCTATTAGGAATATATAGCAGCTCATAATGGGCGTCACACTCCGAGTAGATTTAGTATGCAGTACCCTAGATCGATCGATCACATTTATATCTCCCTTGATCTCTTTTAAACAATGATATATATATTGTATTCACAATTATAATTATCACAAAGATAGTTATAATTGGTCAACCAGTGAATACAAAACCACAATGTGATTCTCCAAAATCGATCTTCCTCTTTCCTTCAAACTCTCAATTTCAATCCAGCTTGCTTTTCTAGAAATGCCCCATTAGATCGAATCATCTCATGACCATTGGCAACACACTAAAATAGCAAACACTAAATAGAAATCTTGAGAATAAATAAGAGTTCTGAGGGGACTAAAAAATTTGAGGAACCTTTTTTCCCTCAAGAGTCTCACACGTCATAAAAGTTGAGATCAAACTTTTTGCCACTCTTATTGGTCGTCTCATGCATACGTAGTATGCAATACGTATTACGGTATTAACTCATTTCCCATGGAGCGTATATCTACACTTTTCATTACCATACAGATGATAATTCAGACATACCCAATGTCTAACTTGAGTTCACCTATCTATTCATTCACTAAATTCATCAGAACTCATATCTGGCATCTTAGACAGATAAAGTAAAATATGTGGGGTATTTTACTTTCGGACATCATAAGTATTATGTCCTCATCTTAACACTCAATTAAGGCGACATACGTGTTTCAAGCTTGAGCTCTCGATTATCACGTAGATAATAAGCTTAAAAACAGTCTCATCTCTATTTATCACACAGTAAACAGAGGCGATTACCCGTGTTAGTGGGCTAATCTTATATCTGTCCGACATACTTCTCTTAACTTAAAGTAATGCACTAAGCATTAAGATGCATAAAAATCAAACAAAGATTCATAGGCATTAATGATGAAAACACAAATTCATCAAATTGTGAACACTTAGGGAAATTACAATATTCAGTACATCACCCCTCTACGCAACCCTAGAGATTTCATATGGCCACAAAACACATCTCTAGGTATTGGCTTTGTCATAGGATCTGCTACCATTCTATGCGTAGATATGTACTGCAAGTTCACATCCTTTCGTGCAACCATATACTTGACAAAGTTATACTTGGTATCTATATGTTTGGTCTTGTCTTGATATTTTGGATCTTTGGTGTACGCTTTTGCTGCTTGGCTATCATCGTTAACCAATAACGAATCTACAACACTTCCAATAACACCTAAATAATCCAATAATCTCTTAAGCCAAACACCTTCTTATACTGCTGCTGATAATGCCACAAACTCAACTTACATCGTGGACAAGGCTATACACCTTTGTTTCTTACTGCTCCAACATATGGTGCCATTATTCGGTAAGAAAACAAAGCCAGAAGTAGATTTCATTTCATTTAAATCTCCTCCCCAATCAACATCGAATAGCCTTAGAGTTGCGAGATCCTTTCCTTAATAACTCAGCGTATAATCAGCAGTCCCATTTAGATACCACAGTATTCTCTTAACGGCTTTCCATTGTGCTTGACCTGGATTGGATTGGTAACTACTCACCATTCCAACTGCAAAACATATGTCAAGTCTTGTACACATCATAATGTACATCAAGCTTCCAACAAAGACTAGCATAAGGAACATGTATCATTTGTTCCTCCTCTTGTGGAGTCCTTGGACACAGGTTTATGGCTCAACCCTTCACCTTTTGTAATATGAGTGTCTATGGGTTTACTTGCAATCTTGAAATCTCAATTCCAAGAATGTATGCAACATCACCCATGTCTTTTATATCAAAGTTGGAAGATAACAAATTCTTCACGGCATTAACATAACTCCATATTACTTCCGACAATTAGTATATCATCAACATATAATGATATGATCACAAATTGATCATTGGATCTTTTGATATATACACAATAATTCTCATTAATCATTGTAAAGTCATATGCCATTATGGCATTATGAAAAACGTATATACCAATGTCTTGACGACTGCTTAAGGCCATATATCGACCCCCAAAGTCGACATACCTTTTCTCCTTGGCCTTTCACTATGAAACCAGCAGTTTGTTCCATATATATTTCTTCCTCTAATTCTCCATTGAGGAAAGCAGTCTTTACATCCATTTGATGTAACTCAAGATCCATACTAACCATTATTGCCAGAATAATGCGAATCGAGGTAAATCTTACTACAGGAGAAAATGAATCTTCATAATTAATTCATTCCTGTTAATTATACCCATTCGCCACAAGGCGAGCCTTATGCCTTTCTATTGAGCCATCAGCCTTTCGCTTTATTTTGAGAACCCATTTGTTCCCAATAGCTCTGCGTCCTTTTGGAAGATCAACCAGTTCCCGACTTGGTTTGATTTCATTGACTCCATTTCCTCTTCCATTGCATTAATCCATTTTTCCTTACTAGGGCAATTTAGAGCCTCATTAATATTTCTTGGCTCATCATCATCTTGTGGAGCAACCATGAAAGTTCCCCCTTCAATGCCAAAACGTCGACGGGGAATACTTTGGCGACTTGTTCGCCGTATGGGAGATTGTACACTTTGCACATCATTCCCCATCATGCTCCCACTTGGATTAGGTAACGACGACGTCGTCTCATCATGTGGTTGCAATTGAGAATGAGTTGAATTCAATTCATCACTTCTCATATTACTCCCACTTGGATGAACTACACTAATATCATTATCTTAATCCAAGATTACAAATAGGGAGTAATCTGCCCCTATTTTGCCCTTCTTAGGAATTTTATCCACTAAGAATGTGACATCCTGTGATTCAAATTCAGTTATACTCCCACTTTCCTGCTCACCTATGAACACATACACTTTTGAGTGTTCCGAGTACCTTATAAAAATACTCTTCTTTCCTCTGGGACCCAATTTCCCAAACTTGTGAGAGGACTCATGTGTGTAGGCAGCACAACCCCATGGCTTAAGAAAACTTAAGTCCGATTTTCTACCTGTCAATAACTCATATGGAGTGGAAGCAACTGATTTGGAAGGCACACAGTTAAGTATATAGGCAGCAGTTAACAACGCATCACTCCAAAAGGCAATAGGTAAGTTAGCATGCGCCATCATGGACCTAACCATTTCCAGTAGGGTTCTGTTTCTTCTCCTTGCAACACCATTTTGTTGAGGAGTATATGGAATAGACAACTGTCTTTCTATTCCTTTTTCATCACATAATTTTCTGAACTCATCAGATAAATATTCTCGACCTCGATCAGATCTCAATGCTTTTATTTTCTTATCTAATTGATTCTCTACCAATGTCATAAACCTTTTGAAACAACTTATCGCTTCAGATTTGTGAGAAATCAAATAAACATATCCAAATCGAGTGTAATCATCTATAAAAGTGATGAAATAAACAGCCCCATGCCTTCCTCTCACATTCATTGGACCACGTACATCGAAATGAATTAAATGCGAGAGGAAATTCAGCTCTTTTCCCTTTCCCAAATGGTTTTCGTGTTGTTTTCCCTTCTAGGCAATGCTTACATATAGGCAAATCGACTTTTTCAATGTTGCCCAACAAGCCCTCTTTGGCTAGTCTATTCATACGTTGTTGGCCCATATGACCAAGTCTAGCATGCCACCATATTCACATCATTATCATATTAAGTAGAAGACGTGAAACAAGGGAACAAATATTGACATCACCACAGTCAACATCTAGTACAATAAAATCATCCAGAAAATGACCACAACTATAGTAGTTTGTATCCAAATACAAATCTACATCACTATTATGGAAGTTCACACATAAACCATGCTTAACTAACATCAAAACAGACATTAAATTTCGACGAATCTCTGGAGCATATGGAACATCATGTAGGAACAAGGTGCGTCCATCACGCATGTTCAATTGGCAGATGTCAATCCCTTTAACTTCATCTCTGGAGTTATTTCCCACATAGGTCCACTTAGTTCCAGTTGGTACTCGTCAAAATTCCACGAAAGATCCTCTATCCTTCCTTACATGGTATGTCGCCCTTGAATCTACAGTCCACAAAGGATTAGATTTAACCAATCATACAGAACTTGACACGTAAGCAAAGTTCTCAAATGTACAAGAGGTGTATTACTTTCTTTGGCTCACGACAGTTGCGAGCATAGTGACCTCTCTTGTCACAATTGTAATACCTCACTCTTGACATTTTCTTCACTTGAGGACGTTTTCCTCTCTTGTGTTGGTTAACTCTTGATTTCTTACAATAAGGATTTGATCCTTTGCATGTCCACATATTGAACGAATCAATACGCTTGCGCTTAGAGCTCAAAGCCCTTTCTGAGCTAGAACCAGCATTGCAAATATCTATTATCGACTCAAATGTCGATAGGCAATCCTCTACTAGCTCAAGGTGGCGCACAGCATCCTCAAGATCTTCCATAATATGGTCAAGAGCTTCTAGTGCTTCCTGCTTTTCCAGCACATATTGAATCTCCATATTCAATATTTCATAATTGTTGCCATTCATATCAGCAATTACATTCTTAATTGCTTAAACTATCGATCTGAACACATCAGACATATATGCACGAACAATTAATGCCTATCTCTTATGCATCTACTTTTGCACAGACCCATCATATCAATAAACAATTTTAATTAAGGTTTCAAAATCAAAAGGTCACTATGTTTCCAATCATCCTCCAAAAATCCTCACTCAAAATTATTATTAATATAATTGTCATATGCAAAATCAATTCTATGAAGCTACAAAAGCTTCTAAAACTACCCACGACTAATTACCCACAAAGAACAATAACGAAAAGCAACAATATCTAATTGGCATCCAATAAAACAATAATACTTTCAGCTAATACAAACAAGATATAAATTGCTACATCAACAACAATCGGTAGTAATCATTACATAATATGTACACAAAGCACACTTAACAAATATCAGCCAACAACTAACACCAAGTCAAAGACACGAACCGGGAAAGATCCTCTTTTGATTTATTAGTCAAAATATCTGAGAAATTTGAAGGCACATTTGCCAATCATGGAAAAACTTTTGGAGAGCTTTCATGTCGCCACCAAGGCGCATTCACTCTGCGCCCTATGGTGCTTAAACTAAGGGTTGAAGTTTTGGCCAACTCAATCGTATAGTACTCTCTTACAAAAGCTTCCACTAGCCTCCTATAACCCAGGACCACGTTGACCTCCCATAACCGATCTAACACTGCTTGCCATTCAGGTGGAAGAGTGTTCATCAAAGCCAGCATAAGATAACCATTCCAAATGATTTCCTGTATCATCTGATTGACATTGACCGCATGTGATACTAAATCACCTTCTTGCCACCGATAATCAGCTAAATCTTTCATCAGCCTTTTAAGTCTTGCATTTCCCTCGTTCGTTCTCGGGATTGCAGGTATCCGTGCATGACGCATCATACTTCCTGCAACAAATGCAGAACTAAAAATGGATCACTTATAATCCATAATGTATATTAGGGAAAATACATAATTTTCCAAAATTCATGCAACACATGCATAATTAAAAAAATGGATTACATATAAACCACATAGACATACATGAAAAAAACAAAAAAAACAAAAAAAACAAAATTCCTTTTTTTTTTTTTGGTCAACGGTCAACGGTCGTCGGTCAACGGTCAACGGTCGTCGGTCAACGGTCGGGTCGTCGATCGCCGGAACAGTCGGCCCGGTCGGGCGGACCGACCGCACGTGCCGTGCACGTGCGGGCTGACGTCACGCAGACGTCAACCGACACGTGCCATGGGCGTGCTGGGCGTCGCCGGTCGATGACCGGTCGGCCAACCGACGTCGCTGACATCATCGATGACATCACCCCAGCGGTTACTGACCGTTGGGTGACGTCATGCTGACGTCAGCGACGCGTCGATCCGTGGACCGGCGCATGCCGGTTCGCCGGCCGGCGGCACGCACACGCCGGTCCGTCGACCGGCGCGTGTGCCGCACGCGTCTGGCGACCGAGCGTCTCCGGGCGCGTGCGGCGTCTCCCGGCGGCGCTCTTTGTGTCGCCAAAATCGTCTCGACGTCGCCTTTCACCCAGTGCTTTCAGATTTTGATTTCGACTTACGGAAACACGAAAAATTGGCCGAACAGCGCTCGGGTGTCGGGATTTCTGCCCCGATCCGTACGGCCGAAACTTTTTTTGCGAAAATTCAATCAAAAACACGATAAAAAGATCGGGAAAACGTGAACTAGGGCTCTGATACCAATGTGGGAATAACGGATCCCCGAAAACCGGATTCAACACCGAATCAAACCCCTAAATCAATGCGGAAGACGAAGCCTGGGAAAAACCACGCATCACCGATCGTAAAGCACACCACGGATTCGAGTGTACCTTGTTAGCCACAGATTAAACACCAAACGCCAATGGAGGAAGAGAATCCGGTCGAATCGATCCGATGAAGCCTTGAAGGGAAGGAATTGGAAGCCGTATGCCTACTGTCCTTTTGGGAGAGAAAACGAGCGGGAGAGAAAACGTAATTCTGATTCAACGTACATGACTTTCTCTCTCTCTCTTTTCTTTTATACCCCATTCTTTCCACGGGCCCTATTCCCGTGGGCCGGGCTTTCTGGGCCCAACTTTGGCGGATGGGCCTTAAGCCCAAATCAAATAAATAAATCCTTCAGATATGAAGAAGGCCTATGATCAAGTGGAATGGGATTTCTTGGAAGCATGCCTACTAAAGACTAGTTTTGACGAGAAATGGGTGAAGTGGGTAATGCAATGTGTTACCACGGTCACTTTTAGCGTTAATTTTAACGGATAACCTCTTCAATATTTTCAACCGTCTAGAGGGCTCAGGCAAGGGATCCCTTATCTCCTTATCTATTTATCATTGTGGCTAATGTGTTATCCGTATTGATGAAAGAGGCTGTGGAAAATGGGAGTATCAAAGGCATTAAACTAAATAGACATTGCCCTACTCTGACTCACTTACTCTTTGCCGATGACTCGATCTTTTTTATGAAAGGAACTATTCTTGAATGTCACAATCTGGTCATGATCTTGAACCAATATTGTCTAGCAGCTAGACAAGAGATTAATTTAAACAAATCCGGGATTTTCTTCAGCAGGGGATGTCCTCAGTCATTAAAAGAGAACATGGCCAGGGAATTGCGGGTTCCTATTATGGATAAAACCGGCAAATATCTGGGTATTCCTTCTGATTGGGGAGGGTCGAAAAAGCAAATGTTTGCATGGATTCTTGGGAGAATTAGTTCAAAGCTGGAAAGTTGGAAGGAAAAGCTTCTATCAAAAGCCGGTAAAGAAATTTTACTGAAAACAGTGGTTCAAGCATTACCACAATATGCAATGTCAATGTTTAAAATCCCGATTTCTATATGTAAGGCCATTGAAAAGAAAATTGCATCATTTTGGTGGAAGACTAATGAGGAGAAAACAGGTATTCATTGGAGAAGCTGGGAGCTCTTAAAGAAGAGAAAAGATAAAGCTGGCATGGGCTTCAGAGATCTTCTTTATTTTAATAGAGCAATGTTGGGGAAACAGGCTTGGCGGTTAGGAAAAGATACAACCTCTCTATGGAGCAGCGTCTTTAAGGGATTATATTATCCTCAGACAGACTTTTGGCATGCAAATAAGGGACCTCTCCCTTCGTGGGGTTGGCAAAGCTTGGTATATGGAAGAAATTCAATAGCATCCCAAGTAATGTGGAAAGTTGGCGATGGATTAAAGATCAAAATCAGGGAGGATAAATGGCTGCAAAGGGGTGTTATCGAGGGTCCTATCAATGTTAATGAACCCTATTTAGTATCAGAACTTATTAATAAGGCGGAAGGTAAATGGGATGAAAGGTCCGTAGCCGCACATTTCGAGGATAATTTAGCAGAAGAAATTTTAACTATACCAATCAATCCTCAAACAGAAGAAGATCAGCTTGTATGGACCAGCAATCAAGCAGGAAAATATTCAGTCAAAAGTGCGTACCATTGCATAAAGAGAACCATGGAGCATTGCAATGCAAACCAAGCCACAACATCGTTTCAACCTCCCCCTCACTGAAGAATATTTGGACACTGAATACTCCACCTAAGATACGCATTTTCATGTGGAACTTGTGTCAAAACGCTCTCCCAACGAAAGATAATCTGTTTAGAAGAAAAATCTTACCTGACCCCATATGTCCATTGTGTAGCCATGAAAAGGAAACGGCGGAGCACCTCTTCCTGCTCTACTCTTATACAAGACAAATATGGGATGATCCTGCGTTAAATATTAAAATTACCCGTCAGGGTTTGACAAGAATCGAAGCATGGTTTAATAATCTCAAAAAGCAGACAACTCACCCATTAAATTTGAGCTTGGTGGCTGCTACGTTATGGAATGTCTGGAAGGCCCGAAACCAGGCCATATTTCGAGGTAAAACACTAGTGGCTTTGGCAATTATAGACTCAGCCCAAGCAGTAATTAGGAGTTACACTCGCTCGAACCCAGGCAAAAGCAGGGGACGAGACAGAGGAAAAGCAGAATCGCCAAGAGGAGAAGCCCAGCCAGGGCGTATGATACCACCTGCTGAGGGGAACAGCGTATCAGATGAGCTGCAATCCCCAATGGGGGTTGAAGAAGATAGAAGATTAGAGAGGAAAGAGCAAAGAAATCGAAGCGAAGAATCTAACCGTCGAGCTGGAGAAGAATCGAGGTGTATAGACGGTGGATCGGGGAAACAAAAGTCGCAACCCATAAGCAGAGAACCGGAACCTGGTGAAGACGGAGGAATGGCCGACAAAGAGGAACGATTGACAGGAACTCAGTCCTCTGGGACATTTTGTGAATCGACAAACTACAGCGATGAACAGAGAGGGCCTGCAGACGCTGGTTCGGGATGCTAGATGGAAAAAGAAGACCAGCAACCAGGAGAATCGAGCAGTAAATCAACCAGGATGTGGAGGGAGATATGTCTTGAGCTGATCGAAAATCAAAGGGACGGCGAACAGAGAGGGCTTCAAACCGCTAGTTTGGGATGCTGGGTGGACACCGACGGCCAGCAACCTTCGAACAAGGCACCGGTACACCGATCTACACGAGCACAGGGAGAATCGGGCAGCCAACCAGTTGGAATGTGGAGAGCGCTCTGTCTCAGGCCGACCGAAGAACCTAGCGACAAACAGAGAGGGCTTCAAGTCACTGATTTTGGGTGCTCGGCGGAACAAGCAGACCCGCAACCTCCGAACAGGGGATCGCTTCACCGATCTCCCAGAGCACAAGAAAAATCGGGAAGCAAACCAAATGGGATGAGGCGAGCATACTGCCTTGGACAGACCCACGAACCGTCGGTAGATGAAGCAGGGACTGGGTTGCGCAGAAGATCTGGAAAGGAAGTTCAGCGAGCTCGGCACAACCCACCTATTCTTCGGTCTATTGAACACTTGAATGTGCATGAAGAAGGAAGATCTGGAAGCTTGGAGCTCGCTGAAGATGAAAGAAATCAAAATCAAGAGGCTGAAAATCCCCAGATCTAGATCCCACCGCCGAAAGGAGCATACAAGGTAAATATAGATGGATCATACACACCTGGTTCAAAGGAAAATTTCGTAGCGTGCATATGCAGGGACTCGAGAGGAAGAATGGTCGGAGGAGCGGCTGTTGCGGTGAGAGCGTCTTCACCTTTAATGGCCAAAACCCTAGCTCTATGGGAGGCCTTGAATGCTTTCTTTTCTAGAAGACACGAAGAGATGATCTTTGAGTCAGATAACTTACAACTGGTAAAAGCGATGAATAGTTCAGAAGTGTTGAGTTGGGAAACACAAGCTCTTGTCAGTAAGTGCAAAGATAAAATGCGGGCCTTCAGACACGTGCAGATAGTCCATTGCCTAAGAGAAGCCAACCTAGTAGCAGATTGGGTAGTAAAAGCCCACAAACATGGCTACTTACCTCTCAATTGGGCCTCATCTCCTCCTACAACTTTGCTAGATCTTTTATGTAATGACGCCCATCTTCCGAGCCTCACTTCTTCACTATGTTAATGAAATCAGTCCATTTTTTCGACCAAAAAAAAAGTGGTCCCAGCAGCCCGTGATTTATCCTATTGTTCGCAATCTTGAAAACGCATGTAAAAAGAGAGAGAGAGGAACAGAATCTGTCAAAAGTGTTGCTGTATGTTTCAGGGTAGTATGGTTGTCGACCCGATCAATATAAAGTACAGACACGACGTGTATTTCTGGCCAATTCAAGACGGGTGACCCTTTTTAAACAAGAATGCTTAAACGCATCGTGTGCAAGTCGACCTTTTGAGCTCATATATGACAGATTAAATAGGGCTGACAATTTTGGACATGAACATGTTTACCCGACAAGCTAGACAGATTGAAAGAGTCAAGTCGTGAACAGAAAGTTGTCATTCGGGTCTAAACGGATTGCTTGTTTATGACACAAACACGATCAAGCTCAATCCAAACATGCATAACTATATGTCAAGGTACTCATCACACTAACCTTGTTGTTTGGAATGGAATAGAAGAGAGCGGAGAGTGGTGGAATTGGAAGAGGGCCTTCAGATTTATTGTTGGATAGATCAACCATTCACAAATTCAACCCATGGAGAAAATATTCTTCGGGCCGTTGACAAGGGAAAAATTGAGCAGCTGGAGGATCGATCTGGCCAGGAGAATTCATCAAACTGCAGATCGATGCTCCCAAATGAGGGTGCTTCTAACAAACATTTCGGAAAAGTACTATTGATTTTGTTGTAACTGACGTTTAGATCGAACAATCATGCACAATCATCTAAAGACACGGTAATGTCTCTTCAAACTTATTGGCACTCAAGTCTAGTTCAGAGAGGTTTGTCAAATTTCCCAAATGAGCCGAGTATAGAGTATTGAGGGAGCTTAATATGCAGATGGAAGATGGAATCTCTCCGCTGAAGCGGTTTCTCGGAGGCCCAAAAGATGAGTAAAGGGAGTGGTGGAATTGAAAGTGGCCCCTCGAGTACGTTGTCGTTAAGGTCTAACAGTGATCAATTCTTTCCACGGAAATTGATGTATACCTCCCTTAACAAGGTTACTACATATATCAAGATACTGTGACGTGTCTTTCCCTAATCTGAATATCATCTCGGTACTTGACAGCCGATCTTGTTTCTGAAGAGATCTAATTCTCTTTGCTTTTTTAAAGAGTTCCAGAAGAAATGGAGGCTTGGTCAAGTTGCAGGATGACAATGCCAAAGTCTCGACCTCTGGAAATGTGTAATTCATACTATTGTAAGCTAGACTTAACTCTACTGGAAGCCTAAGGAGATTTTTCAGTGTCCAAGAGATTCTGAAGTCTAAAGCACTAGTAAATTTCCTGATAGGTCCAATCTGGTTAATTTTGTTAAGTTCGCAAGCAATGAGGGAGTCAATCCTATCAATATGCACTTACAGAGATACGGAGTTTTTAAATTCTTCAATTCATCGGATGAATGGTGTATTTTGCGTCAGTTGCTTGGATACAAGAGGGTTAAGAATTCAAGAGACTTGCTCTAGTTAGATTTCAGAAAAGAACCAGTGATACTATTAAACTTCAAATTGCGATCAAGGAGGTTTGTCGAGTGGAAAATGTCATGCGGAAGTTCCCCTTGCAAATTGCAAACAGATGACCAAAAAAAAAATTGCAAATAGACGCACCGAAAAACGTTAGGGCAAATGATAAATTCACGAAGGAACTACGTGAAACAGCAGACATGCCTACTTGATCAATTTTAAGTTCTCTCGACTCTATCAAATTCTGAAAGAAACCAGTATTTTCAAACTTAAGACCGTGTGTCACAAATGTACCATTAAAGTTAAAAGTAAGAAATTTAGAACTTTGAAGAATGATGATGCTTAAGGATGGACCAAGATACCTAATAGGTGTGAACGCATGGACTTATATTCACTGAAGACGGCATACCATGGCATTACTCGGATTGTCTTACCGACAAAAGTTTCTTTGTTTAATGTTAAATTTTCTGTTAGATTAATGAGTATGACGTTCAACATAAGATAAACTTTTAAGTAAAGTGACGTTCAACATAAGATAAACTTTTAAGTAAAGTGCCTGCTTGAAGGAATGGCTTTCCACCTGCCTAGTCTTCGTTTTTCTTTTTCTTATATGGAAAATGAAGTATTCTTGGGACATATTTGCTCGGCAGATTAATTTATTAACAATAGTGTCTATATGGGTTAAAGCCAGTCTTCACTCCTAATTCTTCATGAACAAATAAAAGCTACGCATATGGGAAGATGGAAAAGATTTGCCTCATTTTTCTACATTTTGCTTCTTCTTTTCTTTAAAGCTGTGTGCTTGACAGATCTCACGGTTCATCTTCTCAATTAATATGATATACAGTTGCACTAAGAAACAAGAATAGAAGACATTAGAAACAAGCCTCCACAAGGAAAATGTTTGGTTGAAAAGCTCCATAACATTCATTACATAATAGTATGAGAGAATAAAATACTAGCTTCAGAACATTGCAAGCTTGGCTATTTACATCTTTATTCAATGAATTTACATTATGTAGTTTAAAGAAACAAATCCTTACACAATTTCATTGTCCATGAAATTTAATGACCTTCCACTTTGGCTTCTCCATCCATCCGGCTGCTCTTCTCTCTAGCATCCTCACACCTTGTGCAAACCATTTAGGCCTTCTTGTTTCAACTATAATGTATGCTATGGAAATCCCAATTATGATTCCCGATGAATAACCTATCCACACTGTTTTCTGTTTGAACCAATGCTCATGCCCTTTGCAGTCGAAAGTTGACAAGGAAGATCCTAGAGAGCATTCATTTGGAAGTGGAAATCCACATAAGCCTGGATTATTGCTATATGAGTTACTTTGAAATGTGTCAAATTGCATGCCTTGAGGAATTCGACCAGCAAGTTGGTTGTTCGAAACGTTTAAGACTTCAAGGAATAACAGATTCACCAGTGCTCCAGGAATTCCCCCACAAAGCTTGTTGAAAGAAAGATCAAGCGATTCAAGTTCGGTCAAGTTCCCTAGAGTCTGAGGGATGGAACCTGTGAGGTGGTTATAAGAAAGATTGAGCCCTTTGAGGAAGTGAAGATCTCCAATAACTCTTGGGATATTCCCTTTGAAAGAGTTGCGTGATAAGTCAATCATTGTGAGGAAGGTGCGGATTCTCACTAGCCTAATTTCTATCCCTTTTAGGGTTATGGACAAAGAATTTTCATATGAACTCTTTTCAAAAGACTGTGTCATGGACAATGATGTTTCTTGCTCATCATTGTCATTCATCATTGCTTTGAGGTTCATAATCAATTTGGCTGGCAAAGGACCGCTAAAGTGATTGTTGGAGAGGTCTAAAATATGTAACTTGAGAAAGAGGTCAACTCGCATGGGAATATCCACAAAACCCTTAAAATTATTGGACCTCAAATCAAGAACTTTTAGTTGTGGGAGTGTTCCCAACCATTCTGGGAATGTATCCTTAATCCGATTGTTACTGAGATCCAGAATTTCTAGACATTCACATTTTTCAAGGGATCGGGGCAATTTGCCTTCAAACTGATTTTGACTCAAGTCAAGAGTCATCAAGCCATTTCTCTGAGAAAATGATTGAGAAATTATGCCCTCAAGGTAATTCATTCCCAAGTTCAAAATTGACAGCTGGGTGCTAAAATTTGTTATGCATGGAGGCAAGCTACTCGTTAAGCTATTGTTAGACGAGTCGATCATCTCAAGCTTGGTGGCATTGCATATCAAAGAAGGGATCTTCCCTACAAAATTATTTCTTGCAATGGAGTAGTAAATGGTGACAGGAGATGGAAGTGGAATTGGCCCTCCAAACTTGTTGGTGGCCAGATCTATTACAATCAATGAGGTGTTTGAGAAATCCTCCGTAAGCCACCATCCCGAAAAATTGTTGTTGGATAGAAATAAATATGCAAGAGAAGGGAAGGAGAGTCCAAAGGTAGTGAGGTTGATCCTGCCATAAAAGTTGTTGGAACTCAAATGAAGGGAGGACAATTTCGGTGCTTCTAGCCAATGTGGGAAGATATCACTGAACTCGTTGTGACTGAGATCTAGTGAAAATAACTTCACACATTTGACTAGGGAGCGTGGTATTGATCCTTGTAATATATTGTTGCTCAAATCTAGATCCACGAGATTGGATATATTACCAAAACATGATGGCATATCTCCAAAGAGATTATTGTTAGACAAATCTAAAGACTTGAGTGAACTCAACAGGCAAATTGAAGAGGGGATCTCACCGGTGAAAACACTTTTGGAGGCATAAAAGTGAGAAGTAGAAGGTGGAGGGATTGGGAGTGGTCCTTGTAATGAGTTGTTCCCAAGGTTAATATACCACAATCGCTTCCAATGCAATTGTTGTATACCTCCCCTCAAAAGGTTATGAGAAATATCTAATTTTTCCAACGTACCATGGCTTATTCCCCAAAACCACTCTGGGATCTTCCCACTAATCATATTGAAAGAGAGGTCTAGATATGTTAGTCCTTTGAACGAATTCAAGAAATAGGGAAACTTGATCAAATTGCAAGATCGCAACAACAACTCCTCAAGCTTCGGGAGAAGGAGGGAACTGTTGGAATAAAGAGCGCCATAAAGCCTAGTGCAAGTGAGATCAAGACGGATGACGTTACCAGTGACATTGTCACAAGTGACCCCGCCCCACCAGCAATAGTCCACGGCCTTGTTCCATGAGCTTGTCTTTAAATAAGATGAATAATATAAATGACAATAATCCGACACCATGACATCAAGCACGAAGGAATTCTTAAAATGGAGCAAGGCATCACGTTGGTTGGGAGGGCAAAGGGGCAAGACAAAGGGAAGGGAGGAATGTAAGAAAAGGAGAAAAGGGAGGAGGCCGAGCATTTGATGCCATCCCATATTGTAATTTAGCATGCAAGTGAGTTTATTAGTTGTGGAGAGTGCTTCAACTTATATAGCCCTTCTCACATGTAAAATCATCGAAACAAGTCTTCTCTAAGGTCCGTTGGTGGGCCCACAACGGGTGTCACCCGTTCTAAAAGTTTTGTTGGTCAACATACAAGTAATTTCATGTAAGATTCAATCAGAATGATTTCTCATTTTGTCATGGTTAAGGAAGATCAGAATTTATGTCGAAGTTAATTTAGTCATAGGTGCACAAGCGAGCAAAATATATATCCAGGTTAAAAGAATTTTTCTTTCCTAGACACATACTCGTTACAGTGTTCGTTACTTTACATCATTCATGAGGAGGATGGACAGAAAGAAACATTAACACAGAGTAATATCCGATGTAGGCTTTGTCATGCCGATCTTCAGGGCGTACACTACATGCCAGAGATGAGCACTGCAACAGCTTAACATCGAACACTACACGCAGAATGAAAAGGAATTTTTATCATGTGTTATTTTCACATGTAAATTTTTTATGATCCAAGGTGATTTTTTTATATTTCTAGATTAGTAATTTCACCAAAGTGACATTAACTTTTCCCCTAATCTTATAAGTACTGGTCATAGATCATAGTCGATGAATTGGGTTATAAATTATCCATCGTAGAATCGTCCCTCTTATGGACGATATTCTTTGATCAGGCCTACTCCGGTGCTTTAGAAAACGAGTACTGCACGTGTTTGTGAATGTAACTTGGAAGCGCTTTCTTCCCAGCATCAATCGGTACTGCATTTCTCCATCTTACTATTCCATGAAATAGGTAAAAATTGCTTTAAGTTATTGAAACGTCTATAAGTGATTTAACAATCCCCTACAACCATATCGATCTATTACACTAATAGAAAAGCTGCCTCAGATCGCAAAAGTTTTTGCCACAAAAATAGTTTTGTCGCCGTCAATATGCCAAAGGTGACGAAAGAAACTGTTCTTTTGTTGCCTTAGGTACGGTTAAGGCAACGAAATTCGATCTTGTTGCCATAGGTATGCCGGAGGCGACACACTGTATTTTTATCGCCTCAGATTGAGTTAAGGCGACAATCAACTGCGGTAAAAAATTCCCGATGAACGTGAAAAGAAAAGTGGCTTAAGTAAAAGTGAAGAGGGGCATTATTAGATGTACCCAAGTCGTCGGTGTCCTGCTTTCCGCTTCATCCGTCCCATGTGCAAAGTCAAGTCTCCTCCGTGTTTTGCAAGCCTCCACGCATAAGTTGTTCTCCGCGGGTGTCAGACGTGTCGTGTTTTCTTCCAACGAATTTCAGATGACAAAATTCTTCGAGCACTTGATTAATTATAATACGCATCGAGCATGATAGTACCCTCGTCCTATTCGTATGTTCTCATACTTATCTAACAATAATTGCCTTTCTACATAGATTAGCACGTTCATAGCAGTTGCCTTCGCACAACTTAATTTATCTAGTTATGTTCGACACTAAATTACCAACGTTTTTTACTTTCCATTTCAATCATTAAACGTCATGGTAGGGATTATTGACGTTAGCCAAGTAGATAAAACGGGTTCAAATTGCCCTCAGTGTTGGGGATTAAGTTAATATGCTAGATCCACCCCCTAGAGAAAGCTATAGAATCCCCCCATTTTTCTGTAATCATTTATTACTTTTAAACCCCACTAGAAAAAGCTGTCAGATCCACCCCATTATTCACTCTTGCATAGGGGTGAGCATGGTCCGGGTTGGTCCGGGCCACCCCCTAACCCTAGAACCAACCCGTACAGTGTCGGTCCTCAATTTTTAGGACTGAGGACCGACCCTATTGAGCCTAGGACCAAGGACCGGACCGACCCAATGGGTTCAGTCCGGTTTCAGAGTCAACTCGAGATTGATCGATAATTTTTTTCGTCTTATTTTTTATACTCCCTAAAAAAGCAAACCTAAAATTCAAATTACACATCCATCGATAATGCGACATTGTGCAACTAAATTATAAATACAAATACATATTTAGCAAATTTAAGATGACACAATAATAGAAATTTTGTACCTGCTAATCGCTCATCGAGATATGGGATAAGATGGAAAGTTCTTGTAATCATCTATCTTTAATATTCATAACACCATATGAAAAAGCGTTTTCCTGCATTTGATCATGCAGAGTCCACTTAACCAAAAAATGAGCTACACACCACTTTTGTTTTTTTTTTTGGTCGAAAGCTTCACCCCACTTGACTAGCATTTGATCATTTAAAGTCCACTCAACCAAAAAATGAGCTTCACACCGCTTGACTAGCAAATCACCGTAGCAATTGCAGTACTACTCTACTCTTCAAAAACTTCTACCATTTGACACAAATTGAAAAGCAAAGTGTAGCTAAAATTCATTAGTAAAATACAATTAAACCATAAAAAGTTCAAAATACTTAATATAAACCATGAATATATAACTTCACATCTTGTTAATTCACTTGAACTTCTAAACACCTGAAAACAAAACAAACGACACATAATTAATACTCAACAAAAGTTTTAAATTGAAATTACTATTAGTGTTATTGATAGAACATCTCAATATAATATAATATAATAGCAATTTTACTTAGGTTTGAATATATAAAAGAATTATAAATAATATAATATAATATACGGGGTTGGTCCTGGGGTTGGACCGACCAAAACTCTTAGGGCCAGAACCAACCCGATGCGACGGTCCCCCGGAATTTCAGGACCAAGGACCGACCCAATCCCCTTGGGAACCGGACCAGGACCGGCAGGGTTGGGCCGATCTATGATCGGTCCAGGGTCGACCCTAGACCGCTGCTCACCCCTACTCTTGCATGTGCAAGGGAGCACCTCAGTTTATCCAGCCCTTCTAAAGTGTGGAAGTGACTGCCGGTGGGCTCACAACGCGTTGCCCGTTCCATAGGTTCTGTTGGTCGGATTAATATTGGCGAGAGACTTCGAAATATATTGGCAAAGTCCCATTCATATTTGGTAGAATTCCACATTTTTTTGGTCGAGCACAATGGCTCTGGACAGCAGTGCACTTAAAGTTTAATGCAAAGAAGTCAAAGTCTCATTGAGACGACATTACTAGGTCATAACTTTGATTCCCTCGATTGTCTTGGTGGGTCACTAGGGTGTGGAAAATTCTTATCTACTTGGCTCTACATATATACGATGTGAAAGTTTTCTCTACTTTTCTTGAAAGGTTTGTTAGTCAAGTTTGCCATTGCATTTTCATTTCAAAAGATATGTATAGCTCTGGCACAAATTATGAAAATTCATTATAAAGAGACCTTCATTTATGAATTTTTTCCACTAAGATGACTTTGAATCTCCAATATCCTTTTAAGTTTAATAATGTGCTTGTTAAACGTTTTAGGGCTACAATAATAACTTTCTAACTTTCTAAGAATTGCCTCACAACTTTAAGATGCCACGGCCTTAAAAAATGCATTACCAAATACACAAATCACAACACTTTACACCAAAATTACAATGCTGCGCAACTGCAACTATGTCAAATATATTTCACTTGTTATTAGTTTGATTCAAAGTCAAAGCGATCATTACGTACCACTGAATACACCCAGCATAAATTTACTTGATTACCTGAGTTACTACTCTGCATGACTGTCAAGTCAAATTTTCTTGTGTATCCACTTTGTAATTGGCAAATGAATGTTAAAAATCAAATCAGTAATGATGAGGGAAGAAGAAATGAAGAATGTAGAAACATAGCTTAGGAGATGCGACATAAAGTAAACTTTAGTACCTAGTTACGAGGGTGAGATATAAAAATTTTCTACGGTGATTTCATAAAATGATACGTATTTGATAAAATTCAGACAAAAAAGCAAGCAGCTCTGAGGGGCAGCGGTCCTTGTCCTCGTCAACCCAAGTAGACAATAAAGATCAATAATTGGTCCAAAGATTAGGACTGACAGTCATGGAATTGCCTCAAGCAATAACGTGGGAATCTTTACCGTCATTTCTGGGAACTTTCTTCCTCCTACCATAGAGTCTAGTCTTAGCGGAGGCGGAATCCAAAGACCTGCATAAAGTCCTTGTGGAAAGGTCTGCGTAATTGCTCGGGAGGGTGAGGATTTGACGCCACCCCATCTGCCACGGCAGAAGAACGCATAATTAAAGAGGATGGCGAGAATTTGGAGGTTTGGGATATCTCTGCATCCGGCAAGCCGCCATCAGCGGCAGAGACTTGAAGACCACAAACGTCTAGTTAAATGAAATTGGGGAAGGCATGTTTTGCAATTTAATTGGCATCCTAATTTTCTTTTTTAATTAATGTTTGCCGTGCGAAATTAATTGTGTTGGAGTTGGTGGAACGTGGAAACCAAGAATCAAATCATCATCAATTTTTTCATATGAATTGACTCTTGATGACCCACGCTTTCATATTCTAAGTCAGAAAGTCTGTCTTTACATGGTAAAAGTATCATAAAACACACTTTATTCTATGGGACAACGTCCTAATTACGGGGTAGAAAGTGGCTTCACAAAAAATGAGAATGCACTCGGGTCGTCCACGCACTGCTTTTTTATTTCATCCATCCAAGTTGCAAAGTCAAGTCTCCTCCGTTTTCATAAGCCAAAATCGGGGCAAGCCTCCATGCATTGTTCTTCATGGTTGTCGTATGTCTTTCGTTGTGTAACTTCCATTGTCATCTGCAAAGAAACATTGTAATTTATTTAGTGTTGTCTTTTCTTCCAATAATTTTTGAACCGATGGCATCCTTTAATCACTCAATTAATTATAATTGACGATAGTCCCTCATCCTAATAGTTGCTTTTCTACATGGATCGATATGCTTATAACAGTTGCCCTTGCCCAACTTAATTTATCCAGTTATGTTTGATGACATATTACTAATGTATTATACTTTCCGTTTCCGTGATTAATAATCATGGTAGGGACTATTAACGTTAGCTAAGTAGAAGAGTCGGTGATTTCTTACTTTGAGATATATATAAATATATATATATATGTATATATTAGATATTATATCCTCTAAGTCACTCTCAAGACAAAGTAAACTCCCCAAAATTTCCACATGATCATGCTCTAAGCTTATATGGAGTTGCCCCACGAGAATTTTAAACCCTTGTAAAGTGTTTCAGTGCAATGACAAGATTGAATGCACAAACGCAAATAATTACAGAGACAAATTTTAAAAATGATTGAAAAAAATCAAGTGCTAATTAAATTGCCATTATGTCCTTTTCTACTCTCAAGTCTTCTCATCTTTCCAGCCGTCTTTTCTTATCAGGGCAAACATGAGCAGCATGAGAAATTTAATCTCATGTGCATGATGGTTTATATATACAGAATATCAAGATCTATGGAGGATTAACATGTCTAGAACTAGAATCTTCATGTTAACATTTTCGGTAACCCTTTCGTTGCTCAACTTCTGAGGTGAACTACTGACCAAAAAAAAAAAAAAAAAACTTCTGAGGTGAACTGGACGAACTAGGCCCATATACAAGCTCAATATCACAGCAATGCTGCCAAGTCCTTACAAATCCATCAACAACCCACAAACCGAAATTCACACGGCTCATCAGAACGTCCAGAATTTCTCCAAAGCCCAAAACCAAAATTGCTCTTATCAACCACAGCCCAATGCCCCCCATCTCGAACACGAAGCTTCATCTGCATCAGTCAAAAACAAATTCGTTTCCTGCAACACGGCTTGAATTCGAACCCTGACCGAGAAAATGACCAACTTAATGACCCGAACAATCTGAGGAACGACATGATCATACAAGATAACATTTCTCTTCCTCCTAATATGATAGATAGCCCCATTCCAAGCAAGCTTTAGCACAATTTTAAGCAGAGATCTCCCCTTACCCATTCAAACTCTAAATTCCATCCTGGGTTTGAAAGGATAGTTTTACTTCAAGCAGAGATGAGCGGAAAAGGATCCAAGGCTCAGGAGACAGGTACGAGTAATGAAGAATCTCAGGTACAAATCTTAGGACTAAAGTGACGATATTACCTCTGGTATTTTGATATTCAGCTCTTCTGAAAGCTGATTGAAGCTGTGGTATCGTCAACATCAAATATTCTATCTGATCACATTGTTACTAGCCCCTTTTTCTTCTCGACTTCCTCCTGTTATGCCAAAGATATCACTGGGAATAAAATTCCTTAGAATAGCAAATTCAAATATGTATGCGAAGAAATGTTTCAGGATGATACCAGATCTATTGGCTCGTGGAAATAACAATGCCAAGTTTAAATCTCACACTTGATTATTATACTTCTTTTTGATAGTCTGTTTGTATCGAGAAAACAAGTGCGAGAAGGAGTCCTATTCTAAATGAGAAAGAATTATCGGAGAGCCATTTAAGAAACTTGATTCTGGATATTAATTAATGCCATAACTGAAACCAAACCAAAATGGCAGCTTGCTGCTCTTCAGGATCAAATTTTGAACTTCCCTTGGCCGTGAGGATATCCTTAACTGTCTTGTTCTTCATGAAGCCACATATTTTGTAACTGCCAGTGAAACGCATTGCAACTGGAGATAATACTTGTTGTCCTAACGTACTACGCAAGCCATTAAGTCACTGCTCCAACCCTCTGTCATGTTTGTGGTTCTAATCTTATCCAGATTGGATCTGACTTTGATTTTGCAAGCGACAGCATGGCATTACTCTTGTTTTCTTTGCAATGTCTCAAAAGGTGCCTGTACTCATGGAGCTCAAGAAAAGCTAATAAATATGAACTGAAGTAGGACCTTCGGCTACGAGCATGCACTACACTTTGTAAATGCCAGATGATCATACAAAAAGTCTGATGGACTTACTTTTGAATCATTTTCATCAAGAATTTCTTCAAAACGTTCCTCAACCACATCTTCCAAAGACATTGCAACTTACTTTGGAATCGTTTTCATCAAGAATTTCACCAACACATTCCTCAACCACAGCTTCCAAAGTCACTATCTGTTTCAGCCATTCCAACATAACATGGGTAAGGTACAATATAAGAATCTTAATGCAATGTCATCACAGAAACACCACACTGTACATTTTTGAGAAAAGCACTTTGACATGTGAAAAACCCCAGGTGTGTCTGTTGCTACTAAAGGCGACTTATATCCCACTTTGATACCAAAACATCGCTTCAGTCAGAAAGCTCTCCCAAGTGCAGTGAAGTAATCTTTGTCACTACCAAGATGACAATTTATTTACGTAAGATACCGGGACGCTGAGAAAATTATATTGCCCTATTCATAGATTTGTCTTTTCT
This sequence comes from Eucalyptus decipiens, assembly GCA_014182575.1. Lineage (NCBI taxonomy): Eukaryota > Viridiplantae > Streptophyta > Magnoliopsida > Myrtales > Myrtaceae > Eucalyptus > Eucalyptus decipiens. The sequence continues at coordinate 7,474,446 of CM024614.1, forward strand.
ATAGTTAGCCTTCTCAAATGTCTGTTTTGTGCAACTATCCATTGCTGGTTCTCTAAGATAAAACGCTTCAGAAAGCTTATCTTCCAAAGCATTCGTCCATCAAAGTTGTTCTACCCACAGTAGCTTTCCCTATTTACATGCTCTCCCACCGCTGATAACAGTCGCAAAATTTCAATTATTCGTGATAAAGTGCAGTCCTTATAATATATTCTCAAAAATAACTTAACATGAGATTTTACTGCATGCCTGGTTACTAAATTGAATCTCCGAGGTTGTCAAATCATATGGAAAAATATTCAACTCAAACAAGGTGACAATATGATTACATTGCAAGATCGCAACATATATCAACTTACAAATAACATTTTACAATTAAAATTCATTTGACAGAGAACGAGTAATTGCATCATAAAAAATACCATAATTCATCCATATTCACGTCAATCCAACACCAACAGTGCAATCAAACATTGATCTGTTGAAACAACAGCAGTCATCAATCAAACAGCAGATCAAGAGCATATGCAACTCTTACTATATCATCACAATCCGTGAAAAGGACTAGTTGATCCTCATTTTCGAGAAGAGGTACTAGCTGGAACATAGCGCTGCCAGAACAAATGAATTGATGAATCATCTGCAACCGTGAAAATCCACAAGGTTTGAGCTGGAATTGACCGAAGCTATATTGAATTTGTACGGGTAATTATTGGGAACGGCCATGTGGTAGACAAATTACTTTGAATTTGTACGGCTAATGATTGGAAGCGTCACTCTCTTTTCTTTTTCTTTTTTAATGCTTTAGTAGATTTATTTGGAATTTGAAGATTACTTGATATTTCACATGACATGTACCTCTTTCGACCTATTTTCTCTATTAAAGACAAATGTATAACAGCATTCAGTCCTCAATCTACTACTGATTTGCAACTTTAAAGATTTTGGTGTTGATTCTGAAAGAGAAAAGAATACGAGAAGTGTCATAATTTTTATAAAATACTTATCAAAACTTTTCGCCAAATCACTTTAGTACTACATTGAAGAAAATATTATTACTTAAGTGCCTCTAATGAAAAGTTTCAACAAAAAGTTTTACTTGAATATTTTATAATAAAAATAAGTCCAACGTGAATGATAAGGTCGCCTTTTATGACAAAACAATGCAATATCTTTTGTTGACTATATCAGTACCATAGTGACGTTTTATTGCGGGCAAAATTAGTGCCAATAGACTCATATTGCCGAGAGACTTTGAAATATATTGGTACAATCCCATTCATAATGTTGGACTCCCACTGGGTTCGGTAGAATTTCATGTTTTTGGGTCGAGCACAATGAGTCACAAATTTAATTTTTGTTTATTGTCTCAGTGAGGTTACTTAGACGTGAGAAATTCTTATTTGTATAGCTCTATATATACACGATGCAAAAACCTTCTCCACTTTATTTGAAGGGCATATGAGTCAAGTCTATGATGACATTTTTCATTTCAAAAACATGTGTGACTCATCATCGCCATCTAATATATAAAAAGGATAATCCATTATGAAGAGGTAGTCATTTATGAATTTATTTTCCCATAAGATAACTTTGAATTTCAGATATTTTGATCTTTAATATCTTTAAATTGAATATAGTGCTTGTCAAATATTTTATGGCTACGATAACTTTTAAAAAAACTGCCGTGTGAGCTCAAAGATATTGTAACTTGGAGATTGTGTAGCTTTAAAATATGCAGTACCAAATACATAATTGCAATATTTATATTTTATACCATAGTTACAATGCAACACAATTATAGCTACACCACACATATTTTAGTTATATGGTTCAATTTAAAGTGACCATTGCATGCTACTCAACATGCACAACATGAATTCACTTGATTACTAAGTTATTGGGAAAAGTGCCAAAAAAGTCCTAAACCTTTTGGCTTTGTCTTTATTAAATCCTAAACCTTTTTTTGGTGCCGATTTAGTCCTAAACCTTTTTATGTGTCTTATTCAGTCCTTTCCGCCATTTTGGCTTGATTTTGCTAATCGGACACTGGACACCCGATTGGCGTGGCGATCGGCGCCGATGTGTATAATTTTTAATAATATTTTAATATTTTTAAATTTTTTAAATATTTTTTATTTTATTTTTTCTCTTTTTATTTTTATTTTTATTCTTTTATTTTTTTCTTTTTCTTTTTTCTTCTTATCTTCTTCCTCCAGCCGGTCGCCGGAGCTGGGCGACCGGCCAGAGGCGACGGCCGGCGAGGTCGACCTCGCCGGCCACCTCGCCAGTGGCCGCGAGGCTCGCCCTCGCCGGATCTGGCGAGGATCGAGCCTCGCCCATGGCCGGCGAGGCTCGACCTCGCCAGATCCGGCTCGCCACCCAGGCCGCGAGGGGCCTCGCGCCGGGCGGGCGAGGCTCGGCCTCGCCGGATCTGGCGAGGGTCGAGCCTCGCCCATGGCCGGCGAGGGCGAGCCCCTCGAGCTCGGCGCGAGGCCAGCTGCCTCGGAGAACCCAGGAGTCACAAAACCCCTACCCCCGACGAATCGCTGCCGCGGGAGAAACAGGCGAACATCCGGTGCCGGAGCCGCGCGACCGAAGACACCCCGAGCTCCCGTAAACCCTAGAGACGACGACGACGACGAGCGGAGGAGGGAGGAAATTTCTAGGGCGAGATTGGGATCGGAGAACGGAGCCGGGGAGGAGTCCAGCTGGCCTCGCGCCGAGCTGGCGGGGCTCGCCCTCGCCGGCCATGGGCGAGGCCCGACCCTCGCCAGATCCGGCGAGGCCGAGCCTCGCCACCCAGGCCGCGAGGGCGGCCTCGCGCGGGGCGGGCGAGCGAGGCCGCCCTTGCGGCCACTGGCGAGGTGGCCGGCGAGGTCGACCTCGCCGGCCGTCGCCTCTGGCCGGTCGCCCAGCTCCGGCGACCGGCTGGAGGAAGAAGATAAGAAGAAAAAAGAAAAAGAATAAAATAAAAGAATAAAAAAATAAAAAGAGAAAAAATATTTTAAAAATTTAAAAATATTAAAATATTATTAAAAATTGTACACGTCAACGCCGATCGCGCCACGTCAAACGGCCGGCGTCAGTCAGAAAAATCCGGCCAAAATTGGCCGGAAAGGACCGAATTGGATAACATAAAAAGGTTTAGGACTAAATCGGACCAAAAAAAGTTTAGACGAAATCCAAGACAAAGCCCAAAAGGTTTAGACTTTTTTGGCACTTTTCCCTAAGTTATTAGTCTGCATAATTATCACGTAAAACTCCCCCTATGTCTCCGCTGGTATTTGGCAAATGAATTGTCAACTCTGTGATGACGAAGGTCGGTGAAAAATTTAAACATAGCTTAGGGGAGGGGACTTAAAGTAAACTCCAAATACAAAACCTGATACATAAAAATTTTACACAATGATTTTCATAAATTATTATATAGTTTTGATAAAAAGGCATACCTAAAACCAATCACCCCGTAGGGACAACCGCTCCCTTTCGCGTCAACCCAAGTATGCAATCAATGAGAAAATTACCCAAAAAAAATTGAATTATAAATATTTTCACGTTTTTACCAATAAAGTTCACTCAGTCAATTTTGACTAGAAATTGCGGATATGGACATTAGCAATTCTATATGGTATGACCGATATTAACGTAGATAATTTTTATACAATAATCAACTTGCCTTTTGACAACATTTATATGATTCTTTTGATAATTTGAGAAATTAAATTAAACAATCTTGACAAAATAATGCACTAAATAATCATAGGCAATATCTTTTTTTTTTTAGGATGCAACTATTATATGAAAATTAAATATACAAAAAAATTGTCTAAAATCTAAAATAAGTATAATGACACGATTCATCTATAATTTCACATATTGATAGTGAAATCTAAAATACGTAAATTTGGATTTTGATGATATGTGTGTTGATGAAGACTCGAAATGCATATAATAATTTGAAAAACAGATAAAAACAATTTTAACAAAATAATAAACTCGATAATCATAGACCGCGTCTTTTTATTTTTAGGTTTTCTTCCCTCTAAACCTCGGCCTCCCTGTCTCTCGCTCCGGCGGCGCAGTCGCACTCTCTCGCCGCAGCAATCCTCGCCGCCGCCGCCGCCACCGCCGTCGCCGTCGTCGTCGCCGGACCTCTTTCCGTCTCTCTCTCTTCGCAGCAACCCAGCTCCGCCTCTCGTTCTCCTGCAGCTCGACCGCTCCGACTCGCCGCCGGTCTTTGCCGTCGCCCACGCCTGGCTCGCTGATTCGACGTCGACGCTGGAGTGAGTCTTGTCTTCCCTTTGAAGCTATCGAATGGGTTGGGTTCTAAGAAGTAGAGTAGCTTGTAGACAGTTCGAATTTTTCTAGAATGCTTCTTTGCAGGCGACACCCTCGTATGAATTTGTGGTTTCGGCCCTTTGTAAGGGAAACAGAGGAGGGGAAAAAGAAATCTGATTTTGAGTTGTCCTCTGCAGGCTAACTCATGGCGCGTTCCCGAGATCGTGATTTCTTGTTTTGCGACTTCTGTGGGACGATGCTTACGCTAAGTTCGGTCAAGTTTGCCAAGTGCCCTTTGTGCAATTTTAAGCGGAGCACCAAAGGTTGGGATCTCTGTTTTCAATTGCTCAGTATACTTGATTAATAATTATAGAGACGGTTCTGCTTTTGGAGTCTCTTTTTCTGGGTCTTGAAGTTGGCATGAGATTGAATTTTATATAAAGTCTCAACATTGTCAAGTGTTGCTTCTCAGGGTAGGCTGTTGTGTCCTGCCCTTTCTGTGTTCTGCTCTTTTTATAATGGTATTGTTTGTGTTCTGCCCTTTTATAGTGGCATTGTTCACCGTTGTTCTTTTACACTGCAAAGATTTGATTTTTTTTTTTTCGTGATGCATCGGAAAGAAAAAGTTTCTTTGCCTAGGATATCAGAAAGTTTTCATCTTTCCATCTGCAAATATTCCATTTTGAGCCTTCTGCATACCTTGGGACAATTCCCCTTGTAAGTTTGTATTGGTTAGAAGTATCTGAGTTCTTGATTTTGGATGATGAGGATGATGATCCATTGAGAGACACCCTGAGAATTTGATAATTGAGGAGGAAAAGGAAAAGGCTGAAAAAAAATTCTTTTATGCCACCCTACCTGTAATACTGGCTAATATGAACTTGGAGAAACTATTGTGCTGGCCAAAATCATCAGTAGGCCTTTCACAGAATTTGTTACTGGTTACACCCGAGACCACTAGTTTGGGGAAAAAATAGCCATTTCAGGTCAAACCACTAATGTGAAATGCATATCTTAGCACGGTCGTCTCATTCTCTGACTATGTCTGCTGTCTTTTTGTTTGGAGTGGTTTGGCTGTTCAGTCCTTGTGTGTTTTTATTGTTATTTTTCAAATAGTAGTTGCCGGTTAGCTATTTATTAGACCTTACCACTTTGCTCTTTGAGTCAGTTTCTACTTTTCTCAATAATGTGCCTTATTGATGACTTTGCTCTCAGATATTGCTGGAAAAGAAATTAAGTACAGAGTAACCGCTCAGGTATGCCTTGAACTAGCTGACTGATTGATGCATGCACTCTGTTGGATCTTAAAATCATGAGTTAAGTGCGTACATGTTCTACTAGTTCAACAATTTAAGAGAATATAGTTATATTTCGTTGTGTTCTCCTGCCTTGGTAGTCATTTTTAGAGTGAACATAAAATATAGAAAATGCTAGAAATTTGAATGGCTATGGTGACTCTTCAGAACTGAAGAACATTTGAGGCTTAGAAAGGGCACCAACTTGGCAAAAATGTGAACTCCTACTCACAATGGAAAAATACGTCAAGTTTTCTCGCTTCTGGAAGGCCTTCAATTCACTGGCCACAACCTAAATATGAGGCTGTCTGTTGTTAGTGAAGCTTAATTTTTCACAACTAACTATTGTTGCTTCCAATTACTGAACTCTGATGTTGAGATTGAAAGGTACTGAGATGAGTGGTTCTGCTGCAAAATAGATGCGTATACCTCTTGAAGGTTTCTCTAACATTATTGAATCAAACAGTGCCCACATCATGTAGAATTCATGACATTGGTGAGTGAATTTGGTAGGGATCACTAGACTTCTGTTTTTGTCCTGTTAAAAGAGGATTAAAATAATAATAATAATAATAATAATAATTTCATCTTAAACCTTTTCTTATTAACACATTGAATCACGGACCCTTATTTTATCTACTTTGAAGCAACACCTAGAGTAGTACTTTAGTTGAGAAAAGGCTTTGTCCTCCTTAATTTCCCTATGCTTTGGATCACACATTTGAAAATGTTAAGCTTCTCATGGTCATCTACCATATCTCAGGACATAAGGAGGGAGCTTGGCATGTCTACCTTTGAGGAGGGGGAGCTGAAATTGGCAACGGTAGTGGCTACATTCTGCTATATTAGTATAACGGCATGATGTTTTCTTTGTGGACCGATTGTGATGTTCTCTATGTCGGCCTTGCCTCTCAGATAGCTCGGAAGTGTGAAAAATGTGGCAACAATGAATTCGAGTATACTCGGAAGCAGGTAATGTACAAGTTCAGCGTGCTGCTATTCTCTCTCACGCCAATCTTCCCTAACACGAGTATTTCCCATCTTCCCTTTTCTCGTCATTCACTCCTTGATATCTGACCCTCTTGCAGATGAGATCGGCAGATGAAGGGCAAACTACATTTTTGACATGTACCAAATGCAGGGATACCATTACGGAAAATTAACTGTACGACTTATTCAATTATTATGCAATTTTGAGTCCGCAGGGAGCTTTGTACTGTGTGGTGATGTTTACACTGCTAAGTTTCTTGTTTCAAGCATGTGCATCTCCTTGTGGAATTTCGAGAATGAGTTTCCTAGAGTTTCACTGGAGCAGTAGCTCTTGCTGTTATCGAGTGGTCTAAGCTCACTCACTGCTCAAGAGAAGATGAAAATAGCCTCTTGAGCAAAAGCCCGGAAGGCTGTACTGTGTCCGAAACCACTATTAGCTTTTTCTTTTTCATGGATAGATTCAAGCATTAAAGTCCAAGTCATCAGTGAGACTGTAGTTCATGTCATTGGAAACAAAGGTGGAGAACGTATAGAGGCCAGAGATAAAAGCCAGCTTTTTCTTTTTTATGGATAGATTCAAGCATTAAAGTCTAGATCATCAGTGAGACTGTAGTTCATGGCCATGGCCCATAGGAAACAAAGGTTGAGAACGTATAGAGGCCAGAGATAAAAGCCACCGTTCGCTCGATGATTATGTATGCATAGGTTCACAAGGAAAGGAAGTCTGCCGGATCAAATGCATCCCAGGTTAGAAATGCATGCCGGCCGTGCTTCCAAGCAGATATGGAAGACAGCTAGCAACAGAGCTGTCATCAATCTTGTAATTACTTTAAGGGGGATTTGGCTGAAATCCTTCTGAACATTTCGAGATGATGCACGCCTGCCTCTCAAACTTCAATAATAAAAATCTTCATTTTGTCACGGCTGCCAATGCTTTTTCCTTTTTTATTTCCTGTTTGCACGCGCTTGATATGTCAATTTCCAAGGGTAAAACTGTAATTCTTCTTTATTTTCAGTCAAATAACTCCTCTGCCGCGGCACTAATTGCGCAAAAATAAATTTAATACTAGAGAAAAATGTAGTAATGTGAAAAAGAAATATCTTTTAAAATAATTAGAGAACAACAATACTAAGAATGATGAGGAGGAGAAGGAGGAGGAGGAGGAGGAGGAGGAGTAAAGAAAAACCAAGTGAAGTGATGGATGTATGATGATATATAAATAGAATATAATAACAACCACAATAATAATTATTGTAATCTTAGTTTACTTTTAATTTTTTCTTTGATTACAATTTTATTCTAAAGATATTTATCTTGTCTTCTATTTTCTAATTAAGAAATTACTCCTGGCGAAGTCAACATTGCTTGTCATTGTCACAAAGTTGTTTATCCGTTCACATTGTGTAAATGATATTTCTCTAATGGAAAGATGGCCCGATTTGATTCTCTTTTGTTTCTTCCAGCATTTTAATAATCTCATCACTTAGTCTTGTTTTCATAACTCTTTTAGTATGCATAATTAAGTAAAATAGTGTCTAAAATTACAATAGTGCATAATTATGCCATGCCAATGGCGTGGTCTTTTTAAAGTGCTAACTAATGGAGGATATATATGGAAAATAAAATAAAAATAAAGATCATTGCATTTTTTATGTCTTAATCTCTTTAAATAGATCATTGCATTTTTTTGCCTCTTTTTCCCATCTTCTATATATGATTTTCAATCTGTCTTACCATATCATGCGCAAAAAGAGTGATTTGTCTAAAAGTTAGAGAAAGATTACAACTTCATCTTTGAAAAATCATGTGCAAAGAAAGTGTGAGCCGAAATATGCACAAAAAATCGATGGATATAACAAAGTAAGAGTTTAGGAGCATTTTGTATAGTGAAAGGAGACGAGAGGCCGTGGAGAAGATAAGAGAATTTGGGAAAAAATGTCTATCTTCATTGTATATTCTTGATGTATAGACCTCTGTAAATATAATACAGAAATGATACAATAATAGTATATTCTGTGAAATCAATTGAAATCAAAATCTAATCTCAATCTAAATTCCTAACTAATTTATGTACGATCATAATCAAGCATGATTCCCGAGCATATCTTCAGGGTCTAATGCATATCTTCCAACATATAGGCTAAAAATGTGAGGTATGGAACCTACTTAGTGAGGCCAAGAAAGTGTTGCCTAGGCCCTAGGGCATGTCTTTCAATTGAAATTGAATTTAAGAAGAGAAAAACAAAAAGCGAATATTACACGGGATCAGTCCTGCAGATTAAGGGAAACAGTCGATGAATGGAAGCTTGAATTTTAGTGAGAGGCAAGAAAAATGTGCGGTTCTCTCACCGGAGAATAATTGCTAGATTCATGCACTATGTGAAAAATATGAGTCAATATGCGCATATGGACTGCCCAAATCTGATTGGACCCACATTACCTAATACTATCCGGCCGGCTGGGCGTCTAACATAAGACGAGAAGAATATTTATGATAACATAATTGAAAATTAGAGAAGAAGGAAACCAATGATAATTCAGGAAAAAGTTACAAAAACCCCCAAATTATACCTATTGTAATATATTTATTTTAATTTTTTTTTTTTTGTGATACTCAAACTCTCAAACTTGTATTTGTGCGATGCGTTTACCTTCTATCAAAGATTCTGTCAATAAGCATCATTGAAAATAAATGCTGAAATGAAATGATAATGACATAGCGCCCATGAAACTTAAGTGAAATAAAAACAACGTTATTTTGATTGAAAAATCATTTGACGGAATCTTAACTGAGAATAAATGTCACATAAATACAAATTTGAATTTTTTATTTCACAAAAAAAGTTTAAGGTAATTGTATCATAATTGGCATAGTTTGAGATTTTTGATATTGTAAAAAAAAAGTTTATGGTAAATGTGTTGCGGTGGTATAATGGAGGATTTTTTTATTGCTTTTTCCTTAATAATTACACTAATTGTTTCCACGCATGTAATATAGGTTAGCCCTATCCATCTTAATAATCTTGATTGTTGAAAGAAAATGGATATAAAATATTTATTTTCTTTGTGGCCAAGTTTATTATGGGAAAATTACACGGATTGCTCGTGGACTTTGGTCCAATATACAATGCCCTTTCTAAACTTTGAATTTGTTTAATGTGGCCCTTAAATTATTAGTAAATGTTTAATTCAATTCCTAAATTATACGAAAATGTTCAATGTCATCCTTTCACTGATCCAACCTAACAACTTTCAATCCGTTAAGTTTGAACAGTGGACAACAACAACAAAAATTGCACATGCATTATCCAAGTAAGATGTTCATCTAAAATCAAATCATGACTATCCAAGTAAGATGTTTTACTCGTCATTCTTAAAAATCCAACTCAGCATATAATAATCCATGTCATCAACTAAAGTCCGACTTGTCATTTGAGCAAACAGAAAGATTGAATTGAATATTTACTAGTAGTTCAATGACGACATTGAACAAATCAAAAATTCAGGGGCTACATCATACACCGGGCCAAAGTCCATGGACTATATACGCCGTCATTTTCCCACTTTCTAAAAAAATGTTAGATCTACTAAAAAGAATTCTACTAAAAACTCTTAATATTCTTAACAATCTAGATGACATGGTTCCACACAACCCAAGCCAATCTAAATCCCCCAATTTTGGGTCAACCCCACAATTTCTAGTCTAGTGCCAAGAGTCGTCTCGACAGATTGATAAGGATATCTCACGTCTTCCTCAAAGAAACCGTAGAAAGTCGGCAATCTTGGCGTTGGCCTAGTTGATAATTTGGGAGCCCTCATGAATATATATACCCCAACTAGGGTTTCCAGCTCCTTCCTCATTTGTTTATTTATGGTCGGAAAACTGTGGTGGCTGCTCCTCCAATAGGAATATTCATGGTTTCGTTGGCGGCCTTAGTTTTCAACTACAAGTCCACAAGGCGGTGCTTCACGTGCTTATAGTTTAACCCGAAATTTGATTTATGACGGATTTATTAATTCTTAGATTGAAGTCGTGATGTCCGCAGCCGTTGTCTATGTTTTGTGTATTGTCGTTTTACGCGTTCTTGTCCACATGAGCTTTATAGATTCCAAAGGAAATTTCTGGTAAGCGAAGTCACCAATGGGGTGTGAAATATCCTGGCCGGTACCCTTTGACACTATGGCACCTTCCCAAGAGAATACTTACTTAAATAGGTAAATTTTCAGCCGGAGAATCACCTTATCTTCAACCATGAGCCGTGGAACATGCGAACCATAACTCAAGCTGATAGGCATAATCAAAGTGTTTGCACTTTTTGCCGAACCTTCTGATCTGAATATCGATTTTTTATTTTTCATAAACAATTCGTCTCAACTCTGTCTGTACTGGGAATATAGTCTGCATATTAATTCCACATGTAAAACTCATTGCATTTTGCATGTTATGGTTGATATCTGAATGCCCCCCCAAAATAAATAAATAAATAAACCTTTAGAAGGCTCTACTTCCATGCAATTTATTAGCCACGTGATTACATTTACATTCATAACACTACCAAGTGTTATCTGAGTTGAAGAGAGTAGTCCACGATTCCTCAACTCAACTTTGTAGTAGAAGCCCAGAGGGAGCGAGGTAAAAATATCCATAACGATCTTCACTTAGAAATGCGAGATATGAACTATAAATATCAAATTTCATAGTTTATAAACTAAAGGTTTTATCGATAACTTAATTAAAACACCAAACAATTAAGGAAGTCGACGGCCTTGTCACGTCACGGAAATTTAAACAGAAAAGTAAGGACCATATAAAAACCAAAAATTATTTGTTGCGACCTACTAATGATAACACCAACAACCCGAATAATAGGCAAACTCTCAGGACCATATTTTACTGCCGAGACCGGGGAGGCCCCGCCAGCTCCCCCCCTCCCCCCAACCAATCATTCGCGGGGGAAGATCTCATCACGGGAAGGCCCCGATTGGCCACTCGATCGCCACGTGTCCACGGACGTGCGCCTCCACCGTGCCTCCTGTGGGACCCTAGCAATTTTCTCGAGGAGAGAGGCAGGGGCACCCCAAAAAAAAAAAAAAAAAAACTCTCTTATATCGGGATATTTATATATATTTTTTATTATTTTATTTGTTTCGACCACGCCTTTTTTGAATTCCCCGCACATGAGGTCATGACGACTAGGGGGGGGTAGGGCGACGAAGCGGCACGGCGGGGCCCACCGCCTTTATTTATCGTGTGTGGCCAGGATTCGCTCGGTCCCCCGGCCCCCGCACACCAACTTCGAGGACCCCGAGGAAGGGGCGATCGACGGCCCGGATCCCCCCAACGGCTATCTCCCCCAGGCGCGATCCGACGGCCGAAATACGAATGGCGGTTGCCGCCCTACAGTGGACCGACCGCAGCGGTTGTCGGGTAATTTAGCAGTAAACAGCCACGTTATTCCATCGTATTCGGCCAAACGTATTGTACGGGCGGAAGGGCGACAGTATATTTCACGTCGGGATTGCGCGATCAAGATGCTTAAGCATGAAGTTTTGAATTTTTCAAAATGACATCGCATCATTCGATAAAAATTCATTTCATTTGTTGAAAAAAGTAAAAGCATGCGATTTTAAATATTGATTGATACAGCACGAAAAAATGGAAAGAGTATATTATAACCGTACTTGTAGCTCCCAACTCTTAACGGGTTTTAAAAGGCGTGACCATAAAATCAAGCCACATAAAGAGTTTTTTTTTCATTTTTTTTCCTATAATCCCTATTACACGACGTATTGTCTTTATACTTACTCAATCCTCATTGGTCGAAAGAGGTCGTGATGGACGAGATCTAAGGAGGCCAAAAAAGAAAAGAAAAAAAAACAAATGAAGAATGGGGGATTAATTAAATGAAGAAGACCGAGGTTGCATTGTGTAGCCGTTGTAGATATTTGGCCTATAAAATGATGGGGCGAGCTGACAGAAAGCTGCGTTCATTCCCAGAAAAGTTAAAGAGATCAGGGAAACCCTGTGGAATCTCTAAAGGAAAAGGGTTGCTCGTATCGGTCGATCGTGAATCGACGCATGTAGCTGATGTTCGGAGTCCTATTTATCTTGCCTTCTCTTCCGCTCTCTCTATTCTTGATCTTTTGATATCCGAGAGGCCGTCGATATCTTTTGTTGTTTTGATTTTCCGCTTCGTTTTTCTCGTTCCGCCCCCTCACGTAGGTTTCTGTAAGCTGATCCGTGCCGATTTTCCCTAAGAGCTCAGGCTGCTCAGACATCAAACTGTCTTTTTTGTGAATCAGTTTGAAAACCTTTGATAGCATAGGTTTCCTGTTTTTTCCCAGATCTCGATCAAAGAACCCTCTCTCTCTCTCTCTCTCTCTCTCTCTCTCTCTGCTGCTGCTGCGAGTTCGTGAAGGAGCCGCCGCCATGGAAGCAGTTGCTGCATCTTACGCACCTGATCACCAGCCGATCCCCCCATGCAAGCCAATCAAGACGGTGCCGAAGAGAAACCACCACCACGGCCACCATAGCTTCACAGCGAAACCGTCTCCCACGAGCACCGTCCACGGCGGAGCAGCAGGAGGAGCGGGTCATGTGCTGCTCTTCTATCCACCTCCTCTTTCGCGCTCTCTCTCCTTCTCTCAGCCTCCTCCGTCATCACCGCCGGTCTCCAGCCCCCTCGGCTTCAACAGCGTCACTCCTCGTCACCACCAGGGCCAGCCACCTTTGCTCCCTTTGCCCAAACCCTACTCTTCCCTCTCTCTCCCACCCCCTAATTCTAACGTGAAGACCAACAAGCCCCAGTCGTCGCCGCTCACCCCCAAGAAGTCTTCTCCGAAGCGGCCAAAAAGGCGAGACCCCAACAACAAAAAGAAGGACACCAAGAACCCGGTGAAATCACCCCCCGCCCCACGTTCGGATAACCCGTCAGCCGACGACGGGTCCGCGATTCTCGGGTCGACATGCTCGATGGGCCCCGACCCGGATGAGCTCCCAAGGCACGTCTTTGTGTCCAGGGGTTCGTTGAGGGGCGATGGGGGTTTCCGCTCGCTTGTTTTGGGAGATTTGGAGAAGTTCTCTGGCTCTGTGATGTACGCGATATCGCCTCCTCCGAGCAGCTTGCCGTTGCCCAAGTTCTCTCTGCTGAGGCCGAAGCAGCTCAGCTGCAACGCCGAGGCCGCCGGAGTCGACGCCGGCGCGACCGACAATCTCCGGCGGATCCTCCGTCTCCCCTGAACACGTTTCTGCATACTTTCTTCCGAAGCTCAAGAAGGGACAAACTCGAGCTAAAAGGGGTCCACACGATCGCCCGACCTGAACCGCTTTTAGTATGGTTTTGTTCTGGTGGTATGGTGATGTTTTGTGTCTCCGTGTCTGTGTCTGTGTACGTAGATCTCTTTTGGGTCTTCTGATTTTCTGTTTATTGTCTTCTCTTTCGTTTCGTTTCTTGCTTCTGAAGATCCATTTGTGGCCACCTCCTGCTTTTTAGAAATGGGGTGCACAAAGAAAGTGATCGACACATATATGAAATAGTTACTGTCGTTGTAAGATGCAAGAGCCTCTCTCTCTCTCTCTCTCTCTCTCTGAATTGTTTCTTCTTTTTGCTAATATTCCTCGGGATGCTCTTCTTTCGGTTTCTGTCTTGTTCTTAGATATTTTGGGTGAATAAAAGTAATATATGATCCACGAGAACTTAGGACGTGCCGCTAATATGTAATGAACATCATTTATAATTTGTGAACCGTACGAAAAAAGAATGCTTGTACAAGAAAGTAAATCTCACTTATTCCGCTGTATTGGCACCGTAAGTAGAATGTTAGTTTGATTCTCGTGGTTGCTATCCATCGCCGATATGCCTTTCAAGCTGAGTTTTTTTTTTCATTGGCGCATGCCCATTTGATGAAAGAAACAAATCTACAATAATATACTGCACGAGCAGTCTTCTTGTATGGAAATATATTAGGGTACAAAAGAAAATTAGTCATGGAAGGATTCGCAGGTCTACACGCAGCCAACGAAATTGCATTAGATCAGAAACTTCTACTTGTTCTTCTGCCTGCAACCTCTCAACATATGTGAACCCTTTCAATTCTTCATGGTTTGATGCGATGAAGAATAGGTTGTTCTCACATGGGTCGCCAATAAGAAGTGACCGAAAGAGCACCAATACTTTTTGTCTTTACCTACTTAGCTTTGTCGATTAGCATTTTTTCTATATGTGATTCTGGTGTGTTATAAGGACCCCGATCATTAATAACAGTCACTGTTCGACCAAACAAATCTCCTGGATTCAGTGATAAGATCATTTTCGTACCAACTGTTGTCTTAATAGGGAGGTTGAGGAACTCAATTTCTTTGAAAAAAATCAGAAATGGACAATCTTTTTTTCTTCTAAACATGTAACGCGTTCATCATAGATATTCATGCTGTATGACTAATGAATACGTTTTAAAAGTGCTAACAAATGCTAAAGGCCGTCTTTTGATATTAATTTTTGTTTTTCAATTGACATTGCATGTGACTTTCACAAACTACTAAGCATATTTAAGTTTGATGCATGATCGATCCACAACTGCCATGGATTTCAAAGTTCCGACTGAAGCCAAGAAAGTATCATACTGCCATGGATTTCAAAGTTCCCACTGAAGCCAAGAAAGTATCATACTTCTTTGTAATTGTAGGTGTGTTCTAAATCCAAGACTTGGCTTGCAAGCTGAAGGTTACAAGTGAGATTACCTAGTTTATTCTCGATCTCGAAGGATAGGTGTGAATTTAGGTTCGCCATTGATCTTACCCTTCCCCACTACACCTGGTGAGGTAATGGTTAGGGGCTTTTCCATTGGGCAGTCGGTGCTCCGTTGACATCCTGAATTAGATATTTCGACAACGATTGAGATAGGAAAAGTGAGATTTATGTAGCTTTTTCAGACTTTCTTAAATTATCCGATGTGCTATTTTAGAGGTATTTGAGTATTCCTCACTTCCGACCAAAAGAAAAAAAAAGAAAGTGTTCCTCACTTCCCTCACTTCACTAACTAATCACCTATTTTCTCCCATAATCAAACAATTTTTTGCACGCGCATGGGGCATTCCAAGCATGACAATTCTTTTCTTCCTAAAAAGGCAAAGACGAGGAAGGATTTTTCTTCTAAAACTCTGAAGCAAATTATCTTTTTTGTAATTGCGTATGCATGTGTGTATTAGACACATGTTCATCAATATTCTGTACAAGAAGAGGCTTCTTTGGGGTGGTTGAGAAGAGTCATAGCCGCCGGTTTTCTTCCTTTTCTATTGCCGGCCGGAAAAAGATAATGATGCATTCCTCCAATGAGCAATTGCACATTGTTAATCTAAACCTCCCCCAAATCGAGATCGAATCTGATTATTACACGAACATTATATTTCAGTCGTTGATTGGATCCATTGCGTCATGAAGAGATTTGGGTATCAACCACTAGTTGCAATATCTTTTTTCTTACTTCTTTTGTTTTGTTCTGCGGCTGTTGTAAGATTATAGTATAAATCAGTTCATATTAAGAGGCAAGAGAAAAAAATAAAGTAAATACTAATTGTTAAAGGGGAAAACCCTTTGACGAAGTAACTTGGTGAAGAAATCGATACAATTCGTAGCCTCCTCCATGACCTAATCGTGTTACTTTTGCTTTAGGTCCTACCTTTAAAGTGACTGCTACTTTTAACACCGATATCATATCATATTATTGTGAAAGTATAACATGATGTCCATTCATTACATATGTTTTGACACGTCATCATACGACTCCAAAGTGAAAAGAAAAAAACCAAATAACGGTAATGAATAAAAAATTTACTTCTCTCTCTCTTCTCTTAAAGAAAATTTCGACAACATTAGTCGTGTATTTGTGGCAATAAATTCATATTTGAATTATTTCGCGGAAAATGAATGATTTAGAAAAATTTGTTGCCAAAAACGATCATTTATATCGCTTATAATAATTAGTCGATAAAAAAATATTTTCATTATTAACCTCAATTTATGTCCAAACATTTTTTGTCGACTCATTTTTTTAGAATAATATAAGTGATTATTCTTCGAAAAATATTTTCTAAAATCATTCATTTTCACGAGATAAATACATCGTCAAATGCTAGGCATTTATTATACTATACATGAACATGCTAATAAATCGTTTTCTCATTATGCATTTGTTAGTCTTTTGATTCAAACTCCTTTCTTGCGTTTGTCTTTGCACGAGTATCAAGGGTTCCCTTAATACCGTCTACTCTATTCCCGTATAGGTACGCCAACAGATTGCCAACGAAAAAAGAAAATTCAATTCTTGGTGGTGACGTGACTTACGACTGATAACCACTCGCACGTTCGAGCGCCGACCATTCGTTGAAAGGTCCCCGCTTTCCATCTTCCTCCTCGCAATAAACTAGTTTCCATTATCAACCATGTAATTAATTGCAGAGAATCCCGACACGCAAGCGCACGTATGGTAGTTTTCAGGGTGCATGACAGATGGATTGTGAAACGCAGATATCGATGCTCTGGACTTGGAAAGATAATCGAGGGTTCCCCCTTGTTTAATGGGTCGATTTCGTCACGAGGGGTTCGGTCGATAGCGCATCTTTTTTTTGGAGGGGTCGCGGCATCATCACCATCACCACATGAAAGAGAGAGAGAGAGAGAAAAGGCGAGGCAAAAGAAGGAAAAACGCAGATTAGATTAGCTGTTGAAGAAAGGGCTATCGCTTCTGTTGCATTGCAACGACATAAAGATTAAAGAGGTGCACGATGAACATGGGCGCTGCAATAAAGAAGTGGAATGGTCGGTTCCTAAAAAGATGGTCGATGGTCGATGGTCGGGCAGACACTAATGGTGGCTTTTTAGGGTTTCTGCTTCTTTACTTATTAATATTATTCTTATCGTTTCCTTCTTCGTTCTGATCCTCTTGCTGCGATCGGAGAGATCTGGTCGTGCGCGCGGGGATATGGAGCTTCCCTCTGGCGCTCCGCCAGGTGTTTGTGTGGCTAGCGATGATCTGTCCATTTTGCCTGTACGAAATTCGCGGACGAATAATATCACATCCCGCATATAGTAATCTCGTGCATTGATGACGTATTATTTTACTATCAAAAGATTATCTGAACTCCGCTCGAGAAATCTCGTGCCGATGTACGTCAACACTCCGTTGGTCGCATTGGGTGAGCCTCTACGATACCCACGATGTAACAGTTGTAGCATGAACTTGTACAGCTCGATGCAAAATAGGAGATGTCGAACTCATCGAAGCTTAGCCAATTCGAAGCGTTTAAGTTTTTTTTTCCCGGTAAATTCATTATTTTGTCTTTGATAACAACAAATTCACTATCTTTCTGTTGCACTATCTAGTCAGAACACTCACCAAGTGAGTGGCATGTAATGTTCTTCTGAAACAAAATAAAAGTGCAAAAACCTTAATTCCAATCATTTTTTAGAATTTGAACTTTGAAAAAATTCACCATCTTTCTATCTAAATTGGGGGGAAAATGATATAAGGAGTCTTTGAACTTTGACTTAATGTGTAATGTGATCTTTAAACTTTTGATTTATTCGATGTAGTTCATGAACTTTAACTTGATGCGCGATGCAATCCCTGAACCTTTAATTTGCTCGGTGTAGTTTATGAACTTTTGATACATGTTCAATATAGTTCCTAAACTATATGTAAATGTTCAATTGTCTCTTTCCATTAATTCAACTTCAAGGACAACATTGAATATTTTTATATAGGCTAACAACTAACTTGAACAAGGACATAAAATATAGGGATCATATTGAGCAAATTAAAAATTCAGGGATTACATTGTATATTGGGTTAAAGTTCAGAGATTATATTAAATAAATAAAAAGTTCACGGATCATATTACATATTAGATCAGAGTTCAATAATTATTTGTGTCATTATTCCTTCTAAATTCTAAAAAATGATTGGAGTTAAGGTTTTTGCACTTTTATCTTGTTTCAGAAGAACATTACATGCCATTCACTTGGTGAGTGTCTGACTAGAATGTCATTAACCGATTGGCATAACTTTCAAACAACTCGATAGGGTTTTCTGCTCAGTTGGGCCTAACTGAGGACCCATCCTTCAGGCCTTATGGTGACAGAATCCACCTCGTCTTTCAAGGCCTTTTCGGGTCAAGATGTTCTTATCGGACGGTGACCACGAACGAGCCCAGGTTCCTAGTACGTTGTCGATCCAGTTCTCGATGAATCGAAACGTAGTTTAGTCCGACCCAACCAAGGCAAGAGCAATCCATGTTCTTCAGGGGCGTATTTTGTCTCTCTCGATCTCGACGTTCCATTAGAAAACGACACGGAATCGCGGCACGTTCCTGAGGAACGAGATATGCGTGCGATCGCAATATAAATAATATCGATTAAATTCTCCTGATAGTTGACATGAAAGATTTCGATGTTATTAAAGATACGGGGGCGTCGTTTTTTAATATTTTTTCGAATTTTTTCGTTTTTTTTTCTTTTTTTTTCTAGATGCTTAGGTGAAAACACATGTTAGATGGTCGGCATTTGATCACTGGCATATCGCCTCGCCACCGGCTGGCGAGGCTTTCGCGCTCTCGCCCGGGCTCGTCATCTCAGTCATCGAGAGAAATGGTGGTGGGGTCCGTCGCCTACTTTGTCTCTGAAAAAAAAAGCACCATCACTTGGCATTTTCGAATTAGGATACGGGGGCGTCGTGTTTCAGATGCTTAGGGTGAAAACACATGTTAGATGGTCGGCATTTGATCATTGGCGCTCTCTTTCGCGCTCTCTCTGTCATCTCAGTCATCGAGAGAAATGGTGGTGGGGTTTACTTTGTCTCTGAAAGCACCATCACTTGGCATTTGAAAGGGACGGCTCTGAAGCCCTGTTGGCCCCCCCCTAAAACTCATTCCCATCCGTCAAATTAGATTGATTTTGAGGGGTCAAGAATGGCAACTCGTAAGGTTAAGTTCCGGTCGCTTCGTTGCAAAGACCCGACACATTGCTATGAAATGCCCGATGTGAACCGTGACTGTTCAATTCGTTCGTAGGTGCACAAGTCAGCCGCCACAGTCCTACCTATATGCCAGAAGTGAAGAATTCTCTAACAAATGCCCGACGCACAAGTCAATTGGCAATTTCCTCACGACGTGGATCGTTTGTGATAGTACAGTCCTTTTATCACTGAACAACTTGTGATGAGCACCTCAGATGATTTTTGTATTCATCAATTGTTATTCATTGTATCCTTCTATTCAATAAATATCAAATCACAATCATTCAATCGAAAATGTGATTCATGGATAAGATTAGATTATGGATAATAGTACGATTATTTATTGTGATTTGATATTTATTGATATTAAATGATCCGTGAGAGGGAGTGAGTGGTTGGACAACCATTTATACCAAGTTGCCATGATGAACTTCATTTGAAATTGAAATCACAAAGAACTCAAGGACTATTCGTCCGTGAGTCAAGTGGGCCTATTCCTCAAAGATCACTATCGGGCCGGTTCGCTCACCGGCTATAATTTACATCGATTGCGAAAGATTGAACAAAAAACAAGTCTGTCTCGGAATCAATCAATTTGGACTAAGCAGTTTTCTTTTACCAATCGCGTTTAATAATCTCCTAAATTAGAAAGATTCTGAGGGGAGTGTGGTGGGGATTTTGCTGTTTAAATAGAGCATTGAGAAGAGATATTTCCATCTCCTTTTGGGACGAAGACGGTTAAGTTTGACTAGAAGATACTCCGAATCCTTTTGAGCTTGCTAAAGGGGGGCCTTCATCGACTTTTCTAAAATGATTTCAGGGCCACATGATTTTGCATGATCACATGAAATAAATAAATGAATCGTGCACTATGTGGGCCCACGAGATCGATTTTCGACCAATGGATGTGCGGCCTGCGGACGGCAATGATCCTGATGATTAAAAAGCCCAATGAGCGTTACTTGAGAGAGGGCGAGAGAGATGATAAATATAATGGGAAAATGGGAATCTCTCGATTTTCCCGAAATTGTTTGATTCGCTTCGCTTTTATTTTTTTATTCACTAGAAATAGAATAAAATCGATTCCTTTTTGGGATAATTAGAAAGGTCGGATGCACCAAATTCATTGTTCAAAAGGGTAGTGAAACCGCCCAATTTTTTCATGCCAAAGAATACTTTTCTCGAGACGTAGAAACAGAACAGAAAATTGGCAATTTTGCATCCACGCCTCCCAGTAGCAGTTCATGATTTCAGAAAGAATAATGCTATAGATACAAAAGTTATTTGGAAAATTAATCTACGAGGTGATCTAGAGATTATAAGGAAAAAAACTCATGATATAAAACTTTCATTAGGGACGAAATTACATCGTGTGGCACCCGTCAATTACAATGATAGATATGATATATGGAAAGCCATTAGTGTGTTTCATAAAAAAAACATATTCGAGTTTTAAATTATTTAATTATCAAAATTACAGGGAAAAAATATATATTAAAAACTATAACACCATCAATAATAATTAATAAGTGCATCGGTGACACTAGCCAAGTACACATGTATTAGTGAATTCCAAAAAATAAGAAAGAATGGACTCTAAAAGAGCGACATACTTCAAAAAAAAGACACTAATATTTTTCAAATATTGCTAATTTTTTAATGTGCATTATGTCGAATTAATCAATTCTTAGTCCAATACAGTCATAGTCAAGAACTAGGAACCGAACCAAAATGACTAATTCTCAATTTTTGGAATTGGGGATCGGACCAATTGGTCTTGAGATTAGACCAACCAGTTTGGTCCAATTTCTAGATGATTTAGTGGAATCGGTTGATTTACAAATAATTGCCAGGCATAAGAACATAAGAGCCCATCCAGTGAATACTTTGGTCATGTTCAAGGCATTATCATAATTGAGCTTCGCTAAGGACGACAAATAAAATTTTGATCTTTGAGATTAAACTATCCATTTCAATTTGATTGCTATGAATACTTACGACAATTTGGGAAAGAAAAAAGAAAGAGAAAAGCCCATGATTTAGAGGAGCCCTGAGGCAAAGCTCAACTTCGAGGGGGAGACAACAGACAAGATTGTGGCTATTGAGCTTTACTCATGGAAGCTGGGGATAAGAAATTGCCTTGACACCATATCGGGACCAGGATGAGAGGAGTGAGGAGAGGGGAAGAGGAGAGTGCGACACGTGAGAAGAGAATGGGAAATAAATAAATAAAATTATCGGTCCGATCTTGGCAGTTCAACCAATTTGATTTTCCTTTAGAATCAAGGACGGGATCGAAAATCTCAATTTTATTTTTATGGAATCGAAAACCTAACCGATGCTCTCGAAAATTGTCCAGGACCGGTCAATTTTTAGTCCACCTATTCCCAATTCGATCGCTCCGCGTCGGCTCCGTGTTGATGTCCCCCAGCACTGAGAACTTAACAATTTCCTGACAATAAAGATGTCGGCAACGGGGGCCATGGATGGAGATGTCACAAAACGACAAAAGAGAGAGGGAGAAAAGCCACGAGCCGGACGTCGGCACGAAGCCAAAACGGAAAGTCCAGATCCAGATGAAAATCCCATCATCCGAGTAAACAAAACAAAACAAACCAAAACAAATATCTTTTCGATAATTTAATAATAATAAATCGGGAAAAATTGACTTTTTACACGATCCCTCCCCTCCCCTCCTCCTCCTCCTCCTCCTTCTCCAACGTTATCGTCGCGGGGCGTCGCTGTCGTTCCGCCTGTTCTCGCGAACTGTTGCAGAAACAGCACAACAAGCTTTCTCTCTCCTCCTCATCCCCCCTCTCTCTCTCTCTCTACCTGTGTGTGTGGCCGTTAAAATTCCCCCCCATGAACGCTTTTTTGACGAATCAGAGCCGCCCTCGTCCGTAGCGCCCCTTCCCCCAGCAAAGCGAATGACCGTTACCGACACTAGCACTTCACACGCACACCACGCACACTCCTCTGCCTCTGTCTGCGGCCGCGGGATTAAATGCCTCCTTTAATGCGGTCCTTCTGGGGTAGGAAATGAAATGGCGTAATTGCGGCACCCTCTTGATCCATCGACCCGGCCCCTGAGTTATTACCCCTCCAGCGGATCGCCTTCCGGTTTCCGAGCGACGATCTCGTGGAATTTCGTGGAGCAATTGGGAAAAGTTTCGTTTTTTCGGGGTTCTGATCTTCTGGGTGATCGTGGAAGGCGACGGACAGAGGTGGGTCAGTGCCGGAGTTTGAGGTTTCCGGGTGGTTTGTCGTGAGGATGGGGATCGTGAGTACGGTTCTTGGTTTCTGCGGGTTCGGGGTCGGAACTTCGATCGGGCTCGTGGTCGGCTACTATATGTTCATCTACTTCCAGCCCACCGATGTCAAGGTCTGTGTTTTCTCCGGTTCTTTTTTTGTCCTCTTTCCCCTGTCATTGCCTTTTCGCCTTTTGGGCAGCTTGCTTCCCTGGAAATTGCTGCTGGTGCTAGCTGATTCCGTTTGTTTACAAGTTTGTTTTTTTAATTGTTGATGCATAAAAAATGGTTAAAAAGATCTGACCTTTTTGTGGTTATCGAGAGAGTGCGGCTTCCTGGATTCCTTTTTTTTCTTTTTTTGGTTTGATGGGTAGGATTATTCTGTTTACAGATGTTTAATAGGGTAATCTTGGGCTGCGGTCAATCTTTAGGTTTTGCTCGGGTCATGTGTGAGCTAGTATCAAAAAGCTAGTTAATCTCCCTTCAGCATACATTTGCTTTTGGCCAACCATGGAAATTGTGAAAATCAATTGACTACAAGGAAAAAGTGTCATCACTGTTTAGAAATAATAATGGGGAGCATAGTCTTATTCTCTCTGATTGTTTGATCTCTTCAGGACCCCGTGGTGCGTCCTCTAGTTGAGCAAGATACGAAATCCTTGCAGCGTCTGCTCTCGGAGATACCTTTGTGGGTGAAAAATCCAGACTATGACCGTGTATGTTCTTTTCGATGCGGCCTCAAGCTTCAAGTTTATTGCTGTTGCTTGTGAAAATTCTGATTATGTCGCTCCTTGCTGCTATTGCGGCCACGATTACGGTTTCAAATGCTGTTATTCAGCCTTTCAGGAGCTCTTAGATGACTGCTTTCTTGTGTTTTGTTGTGTAACAGGTTGACTGGCTCAACAAATTTCTCCTCACCATGTGGCCCTATCTAGATAAGGTATTCTCACTTGACAAAGTTACTTTTTCAGTTTTGATTTGTAATTCGCAGTTATAGTGCTTTAGATCGTTATTCTTCTTCTGAGGAAGCATGTGTTTTGTTCGTAGGCTATATGCAAGACTGTGAAGACCATAGCAAAGCCGATTATTGCCGAGCAGATACCGAAATACAAGATTGATTCTGTCGAGTTTGAGGAGCTTACATTGGGTTCTTTGCCACCTACTTTCAACGGTTGAAGCTCTTGCTCTCTCTCTCTCTCCCTCTCTCTCTCTCTCTCTCTCTCTCTCTCTCTCTCTCTCTCTCTCTCTCTCTCTCGTATTGGCCAGTGTGAATATGTGGACTCCTTGCTTCATGTTTTTCATGCATGAAATGTTATTTATAGGAAGCAGCATAATCTGAAAGATTGATTGGTTTGTCAGTGTTTCTTGTCTTTCATTGGCAAAAGAAATAAACTGAATTTGGTATCTGTGTACTGTTCATACCTTGCTTGGCTGCTCATACTTAAATGTGGATACATATTATGTTTTGACTAGTGAATGACTTTGTTATGCTAAGACCCGTGTGCTCTGACTTGATTCGAAGACAAAGCAATGCACGCACTAGATTTCTGGTGGTATAGGTAGCTTTAGAATTGTTGACTCAATCCCGATACATCGAATTCTAGGGAATGATAGAGTTTTCAGTTATCTTTAATTTGTTCTCCTGAGAGATACAACTCTATGCATGTTAGTAGTTACCTTTAATTCATGGACTTGGACTGGGCATTAGTTGGACAATTGAGTAAATAATTAGAACTAAAGCTTGTGATGGCCTAATGATAGAATGTTTGGGAGAAGCTGCTTCACTCAGTCCAGTTTCATGTTGACAGCTACTTTATTTACCTAGCATTACACAGTGAATTATGGGCCGAATGATAAGATATTCCTGTTTAGCTGTCATTCATCTTCTTAAATGGCATGTCTTTAATGCTATCTTACTCTGTGTTCACCAGGAATGAAAGTCTATGTTACTGATGAGAAGGAGTTAATAATGGAGCTGTCGATGAAGTGGGCCGGGAATCCTAACATCATTGTTGCTGCTAAGGCATTCGGGTTGAGGGCAACTGTTCAGGTATCGATAAATAGCTAGTTACCTATCCTCCACCCTTCTTCTGTCTGTTTCTGTGTCTCTCCATCTCTCAATTTCTGTGCATTTTAGGTGGTTGATTTGCAAGTGTTTGCTTCTCCACGCATCACTCTGAAGCCTCTGGTTCCAACCTTTCCTTGTTTTGCGAAGATATTTGTGTCTTTAATGGAAAAGGTGTGTTGAATAGTTTCCAGTTTAGACTTCTTTTTTGTTTAGAGCTGCATTCACAAGGGTTTTCCTATGATAAGACTATCCCAATCCTGTTTGCTGTCTAGTTATTCAGTGTTTCTTTGTGCAGCCACATGTAGATTTTGGCCTGAAGCTTCTTGGAGCAGATGCTATGGCCATTCCTGGCCTCTATAGGTTTGTCCAGGTAATGCCCTTACCTTTTCATAGGGGTGATTTGAATAGATTTCTCCATTCTTCAACTTCACCAATTGTTGGCAATAACCATGTGAACTGCTGATTTAGATAAGTTTGGGAAAATCCTACCAACTATTACATTGTAACAAGACTTCTTAGTATTATATTTACGTTTGTGTTCAGGAACTTATCAAGGATCAAGTTGCAAATATGTACCTTTGGCCTAAGTATCTAGAAGTACCTATTCTGGATCCTTCTAAGTAAGTTTTCCTCTTTGCAAGCTGTCCTTTCCTGGTCAAGGTGCTAATTCAATCACTGGACCAACTAAATGGGCTTTTGCTTACTCTTGCAGAGCTGCAAAGAAACCAGTTGGGATTCTTAATGTAAAGGTCCTGAGGGGAATGAAGCTTAAAAAGAAGGACCTTCTGGGTAAGTCAGACCCTTATGTGAAGCTAAGGCTTACTGAAGACAAGTTATCCACAAAGAAGTCAACAGTGAAACATAGCAATCTAAATCCTGAATGGAATGAGGAATTTAGTTTGGTGGTCAAGGACCCAGAATCTCAGGCCTTAGAGCTTATTGTCTATGACTGGGAACAGGTAATTTTTTCTTCTCACTGGTATTGTAGGTATCTAATTTAGTCAGTTCAAATTTTTCTACACTATTGAGCCTGTTATTCTATTGCTGTTCCCCCCCGGGCGCCTGGCTTTGCTTTGTTTTCCTTTTGGCTGAGTACTTCCCCAGTTGATGTCATAAATATCAAGCAGTCTGATATCTGATGGTCATCTTCTAGAAAGCCGATAGGTTGAAATATGTTTATTGCATACACTGAATGGGATCTTAAACTGCCTCTGTTGTTTGCGTAGGTTGGTAAACACGACAAGATGGGAATGAATGTCATTCCACTGAAGGACCTTACACCGGAGGAACCAAAAGTTATGACTCTTAATTTGTTGAAGAACATGGATCCCAATGATGTCCAGAACGAGAAGTCACGTGGGGACATTGTTGTTGAAGTGGTTTACAAGCCTTTCCAGGACGATGAGATACCCAATGATCTCGAAGATTCAAATGCAGTAGACAAGGCTCCTGAAGGAACACCTGCTGGCGGCGGTTTGCTTGTAGTTATTGTACACGAGGCTCAAGACGTCGAAGGAAAGCATCACACAAATCCTTATGTCCGTCTACTTTTCAAAGGGGAGGAAAGAAAGACAAAGGTATGAAACAGTAATGAGGCATGAGACTGTTTCTTCTCAGAATGGAGTACAGTAATGATTCACGCTACATTATGTTTGTGTGAATTCACTAATTTAGATTTTATCACGACATTGAAATGGCTCCACACTTTTATGTTTGAAAGTGGATAGAGTGGTTGTAGAGTGGGTTTCACTTTGATGTCCTTAATCTTATCCTGAGAGTTGCTCGGTTGTTTATCACTCAAAATGCAAGAGCTGTCACTATAGGAATATTCTACCACTTGGTCAGGCCCATACCTGCATGCTTTCCTGTTTTACTGGCTAGCTCCAGTAAATGTTTACTCATTGACCTTTGGAACCTAAGATTCCAGAAACATTTCAGGATCAATTTGGTTTTAGCACTTGCTTATTGCTGTTTTCATTTTCTGTAGCATGTAAAGAAGAACAGAGATCCAAGATGGGAAGAAGAGTTCCAGTTTATGCTTGAGGAACCACCTACCAATGACAGAATTCATGTGGAAGTCATTAGTACCTCCTCAAGGATGGGCCTGTTGCATCCGAAGGTATAATCCTACTTTCACCATTGGCTCGACTTGGAAATAGTAGGTTCTTGGAATGTTGGATCCCCATCAGTGTTCACCAAGTAAACGTTGGTTTTCCTCTCTCCAATCTGCTGATTGCTTTCTCTTTTCAATTCTGAGGTTCAATTTAGGTCATTTTACATGTTAAAGTCGAGGATGTGTATTCTGTTTCTCCCAAATAGGCTGTGGTTTCTGCGACATGTCTTGCAGAACTTATCAGAACCAATTTCTGATCTTTGCTTAATTAAATCAGGAATCACTTGGCTATGCGGATATCTACTTATCTGATGTTGTCAGCAACAAGAGGATCAATGGGAAGTACAATCTCATCGACTCCAAGAATGGACAAATCCAAATTGAGTTGCAGTGGAGAACTTCAACTTAGGACATTGCTTGGTTGGCAGCGTTCGGAGGTGCCTCCCAGCGTTTTAACTCCTTGTTAGTCAATCTGTGTGAATGATTTGTATAAATCCCTCTGTTTGAAGATTTTTACTGTTGATATCATTGGCTGTTTTCGATGATAAGCTCAAGCTAGATTAATGTTCATGATGAGCATCAGCAATCATTGAGCGAGACCTTCAGCTGCAGTACGAACTACTGCACTTGGCACTTAGATTTTGCATTTTTCAGCTTAAGGGACTATCTGCACGATATACCATGTGTTTCATCTGTCTTTTGGTCTTTCATACATCCACACAGCTCCTGTGAAGTTTCAGTCTGAGATTTATGTTCTTATACTGTTTTCCATTTGTCTTTTTGGTTGCATCCGATTGTCTTAAGGCCAGGGGCTTTAAATTTATATGGTATGAGGCCTCACTTGAAGCTTTAATAAGCCCATCATACTGGTGGAAATGCTTCACTCGAGCCTCTATCCTGATGGAATAGCAAGCATTCTTTTGCCATTCTCTGAAGTAATCTTAATTCTCAAGCCATGTGTGTGATAAGGAACAAACAGGGAATAACTTTTTACGATATCTTTCTTTATCCACTGGAATCGCTTTTGAAAAGTCAAAAAGCATCCCTTTGGCTTTTCTGAAAAACTTAAAAAGGTAATTTATGAAGAGTAATTCCTGAAAAGTGATTTATTTTCTATCTTGTTTCTGACATATCCAATTCGGAATCCCGTCGATACCTTGCATGTGGTTTTTTACTAATTTTATTTTTTTCTATTTGTTTATTAACTAATTTATATTTTGTGGGAAATTTCCACCTTTGGAAAATCTTCAATTAATTTTGCACAAATCCAAAACAAACAATAATAAGAAGAATTATTATACAGATCATTTAGATTTACAAGGGCTATAATAGATTCGTTTTGCCAATTGGGCGGATGCCGTACTCATTAGATGGTTAGAAAAACAACTTACGATGGTGATATTAGGGATTTACGTTTCATAGAAAATGAAAGTCACATAATAAGTAGAGAAGTTACTAATATATCTTATATACAGACGTATTAATTAATTCGAAGTGTAATTTAACTCATTACATAAAAAAAAACTTGGATTAATTACGATTTTGCGTATCTCTGTAAATTTTGAAATTTAAACATAATCAAACACAAATTACTGTTCCATTTGTAATTACTAGAGATCAACATATTTGATTGAAGATGCAATATCCAATCTCTTTAAAAAATTTCTATGAGGTTGTAATAGTTTCATGCAAATTGTATTGAGTCATTATGTTTTATTAATAAATGAAGATGGATAACATAAATTGTTCATAATTTCTGACTTAATGTGTGATGTTGCTTTTGGAATTTCAATTTGTTTAATGTAGCCCCGAAATTATTAGTAAATTTTTAATGTAGTTCAAACGATAAATCACACATTATTTAATGACATGGATTATTATAAAAAATAAGCCAATATATCTATCTTTTATCCATTTATGAAAAGGACAAATATATTAGCGCTCTAACATATCTATCGTTATTTGATTACGTAGATTGTCATATCATGATTTGTGATTAACATTTTACTTGAATAATTCATGTGTGACATTTTTTATTATCCATCATTCAAACTTAACTCGATTACTCGATTAGATATGTATTGATAATTTATTAATCATATTAAATAAATTTAAAAAAAAAAAAAAAGAACGTTACACGTTAAATTAAAATTAGAGAACTCTATGTGTCATTCTCCCTTTTAAATGATCTCCCAGATTCCCAATATGAGAAGATTTTTCATGATCTTCTTTTCACCCAACTTGCCTACCCAAAAGAGAAAGACAAGTAGAGAGTTCATATTTTCGAGTTTCCATGCTGTGATGATTAGGCCTCTGAAGAAAAGGCCTTGGCAGATGGGACATCTTGCCGAATCTACACTCTATTTTGACTGACTGTGATTGAGGATGAAAGAAGACTGAGAATTGAAATTTTATTCTTTACCACGATCATTTCTGATCATTGCATGTTTGATCCCACTTTCTATCCTCTCTCTCTCTCCTGTCCACTCGTTTTTTTCTCTTGCCAAAAGTATGGAATATCTTTTGCCGAGTAGATTTCTAGAAGTATAGGTGTAATGTCACCAAAAAAAAAAAAAAAAAAAAAAAGAAGGAAGAAGACTACGTATTACTAAACATTCGAGGATAATTCTGTTTATCGTATGTTTGGTGAGCCTGAGGTTCTTGTTAGTTTGTAGAGGTGAAAGTTAACTTTCCGAAAAATGGATGACAATTTTTTAACTCAAATTGATTTGACACAATTAGACTTGATCTTGGATTTTGTAATTGAAAAAGCGTCGGAAAAGTTATGAATCTATTATATTAATGTCAATTTAGTAATAAATTTTTTTATCGACCCAATTTAATCCAAAACTTTTGATGTAGTACCAATTCAATCATTTAAACTAATTTTGACGTAATATTGCTAATATGAATGCTAGTCAACTTATGTAACACATTTAATATTTATGTGAATAATTTTTAATAATTTTTTTTTTTTTCATATGTTTTAATTTTCCTCTTCTTTTTCTTTTTCCTTTCCTTCCTTCTTCAAGAATCGCCAATGGTGACGCTCACCTACTGACCATGGGCAACACTTAACCTTGCTAGTTCTAACGAGGTGGAGCCTTGCCTAGCCATTGGCGAAATTGGAGCCCTTACCGGATATCATAGGGTCGACTCGCCCTACCATTTGCAAGACTTGAACTCTCACCAAAGGCCGCAAGATTGAAGGCTGTGACTTTGCAGCCTCTAGCAAGGGCTAAAGCCTTACTAGTGGCCTGCGAGGTCTGGTGATCGGTTGAAGGAAGAAGAAAGGGAAAGGGAAAAAATAAAAGATCGACAAAATATTAAAATACTATTATTAAAAGTTATCCATATTAGCATTGATCTTATCACATAATTTGGTTATCCATTCACGTCAGTAATATTCAAATAAAATGAAGGGGAAAATTCCAAAAATAGACCTAAAGTACCATCTTTCTCTCAAATAAGGGTTCGAAGTGAACATTGTTTCAAATAATGACCTCCAGTGCCTTCATTTTCTCAAATAAGGGTCTAAAGTGGATGTTATTTCAAATGAGAACCTAAAGTGGTTATGTTTATTTCAAATAAAAGCCTGAAGTGGCTATGTCCATTTCAAATAAGAACCCTTTTCCAAATGATCAAGGGTATTTTTGTCATTTGTCATTTCCCCCTCTTTTTTTTTTTTTTCCATTTTTTTAGCTGGTTTTTCTTCCTCTTTGCCGATGGCCAGCCGGCCACGGGCAATGCCCACAAAGGGCTGGGCAAGGGATGGCCTCACCTGGGTATGGTGACCCTCGCTTAGGGGCCATCTACGAGGTCGGCTTGTGTTGGCCCCAGGCAAGGCCAATGAGGGTTGGGCAATGACCGGCTAGGGCCGACCTCAAAGATGGCCCCTAACACTAAATCAAAAGATTGGCCCTACTAGTGGGGGTGACCCTGGCTAAAAATGGTACAATTAAAAGAAGAAGAACCAAAAAAAAAAAGGAAAGAAAAAAAAAAATGAAATTATCTTTGATAAAAAATTTATAATTTTTCTAAATAACTTTTCCTATATAAAACCCCTTCGCTCTGACATTTTAGGTCCTTTTTTGAAATTTTCCCTAAAATAAATTGGAATGACTGAATTGACATTGGATCAAAAGATTTATGACTAAAAATTACAAGTAAAAAGTTTATGACTAAATTAGACAAATTTACATGTGACTATAGTTGTAAAGCCAACAATTAAGCCTAAGTTAGATTACTTGTGATGTGAAATTATTATGTATTTTTTAAACGATAAGCAACGACCCGATTCAAAGGCTCTATTTTGATGGTAAGTTAAAAGGTTTTATGATTAAAAATTACACTCTATTTTGACTGACTATGACTGAAGATGAAAGACGACTGAAGACTTTAAATTTTATTCTTTACCATAATCATTTCTGATCATTGCATGTTTGATCCCAATTTGTATCTCAAAGATTGAATTCTCTCTCTCCCCCTATCCACTCGTTTTTCTCTTGCCAAAAATATTAAATATCTTCTATCCCTGTCGATTTCTAGAAGTATAGGTGCAATGTCAAAAAAAGAAAAAAAGACTATATGTATTACTTAACATTCGAGAATAATTTTGTTTGTTGTATATTCAGTGAGCTTGAAGCTCTAGTTAGTTTGTAGAAATTAAAGTTAACTTTCCAAAAAATGGGTGACAATTATTTTAACTCCAATTGATTCGTCGCAATTAGACTTGATCATGGATTTCACAACAAGAAAAATGTCAAAAAATTCATAAACATATTGTGTTAGTACTAATTTAGTCATATTTTTTTTTATTGATGTTAATTTAGTCCAAAACTTTTTGACTTTATGTCAACTCAATCCTTTTGGCTAACTTGGTTAGATTTTGCCAATATGAACACAAGTTAGCTTGCATGGAACGACCAACACTGGCATTGATAATTCTTAATAATATTTTAATTGTTTTCGATTTTTTATATTTTTAAAGTTTTTTTTTTCTTTTTTTTTTCTTCCCTTCCTTCTTCAACCATTGGCCAATGGTGAGGCTTACCTTTTGACCATGGGCAAGGCCTAACTTTGCTAACCCATTGATGAGACTTGAGCCCTCACTAGAGGTCATGAGGTTGAGCCTCACCCAACCATTAGCAAGACTTGAGCCCTCACCAAAGGATGTGAGGTCGAAGGCTTTGACTTTGCAGCCTCTAGCGAGGGCTCAAGCCTTGCCAATGGCTTGTAAGGCTTGGCGATCAGCCGAAGGAATGATAAAATAATCGATAAAATATTAAAATATTACTAAAAATCATCCACATCAGCGCTAGTTATATCATATAGTTTGGCCATCGTCCACGTTAGTAATATCCCATCAAAATTAGTTGGAATGACTAAATTAACATTATGTCAAAAAGTTTAAGACTAAAAATTACAACTAAAATATTTAGGATTAAATTGATATACGAATTTATAATTTTTCTAAAACACCTTTTCCCATATAAGCCCCTTCGCTCTTAAGGTCATAAAGGTACCTTTTTACAAGTGACTATAGTTATAAAGCCAACCTAAATCAATTGAGCACAAGTCAGAAATGATTACGCGTTTTTAAACTGACAAGTAACGACCCGATCAAAGAGCTCCGTTCAAATGATCTCCCCTAAATACGACTGACCAAGTAATGCCTAATGACTATACATTCTGTGGGCTTTTAGTGGGTATCTTTATAATGACCAATGGTTTATAAACAGGTTTCTACTTTTCGTCCGTATATTTTCATACTTTTTCTAATCAAGTTGCTATATTTTTTATTTGTCTATGGTCAAGGATACTTCCACGCCTACTTTTCGGTGAAATGTCAAAAACACCCCTAAAAAGTGATGACGTCAAACTTTATGTCCTATGTCTCTCGTCTTTTCAATTTTCACCTCCTTTTCAAATATTAAACAAGCAATAATCCTAAATATTCTTCATTATTTCCTTAAAATCCCATCTTTTATTGATCTTTCTTTTTTTTTTTTAATTCTTTTCGAATATCGAAGTATAGCCAAGAACCTTTTAATTAGAGTCTCGCTTGGGTTTTAGAAAACTTAATCTTCCTTGAATCACGTAATTAGACCTCAACATGATGAGACTTAATTAAAAGTAGAAGGATTTAATTACAAAAATTCAATGAGAATGACTTTGATTAACAAAAGCTTGAAAGTACAAAGAAAAAATAGAGAATGTCCAATTATTGTGTTGGAGGATCCATTGACATTCTAGATATGGTCTTATGAAAAGCTGGAGTGGATATAGAATCAAGATATCTATGACTAAACTAGAGAAAGTATGTGCTCATACTCAATTATTGTATTATTTAAACACCCGATATGATTACCCAAATCATTTAATAAATTGAGTGCACTGAAAAGTTTCATTATAGTTCACATTTCTTGAATGAAATATTGTTCTCACATGGATGCTCTTCATAAATAGAAAACCTTAGAAATAGAGTACCAAATACCCAACTATTAGCTGCTATTTGAGTATGAAAAATGTTTTACAACAAAAGGAAAAAAAAAAAAAAATTCTCTTAAGGGTCAAGACATTTTGTTTGGGCTTATTGAGCTCTAAGCGTAAAAAGATGAACTACGTTAATAGTATTTCTCCTTATTCAGGATCAGGTGATTCGAGCACCAAATTTTCACACCACCTCAACGAATCAACTACACCAGGCAATGTTAGTAGCATACTCTTGCAAATTGGCTCAAGCATTCAGGATATCGGCTCCCACAACAAGATTTGATTCCAAAATCAGAAGAAGCGAAGCAAACTCTCTTATCATCTAAGCCACAAACACTTCATTTTTTTAGTCATCTAAGCCACAAACACTTCATTTTTTTAG
The DNA here is from genome assembly GCA_014182575.1 of Eucalyptus decipiens. Taxonomy (NCBI): domain Eukaryota; kingdom Viridiplantae; phylum Streptophyta; class Magnoliopsida; order Myrtales; family Myrtaceae; genus Eucalyptus; species Eucalyptus decipiens. Next base: position 7,508,327 of record CM024614.1, read on the forward strand.
TTGAATTATTTTATGTCGTGACCTTTTTCTCTAGTCAAATGCGTACTCAAAATCAATTTGTCGAAAAAGTATCATGCATTTTTTTTTCCCCTTTCAATACCCAAAGCTAGTGATATTTAATTAATGGTTCTATCGTGCGAATGTCCTCCATTTTCCACCACTTGAGAAACACAAAGAATATGGGTACCTTTTCTTGTCCTCCTCCCATTAGTCCCCCCAGTGTGGATTTTCCACAATTAAACTATAAAAAAGAAAAAAAAAGGAATATTTATCTGACCTGTATGCCTGCAATGAGCCACCACTAATGGGCATAAAATGATTAAGACACTGAAATAGATGGAAGGATTCTCGTGGCTCCTCTTAGATACCACAAACTCAACCATCCATACATGCTCAGTTGCCACTAAAAGCAGCTAAATCTTTATTCTCGAAGTCACCATGTTTCGAATCATTCCTCCTAATCAAAATTCCCCACGACTCCCCTCTTTTTAACAGAAAAGAAAGGCGGAGTAGGGTCATGAGGTTCGATGTTCATTCAAACGTTCAAATGAAATCATAATTACTTTGCACCACCCTTAACTCTAAGGTTCTAGATTGGTGAATCCGCTATTATAGTCTCATAAAAATGCCACGTGTCAATAAGACTCTCTCATGCGGATTATACAAGTAGATTTTAACTGTTCAGAAACCGGTCTAAATGCCGCTAATTACAACTTTAGGTCATATACCAATTCTATTCCGAGCTATTTTTTTTCTAAAAAAAATTTCAAATTTTCACTCTCATCCTAAATCTACCCACGAGTCCAAAAATTGCCACCGATTTCTTCAAGATTATCAACATCATGAATCTATTATTGTCTAGTAATGGATTTCAAGGACACATTTACAATGGGGCTAATTACCTAAAAACCCCCAACTTTAAGTAATATACCAATTTTGCCTTGAAATTTTTTTTTTTTTTTGTCTGAAAAAATTCAAACTTTCATTCTAGTCCCGTATATACCCACGCCTCGCCATCAATTTCTTCAAGGTTATCTATTTTTGCCCCATACGAAGGTGAATGCGTTGATGAAGATGTAAATTCTGATAATCAACTTCTAACCGGCTCTGATGTTGACAATGTCGAAGAAACTAGAGGCATTTTTTTGTATGCGTAGGTAGGTATGTGACTAAAATAAAATAAAAATTGAGGTACAATTAAGATTGGACCTAAAATCGAGATATGTTAAAGAAATAGTGTACATCGAATCCGTGACTCCGCGAAAGACAGTTGACCTTTTCCACTGTTAAACCAACCACATGAACGGTGAGTTTCCCACTACCTCTTTTGTTTATCTATGACCTGAGAATAGAATCTGTTCTCGTGGGCAGTGGACTGGCACTGGGAAAATATCTTGGAATATATGCTTTGTCTTTGCTGTCGCAAGTTGCACGGCTCTCGTATTTCTGTCTAATAATGAAACCTGAGGAGGAACGACTGCGCAGTATTAATGGAGAACCACCCTTTTTTAGTTCATCCAACCATTGAATTGAATCAAAGGGTCCCCCATAAAGCTTTTTTGGCATGGCCATATTCGATTCGTGAAATGAGGCGATTTGAATATGAACAAAATTCATGATTTATGATTTATTGGATTAATCTCTAGGTGGGTGTGTGCATGCATCTCAAGAAAATAAACAAGAAAGGTGAGGGATTTAAGGAGAGATATGCTGATCTTATAAGTATATTCGTGGCGTGTTCAAGTAACTATAATTTCAAGGGATTCGGCGCTTGTTAAAATGAGACGATTGCTCATAAAGGCAGATTTAGTCGCGCGTTCGAGTAATTTGGATAAGTCTAAGATCAAAGAAAGATACGAAAATAGGCCGGTTTTTGGGCCTCCTGATTCTTCGAAACATGCGTGGAAAATGCTGTTTTTCCTTTGACGAGGGAGCCTGTTTAGGTGGATAAATCTGTAACAATTTAAATAAAAAAATGCAATTAATCTCATGATCCGAGTGAGATAAAAGGGGATGCTCAGACAAGTTGCTTAACGTGGGACCTTGAGCACTTAGAAGTAGGGGAGTCAAATCTATGTCGTACGTCTTGTCTACGCAAATATGAGTACTCCTTTGACTGTGAAAGTTTGGCACGATTGCAATTTGCTAATCTATTATACATAGTCAAAACCGGAGGCCGGAGCTAAACGAGTATTCATGTGGCACTTTACTTTGTTTTTATGATGATGATGTGGCAAGGCACATGGTATAACAGTGACACACGGCTCGCATCCAATCCATAAATATTGGCTTATTGATTTGTTATCTCGAAACTTTTATAATATTAAGTTTAAATTACAAGAACAAATTGAATATAGAGATAAAATGGCAATTATGCTCACCACAAATTATCTCTTTCGACTTTGATTATAAGTTTGAAAATCAGTAGAAAGAGACCAAATGATTAGATATAGTTAATTGTTATTCCTCTGAAAAAATTATTCAGATAATTAAGAATTAAGTTAGAGAGTATTAAACCGTTTTTCTTTTTTACCAGAATTATATAAAACAGATCGAAGGTACCTTTTATGATGAATTTTTAATTAACATTCACTAAGTATTAACGTTTCAATAACATTAGTTTATTAAGCTAAGAAAATTAAAAATTTAACTTATTTGAAACACACAGATTGACATATAATTCAATTTTGTGTCCCTATTTTGAAATTAAATATGACTTATATCCTTTAAGCAAATTTATTCATTAAAAGTTAAAATGAAGGTAAGTCTATCTAAAGTTCATGTAATTTGGAATTCGTTAGAATTAAAGATAAGAGATAAATTCAAAGCTTTAATGCATTGGTTTATGGTTAGACATCTTTTTTTAAGTATTATAACCCAAATATTATCTAAATAATGGACACAGAGAAATGATCTCGATTTTTAATGTAGCCATAAGATTGAAAGAAAATCTCATTTGAGGAATATGACACTAAATAAGGAAATACGCATGCTTCAAAATTTGAATAAAAAAAATTGAATTTGTGAAGAACCTAACAAATTCTAACTTTTCTTTTTCCAATTTTCTTACTGTATACTATACAGCTAAATTTCAAGTGCCATTATCTAACTTCCAATTTTTATTTTTTTTTTTGGTACTTTCTATAATTGACGGATTTACAACCCCAAATATTATTTATAAATAAATCAATGTAAAAGTTCATGTACTTATTGCCCTTTTAGTTATACATATAAAACTAAAAGTACAAGCGTTCAATCGAGATGTCAAATTGAATACTATATTTGCATTAAATTTACTTATTGCCCTTTTATTTATAATTTACGTCTCGTACGATATGTAGCCCTCTAAATTCTGTGAACTAAAAAATTACGTTGACGTTGATGTTAGCGGGTCTATTTGTTTTAGATTAATAAAAAGCAAAAAAAGATTCCACCAGAAAAATTAAGATACCATCTAAGTATATAAAGATTGTACGTGAGCGTAGGATTTCAGCATCAAGTAGTTGCAAAAGTTTCAAATGCCTTGGACTCGAAAAGAACAACAACAAGAACCTTAATCTAGCATCAAGTAAAAAGTACAAGTCAATTCATGTACTCCTTTTCTCTATTTTATAAACTTTGAGTTGAGATCTAAACAAAACGAAAATTCATATAAAACGATATAAAAAATTGTGTATTGCTCGATGGAGTCGAAAATTCACCTCCTCTTCGGCTGGTTCTCAAACGGGGAATCGACCGGATTCAACCAAGTTCCAAATTTCATTTTTTCTTGCAGACCATCCGCCCAGCTTTCTTAGTATCATGACAGGAGCACAACCTACGCGAACGTTAATCTACAAAATCGATGTATCAAATGACATGTCATATCGGATACGGGCATCCATCATGTTCAACTTTCGACAGGGGTGCACTCCACGAAGAGAGCTAAAGGAATGAAGCCAGGCGAAGGCGACAGCCGACCTCGACTCGGTCAAACGACTCGGCCGGGTCAATTCAACGTGTCGAAACTTTATGAAGTAGATCTTGGCGTACTGGAGCAGGTCCCAGACCAGCTAAAGCCCGCTTAGGATCTACACCACTTGCACCAAAGCTGCCATGAAAGAACAGGGGACGAGCAGCCGTGCGAGCAGAGCGCTTTTGGGGAGTGGCGACGGAGAATTGAAACAAACAAAAAAGGACGAGTGGACTTTCCAGGTCCCGGCCAAAAGCGGGAAGTCAGCAGACCCGGAGGGGTAGAGGACGCGCCGAGCCTTTGCGCAGGGGCCGGACTCGACTGCACCCGAGTCCATGTGAACCCGGGTGATCAGGTGGATCTCACGGCTCAGATGCAGACATCTCATCTGATCGGCGATTGTGATTGTTTTGGATCCACGCTGGGCTCGGATTCGGACGAGCGTTGGTCTTCATGTGGGGCTCATAGCTTTTGAAAGGAGAAATCCATGGTTAATTGATTACAATTGGAGTCGTATTGTCAATGATTATGATTCGTTCGGTTAGTGGCGCACATCTAATTTGGGTGTCTGAAAAACAGAAACTATTGTCATGAAGTCTGAAGTCATTCATTGCGCCATCCCATCCGACATCCTTGGTCGGTTTCCCAAGGCAAAGGACGAAGGTGGCGAGCGACGGGGTCACGCTTGTGCTTGTGCACGTCGTGCAACGACAATTGGTGTCCAATGTAATGCCAAAGCTAGGGTGCTGTAGCTGATGTCTATTGAGCTTCCTCATCCCTATATATTAAATGAAAATATCTAAATGAGAAAATTTTAATGTGCACCGAATGACTAGCTATGATTGAGTTGACAATTATTCACGTGATACATGAGAGCACCATTTAAACATGGTGTGAATTTATTGAGAAAATCATTAAGTTGATATGATATAGTTGATTAAAAAGTAAAACGTTGAGACATTTTTTACCTCATTGATCACGTGAAATCATTAGAAACAAAGAGGTTTCCAAGGTAATCAACATAAATTGGACAAGACAACATAAATTGGCTGTCTCCATCATGGGCCAAGTCCATCGCTCACCGTTGATATCAAGAATCTCTTTAACCTCCAAATTGAGATTGAGTTTGCGAGGTGATCGGAACGGTGCTGATTCATCAAATTTAATCTTGATTGGGAATTACATTAGACTCGATTGGGACTTGGCTAATCAACTCTATCAAACACCAATTTTCACTAGCACGAATCATTTATTTTTTGAATAACGCAACACAAAAGAACGAAAGAAAGACTCATGATTATAATTTAGACAATACGATGTCAATTCATATGTATCCTTGGATGAGTTAATATTTCTGTATGATGCATGTGATTTATAGGATTGAGCTCCATCGTACAGGAACCTTAAAAACTAAACTGACTATAAAAACCGCATTAGATTTAACCAAAACTGCACGGCAACCATGCACGAAATTTCTCTTATTCCCATAACCATGCAGCATCATGCATGATCAACTTTGCTTTCGCAGGATTAGTTTATTCATGCCACGAAGAGAGACTTCGATTCTCGCCTTTTCACCGGACACTTGCGCTGCCCTCCGCCCTTCCCTGCTATTAATAATAGGGTGGTTCCTCATCCCTATTCGATTCTAGCCTCTCCTCTTCGTCGTACGAAACTCCCAGGCGGCACCGCGGCGCTCGTCCGTCGTCGAGCAGCGGCGGAGCACGAGAAGAAGATGGCGGCGACGGCGGCGAAACCACCCTGCAAGCCCGCTTCCTACTTCTGGTTCACCTCCTCCTTCTGCCTCCTCCTCCTCTTCGTCTCGGCTTCCCTCGCGCAGAGCGACCTGGACGCGCTCCTGCAGCTCAGGGCCGCCCTGGCCGCGCCCAACTCGACCGCCCTCCACGACTGGGTCGTCCCCTCCTCCTCCTCCTCCTCCTCGTCGCCGCCGCCCTTTTCGCATTGTTCCTTCACCGGGGTCACGTGCGACGCCGGCTCCCGGGTCGTGTCTCTCAACCTCACCAACGTCCGTCTCTTCGGCCGCGTCCCCCGGGAAATCGGCCTCCTCCGCGACCTCGTCAGCCTCACGCTCGAGAGCTGCAACCTCACGGGGACCCTCCCGCCGGAGCTCGGCAACCTGACCGAGCTCGAAGTCCTCGTCGTGTACGACAACAACTTTACGGGCCCCCTGCCGCCGGAGGTGGTGGGGATGAAGAAGCTGAAGCACCTCAACCTCGGCGGCAATTACTTCTTCGGCGAGATACCGGAGGTTTACTCGGAGATGGAGAGCCTGGAGTACCTGGACCTGCGGGCGAACCAGCTGAGCGGCAGAGTCCCGGCGAGCCTCGCGAAGCTGAAGAACCTCCAGTGGCTCTACCTGGGCTACTTCAACATGTACGATGGCGAGATTCCGGCGGAGTTCGGGTCTATGAAAGAGCTCAGACTCCTCGACTTGGCGAGCTGCGGCCTCTCCGGCGAGATTCCGGCGAGCCTGAGCGAGCTAAAGAAGCTACACTCTCTGTTCCTCCAGTGGAACAACCTCACGGGCGTTATCCCCCCCGAGCTCTCGAAGATGTTGAGTCTCATGTCCCTCGACCTCTCCAACAATTACCTCACTGGAGAGATTCCGGCGACCTTCGCGGAGCTCAAAAACGTGACTCTGCTCAACCTGTTCGCGAACCACCTGGAAGGCCAGATCCCCGAGTTCGTGGGCGAGCTTCCGAACCTGGAGACCTTCCAGGTTTGGGGCAACAACTTCACGATGATGTTGCCGGCGGGCCTAGGGAGGAACGGGAGGCTGATATACGTCGACGTCACGCAGAACCACTTCACCGGCACGATCCCTCGGGACTTGTGCCGGGGAGGGAGGCTCAAGACTCTAATCCTGACCAACAACTCGTTCTTTGGCCCCATCCCTGATGAATGCGGCGAGTGCAAGTTGCTGACCACAGTCCGAGTCGGCAAGAACTTTCTCGACGGGACGATTCCCCGGGGGATCTTCAACTTGCCGCGAGCAACTATAATCGAGCTTAACGACAATCTCTTCTCCGGCGAGCTCCCGGCGGAGATGTCCGGCGAGAGCTTGGGCATCCTGTCGCTCTCGAACAACCGGTTTTCCGGTGAGATCCCTCCGGCGATTGGCGACTTCAGCGGCCTGCGTACTCTGTCCCTGGACGCGAACGGGTTCTCCGGCAAGATTCCCAGCGAGCTTTTCTCGCCGAGGTTCCTACTGAGGGTGAACATCAGCGGGAACAGCATCAGCGGCAAGATTCCTGGTTCGGTCACTGGGTGCACTTCTCTGGAAGCCCTTGATTTGAGCAGGAACAATCTCGCTGGCGAGATTCCGAACGGCTTGTCTAGCCTGAAAGTGTTGGCCGTCCTCAATCTGTCGAGCAACAGATTGACCGGTCCAGTTCCAAAGGAAATTGGCATCATGACCAGCCTCAATACGCTCGATTTGTCCTTCAACGATCTCTCCGGCGAAGTCCCCGACGAAGGCCAGTTCCTCGTCTTCAGGAACTCCTCCTTCGCCGGAAACCAGAAACTCTGCTCGCGAGGCCGCTTCTCTTGCCCTTCGCGGTCAAGTGCCTCGCGCGCTTCCTCGAGGGTTGTGATCACGGCAATCTCACTCGTGACCGCGGCGCTGCTCATCACCGTCACGGTCTACCAGGTCCTGAAGAGGAGGCGGCAGGGCTCGAGAGCCTGGAAGCTCACTGCCTTCCAGAAGCTCGGCTTCAAGGCCGAGGACGTGCTCAAGTGCCTGGAGGAGGAGAATATCATCGGCAAAGGTGGCGCGGGGATCGTCTACCGCGGGTCGATGCCCAACGGGACGGACGTCGCCATCAAGCAGCTGGCGGGACGGGGCGGCAACGGGCTCAGCGACCACGGCTTCTCCGCGGAGATTCAGACCCTCGGTCGGATCCGGCACCGGAACATCGTGAGGCTCCTCGGATACCTCTCCAACAAGGACACCAACCTGTTGCTGTACGAGTACATGCCCAATGGGAGCTTAGGGGAGCTGTTGCATGGTTCGAAAGGCGGCCACTTGCAGTGGGAGACGCGGTACCGGATCGCCGTGGAGGCCGCGAAGGGGCTGTGCTACCTCCACCACGATTGCTTGCCGCTGATAATTCATCGGGACGTGAAGTCGAACAACATTCTGCTGGATTCGGACTTTGAGGCGCACGTCGCTGATTTCGGGCTGGCCAAGTTCTTGCAGGACGCCGGCGCATCGGAGTGCATGTCGTCCGTGGCCGGTTCCTACGGCTACATAGCCCCAGGTCACGAGTGGTTTCTGGCTTCATTTTATCTCTTACTTGTCTCTGATACATCAGTCTGCAGATTTAAGTACTAAGATCCCCGAGAACTGCTTGCTATTGCTGTTGTTGCAGAATACGCCTACACGCTGAAAGTGGACGAGAAGAGCGACGTGTACAGCTTCGGGGTCGTGCTGCTGGAGCTGATAGCCGGGAGGAAGCCGGTGGGGGAGTTTGGCGACGGCGTGGACATCGTGAGGTGGGTGAAGACCGTGTCGGACCCCCTCCCACAGCCGCCGTCGGACGCGGCCTTGGTGCTGGCCGTGATCGACCGCAGGCTGGGCGGGTACCCCATCGCGAGCGTGATCCACCTCTTCAAGATAGCGTGCCGGTGCGTCGAGGAGGAGAGTTCCGACAGGCCCACCATGAGAGAAGTCGTCCACATGCTGACAAACCCGCCTCTGTCCGCCACCACCTTCGCCGTCGGCGCCACCCCGGATCTCATCAAACTGTAGGGGCTCTCCTCTCTTTTCTCAGTAAAATAAAAGCTTATAGTGCTTTGCAAATGATCGTGGCCATAAGAGGCTTTGTATGGGTGAATGTAAAATTATCATGTAATAAACTTGTCTGTGCAAGTGGTCGTGAATGTATTTTCCTTCTATGGTGGTTCAATGTAAAGAAGGTTAAGTATCTTATAAAACTGGCTACTATAAACTCGTTGATCCAATTCGGCACTCCTCGAATGGTCGGTCAGCTCATTCGAATTGAATTAAGGGGGCAAACATCGGTGAATGTAGGAGCGCTCCCGAATCAGAGTGAGTAGTCCCTGGCAAATTGAAATTTCTTGTTAGCCTGATCTTAAGAGATTTCTCTCGTTACGATCACCGGAGTAAGAATATCACTTACATTAACACCTCTTGCGATAAGAAATGGCATGCTTGCATCATATCTCAAACAAAATACAAGACTAGGAGAGCACTGGACATGACTCTGACAATGATTTGTCATTAATTGTTTCTCAAAAATACGTATATTGTTTCGAGCACTAATACAACATCCAGCTAAATTGACCGAACGTACCGACCGAATGCTCAAAAAGGCTCTTGAGGGTAAGTATATTCTCGACAACAAGGTTAGAAACTTGACGCGAGGGAGTAGGACTACGGTCGCCCATAAAAGTTGGGATGTGTTTCTTCTCGAGCATTACGTTGTCCCGATGAACAGCAATACCGTAAGATGTACTTAGCCCTCGTATCACAGACACGGGCAAGGGTAAAGACACCGTACATCGGCCGAGATATTCAGGCCCAATGGGAACTTGCACCACTAGCAACTATACCAACTAGGCTATGGAACTTCTCAAATCTTGCCTCTATTTAAGCTTAAGAATTCTCAGCTTCCACTGCCTCATAAGATCTGTTCAGCTTCTCTCTCTCTCTCTCTCTCTGCGCGCTGTTGCGAAGGCCAAAATGAAGGTAATAATCAAGATACTATAGTTGCATTTTCTTTGTATCTTTACCAAGTGCTAATCCAACTTCAAATATGAGTGCATCTCAACGTATTCTTGACTAGGAGTGCTAATCCACACACATCCCTGATCTTCTTCAACCTTCGATGGGGGTTGCTGAGGTTGCAACCTCGGCATTACCTACCTCACCTGGCATCATGCATCCTCAGCGGCCAATCGTACCACCTAGTAGCCAACGCGAGAGAGTTTACGTATATGCGAAGGAGCTCGTCAACCGTTACCACGAGAGCTAAGGTATGATCTGATGTGATTTGGAACTTAGAGAGAGACTTCAATTTTCCTTCGCTCTTCTGCGAATGGAAATGTGGGATTCTAGCGATTAATGGTCTTGTTCTCCATTTTTGTTCTGGTTCGTGGTATGACAGTGGAAGAAGAAACGCATGACGAGGTGCCGTGCAAGTCCTGAAATGGAGAGCACGGCTCGATCTATGGAGAGCACAGCTCGATCTGTGCTTCCAATTCCATTATCGTCAAGATCTTAATCGCGGATAGGATCGAATCCAGGGTCTACGGAGGTTCTTCTCTGGTCTTCTCACCCGATTCCACACCGGGTTCGCTCTCATTTCGTTGTTTGCTAGAATCAGAAGGAAATATGAATCTGACCTCACCTAAATAGACTAGTTAGAGCATTTTTCGTGAGTCTCCTTTTTGTTTAAGCGCAAAAGAGATGCATGCACACTATTTCTTCCCGAGAGGCGTTGATGTAAGTGATATTCTTGATCCAATGATCATAACAGGAGAATCTCTTAAGATCAAGGCTAACATTAAGTTTCAATTTGCCAGGGGCTAGTCACTCTGATTCAGGAATTCCGGCATCCGCTGACGTTTGCCTCCTTATTGCAACTCGAAATGCACGGACCAACCATTTGCGGAACGCCGAACCGGATCGATGAGCTTCTAGTAGCCAATTTTTCAAGAGACTTCTTGAACAACCACAGAAGGAAACACACATTCAAGACCACTTACGCAGCCTCTTCTGGTCAAGTTCATTTGCAAAGCATATCAGCTATATTTTATTGAGAAAAGAGAGGGAGAGTCCCTACAGTTTGATGAGATCCGGAGCGGCGAGGATGGCGGCAGACGGAGGTGGGTTCGTCAGCATGTGGACGACTTCTCTCATGGTGGGCCTCTGGGAGCTCTCGTCCTCGACGCATTGGAGCGCAATCTTGAAGAGGTGGACCACGCTCGCCATTGGATACCCGCTCAACCTGCGGTCGATCATAGCGAGCACTGACGCCGGCTGTGGGAGGTCCGACGCATCGACGGCGGCTGTGGGAGGTCCGACATGGTCTTCTTCACCCACCTCACGATGTCCATGCCGTCACCAAACTCCCCCACCGGCTTCCTCCCAGCTATCAGCTCCAACAGCACGACTCCAAAGCTGTACACGTCGCTCTTCTCGTCCACCTTCAGCGTATAGGCATACTCTGTGACATAGCAATAGCAAAGCAGTTCTCCATTTAGCTATAAATTAATAGAGTTAGCTACGTTTTGCTAAATGTCTATAGCCTAAAATTAACTTAATCTGCAGACGGATACATCAAACACAAGTTAGACTACTCCAAACCTGGGGCTATGTAGCCGTAGGAACCGGCCACGGCCGACATGCACTCCGACGCGCCGGCATCCTGCAAGAACTTGGCCAGCCCGAAATCCGCAACATGTGCCTCGAAGTCCGAATCCAGCAGAATGTTGTTCGACTTCACGTCCCGGTGAATTATGAGCGGGGAGCAATCATGGTGGAGGTAGCACAGCCCCTTCGCTGCCTCCACTGCTATCCGGTACCGTGTCTCCCACTGCAAGTGGCCGCCTTTCGAACTGTGCAACAACTCCCCTAGGCTCCCATTATGCATGTACTCGTACAGCAGCAGGTTGGCGTCCTTGTTGGAGAGGTATCCGAGGAGCCTCACGATGTTCCGGTGCCGGATCCGACCGAGGGTCTGAATCTCTGCGGAGAAGCCGTGGTCGCTGCACCCGCTGCCGCCCCGCCCCACCAGCTGCTTGATGGCAATGTCTGCCCCGTCGGGCATCGACCCGCGGTAGACAATCCCCGCGCCACCTTTGCCAATGACATTCTCCTCCCCCAGGCACTTGAGCACGTCCTCGGCCTTGAAGCCGAGCTTCTGGAAGGCAGTGAGCTTCCAGGCCCTCGAGCCCCGCCACTTCCGCTTCAGGACGTAGACCATGACTGTTACGAGCAGTGAAGCAGTCACGAGTGAGATTGCCGCGATCACAAGCCTCAATGAAGTGCGCGAGGCTCTTGACCGCGTGGGGCAAGAGAAGCGGCCTGGCGAGCAGAGTTTCGGGTTTCCGGCGAAGGAGGAGTTCTTGAAGACAAGGAACTGGCCCTCGTGGGGGACTTCGCCGGAGAGATCGTTGAAGGACAAATCGAGCGTGTTGAGACTGGTCATGAGGTGAATTTCCCTCGGAATTGGGCCGGTCAATCTGTTGCTCGACAGATTGAGGACGGCCAACACTTTCAGGCGAGACAAGCCTTCCGGAATCTCGCCGGCAAGATTGTTCCTGCTCAAATCAAGGGCTTCCAGAGAAGTGCACCAACCGACCAAACCAGGAATCTCGCCGCTCATGTTGTTCCCGCTGATGTTCACCGCGAGAAGGGACCTTGGCAAGAACAACTCGCTGGGAATCTCACCGGAGAACCTGTTCGCGTCCAGGGACAGAGTATGCAAGCCGCCTAAGTTGCCAATGGCCGGAGGGATCTCACCGAAAATCCAGTTGTTCGAGAGCGACAGGATCCCCAAGCTCTCGCCGGACATCTCCGCCGGGAGCTCGCCGGAGAAGAGATTGTCGTTGAGCTCGATTATAGCTGCTCGCGGCAAGTTGAGGATCCCCCGGGGAATCGTCCCGCTGAGACAGTTCTTGCCGAATCGGACTTTGGTCAGCGACTTGCACTCGCCGATTTCATCGGGGATGGGGCCAAAGAACGAGTTGTTCGTCAGGATCAGAGTCTTGAGCCTCCCTCCCCGGCACAAGTCCCGAGGGATCGTGCCGGTGAAGTGGTTCTGCGTGACGTCGACCAAGATCAGCCTCCCGTTCTTCCCTAGGCTCTCCGGCAGCTTCCACGTGAAGTTGTTGCTCCAAACCTGGAGGACCTCCAGGTTCGGAAGCTCGCCAATGGGCTCGGGGATCTGGCCGTAGAGGTTGTTCGCGAATAGGTGGAGTAGAGTCAGGTTCTTGAGCTCGGCGAAGGTCGCCGGAATCTCTCCGGTGAGGTAATTGTTGGAGAGGTCGAGGGACATGAGACTCGACATCTTGGAGAGCTCAGGGGGGATAAAGCCCGTGAGCTTGTTGAGGTGGAGGAACAGAGAGTCCAGCTTCTTCAGCTCGCCCAGGCTCGCCGGAATCTCGCCGGAGAGGCCGCAGCTCGCCATGTCGAGGATTCTGAGCTCTTTCAGAGACCCGAACTCCGCCGGAATCCCGCCGTCGAACGCGTTGAAGTAGCCCAGGTAGAGCCCCCTGAGGTTCTTCAGCTTCGCGAGGCTCGCCGGGACTCTGCCGCTCAGCTGGTTCCCCTGCAGGCCCAGGTACTCCAGGTCCTCCATCTCCGAGTAAACCTCCGGTATCTCGCCGGTGAAGTAATTGCCGCCGAGGTCGAGCCGCTTCAGCTTCTTCAGCCCCGCCACCTCCGGCGGCAGCGGCCCCCTGAAGTTGTTGTTGCCCAAGTCGAGTTCTTCGAGCTGGGTCATCGCCCGCAGGACTTCGCCGGGGAAGACCCCGGAGAGGAGGTTGACGGAGAGGTTGAGGAACCGGAGGGACGTGAGGTTGCCGACCTCCGGCGGGAGGGTCCCGGTGAGGTTGTCGGCGGCGAGCGTGAGGTTGACGAGGTCACGGAGAAGGCCGATTTCGGGTGGGATGTAGCCCGAGAGGCCGACGGAGGTGATGTCGAGAGAGACGACCCGCGAGCCGTTGTCGCACGCGACTCCGGTGAAGGAGCAATGCGGCAAGGGCGGCGGCGACGAGGAGGAGGAGGAGTCCACCCAGTCGCCGAGGGCGGCGGAGGAAGGCCCGACCATGGCGGTTTTGAGCTTCAGGAGCACGTCCAGGTCGCTCTGTGCGAGGGAAGCTGAGAAGAAGAGAAGGAAGAAGAAGAAGAAGACGCCATTGCAGGGCGGTTTCGTCTTCGTCATCATCAGCTTCTTCTCTTCCTCTGTTGCTCGATGATGGACGTGCGATGGAGCTTCGCCTGAAAGTATGAGCAGAGAAGAAAAGCTTTAATGGCAGAGAGAGCAGAGGATGGATAGTGCTAGCGTCCTGTAAAAAGGTGAGAATGGAAGGCTCTCTTCGTGACGTGAATAAAACAATTGGAATTGGAGTTTTGGAAAATCAAAGTCCCGTGCATGCTGCTGCATGGTTACGGGAGTTAATACAGATATTTCCTGTACAGATCCTGAGAAGTTTTGATTAACTTAGGTCTCGGTCGTGGATTCTACCTCATTCAAAGATTCATATGATCTTGAATGCTTGATTATGAGCTTTTTCTTTCGTACTTTTTTGTCACGGTGTCCAAAAAATAAACAATTGCCCAATTCGTCTCGGGTCTAACGCAACTTCAAGTCAAGATTAAACTGGATGAATTAGGCCCACCACGTTTACGTCGCTGACTCAATCTAGATTCGGAGCTTACGAAAAGTTTTGAGATATAAGACGAGTTTTACGGGGCCAATGATGAACTCTGCTCACAATAGGATGGACGGTCAATTTGCTGTCACCTCGATCACACTCAATTTTCTATCTTGTGTTCACGTGATTACAAAACATTTTCTATTAAAACATGATAAAATATATATATATATATCTTGATACTTTATTTTTAATAGTATCATATTGATTTGTAGATTTTCTCAATACATTCATATTGTATTCAGACAATATTCTCGAAAAATTGTCAATTCAGCCTAAGTCACTCCCATTGCATAATTTTTTCAAAAAAAAAAAAAATCTTGTGTAGATATTTGCAAGTAAATATTGAACGCTCAATGTCACCTCCTTTCTTTTTTTCTTTTTTTTTCCTTTTGGCATGTGGGACGAGGAAGGAAGCTCGACGGGCTCTAGCCACAACACTGTTGCTCTGGCATTACATTTAACGCCAGTTGTCGTTGCATGATCTGGCACAATCACGACCGGGTCCCCTGTCTCCGTCGACCCTTCGTCCTTTTCCCAAGGGAAGAAACCGAACAAGGATGTCAGACGGGATGGCGCAGGAGACGACTTCTGACTCCCAAACAAGAGCTTCTTCCGTTTGCGGGACAGAACATAATGCGATGTACCGGATCAATCGGGACCATTTTTTTATTTTATTATTATTATTATTATTATTATTTTTTTTTTTGTGATCTAAGGAACCTCGTACGGCCGGTAGCCAGAAATAAATTATCGGGACGACACGCGTTACTAGCTACCACACACGTGTCACCGCGTAAATCGTCGAGCCTTAAAGTTAGCGCTTTTCGCAACTCGTTACGGGAGTTTGAACACTGTGACTTTTCGATGGAAATCTAGCGCCTACCCAGCAAGATCAATCGGGACAATTAATAAGTCAGAATTTACGAAATTTTCAAAAAAAAAAAGAAAAGGATTAACCGATCGGTCCGTGAATCTAAAGGTTAGAGAAGCACGAAAACAACCGCTCGTCCGAATCCGAGCCGGCTGGGACCGACCCAATCGCAATGGTCGATCGGATGAAAATGTCGACCCCAGGGCAAAGGCTCCGCTTGTCCTCTGCCCCCGGCCTGACCCCCGCTTTTGGCCGCGATCTCAGAAGTCCACTCTCCTTTTTGTTTCCACCCTCCGTCGCCATTCCCCAGGTGAAGTGGGCCTCCTCCTCCTCAAAAGCTCTGTTCGTACGGCTTCTCTCCTGTTCTTTCACGGCAGCTCTGGTGGTGGTGCAGTGGTCAAGATCATAGCGGCTTAGCTTGTATGATGGGAAAACTGGGAGCTGCTCCGCTACATCAAGATCTACTCCATAAAGTTTGATGCGTCAAATGACCGGGGCCAAGTTGTTCGATCGAGTCCCGGCCGGCGGTCGCGCCTTCACTTGGCTTCATTGCCTCGAGCTCCCTTCATGGAGCTCGTCTATGATCAATGCCCAATTTCGATATGCCACATTGTTTGGTACATGGATTTTGCAAATTGATGTTCATATAGGTCGTGCTCCTATGAAGATATTAAGAAAGTTGGGTAGATGATCTGCATGCGAAAATTAAGTTTGAAACCTAGTCGAACTCTACTGATTCTCTGTTCAATAGCTGGCCAGAGAGGAGGTGCCGTTTTGACTCCATTGAGCAACCGGCGATCTTTTATACAATTTCCATGAATTTTTCATTTGTTCAGATTTCAACTTAAAATCGGTAAAATAGAAAAAAGAAGTATATGAACTGACATTTACTTTTTTTTTTTTTTTTTATGACCCAAAGAAGTCTCGTATGCCGCGGATAGGCTGGAGTAAACCCGGGAGGCGAACTGGATGACCCACCACCCCAATCACCAGATAAGACACATGCAATTCCACGGTGATTCGAACCCTCTCTCCCTTAAGCAAGGAGTTAGCAGGTCCCCCCACAATGGGAAAGAACTACCAACAGAGCCACTGAAGGGGGTGGTAACTAACATTTACTTGTTACTTAAATCGAAAAATTCTTACTGCTTGCCCACTTCAATTTTTTTCAAGTCAAGACATTTGAAACTCTCGCAACTTAACCACCCGTCGAGGTGGCATCGTTGGTGGGCGCACGCCCCCCTAACCACAAGGGGAGGGATTCGATTCCCGGGCATCGCATTTGGCGCCTTACCAGGTGGCATAGGATGGTGGTTTCCCCATGTTACCCCCAGGTTTTTCCCGCCGGCTGCCGGCTTTCGGAGTTTTCTAGGTCAAAAAAAAAAAACTCTCGCAACTTACATTAGTAACATGACTCCGACAACAACGAGTTGTCAACATTTTTTTTTTCCGGAAAACGCACGTACGTTGTTTCGAGCTGACGTGGCATCGGACCAAATTGACCGAATCTACCGGCCGAAAGCTCACGGTGGCTCTCGCGGGGAAGGATTCTCAAGATAAAGTACATGGGCCAAGATATTCAGGCCCAATATGCTCGTTCAATCATGTTTCTTCTGATAATGGACCACAAAATGGGCCGGGTTGCATTTTTTTTCCATCGCCGGCCCATTTCATCTGTTCGACCCGAATCGTCAACTCAAATTACAAATGACCTTTTAGCGCGAACGCGAATTGTCACGACCCTCCGATCACCACCGATCTCCCTCAAATTGAAGTCCGTCGCCACTCGCTCGCCGGCGAAAATGGAGGAGCCGCGTCAAGAGCCGCCGCCGCCGCCGTCGCCCGGTGCGGATGCTGCGGAGGGGACGGAGAAGAGCCCGCCGCCGTGTCCGAACACGGTCACGGTGCGCCGCAACCCTCACCGCCGAGCGAGGCCGACGCCGTCGGCGACCGCCGCTCGTAAATCGCCTGGCTCGCGGCCCCCGAAACCGAAACTACCGGAAATCTCTTCGTTTCGACTGGAGGAGATCCTCTCTAGCGACGCTTCGGAGTCCGAGTCGGAGAATCTCAAGGTGTACCTTCGAGTCAGGCCTCTCGGCGTCGGCAGTGCTCAGGGGTCCAGAAGGAACCGCGATGCGGTCGAGTCGATTTCTAGGGCTCGGAACGTGTGGCCAGTGAATCCGGTGAGGAAGAAGGACGCGAGAGAGAAGAGCGTGAGGAAGAAGCAGCAGCTGAGCAGTGAGGTCTGTGTCACTTTGAATGATGGCACGTCGGTGACCTTGACGCCTCCGGTAGCTCTGCAGGAGTCTAAGAGGATCAAATCCGAGGTCTACGGAGGTTTCTCTCGGGTCTTCTCGTCCGATTCCACGCAGGTTCTGCTCTCATTTCATTGTTTGCTAGAATCATGAAGTAAATATGAATTTGTCTTTCACTCCAGTGAGCTAGGTAGTTGAATTCATGACACTGAACCTGTTCTCGGCAATGGCTCATGGACTAGGTAGTCGAAGCAAACGTGATAGAGCAGATCATTACATTGCTCTCTGCATTGCAATAATTTTGGATGATATTTGGGATGTGGGAAATTTTAACTAGTGATTTGGGTTTTTTTTTTTTTTGCTGTTTTATTAGTCTCTTTTGTGGATTATCTCTTGACTTGCTGTAGGATGAAGTGTATGAAAGCATGGTGAAGCCTCTTGTGGATGATTTTTTAAGGGGTAAAAGTGGGATGTTGGCTGCCATGGGGCCTAGTGGCTCTGGCAAGACTCATACGGTTTTTGGGACTCCCAGAGACCCGGGCATGGTGCCTCTTTTGCTGAGACAGATTTTTGAGAATTCTAAGGGAGGAATCATTAAGTCCCAGAGGTAAAATCTGAAAATCTTCTCGTGGGTTGTGATAAAGCAGTTTTGAAAATACTCTTTTGAAAATTTTGGTGTTGATCATCTAGAGGATGATTGTTGATTCCAGCTAACACCGGATCTTTCCAGGTCATTCTTACTTTCAATGTTTGAGATATGCTCAGAACGAGGCAAAGGGGAAAAGGCCTTTGATTTGTCTAATGGCTCTGAGCTTTCAATGCAACAGTGGACTTTGAAAGGTCTTCAAGAGGTGATTGTTGATAGTTATTTATGCTTTTCGTAAATTGGCATTTTTTCTTTCATGCTTAATTTGTATGTGTTGTTGATTAGATAGGATGATTTAGATTTATCAATTGATGCAGGTCATGGTTACCGACTTGGAACAGTAGAGTCCTTAATAGCCCGTGGAATGTTGAAGCGTGCCACGGCCATGACGAACACAAACAGTCAATCAAGGTGAATGCAAAAACCTCTCACTTTCAAAGTTGATCTATTTGTGGTCTTCTGTGAAGATCAACTAACTTTTTTAGTTTTGCATATATGGTACAAAGTGTTATGCAACATTAAAACTGGTGAACCTTTATTATTGCAGTTTATTTACTATGCTTGTGAAGAATTATGATGTTACTCATACACTTGCTATTAAAAGGGTAAAAATGCTTTTACTGCACCTTGTACATATTCAAAGAAATTACAACCCTCATTTGGTTAGTTGACTGGCAATTTCTATGCTGCCAGCCCAATATTTGTCAACTATTGTAACAATATTAGTTTAATTGAACTAGGTCTAGCCGTTTTGGGCATTGACTTTTGTTACCTCTCTTGTGATGAAGGAGTTGCTAATGTGAACTTGAACATATACTTCACCTGTTAACTGTGGTGCTTTTGTTACTTCATTCTGAGTCTCTGTTAGCGAAAATTGTTACACACAGAAGTTCTTTCATGTTTGTAGCCGATCTCAATGCCTGATTAACATCCGTAATGTGTCTACAAAACAAGATGGAGAAGATCAATCTAATGCCGCCATTATGACAATTGCTGACCTGGCTGGAGCTGAAAGAGAGAGGAGAACTGGAAATCAGGTTTTATGTTTTCCTTTTGTGTGTAAGACATGTGAGAAATACTCTAGCTAGTCTCTGCTTATCTTTAGAATGTGAATAAGGGATGAAGTATTAGCTTCATGTGATGGTTGCATATTTTTTTTTTTTTATTATTTTGCAGGGGACAAGATTACTTGAAAGTAATTTCATCAATAACACATCCATGGTTTTTGGTCTATGCTTGAGAGTATGTTATTTGACTCCATTTCATCAGTATATTCCCGCAAATACCTAGAGCTGTCATTACAAGATACTCAAATTAATGATTTTAATAGTGCTTACATTTACTTATACAGTAATGACATTGACCTTTTTTTGTTTGGTTATGAAGTCATTGTTGGAGCACCAAAAAAATCCAAGGAAAGTGTTGCAGAAGCATTACCAGAATTCTTTGGTAATAATCTTTTCATATTGTTATCAATAACAATTTATATACAGACTTGCGTGTCAATAGTTCATGATGAATGCTTTTCTCATGGTCCTATGCATTTTATCTAACAGACAATTTAGAATCATGTGTAGTCTTTATGTTTTTGGTGCAAAATTTGGATTGCTACTAATGTAAGTTAGTATTACAGTTGACCAGATACTTGCGAGATTACCTGGAAGGCAAGAAGCGAATGACATTGGTAGGAAGTGTTCACTATCAATCTTATGAGGTTTCAATTGTTTTTGGATTTCATAGGGTCAAACTTGTTTCTTGTTCAAGAAGAAACCTTCATGGTTGTTGAAGAATTGAGGAGATGTTAGCAATCTGCATTGTTATCTTATCATCTCCAAATTGTTAATATGAAGATTTTTGCTTGTTGTGACTGCAGGTATTGACAGTTAAACCAGGAGAAGATGACTACCTTGATGCATCATATCTTCTGCGGCAGGCTTCACCTTATACAAAGATTAAGTATGGTTTTATCTACAATGCTATTCATTTGAATTATGAATCTTTTGTGTAATATAATTTGATAGTCGTGCTGCTGGCATATTCAGGTTTAACAAAATGGAGGAATCTTCCAATCCAATTGGTACTAAAAGACATTATCTGACAGGGCCTAGAGTTGAAGAGCCCAAGAGAATGAAATATGGTGCAATTGATGTTTCTGTGGTAATGTTCTTTTTTTTTTTTTTTTTTTTGGTTTGACATGCATGATTCGAGTGTTTAAGTATTTTTCCCCCACGTTGGTGGCATCGATGTTTCTGTGGTACTGTTCTCTTTTCATTGGTTTGACATGCATGATTCAGGTGTCTGAATATCTTTGCTTTATGTTGCATCTGCACCCCATTGCTATGCTTCCATAAATGTTTTCGAGGTCCTATAGGTTTCCTAACAAACGTAATATTACACTCCCTGAAGAAATTTTTGTGTGATAACTCATCATGATAAGGCAATGCTCCATTCGACAAAAGTTAGAGACTTGTGTTGGTGTTTGATGGAATTTGCAGAGTCATGATTTTACTGCTGCTTAATTGTTTACTTTGGTTATGGTAGATTCACATAAGAGAATGGAGCTTTCATGCTCTTTTTGCTGCTTATGTGGAGTAAGTTCCCTGCTTCTGATTAGGACCCTTTGTGAGTTTATAGATTCTATTGTAATTTGAAACTAGGTGGATTGATTTTCAGTTGGTGGTTTGTCTCACTCACCAAAGAGAAACCTATGTAGTAAAACCTTGGACATGTTCGAGGACCAGCAAGCCGAGCGTATTAGGTCTTTGGCGTGCAGGCATCTTTTTTTTTTTTCTTTTAAAAGAAAAACATGAATGCAGTAGCGCCAGGATGTGACGACCAGCAACTTATTTGTGTCAATCTGGTCCAAGACAATCACTGGCTAATCTGTTATTGGCATGGAGTGAACAAAACCAACAGTGGAAGAGAAGGAGGAGACAAAAGCTCCTGTAAAACACATGTATGGCATAGTAGCATCAACTCAGAGTCATGTAAGCACTAGTGCATTTTCGCTTGCTGACTGTGTAGTTTTCTGACAGAGCATGAGGGAGTTACCATTTTGACATTCTAGATGAGTGGTCAGACCTAAGAATTTTGACTTAAGTGATTTGAATAGGGTAAAGTTTGGTGACTAAACGTGCGATTTATTTTCCCAACCCATTGACTTTTAGATTTTAACAACTCAGTCGACAGTAGCAGTGATATGTGATCATCTCGGCACTCTCTTTTTTATGGTGATTTGTACACTCAGTGTAGAGGATGAGGGGTTAACTTAATTGCTGCAGCTGCAAGGACAAGATTTTGCTATATTGAGGGTGCTGAAGTGAATACTGCAGGGGGAAAATTTATCCTATATGTTTTTTGCACTAGAAAGCATGGTTATAACAATGTCAGGGAAAACTGTCTTCTGTTTGTGACATGAATTGCAACCACATTTATTTTCAAATCATCACGTAGTTTGTATGACCATCAAGCTCATTTTTACTTTTATTCACATAGATTTCTTTTTCTGATTCTTTATGGGCTCTTTGTCATAACTTCATGTGGACATTCTTCTATGTAAATAAACTACTAGAAAATTTTCATCTTATTTTTACATTTGCTGATTTTTATACTTGTTGACAACAACATATGTAAGTCCCCCCAAATTATTATCTTCTTATTAATGTATCGCACTTTCAGGTAGAAGACAGAAAAAGTAGCGGCAAGGTTTCTCTATCAATCGAGGAAGGTGGATTTTAACACTTGTTCTCCTTTTCTTCTAAGGATAATGTTATCAGTGGTCCCTCTACTTTTGCTCAAAATTCAAAAGCTCGTGGCCACCACGGTCACTTGAGCTCAGAGCTTGTGGCCAATGGTCATTTGAGCTCAGAGTTTGCGGTGGCCATGGCCAAATTGGGCTTTGAAGCTCACAGCTCTGCCTGTTTGAACTTGAAGCTTGCAGATACCGTGGCCAGATCTAGCTTTAAAGTTTGTGGCCACCATGGCTTCTTGAACTCGAGACCATCATGGCTGCTCGAGATTTAGCTGCGGCCATGGTTATGGAGGGTGGTCGTGAGTGGGTATTTATGAATTGCAATTGGTAGCATTTGAAGAATTTGAAGAATAAGTCCAGGTCGAAGAGAGAGTCAATATTTGGGAAAAAGGAAAAATAAAAATAAAAATTCAAGGACAGAAAATTTTTGATGGTGTTAATGCCATGCCAGCAGAATTCATCACTAGACCGACCGAGGAACGACCAGTGGCACTTTTTAAAATGTACAGGATGCTTTTGAGCTAAAAAACAATGTTACGGATTTAGATTTCAATAAAAGTAGAGGGACACTGGTGACACTATCTCTTTCCTTTTTGAATATTTTGTTAAATTTTATTTGTAACTGGGTTCATTTCTTAAAACAGATGCCAGTGTAAAACCAGACATTGATATCTCCACATCCCAAAATTTGGATACCATTCAAACTAGTGGGAGCGACAGGTATAATCGTATCATGCAGGGTTTTGCAAAAGCTATGTGGAAAGTTCTGAAGCAGTATAATGATAAACTGAAGGTACTTAATAGTGAGTTGTCTTTAGCGTTTTCTTGTTCAGCAGGACCATGTTAAGCAGAGGGGGCATTCATTGAGCCTTTACCTGTTAAGCATGCTCAACAAAGTAATATTCAATTTTCAATGCGTTAATTGTACATATAAGAAGAGAAGTTAGTGTACTGAAATGGATTTTCCTTATTTAGTCACTTAAGAAGTGTCCTAAGGGCACTCTTTGACAAAATCTCTCAAAATATTTATATGGTTACCAATGCATTTTAGGTCTCAATAATGGTGGAGCTGCCATGTCTCAATAAGTTGCTTTTTCCATAATCAGGTAGCAGATGGTGAAATCTGTAATCTCCAAGAAAATCTTGTTAAGGAGAAGACAAGGTGCTGTGAGCTGGAAAAGGAACTAATAAATCTGAGGGCCAACTGTACATGCACCAAGGAAAATGTCACAGAGGCCACTTCAGTGATTCTAAATGTTGGTTTAGCCTCTGCAGTAAGTGGTTCACATTCACTCTCAACAGAAGTGGACAGACATAAACCCGTCGACTCAGATGAGGTTTGCGAATCAGTGGTTCTAAATGTCAGTTCAGACTCTGCGTTAAAATGTTCGAATTCACTCTCAGCGGAAGTGGACAGACATAAACCTGGCAATTTCAATGAGGTTTGGAAAAGAAAATCTGCTTTTGACGTGGTGCTTATGACATTTATGTAGTATTTAACATAGTTTAGTCGCACCTGCCCAAGACTGTTAAACATGTTGACTCTAGAAGAATGAATGAGTAGTTTCCTTTTACTCAATTGAATTGTCTCAGGGAGTTTTCACATCATCAGATCAGGCATTGTGGTGTAGTTGACTCCAATTCCAGTTCGTAGCTTATTAAGAATCACTCTAAGGACCATGCCTTATTATTCGCCGAAACTAGCGTAGCAAGCAATATGGTTTCATCATGTTTCTCCCTTACCCCTCCAGTTTAGCTTGTCACACCTCTGTTTTTGCTTGACCAAGGTAAAAGGAGAAAACTTTGGTACAGTTTCTGATGCAGTTGAGAATGTTGCCGGTTTGCAAGAATCTGATGTCAATGTAAGGCAGCTTATCTTGTAGTTTCAGTTTTCGTAGGTTTGGCTTCAGAAACTTTTGACAGGTTGGGCATTTTGCTGACTGGTCAGGTGGCAGTACCTGCTTCTGATGCCGTCAGTGCTTCACAACTTTCTGTTCCAAAGTCCAGTCAGCTGCTTTCTCTGGTAAAATATCCAACTTGGTGAGTGATAGGCATAGGCGTTCTACACTGGCAGTAATAATTATTGAGGCACAATATTTGATTTGCCAGGAAGACAGTTTTGGTGAGAATGAGAATGCAGGGAAATATTTTATGGACTTACAATGTCTCAAACTCGTGGATGATCTCTCTGATGCAAATTCGAAAGGTTTGATGTCAACTTTTGAATTCTATGTTACAAACATCGCTTATATTGCTGATAAGAAAGATTGCGTTTGTATATGTTTGCAAGGAGTTGCCATGTTGCTAGACAAGGAATAGTAGCTACGTACCCAAACACGTGCATACAAACAAATATTTTGTTTTTCTAGGTCTGGACCACATATATTTAGACTTGTTATATGTCTTGAAGATCAAGCTAGCCTGTTTAAAGAAGACCAGCCAAAGTGGAACATGGTATTAGACCATCTGGATTGTCTTGTTACTAGGAACCAAGATAGTCACTTAGAACATCCCTTAATCAAGAAGGGTAAATTGTTTGGACAGCTCTGCAAGTTGAAATTAGCGGATGACGTTCACTTTTAAAAAGTAGGATAGTGAGACAGTTGCTTGGACACCTTAATGTTCTTTTTAGAAGTGCACGGACATCCTCCAAAATTTGGTGAAAATGCAAGGGCCTCTTCTGTACTTAAATGAAAATGCACAATTTTGAAAGATTTATTTGACTGAGTAAAGGGTCAATGTAGATAATTGAAAAGTTGGAGTCTGCTTTAGATTTTACCAAAGAACTATTGCTTGTTCAATTGTTGGGGGAAAGACGAGCTTGTGCAAAACCGACCCTATCTGAAGGGACAGCAATACAAAAAACCCATACCATGTGGATGTGGAGCTATGATGTTAGGCGTCTTTGCACTACATAGAACTTATGTAGAATTATTACAATCTCTTTTTGTTGTCAGGTTACATGTTCATGATTTTGACTGCAATATTACTATGGTTATTAGTGGTGGTTTCATTATCATCATGTATTTGGTAACCTGTCAGTCCATTGGTTAGCTATGGGTCTGCCAATTGACTAGGCTTCATCATGAGGTCAATATAGCCATGAAATATGATCATTTAAGGAAGAAAGTCTCATGTCAGTTTCCAAAAAAAAAGAAAAAACAAGAGCAAGAAAAGTGGCAGCCGATAAAATCTATTTAGTCAATGCCATGTCCTCTTTAATCATCCTCAAGTCATCCAACACATCAACATTTATCGTTTGCTCGTTAATTTAGCAGGACATTAATGGTCGGGTAGATGGGAAAATTCTAATGCACAATAATTAAGTACAAACCAATTGCTCATAGAAGACCTATAGAAAGATCAGGATGTGAATTTTGTTGCGGTTCTGGGTTTTCACTTGTGAATTCAGTTCAACTGATCTTTGGACATTGGCAGCTGCAATGCGAAGACTCCTGTGTTTGTCCCCTGATAATTTGACTAGTATATCTGAGGTCTTTCTTTTTTGAGTGTTTTATCTCATGGCTTCTATATGCCTATAAAATTTAAACCTGCAGGTGCAGATTTATATTCTCAGCCACTTGTTATGGTTAGGAAAAACAGCTGTTCATCAGTGGAGCTCGATCAGCTGCTCAGCGAAGACGATGAGGTTTTAATTACTTTTTTATCCTATGACATTCCATTTAGCCCTTCCTTGCTCTTGTAACATTAGTATTCTTTTTTTATGGTCCATCTTTATCTGTTGAGGTTCTTTGGTTTACTTTTTAAGCACGGATACAAGGTTGATCTTATGGGACTTTTAATATCTTGCTTTTATATGTTAATTTGAAATGCAGAACAAATACTAGAGTTTTTATTAGGTTACGTAGATAAACATTTGGAGGTTGTGAAGGTTGCTTTAACACGTGTGGCAATCTCAGATGGTGCCTTGCTTGATTCTTCCTTTCTGTCTGTTGCTTAGCTGTATTATGAGAGGTAATAGGATCTAAATATGGAATAGGCAATTGTGGTTTTCCTCATGACTAATGACTTACTGAGAATGTCACTTTGGGATTAAACATATTGGATTTCTAAGTTATGTCTGACATTTCAAGCATCTGTATACAGATAGTTTCATTCTTTTACACATTTGTATTGTCACTGATTCATGGCCCTTGAGTAAATGCCATTTTAACCAGATGCTTAATTCTTTTGGTTTTCGAACTGGAAGTTTATCTTTTTGAATTTCAAGACATTGAAAACAGAATATGATAAATTCATTGAGACATCATCAGAAAATCAAATATGCAAAAACTAACCTTTTCAGAATTCCAGCTATTAGTCGTTGTGGGCATTCATTAACTCAATCGAATCTTTTCTTTTATTCTCCACCGTGAAATGTCCTCTTCTTATTCTCTCTCTCAGGTTATCTTCAATATTTCTGCAATCTTCTTAAATGAATCTAGATTTCTTTGATATTATATGTAAATTTGTGAAGAACATACTACCCATGAGGTAGTATTTTTTGTTGATATTCTAAAGGAGGAACTTTATATTTTCCTGTAGAAATCATGTGATCAACCGGCATCAGTTGACAAGGATTTAGAATCTACACAAGCATGTAGCTTTGGCAGTTCGGTAGAAGCTGAACCGGGGCTCAAATCTTCCTACAAATGCCCAAGTCTGGAGAAGCCAAAAAGGTGAAGAGTGACATTTAATCTTCCATCTCTCATCGTGTTATTGAGGACAACACTTCACAAGTCTCTTTTGAATTGCTTATCCCGTTCCCCTTGTTGATAAATTTTCCTTGCCAGGAGACTATTGCCTGCTTCGTCCATATTGTTGAGAGAAATGAGCACTTTAGATGTAGAGGATGAGATGGAAAAACCAAGGGTAAGTTCATTATGCGCACTCGGAATTCTTGTTAATTGGTATGACAAATTTTCTCCAGCTCCCTGACTTCTTCAGTTTAGACAACCGCCGACTGTTTTCTGTCTGTCAACCTGGAGTGATGATGAAGTATATTGTTTGCTTATTGAATTTATGGACTTCATGACCAGCACCTAGCCGGGATATGTGCGGACAGCTTTTAAATTGAAGTCATTATCTTCTTAGATGGAGAATGTCTCTTAACTTTGCTGGAAGATGAATTAATGCTTAAGAATTACATAACCAACAATGGAGAGAAAGAACTTCCCACTGTTTACTTCTTCAATTCTGTCATTAATGGGCAGGGAAACAGGGGACAGAAGAAACTACCGGCAGAAGAAATAAAGAGAACTCAAGGGAGCACCACTTTGCTACGGTTGCTGAAAAGTAAACCTCATGCATAAAGCAGTGGAGTCACTTAGCAACTGGTTGCGTCAATGTGTACAGTTGAGGCGTTTCTTTATTTACCCATTTTTGCTTGAAAGTGAAGTCATCTCATTGTGGATGATTTGTCAAAACCATGTTCTTTTGTTCTTGACGAGATCGACGGTGTTTTTGAACATGCCAATTATAGGCTGAAGATTTAGCCACATGGTGGGACGTGAACGAGCAGTGTCATAGATGTACATACGAAGTCGGAGATGTACTCAAACATGCAGCCTACACCTTAACCGACTCAGTGTTATGATAATATGCACCTACGATGAGTTTTGACAAATTCTTGTTTTCTTTTTGTTTGATTCAGTGAGGATCTTTTTGGTGATAAAACTGGCTAAAAAGCCCTTGAACACTAAATTTTACGGACTCTGGAGTAGAAAACTCCAATTATTATCGCCTAATAGATTTGATATAAACCCTGAAGGGGACCAAACAAAAGTTCTGATCATGGTGCTGGACTTTTGAGCAAGGTGGGAACTTTTATGCTGTCTCCTCGGCATCATCTGCCATGGTTCGAGCGCGAGGAATTAGGGCTCTGGATGAACTTTGTAGCGAGAGCTCGTGTGCAGGCGTGGAGATGTCCTTTGCTCCTTTTTCTAGCACTGCCACCATCTCGCCGCTTTCAGCCTCCTGATAAAAGGATAAAGTTTTCTTGGATTTGAAGTTACTCCTCTGTAAAGTTCTCTCTTGTCACAGGCCCAAACAACTAGACCGGAAAGAAATGAAAGGAGTTTCCTTTTTGACATTATTCCTAATACCATTAGAGACATTTAAGGATCTTATTTCATGAAAAGGCCAAAAGGAAAATGAAAATAACATTCACCACATCTTCCCCGTGAGGTCATGGGCCACCCAACATTTTTACGGAATAATTATGTATATCGTACAACCTTATGGCACGTCGTAATAATTAAGTACAAAAATATCACGATCCATAAATTAATGATATTTCGATGTGCCATCATAGTCAAGTGTAGAGCGATTGTGACCGAACGATCTGTCTGGTATGCCGGCATACTTTGTGAATTTCTCATTTGATTCAATGCCGCGTGCCCCCCTTCTACCAAGAAAGGACGGACCGGGAGGGAACGTTTGGAGTGGAGCCTCATTGGCGGAATCAGCCCGGGGGAAGTGACGCAGATAGAAACAGAGACGAGATTGTCCGCAAGATGAGGATGATGGTGATGAGGTACATCATTCGGGACACGGACAACCCAATCGACGATAAATTTGAAAAAACTCGACATGTCTTTTTCGGTGGGGGCTCGTTCATGTGTCGATAGAAATGCTCTTCCAGATGCTGTCTTTTATCTTTTTATTACTACATAATCAAAAAGGCGGGATGAGGTCCCGCCTCCCTGATTTCGCTGCTCCCCCACCAGGCCGAGTGAAAAGTCGAATGATGATGATTCGCAAAAACCCATTAGAGAAAAAGAACATCGAGATCAATCGGTATCGAATATTATGGACACTTGGCCGTAGATGAAAGCTAGGCTTACCCCTGCTGAGGTGATTCCAACAACATTAGACTTTTGCTGTCTTTTCGTGCGCCCCAGAAAGCACTTCCTTATTGGATCGGAGAAGATACCTTGAACTTTGTTGTTGTGTGGTGGCGACTAAATTTTGGTCTTTGATATGAATGCCGATGTGAGAAAGCGACTCTTGATATCGATTAATCGATACGATGGATCGTTCTTGAATTGATAAGGGACAAGAATGATTTTCATATAATCGGCTTATTGCGTGTGGTAATTACATTTTTGTAGTCCAATTATTAATACCATTGCCTTTAGTCAATATTAATGGTACCATTTCCAAGTGTTTTTTTTTTTAATTTATAATGTCATCATCACACATGAATCACTGTCAAATAGAAGTTGAAGACGCATCTAGATTGAGTGAAAAAATTATTTTGTTCTTGCGGAAATGCTCGAGAATTTGTAAAGGGATGTACAAAGGAACCTGGTATAAGTCAACGTTTTGCAGATTCATGTTCCAAAAGTTAGAAATTCGGTGAGTAACTTGGTAAGTTCCATGAATTTGAGTTATTCAGATTTGGCTTAAGTCAACAAGAAGGAGGCACGTTGAAAATGTAACACGGAACCTTCGGGGAGCAAATTACAATATCCACAAAACTCGAGAGGCAAAATGAATTATTATTTATTATTATTTTTTTTTGGCCAAAGGCAAAATGCAAATTCACCCACTACGTAACTGCACTTTTTATTTTTTTGTATTTTTGTTTTATGTAAGATTGCTACATATATATTATACAAATGCAACTTTTTTTCCTTAATAAAATATCTAGAAAAAAAAAAAGCATATGACATGTGTAATATAATCAAAAGGTCCACAAACTTATAAACCACGGTCTTAATTTCAAAAGCAGCTCCACCAAAAGACAGACACCGTACTCATATTGAAACTTGCATATCTATATAATTTGTTCTTCTATGTACAAAGGTTTCAATCATCCATTCGCTCTAACTCTTGAACCGCATGGTATGCATATAAGCCGGGCGACCTTGTCGATCCATCTGATTCTACATTCCACCTCGAGAGACCGGAGCCTCCCGGACCCAAGCAAGATCCAACACTAACGCTGCACAAATTTTTCTCCTTCCGGTCGAACAAGAACCCACCAAAACCGGGAGCATCGTGACCCGGACCGGCAAAGGTCAGGGCCGGACCGGGGGTCGTGGGTTCACGCATCTCTATCCTTCACATGCAAGAAAGAGAAATTAAAAGGTGGGGGGGGCTCGCACGTGCGATATTCCACGTGACGGTGTTGGGCCACAACATGACAGCGACAATGATAAGCTCCCTTGCCCTCCCCAACTTTCATAGAAATTGACAGTTTTGGAGGCTTTGGCGAACTCCTGCCACCCCCATCTCCGATGCGTCCTTTTTCCTTCCCCCCTCCTCTCCTCTCCCTTTCCAATCCGCCCACAAAAAGAAAAAAAAAAAAAACCAAAGATCAAAACCTGAGAAAAAGGACGGATGAATAAATAAAAATGAATAACGTAAAAAGTGGGAGGAATATAATATTCCAACTGACGATACCGGTTTGACGGGAGCAGCCGCTGGCGCCTGGAGCCGAGCCGCCAGCTAGCCCGGCCAGCGCGGCTCGCGGGCCCGGCCGGTAATTGCCATTGGACCGGGGAAAAAAATTAAAATAAATAGGGGAGTTAAAGGGGGGGGTTCAATTGACCCGGTTCTGGAACGTCAAACCAGCCCACCCCCCCCCGAAAAGAAAGAGAGAGAGAGAAGGAGAGGAGGAGGAAAAAATTGGGGGGGGGTAAATTTTTTAATTTAAGAGAAAAAGGAAAAACAAAATGGGGGAATAAAAGGGGGAAAGCAAAGCAAAAAGGGGGAAAGGGGGAAGAGGAGGAAACGGAAAAGCTCTCGCAATCCCCCTCCCTGGTTCGGGCAAAAAAAAAAGGGCTTTTTTGACAGCAGCTGCAGCAGCTGCAGCAGCAAAGAAGGGAGACTGACCCCGACCCCCGACCGCCCCGTGGGTTTTTGCGAAGCCGCCTAGAGAGAGAAACAGAGATAGAGAGAGATAGAGAGAGAGAGGGAACGCGGCGTTGAAGCGTGTTGCAACCCCCGCGGAGCTGAGGAGAAGGAGAGGAGAGGAGAGGAGAGAGAAAGAGGGGAGAGGAGAGTCTTTCTCGCGCTTCGCGACTGGGAGCGAGAAAATTCTAGAGAGAGAAAGAAGAGGGGGGTTGGCGCGCTGAGCTAGGGTTTCGGCATGCTTGTGAAGGTAAAGTTCTCGCGACCGCGAAATCGGGCTTTCTTCTTCTCCTTCTTCTGCTTTGGGGGGGTTTCTTTCTTGGTGGTTTCGGCGGTGGTTCCGGGAATCGGGCGGTGAATTTCGGTCCGGCTTCTCGCGGCATTCGATTCGCGGGGTTGATTCTGGATTGGAATTGGTCGTGATTTCCCCTGTAAAGTTCGATTTTTTTTTTTTAATGGGTTGGGCCCGCGGAATAGGGGGGATTTTCTTGTTGCCTTCGCCATTCGTGGTTTCGAGCGCTAGGGTTTGATCTCCTGCTTTAGGGGGTAATTGGGTTGCTCTTGATTGTGGTCTGTCCGGCCGTCGCGGTCTAGGGCCGGAGTCGAATGAGCTGTTGGGTGTTCGTCTGTCGTATTTTCGTGAGGTTTGAGGGCTTCCACCGGTGCCGAATTGGTTAGGATTTTGGACGGGAACTGCTCGATCTTTTGCTCTTACTGTCGTTATGGGGATTGAATTCTGTGCCTTTACTTGAATTTTCAGGTGTGAAGTGTAATTAGTGGGGAATTTGATTGGAAACCGCCGGCTTTCAGAGTCATTTGCGCTGAGTAGCTGGATCACAGTGTCCGGTAAGTTTGATCCTTGTTGTAGTTCTTCAGGTATTGGTATTTTCCCCCATCATTACACAAGTCTTTTGGGTCTTCCGCCTCGTTTTAGGCCTCATAAGACTTGTTGCATGTTCAATGTGTTTCTTGTGGAGAGTACCCTTTGCTTTTTTGTCCTTTCAGATTACAGTATTTGTCCTGAATAGGCCTTCTGTTTTTTGAATTTTATGTAGTACATGCCATTTGTATGTCGATGAATTGTGAATCATCACGGGTATGTTTCATCATTTTTCATGTGTGTTTACATATATGAGATATCAAAACTGCAAACCGTGCTGCTGATTGCCTGCCAAACTGCTGATTATGGGAGTTTTTTTCCAATACTTTTTCTTCGTTGATATTTTTCCCCCCTTCCTCGAGACCTGTTAACATTTTCATCTCCTATTGTTTTCTTAAGCTTATGTGCCTGTATGTGTTCCTTGTGA
This sequence comes from Eucalyptus decipiens, assembly GCA_014182575.1. Classification (NCBI taxonomy): domain Eukaryota; kingdom Viridiplantae; phylum Streptophyta; class Magnoliopsida; order Myrtales; family Myrtaceae; genus Eucalyptus; species Eucalyptus decipiens. The sequence continues at coordinate 7,540,396 of CM024614.1, forward strand.
AGAATATCATAGTTCCTTCTGCTGTTTTTCTCTCTACAAAAAGATGGAATAGATGCACAGTAAACTAGAGATGGTTATAAATCGCCACTAGCAAGTGTCTGGCCTTATTTTGTGCCTAACAATAGGACAGGATTGCCATAGTGAAGCAGGTCCGGTACTTATAGCAGTTAGAAGAATTTGTCAAAATCTATGACAAGCCCAGTGAAGATCTGTGTTAACATTGTTTCTCAAGTTACAATTCTCAATGTTGGATTTGTTACTGGAGTTATCACACTGTTAGTATTTGACTCCCGCGAGTTATGGGTTTCCGTTTCTGCTGTAAATGGGTGTGACTTGATCAAGTTTCATTCTCTATTATATTGGTGTGCTAATAGCTCAAATGCTGAATAAGCAAATTAGATCGTGTAATTCCATGAGAGAACTATAGCTTTTTATTTTGAGAAAATGACACAAGGTCATTTTGTTGTAGTTCTTATACTATGCACAGTCAGTTAAAGGAGGGGGCTGGTGAAGATTTCCTCATAAAAACTTGTTTTGCAACGATGTATTAAGCTTTTTCACTCTTCATGCCCCATATTTCTGCGGCATTGCTTTCTTAGGCCTTAAGCAATGGCTCCTGTGCTTATCCTGTTAGGATTACAAATATAATTGGCAGAAAGAAACAGTGTAGATGTTGCTGAGTGCTTTGCTTTTACTGGGTTTTTTCTTTTTTACTTTGCTACTGCTGCTAATTGAATTAAATTACTTGACAAATGTCCTCCGCGGGAAGATGAAGACAGATTGACAGGCCAAGGCATTAAGTGGGACTCCTTAAGCACCAATATCAGATGTTACATGATGAGTCGCTGAATGTTCTTGTTTATTTATTGTCGTGATTTGGTGTGATTACCTGGATTTTTTCTTTGCTTTAGTTTGTATTCGCTGTCCACACTATTAAGTCAAACTGATGGAAGTTCACCATATGGCCATTTTGCATACTTATCTAGCAACAAACTAGGAATCAAGCGGCTAGAAGTTCACCATCCAACTAAGTGCTTTCTCTTTGCCTTATTAAATGTTTTAGGATATGTTCTTTGCCTCTTCTCATTTTTCTTTTGCAATGACCTGTTTGATGCTTGTACTTTTGGGGATGACAGTTTGCCTAATTTTTTTTTTTGGCTTGCTCCAAGCCAATTTTAACTGTAACTCGAATGAGTGTCACCAGATTTGATCTGGTATTTCTGTAAGAAACCTAAAGTTAGAATAGGGAGTTCTTTTCTTGGAATCCCCTTTCCACCATTTAGTTTTGCGGTTTGGTGTTTTTTCGAATTTGACTGTGACAGCAAAGGGCACTTTATGTTGTAGAAGTGCATCTTGTATGAAGCAACAGCAGCTTGTCTGAGATGCTGCAACTGGATAGACTTACCTATGCAACATTCTTGTGTTCAGATCATTTGTTATTCCTTAGGGTTCCTTGAGTTTTGAATATTGTTCTGTGATTACATTCTTGCATGTCATGATGACTTGGGAGGCATTCTTTCACTCTGAAGAAAGATTGCCAAAGAACTAGTTTGCTTGTCAGTTACTTCTTCTTCTAGGTATCTATTTGAAAGCCTTTTGTACTTGGCATGACTTGATTGGTCTGTCATTAAATGGGTGGGAAATGTTGCTTGCTACTGAACATTGTCTGTGCTGCAAACTATGGTTATTTCTGAGTTTAAGTTCTTTTCGCGTCTTCTCCTTTTTAGTTAAATGGTGAGTTCTAGTATTTACCTGCATTTTAATGTTACATTCTGTAGGGGAACTTTGAAACGTTCTTGCCATCAAAGAGTAATGCAACTTTTTCTACTTGACAAAATATCAACATGGCACAAGGATCTATGTAGGATGAAGTGCAGTATTTAAGGCACCATGACACTTGAAGATTTTTTCACTCTGACTGAGATGAGGGATGGATTGACTGTTCCCTCTCGTGTTGAGGAGCTGGTCAGTGTTATGCAGAAAGAAAAGGATTATGTTCTGAAGAATGCTGGCGATGCAATTAGGCAGTGGGCTGCTGTTGCAAGTACCATTGCTGCCACGGAGAGTAAAGAATGTCTTGATCTCTTTGTTCAGTTAGATGGAGTATCGTTCATTGATAGATGGCTAAGGGATGCTGAAAAGTTTGAAAATGACTCCAGCGATAGTCTTGTGGAGGAGTCAATGACTGTGCTGCTACATGCAATTAAGAAGCTAGATCTAGACACTGGGAGGTCAATTTCTTCTGGAATTTGGATTACCATCAAGAATCTTCTTGACCACCGTAGTGTAAAGGTTCAGGACAGTGCAAGAGCACTTTTGAGAGCTGGAAGCACAGTGGGGATGGTGATAATCGTTGCCAGGATATTGGAAGTGCTATGTCATGTGACAATGGGACTGAGGAAGTTGGGAATCCTGTTAGAGAGAGTGGTCAGTCTGCATGCTCTGATGTAAATGTTGCACTTTCCAATGAAAGAGGTGATGCAGAAGATTTGGCTACAGAACCTGCTGGACATGAAAACTTTCCATCCAGAAGTCCTAACTGTCTCCAACGGCAAAAGGTCGAGGATGACCAGATTCAGACTCATGTCAATCAGCTATCTCCACAGAAGATATCTGAAGATGCAGATGTGAAGGATAGATCTGTGGGTCCTTTGGCATCTTCTCCCACATCAGGCCCTATACCTGAGACAAATGAGGTTGTAAAAGAGTCCTCTACATGCCCAGTTGAAGGGACACCCTCACTTGAAATTCCTGGTCATTCGGTTCCACAAGAAGAGAGTGGTGGGCGAATCAGAAAACCTGATACGGGCAGGTTGTATGAAATCGGAAAGCAGGAAGACAAGCTTAATTTTTCTCATGAAAAATTGGTAATGGCAGAAAAATCTGCTTTCAATGCATTTGAACTTACTGCTGTTCCTTTAGATCTTGATACTGCAACTGCAAATGCTCAGGTTGCTGGGTCCAAAGTTACAGCAGCAGATGATATCAATAGCAACAGTTTCCGCGTTGGAAAGGCCGCTCTAGGTCCAAGGAGAACTGTGTCTGAAGTGAAGAATGAAAAGGATGACAAGGGGATTTTAGGCCAATGCAACACGGTGCTTAAGACAGTTGAAGATAGTGCTTGCGGCTCTGCTAATATGCAGAAGTCATCTGTTGTTGAATGCAGCACGGGTAAACCAGATGTGTTGGACATTGCATTTTTGAGGAGGGAAGACAGAGGAGCTGCTAAAGAAGATGAGGAACATTTAAGCGATGATGGTGAAAATGTAGCAGGTGCTTCTAATTCTTACAGACTGGGAATGGAAGTCAGGGGTCCTAGCGTGGCTGAACGGAAGAGGTCAAGAATTGAGCTTGAATATGGCATTGTTGATGCGATAGAAGTGGCTCGACAAGTTGCTCAGGAAGTGGAGAGAGAAATGAACTTAGAGAGAGATTCAGAAGTTGGAATCCGGCAGCGTGGCAGCCCTGAGCCTATCAATGCGAAACAGGATGTATTGGCCATTGTCCCGTCAGTTGAGAGGGCAAGAGAACAGAATGACACTTCTGATGCATCTTCTGAGGGAGAAGGAAGTTTAATAAATCCAGAGAACATGAATACTGAACAGGATGGTTCTATGCATGAAATGGAGTCCTCTCAAGTAACAGAAGCAACGCAAGAACCGGAAGATAAGATGGAGAAAGGCATGTGCGCCTTTGATCTGAACCAAGAAGTTTCCTCGGATGATGTGGATTGCACTGCAAATGCAGTGTCTACGCCAGTCTCTGTCGTTTCTGCTTCGAAACCAACAGCAAGCGCGGCTGGATTACCTCCAGCTCCTTTGCAATTTGAAGGAAGTCTTGGTTGGAAAAACTCTACTAGGAGTGCTTTTCGTCCAGCATCACCTCGCAGAAGTACTGTTGCCGAGAAAACTGTTCCCGGCGAGGAATCCCATGATTCCAAGCAGAGGCATACATGTTTAGATATTGATCTTAATGTGGCAGAAGGTGGAGATGACAAAGCTGCTGATCTCATGCCGGGGATACAAATCCCGGTCTCGTCAAGCCTCCGATCTGGTGAATCCTCAGTGGAGGTTAGTTCCAAGAGATCAGAGAGGTTCAAACTAGATTTGAATCGCATTGGTGATGATGGTGAACCATCAATATCGGATTTTAGGGGGGAGCGTCAGCTACTTAACCTTAGAAATGGCCAACGCAGCCCGTCTCCTGCATCATCTTCATCAACCATGAGGAACTTTGATTTGAATGACAGGCCACTGTTTCACAATGATTTTTCTGACCAAGGTCCCTACGGTGGCAGATCTTCCCAAAATGTGACGAGTTATGGGAAGCCCAAGCCAGAACCTGTTATTTCTTTATTTGGTGCAAAAGTGGAGGTCGACAAAAAAGATCATGTACCTCAGAGTTTGTCCCTACTAAATGGCAAGGGTCTCGAGTCTGCAGCAGATGCCGGCGTGCCAAGAGGAGCAGGCTTTTGGGAGATGGGTCCCACAATCTCTTATCCACCTCCGTGGGCATACAACGGGCTAAACACAGGCCCTGCTGTTTCTCTCTCTTCTACCATGTATCGGCCTGGGTACATGGTGGACCCACGTGTGAACCCATTTGTGCCTCAAGCCATTGGATCTGTTTCACCTGTTCTCTCCTCTTTCCCTCAGCCGCCGTTCATGATGACCTCTGCGCCCCTCGGTCTCAATGGTCCTGGCCCTTCTCGGGCACAATTTGACCCTTCTCGGGCACAATTTGATCTGAATTCTGGATTCACAATTGATGGAGTTAACCGTGAGCAGCCAGCTGTTTTAAGACAGTTTTTAGTGCCAGATCAGGGTAGATCAATGGAAGAACATCTGAGGGTTAGCTTGCAACCGTCTTCAAGTTCCGGGCTGGGCGGCAAGAGGAAGGAACCGGAGGGTGGATGGGAATCTTACCCGATTGGTTTTCGGCAGCAGCAACCTCCATGGAAATAAATGTCAGTCCAACCGAGCTTTTCGGGTCAGGTCCGAATGTCCAACCAAAGGGATAGGGGAGTGCTTCCTTTCTGAGGATCATGAGTATAGGGGGAACAAATTTGGCTCTCATGGGAAGTGGGTTTGAAACTGAATAAAATCTGGAGATAGCGAAGGAAATCTGATTCTTGAGAGATTAATTTTTATTAGGTGGGGGGGAATTTTAGTTTAATAGCCTAAATTTTGGGGTTTTCTTTATATTCTCACTTTATTAGTGTCTTATAGAAGGCCTCGGCAGCCGCTGGAGGTGTTGGTTAGATAGATGTTGTATCTCTCCCAGGTCCCATGTCTGTCAAAAAGAAAATATTGAGCAAATTTTTCTTGTCACCTTTATGTTTCCTTGGGGAGAAGAATGTGGGGAGCTAACTTGCTTTGGAGTTCACAAGGTGTAATGCTAAAATTGGTTGTGATGGGAAGGTAATCAACTCCGTTATTTCTCGCTTCTCGTTTGCTGTTGAATGGGATGGAGGGCTGTGAACCCTGACGTATGCTCGGTTGCGAAGGCTTGGCACTTCTTCCTTTGCGTGTTAGTCTTTCAGAAAGTATAGAACAGTAACCAAAAACTTAAAACTCTAGAATCAGCTCATAACCCCGATTCGCTTCTCATCCACGGTATCATGATTCAAGAATCAAACGCCATCGCCACTTTCAGACACTGTATTTACGGACAAGCTGCTTCAACTGCATAATAGACCTGGGCTGAAGCTCTGTTACTTTTGACCTCTAAAATAGCGAAAAATTACTCTTATGTATAAAGGTTATAAGGGCACGCGTCACTGGTCTTGCGAACCAACAAAACCGTAATAAGCAAAATTTAGTTAAGCCACTTCGGCTGATCCAATCACAACGTCATCCTATACCACCTTTCCGATCTATGTACATCGTCGAATCGGGGCTCTAACTGGCTATTTGCCCCAGGGTGGATAATATGTACATCAAGAATACCTTTGACATAAAAAATTTGTGTGATAACTCCGCAAAGAATTGATGTATGATTATCATACTTTCTTCGATCAATTGCGAACGCTCATATTCAATCCAAGATTATAATCATAGCAATCTTCTTATTCAACTAGTGACGAAATATCACTTCTGCCATGAACAGCACTCTAGGTGTAGATAGCACTTGACTAGGTTATGGACCTGCCGGGGCTTTGACTACAATACGCATACATTTCTCATCAAATAAAAAAATATAAGAATGTTTTTTTGTCGTATGGATCTAATCCATGTAGCCGTCCAAATTTATCGATTCAATGGCATTTCAAACCACGGAAGCATCGATAGTTACATCAATCTTTCTTCTATCAAAAGCATCTCCATTCAGTTACGTGGAAGGAATCGCAACAATCCTTGATGGGAAGGGTCTCGAATAAACAAATTAGCCATGGACAGCTAACTCAAATGACGGAAAGACTGTCGGAATTACTTGTCCGAGAAAGCCACCATGTTCTCCTCAATCTTTGGGACAATAACATATTCGTATCGCGTCTATTCCAAATTCAATCTTCTTTGCCGCTGGTAAGCGCCTAAGAACAAACATTCGAGGGGTAACTTGGTCTTCTGGCGATCCAGAATTTGCTAGGTCAATAGTCAAATTCGGTACCAGATCACTGACCAACGAACTAACTCACCACCCATATAAAATTACTCTTCTGGACTAAATTAATTGCAAAATACGTTTCTGTCAGCCATAAGATTCCCGGTGTATTACCAGATTACAAGATACACGGCATGATATTTCACAAGCTTCGACCAAGACGCCGTACCCATCATGAATAATAGAAGATCCCTCGTGCCAATAGTAGGTAAAAGGTAGAGAGTAGAAAACCGAACAACTTCTGTTAGGAATTGAAAAGGCAACTCAAATTGACATCGCTGGAAAGAAAAAGAAGCTTCAGAAAATGTGAATTGATAGAAAACTATCAAGAAACAATGAGTACTCAGGAATGCCTATATGCAGAACAATGAGAGAGACGAAAAATGAGAGTAGAGGTAGCAAAGGCACCTCACCTATAAAGGTGAAAAAAAGCCGCTCCGCTTATGCCATCATACTCCTCTAAAAAATGCTTATGAGAAATGGCAGACATATTCTGCTCGACTAATCATCAATTGCATTAATTGACACAAAGTGAGATCTATCACCACGGTAAAAATCAAGATGGTGGACTCACTATAAGTAATTCTTCTGGAAATGGGTGGGTGCAGAAGTGATTCGTATTAGATCTCCCAAACAAATCAACCCAACTTTAATATATTTGCCTCGTAGAAAAAATTATTAGATCTCACAAACAAAACAACCCCACTTTAATATATTTGCCTCGCAGAAAGATTCAGCAATATCAAAAATCACAAAATTGTTGAGAAATCAATGGCAATCACGGTATGCTATATGAGATGCACAAATAAGTAGGAATATTAGGCTAGAAGGCTATTCTGTTCATCTAAAACAAGGTTGATAATCAACTAACCTAGCTAAAAACCTGCTTCTTGGAGTATACTGACAAATAAAGCATCTAGAAGTACCTAATCATCATCGCACGACAGTTTCCAGAATGAACATAACCAACAAGACATTCCAGCAAATACAAGGAAGACTACTGCACAGTAGAAGCTCCTAAACCGCTACAACAGCGAATTCCAACACCGTGAGGTGAAGCAAACCATCAAGAACAAGCAAATTCAACTCCTTCACAAGTAGATTGGAAAGCAATGGAACGATGAAGAGTGACTACT